>JANQAT010000002.1:1272586-1908879 GCA_029490675.1 Cercospora nicotianae
TGACCATTCGTGCTACTCCGCGCACACCACTGAAAGCACGCCCAAACGATTAGCTTCCTTTCCCAAAACATTGACTCGATACATCGAGACAAGACTTACTCTTCACCAATTTCTAGTCTCCCTCTTGGTCCAACCACGAAATATGTGTCGTCCTCGCCAGTTCCTGTGCTCTCTTTCAGCTTGTACAAGTACCCGTCCTTTTCAAGTCTCTTCATTAATTGCTCGTTCTTCTCATATCCGGCCAGCGTAGTTCGGTCGTCAATGCCCAGCTTGCGAAGGTAACGCTCCATCTTGGTGTCTGGTAGGGTACCTCCCGAGAGCAGGATCAAAGATACTAGCATGGTGTAGATGCCAATGTACTGCGCTTCGGCATCACTGGTGGGCGCAGCAGCAGGCGCCAGGATTGCCGGGTCTCGCAGCTCAGGAGGTAACACGCTTGCCAGGCTCCATGCTGACGTCGTCTTGGTTTGGCTCTGCGTTTCCTTCTTCTGAGCAGCTCTCCTCTGCTGCAATGTAACTTTCTCCCGGGCGGGCAGTTCGACCATTTCCATGCCGAAAACCGACCTGAGTTGGTATTGTGCTTGGTCCCAAACAGCATTGAAAAGCTTTCCTCGGCCACTTGCCGATCCAAGGACCTTCTCGTTGATGTCTTGTCGTCGTATCGGTCTTCGACCATATTCACATGCTAGGGCGAAGCGAACGAGCTTCTTGGCCAGCTCATCGTTGCTGCCATTTTGTGTTTGTCCATGATCTCCAGCAAAGGCACCGTCTTCATCGTCATGGCCTTGCGTCCTGCGTCTTTGTGTTGCAGGTTCTGGTGAGCGCTCCGGCGATGGCGAGGCCGACTCTTCCGCTTGCTCGGGCTGCTGCAATACATCAGCATCAAAGCCGGATCACGCGTCGCGGATTCATACCGCACGTCTTTTCCTGCCGTTCACGAGCGGCATTGTATCAAACTTGTCTGGAGGCAAGCCTCTGAGATATTGTGAGCGCGTGCGTTGCTTGGATCTTGTGCGACGGCGTGAGAATATTCATCTTGTCGGCAAGAGCGTTCACAAGGCCTCCGCCAGAAGACGCGCCGGCACACCCCTCACACGCGTTCCCGCTATTCACGCCAAGACATTAGTTCACTTCTTCTTCGCAACCTCGCTGCGCATGAACCATCGTCACCACATAGCACAACCCAACACAAATCCATCATGGCCGACAAACTGCGCACTCAGCAGCAGCTCGAATCGCTGCAGAACAAGTACATCGGAACCGGGCACGCGGATACAACAAAACACGAGTGGACATCCAACATCGCGCGGGACAGCTACGCTTCCTACCAAGGACATCCTCCACTCTTGCACTACATGGCGATCGGAATGGGCATGCCGATGGAGAAGGTCAGGATGCAGTGTATGGAGAAAATGGTGTTACCCGTTGGGCCGGCGCCGGAGAGAGATGGTGGCAGTTGAGGAAGCGGCACAAAAGACAGCAGTCTGAAGATTGCGACAAGCAAAGAACGTTGTTCCACAAAGCGTCCGAAGGCCATACAACGCGAATCTGCGCGGCGTCGTACTGCCAGCGGCAATCGACAAGCAATTGCGAAAGAGGCAGACGGCACAAGCGTTTCCCTTCGATCGTCCAATACTCGCGCAAAGTGCCGCCAGTTCAGCCGGCTTCAAGAGTCCATATGCGCATACTATTGGATCAGATCACAGCTGGATACTGTTTCTCTGGCCCGCGGCACGTAATGCTTGCGAATTGCATGACTATTGTGCAGTTCTCAAACAAAACATGAGGATCGCTGCCGCTGAAGGCTGAAGAGCGAGATTACGGACCAGCAAGTATCGGCCGGAACAATCGTGCACACAATTCAAGATACTTCAGCTCAACTCAAAATACCCGGTGCAGCAAGTAGCTCTAATACAATCCACGTCATGACATCGTACGCAGCGAACTTTGAGGTCAACGATGTAAACAGCGTCAGATTTGCCTGGTTTCAGTTCCAGTATTGATTATTTGAGTTGAGTAGATTCCTGAAACATCCAATGTATTTTGCAATTCCGCAATCACTCGACGACTCAACTCGTGCTCTGAGTAGCCCATGAGGCGAGCATGTGACATGTTCTCATGGATCTGGCATCTGTAACCTATCCGTGCCGACAGCAGCTGTTAGACTTGAGTTGTCACCGTTGAAGCAAAAAAGCCGTGGCCCGTCACTGAGAGATCGGGTGACAACCACAATGATCGCTCCGAGGGATGTCTCGATATCCTGGCGAACTTTCCCATTCTCTGGTACAGGTCCTTTCGGAACGTTGAAAGACCGGCATTGCCCTGACGCTACGCGCTCGTTCTTCAACTTTGAACGAGTCATGTGCCGAGCGGCTTGGCAGCACCTAAGCAGTGCCATCCAAGCAGGGCCGCGCAATCAATATTGGTGGCCATTACAGAGAAGCAAAGCCTGTGTACAAAGGGTTGCGAGGTAAGATAACAGAATCGTCATCATGTAGAGGTGCTCGCTTCCATGCCCTCGTGGAAGAGTCGTCCCGCAACTTCAGGGCTGAGAATGTCTTTGCGGAACCGCTCTTCTTGCAACAACTCCAGGGCTCGCAAGGTAGGGCCAGGATACCTCGACCAAAATTAGCAGTAGTTTCGATTGCATAGATCGATTCGAGACTCACTGCAGGTATCGAAGGTAAGTCGGATCACGGAAATACTGCAGATAATCTAGATATGCCACGAATTCTTCATTCTCCAGCAGTTTCTTGTCCGCGAGATACGACAGATATTGTGGGTTCGCGAGCATCTGCACAAACTGTGCTTGACGATTAGCTGGACTGTGCGAGATAGCGACGGAGATGATGGCGGTCGCGTGCAAGCCATGTGATCAGGCAGAATGCGCGGTCTGGGCGTCGAGCCTCGCTGGTGTGATTGGGATCACCCATGGTACAACTCACCTCGAGCTCCAGTGTGAATCTGTCGTGGCCGCCATGATGGATCCTGTGTTCTGGGACGGCCGCCTCGCCACTGCTACGACCCGGCGCAGACATGACTGGCGTCCGCTGGAACGATGGAAATGTCTAGTCTGGCCCAGCGTGTGGACACGCGGTGCAGAATGAGGTTGCGGTCTCGGCTTGCTCGACAGAGCAGAGGTGGGAGATCCACCGCGCGACTGGACGCTAGCGAGCGAGTGGGCGTGAGCTAAAGCAGACCCTGAGATGAGCTTGTCCGTTCAGAGAATGTGCAAAGCCAGAAGCCCACGTAATAACGGCAGGAATGCAGCGCGGCGCGGAGGACAAGGGGCACGGCGGAGCGGGGAGCAGCAGAGGTGGTAGACGGGCGTGTGACACGCAATGTCAGCACGGCAATGGGCGCGGAGGCAGCGGTGTGCGCAGTGCAGCACGCTGGGCGCGAGGTAGTCAGAGGCCGAGGCTGGACTTGCTTCTTCGATTCACGCACTGCTGGTGGTCAGTGTTGACGCACGCAGGGGTCGCGAAGGTTGATGTTCTATGCTTGGCGTCGATGAGCGGGCGGCGCCCTGCAACGGAAGGCGAGAGTTTAAGGACACGGCGCTCCTCGCTGCAGACCAGACCTCGCTCCCTCGCACCAGCGTCCCTATGCTGCAGCGCGCGACCACCGACGAGACCGACATACATACATATAGCACCGGCATCCACCAGCCGAGCAGAACTACCTGACGACTAGCAACCGGAGCCGTTAGTGCGCCAATCGACTGCGCGCATTCCACCGGGCGGCGTGAGAGGAGAAGCAAAGCAAAGCCAGCCCAGCACGCGGTCACGCTGCACGCCACCGTCGTCCATATATTCACCCACACGCACCCGCTCGCGCGCCGCCCAACCTCGTGCACCGCCGCCCCGTCGCCCCCCAAGCAGACGTGCAAAGGACGCGAGCCGGCAGCATGGCATTCTTCGCCGAACCCGCCGCGGCTTCAGGTATGACGACTCCTGTTTCACGTTGCTGCACCCGCACGCTCGCTTGCTCCCCATGCTTGCAAACGCCCACCGCTGCCCTACTGACGCCCGTTCAGACCGCCAGCGCGCCCCCGTTGGCCTGTCATTAGACCTCCCACCCACCAATCTGCCGTCGCCGTCCTTTTCGAGCAACAACCCCTTCAGAAGGGCCGCCTCGCCGTCACCCCGACACCCGAGTTTCAATAGCAACACGCTGCCCGTCGTGCAGCGACCCGAACGTCCAATGTCGACCAATCCGTTTCTCGACGACGACGAGGTCGCCCGCCTGCGACAACAACAAGCCCGCCCCGTGCAGGTGCCCGAGGACATCTTCGTGAGTGCTCCCGCGTTTGCTGTCGCGCGCGCCAATGCCCTGCAGCTTCCCTGTCACTCTGCGAGCTTGTGTCATTTGTCCTGGCAGAATTGGCGTTTTTCAAACTACCACGCCTGCTGTTCTGCGACACAAGCTTCCCCTGATCAGCACCCTTCAATGAGATGGAGCGCTTCCACAACTTCACCCACATGTTTGCTGACTTCCGCTCGCGGCAGAACGACCTCTCTCTGCTGGACAAACCACTATCAAATGGACAGAGTGGAGCAGGCGCATGTACGTGCCAAATATTGACAATCTGATTTGGATCTTGCTCACCAGTGGACTAGACATCGTGAAGCGACCAGAAGATCGAGCCCCCTCGTCCCATTGGCCCACCTCCCACATACCGACCATCTGGCGAGCGCGATCGACCACCCCGACCAGTTCGCAGCCCCGACAAAAGCGCATTTCCGCGCTCCCGACCACGACGAGCGTCGGAATCCTCAGTCATGGAAAAGGAACGCCGCCCACGCGTAGAGCGCGAGGAGTTTCGTGAACGTACAGAGTCCTCCGAGCGTCGACGTGCTGAGAGGCGAAAAGAGCGGGAAGAACGCCACAAGCGAGAGAAAGAGAGGGTTCGCAATGGCAAGAAGCCACGACGCAAGCCTCAAGGATTGGACATCATTGACAAACTGGACGTGACCGGCATCTACGGTCAAGGCTGTAAGTTGAAATTTTGTGAGCAGAGGATGCGTGAAGCTGACATTTCACAGTGTTCCACCACGACGGCCCCTTTGACGCATGCAATCCGCACCGAAACTCCAAGAAGGACCGTCGTGCCCCAATGCAGGCCTTTCCAGCCGATTCGGCGAATATGCAGCTTGGAGGCGCTGGACCGCTTCGATCTCAGCTTGATCTGGACAAATTCCACGGTCGAGGAGAAGAAGGTTTCTCAGAGTACGCCGCGACACGAAAGAAGACCGAGACGAACCAGTGGAAGACGGAGCCCGTTACCATCGATCCTCTTCAGCGTGGTGAATTGGTACATGGTCAGGAGACGAATGGTCTGGGAACTTCGACATTCCTGGAAGGTGCACCTGCTAGTAGGAAAGACATGCAGCGCCGGGACTCAGAAGACCCAGAGCTTAATGGAGGTGGTCTGTCGCGAAAGAAGTCCATTGCGCAACGCTTCCGCGGCATGTCAGCTTCTCGACGTGACCGACCTGCTGATCTCCGAAGCCCAGAGGCACGATATCAGTATGGCGGACCAACAAGCCCACCCATTCCACAGACCAAAGCCATCAGCGCTGGAGGACCTGTGAAGGCCAAGTACAGCAAAGACAATGAGATCAATCCGTTCGACAGCGACTACGAGGCGGCCTTTGACAAGAAAGGCACACAGATCCGAATTGCTGAGCAGGAGAGACCACGGAACCGTTCACGATCTGGAAGCAGCCCCAAGGCCCCGCCTCTCACTAGAACTCAGACGAGCGATGCCCGTCTGCCCAGCAGAAATGGCAGAGTCAGCAGCGGTGACGAGGAGCGACCAAGTGGTGTCAGCGGCTTCTTGAACAGAATGCGATCGGTTAAAGGAGGACCTCGGAGGCCACGCGCGGCTGAGTAGCGAATAGGAAAATCGCCATGTGTCTCCTTTTTAGCTGTTGTTTTTGGAATATGGACCGGGGAGGGCGGTACCCATCGGTCCTCGTTGAGCAGGGGAATGATAATTTGGACACCGGGTCGGGGTCTCACTTGGTCGCCAGGAGGACGCGACTACCCTCAACTTGAGCGTAATAAAAGGGTGTCTGATCGGGCCATCGCGCCAATTCGATCGTGCTGGCATCTGGCCCAACAGCACACTGCGAAACTGCAGTCAATCAATAGAGACAGTTCTTCACAAGCTCCATAGAAATTGATGAATGCACTGAAGCCAACTTAATGCGAACTCTGTGAAATTCTCATTCCGCGCCATCGATGTCGTGGGTATCTCGAAATGCGCAGACATTGATGAACCACCTGCGCCCTTTTCCCAAATCTCGTGCTGAACGCCAAAAGAAGCAACATCTCATATATCATTCAGTTCTCTCGCCACTCCTTGGTGCACTCTACACATCTGTAGAATCTCGTCATAGGCTCATCCGCACTTCGAATCTGCACCTGTCTGAAATATGCATTGCGGCTCTCGCAGCCTTCTGCAGGACATTTCGCTACAAGAACACAGAAGATTAGCACAAATTCATCTTTCGACAGAACCACATCTGCGAAGACTAGGGACATGTCTTTACCTTCTGTCTGATCGACATTCTTCCAACTGTCCGCGCCCCCGAGAATATCGCCTACATCCTTGAGTTTCATGGTTTTTCGCTCGAAATAGCGACGATCGAGGACCATTTGGTAGGGACAGGTGCGGCATTCGAAGCGGTTTTTGCCGATGTTCATGCTGTCTTCGGGTGCGGTGTGGGAGGAGGGGATTTGAGAGATTACGAGCATGTTGCTGCAGGAGGGGCAGAAGAGGAGCATGTTGAGTGGTGCTTGAGAGAGAGCTCCTTTTTGTTGTGGTTTTTGTTTTCGCGAGAGAAGTGCTGGGGTTGTGCTTGAGAGTGACCCGCAGCTGGGAGCAGTGAGTCGCGTGGGATTTGGTTGTGCTTTTCTTGTCTGCTTGGCTTGAAGTGCTTTGAATTTTCTTCTTGCGTGAGTCCAGAGAGGTCCGTAGCGAGTTGTTGCAGATTACTCCCCGTTCACATGAAAGCGTGCGAGTGACAAGTGAATAGAAAAGCTTGTGGCGCATCGGAGGTCGGATGTTGGCTGGCTGGTGGGCTGCCTTGCTGTCTCACATCACTTTAGGGACTGGAGGGAAGCAACTCCTGACACTTCAACTCCCCTTCCACATCGAGACACAATTACCAACGCACACGCACGACTTCGCTCTACCATCCTCGCCGCCCACCCATACTGAAATCGAGCTACGAGCAAAGCCCACTGCTTCAAAACCTCACCAACATGGCAGACGACGAAGGAGCATCCCCCAAAGAACTTCTTCTCGAAGCATGCCGCCGTAACAACACAACCCTCCTCTTCGAAGTCTTCGAAAGCAGCTCCCTGAAATCGAATACGGATGCTATCGCAAAATTCATCAACACGACCACAGATGCTCTAGGCGCCAGCGCATTGCACGTGGCCGCAACATACGGTTCATACGAAGTATTAGACATGATCCTAGACCAAGAAGGCGTAGAAATCGATGGCCAAGATCGACGAGAAGGTGACACGCCACTGCATAGTGCTGTGCGATTCAGCAATGGGTGTAGTAAAGAGGAGTTGGAGCACGGTAGGGCTGTAGTGGATATATTAGTCGATGCGGGGTGTGATCCAAGGTAATATATCACATGGTCTGATGGCTTAGATGGCAGTGTTGACAAGTTGACAGAATACGAAATAAGGCCAAACTGAAGCCTATAGATCTGGTCGATCCACGGAATACGGAACTGCGAACTGCGTTGCAGAAGGCTGAGCTTACGACGGTAGCGTCGAGTGATCTCGTCGATGAGGATGCGGATGATGGACACGATGGGCCTGGGAGCGACAGTGACTAGAGCATTCACGGGATATGTGTCGTGAGCCGACATGAGAGAAGACAGAAGTGTCCTGCATTGAGGAGGCATTGAAGCCTGGAGCCTAGAGCTGGCCTCGAATGCTGCTCCGAAAGATAGGTCGTAGAACACTGCTTCGCCAGAAAACCCACGATACGTGGCCAGCAGTGTAAGCTTCCACATGCTCGAGGACGTGAAGGTGCCGTCGCTCGTCGCTTTGCAGCGTTCAGCATGCACTTGAGAAGTCAAGGTGGCTGATCTCTTCCTCTGTCATGCTGATATGCTTCTCGTTGTATGAAGCTATTACGATCGACAGATATAGACTGTAGAATCATGTCGCGCTGATTTGGCAGTGAATCGACCAGCATTGGATGCACTTGTGGGCAACGGCTGCTCCTCTTCAATGTCACATGTAAACCTCATATTTCGTGCGCAAGACATGCCCAAGGGAACGCAAGCAGCTCGCCACAGCTTACAACAAGAAAAGGATGAGACATCAGAGCGATTTTAAATCTGTGCACTGTTGTTTCAGAAGCTACAAGTCCGTAGACAAGGCTTCGACACCACTATATATAAACATTAACTAGGCTGACGGGGTCCCTCTCTTTCTACATCTTCATTCGAGCGTCCCCCGGAGCCATGTTTACCTCCTCCTCTTCTTGTTCATCTTCCTGTCTTTACATAACATCATCATCTACTCCAAATGTGTCCAACACATGGTATGCGCGTTGAAAAAAGCGTCGAAAATGCCACCGCTGACCATGATTCGTGATGCGGCGACTAAAGATGTAAAGCAGTAGTGTGAACTGCCTCGACGCGCTCCGCTCGCTGGAAGAATGCTTTTTTGAGTCCCCCAATAAACAGAGAGCCCCTGTTTTTCTTTTGCTCATGGTCTCGTCATCAGCTTATAGGACTGTAGCAACTACTCGTCCCTGAGTTTCTTGCGGTTCCACTCGTTCCTGGTTCTCCATAGATCGAGTAGAACCGCTCTAGTCACATATCCTCGGTGAATCGACTGCTCCGATTGGGCTCGATTATCGAAGATGGAGTCTCACTGCGTCGGAGAACGCTAGCTGACGCACCTGGCGGAGAAACGGATAACGTGCTCGCTTGGCCAGGACGTGAAAAGTTTTGTGCACTGCCGTAGTGGACTTGTGGCTGTCGTTCAGGGCCCGGCGACATCATCATGGTACCTGGGTCGCTGGTGCGTAAATGTCCTCGGTCCATGCTTTCAGGTGAAGCATTACTAGGTGACAACTCTCCACTCCCGTCGGAAAGACCTCCACTGTGTCTGTAAAATGATGATCCGGTCAGATGTCTTCCGCCTTCCGCTCCTGATAAAATGGGATCTGGTGGCATGTTTGGCGGATGTGCGCTGGTCATGCCTTCGCTCCACTGCGAGGGTAACTTGCGGCCTGAGATTCGTGTAAAGCCGCGCTCGTGTTGCTCGGAGTCCGGATCTTGGTTTTGATGGCGGAATAGACTCGGCACGGCAGCAGCAAACGGAATGATACCAGCTCGTTCAGCCATGCCAGGTCCGCTCCGGCTTTGTTCATCGTGTCCGCTTGTAGAACCATGCGATAAAGCTTGATGACCCGTCTGAACCTTCCTTCGATACCATCGAAAGAACAGCATAGCGATGAGGACAATCACCGCCAGACCAGCGGCGCCGCCAACCACGCCTCCTGCTATCGTGCCAGCAGGCGGCGTGCTGCTGCCACCTCCGCCACTGTCGTTTGTGCTTGTGGATGTCGGGGCTGTCGTTGCAGGCGTCCCGTAAGTTTGTGCGCCTCCGGCACCTGAAACATTTCCGGTTGCCGTAGCTGTGGTTGAGTCTTGGGAGGTCTGGATTCGTGATTGGGAGTCGGAGTACCCTGGTACAGTGAAAACCTCGCCTGCCAGTGTTGTCGTGAATGGCGCTCTCGACCGCGTGATGGTTGACACCTCCCCGCCATCGAGTGTTGCGTAGAACAAGGTACTGGTTGATGATCTGGTGACGGTGATAGTCGTCTTAGAAGTCGCCGTGGCATTGTTGCCGATTACCATTACAGCTGTGTGAAGTTAGCGTGGATCTCGAGGAAATCTGGTGTATCAATACCTGAGGTAGTAAGGATAGGGCTAGCGCTGGTGGAAGAATTCAGGCCTACTGGTGCGAACGTTGATAAGTTGCTGTTCGGACTTGCGTAAGGGCTTGGTAACGAACTGCTCGACGGGACATTGGTAAATGTCGTGGCTCCCGGTACACTGGGTAGCGTGGGCAGGGTGGGAAGCGATGGCAGCGCTGGCGGGGTGTAGGTCAAGGTAGTGAAGGCGTCCGTAAAGATCTGTATGCTGAGAGAAATGACAGGCGTTGGAAGGCCATTGGGCACTGCATTGGTGTCCTGACGAGGATATACAGGTGCGAGGTCGCCCCCGTCCACTGCAGCCCTCTTCATGTCATGATGGATGACATCTTCGGTAGGCACTGGATGGTCTTGAACCCGAGGAAGATCCGGCGAAGTACATGGCTGCTGCACGGACTCGGAGGAATAATATGATGGTGGTAATGTTGCATCTGGAGCAGTGCTGTTGTTCCTGTGCATGGTCTCTGAGCTGGAGCTGGAGAGCTTCCGTCGCTTCGCCGGAGGAGCCATGGCCTCCGCCATTCAGGCCTCCGTAGACCAGCACCTGTGCTGTCTCAGCACGACGCTACCACCGCCTACAGCGCGGAGGCTCAGGACGTGGGTGCATTCGAGTCAGGCGGGATCGAGGGCGGGTTTCCAGAATCCGAGTGATATGTTCCGCGGCAAAAGACCTGCTATGCTGCCGGCACGCGCGCTGGAGGAGGTCGCCCGCGCAGCAGACGACGGATGGGCTGGCGAGGGAGCGGACGACTTCGCAGAAGGTCTGAACGAGTGGGCAGGTGGTGGTAACGAGCGGACGCCGGACCAAGGCCGGCTAGGAGTGGTGGTGGACGTCGAGAGGCGTGTGGGCTGGCAGCGTGCAGGTCGACTGCACGGCGGCGCAGCGATTCGAACGACAGCGTGCGAGGCGTGCTGCAATGGTCGCAGTGAGATTGCAGCAACGCTGGCGGCCAACGGCTTGGGGGCCTGCGGCTGGTGTTGAGAGCGTTCACGCCGTCTGCTGGAGAGCAAGCGAGTGCGGGCGGGCCGTGTGGGAAGGTGGGAGCTGTCTGAAGCCACTGGCCGCTTCGGGCAACAAGCAATGCTGCTGCTGCTGGCGGCGATGATGGCGAGGGCGGAGCGCGTCGCCCACGGCGCTGCGTCGGCGGAGCTGCGAGGGAGGGGGCAGCGGACGCTCGTCGACGGCGACGGTGCTGGCAGTGGGCGGAAGAAACAGGCAGCATGGCAGGGCCTCGCGCTGGCAGCCAGAGCCAGAGCCAGAGCAGAGCAGCACGGTGCCTGACACAGAGCATGTCCGTCTCCACCATGTGCGCGCTAGCTTCCTAACTGCCAACTCAATTTGCTGCCGTTCTACCGTTTTCATGCTCGTCGTCTGTCCGTGCGACACTCGCGAAATGACCAACCGTCATCCCGGCCATCACCATCACCTCCATCGCGCAGCGCGACTGTCTCCTCGGTCTCCTCTCCGCCGCTCCACCTCGTCGCCCACCGCTGGCCGTCGTGCACCGCACGAACCCCGTGTCACTCCCGGACGCCATCGCATCACCAGCTCGCACGATGGCGCCTCGTGCCGGCCTCGCTTCTCATGGCCGTCGACGGGCCAGAATCGATGATTTTCTGCTTCGGGACATGATTTCTCCCATTCGGGTTTAACCTTTGTACCACGGCAGCCTTGGCTTCGCATCTTGAACTTTACGAGTCTCGGCATCCGGCAGAGCTTGTCGCTAGTTCTGATCAGATCGTGCTTCATCGCAGCTTGTCGTTGTTGTGAACGATGAGCGCCAGGGCGAATCCGAATGATCGATCCGAGTGTCAACATGATGTGTGTTGCATGCTGCAACTCCCATGTGTCGGGAAGAGCACTCACGATGTGCGCCGTTCCTGCATCGACATGCCTGCAATGCCATGAGACAGTGGGGCTGGACCTAGACCTGCTCGCTTGCCGGTCACGTTCGCTCGTCTCCATATTGCTTTGAGCTCGCTTCGTTTCCGACTGCACGATTATGCAGAAATGCAACGAACGAAGAGACAGTTAGCGATGGAGACTGGCCGAGTGGGGAGCCTGGAATGACACTCTCCATCGATTCGACAGTCTGTGCGGGACAAGGGTTGACAGACAAGATGAAGTGGATGTAGCATCAAGGTCGCGATGAGCTATCGTTTCATCCAAGAGCGCGTAGACTCTAGCGAGTTCTGGCTTCAAGGAATTTGTACACAGGCAAAACTCATGTGTGCGAGATATCCAACAGCTATAGATGCTCTGTCACCTCAAATCCAACCTTCTCGCTCCCTCGCCCTCTCTCCGTTCCGTCGTTGGCCCCACCAATTCATACTCCTCTCCCTGAGCCCACCGCTTCCTTTCCTTCGCACCGCTTTGAACTCGAATCGACTTTGGTCGAGTTTCTCGCGCAGACTCATGGCCGTAGCGGACCGTTCGCTTCGTGCATCCATGCTGACGTCTCGTGTGGTAGAGTCAAGCCCGAGGACATAGGGAGGAATGTGGGATCCCTTCGACGAGAATGGGCCATGCGGCTTGATATTTTGATCATCAGGCCATCGAGTCCTGGATAAAGCTTCAGAGCTCTGAACGTGCCGTAGATAACCTCTCCAAGCTTCTAGTCCATCTTTCAGGCTGCCGGCAGTCTGATTGGGAGGGGTCGAATATGATAGGACATCGGGGGTGTCAGCCATTTCGGTACTTCTCGTGCCAAATGCCATCCTCGCGAGGCTCGTGTTGCTGGCGACCTTGATCAACGCTGCCCCTTTCTTCAACTTCGGGCCATATTTTCGTGGAGACGAATCGATCACTTCACGGATCTGCTCCATATCGACCTCATGCTCACGTCGACGTTCGAGCGACTGCAGCCTCGGCGCAGCAAAGGCACGACCTTGCGCATAAGATGTTTTCTGAAGCGGTCTCGTAGTGGCCGTGGGGGATGAGCAGGACCTTTGGCGACCATGGCTAGCATCCTGTCTGCGCGAACGTGATCGGCTCAACTGACGGCACGCACGCTTCTCCTCGATTGCAGCCGCAACTTGCGCCACTGAGTTCGGCACCACATCCAGTGAATTCATGTGTATGAGGATGATCGGCAGTTGTATGGAGACTAGTTTTGAACTGGTCATTGACACCGTGACATTCAAAAAGTATCGCACTTCGAACCATTTGCCGCATCGAACCGTCGCGTGTCCCCGTGGGACTTCGAGCTCACAAGTCCTTGTCTCGCACGAATGTGATTCGACACCGTGCCACCCAGCGGTTCCAGACTTGAGTTGCGTTTTGGTCAAGATCGCCTGTTCGTTTGATTCGAATATGCGCGCTTGCCCGGCTGACTTCTCCAATGTCATTGCAGCGGCATGTTTGTAAAACAGTATATCGCGCTCTAGCGTAAAGTCTAGTTTTCTCACAGGCCTGCAGCACTTGTTCACAATGTGCAAGTCAACAAAAATGCTGCTGCCACTGACCCAAACTTGTCTGTGAAGTCCAGCAGTGACCTTCAATGTCTCGGATGCAGCCGAACGAGAGAGTGACAGCTCGTCTGACGCTGTGAGCGGGCTCGGAAGCGACGTCAACGCCTTCTCTGGATCATATGTAGGCAGTACATGCACATCGTGCGACGTTCTGACCCGGTAGTGTTTCCCAGCCTCTCGGATCACTGCTGTAGCTGCTAGCATGAAACGGATATTTGCATGCCTCGATTGGAAGGGTGGGGGCCCCGTATCAAGTGGCAGGCTGATCATGAACGGCAGAGCTGATGTCGAGGGGAGTAAAGACCAGAACTTTTCGTCCGCGCAGAGTGCACCAGACTCAACCATTCTGGCAGGTGGAGGATGCCTCTTGTCTATTAACTCAGTACCGAGAGCAAGGAAGGTGGCCTTCCGATTGTTGCTGATTTGCTCGATGCCAAGTAGGTCCACAGCCAGTCCTCCGATAGCCAGAGGACGCCGTCCCCTGAACTGTTCATTGTCGTCCACAGTAATTTTGACGAAGCCTTCTACGCTGCCTCCGCCAACGAAGATAGGCGCCGAGATTTGGAGCTCAAGTCTAACGCGCGGGTGCTTGTGCTGTGGGAACTCGAGGATCTCCAACGGTGGTGGTGCTCGAATCTGAGTGCGCGAAGGTATGCGGCGAGCTGCATCCGAAGTCATTGGATCCAATCTGAGCCCTGCCTGCTTCACAGGCGACTGGCTGGGCCCGTGATTTGGGATGAGGAATTGCTGCTGTCGATCCGAACCTGGCGCTGACTGTGTGCGCACAGACGGTTTCCTCGAATGCCCGATGGGCCCTTGACGTTGAAAAGAAGAGGAGCGCTGTGGTATGCTTGACGGAGGTATGCTAAAGAAGCTTGCTGGCTCGGGGGTGCTACTGTAAGATGACGAACCTCCCTCTGGCGGTTGAATCCCTGGATTTGGCGGAGATGCTTTTGCTGCTTTCGCAGAGATCGCGGCAGCAGTTTTCAGCGATAGAGATCTTTTGATGGACATGCTGCGCTTGGTAGAGCCTGCCTCGGACGCTTTGCGCCTGGGCTGCGGTGGATGACGAAGCTTAGCATGATCAAGGATGCTCGGTTCGCTCAACTCGCGTATGTCTGACAGTGGCCGTGGGATGAGGGAGGACCATGGTGCAGGATCGGGGGTTTGGTGTCTCGGCGGCGCGGGTGGTGGCACGATCTCCTTCGGCGGGGCCGGAGCTGGCGGTGCAGGCGGCGGGGGTAGTGCTGGGTCGGTCCCTCTGAGATGAGGAGGCGGCGGTGGTAGTTCATAGATGGGCCTTGGCTTGGAGATCTCGTACCGGCGCGGTCGTTTCTCCATCGCAGTTGTAGTGTCTATCCTTCATGATTCGTTTCCGTGTTGCCGTTCGTTGCGACATGGCTCTTGGATGCGACCACTGCAGGAGCGTGGCTCGGCTGGCAACAGCGGGTACGCTTGAGCCATCGACTTCGCACGGAAATGGCATATGTGTGTTGATGCCCTGCCCGCCTGTATTGTACCTGCCATCTCCTCGTCAATGCTCATCGGTGTGCATGCCATTGTATCAGACTTTGGACGAGCTTGCAATGTGTTGGACTGGCAGGTGAAATGGATATTTCTGAATGGCAAACGCTCTGTGCATCCAGTACCTACAGTGACACTCTACATGTCTGCCAGCAACCGACATGCTTCTGCTAGCAGCATCGGTTTTCTTACAATAATTTCCTGCTTTGCTCCACGAGCGTGGCCGGCTGGTCTCTGGGATCACCGCTGTTGTTGGCTGTGAGCTGATTGGGGCGTGCTCAGCTGATGCGGCGACGACAGCAGTATGCCAGTATGAAGTGCACGAGGCGTCCGCTAGACTGCCCTATATCGGACGCTTGTGAGGATCTCGCAGTCCCAGTGTGAGGTTAACAGGCATCGCCCACGGACACGTCAGTCGCACGCGGTCAGCTGGCGTCACAGGCAGCGCACTGCTGACGCTCGACGCGCCTTGGACGTCTTCTAGAAGCCGTAGAAGGTCGTCGCAGCTGTGGAAGGTCATGCACGGCGGTGTTGGAGGCCGAGGAGAAGCACGAGTGCGGAGGAGGCGCTTGGCCGAGTCGAGCAGTCGCAGCCTAGCGATCCAGATCCATCCAATCCGCTGCCACAGGCGCCGCTGCCACGTCCACGACCACGAGCAAATGATGATCACGCTGCGCACGTTGCGGCAGGCGTACAAGACCGCTCGCCGGCCTCTGCTCCCATGCAGACGCTGCACTGCACGGCGGCTCTCTTCCCCACCATCACCGTCACCGTCACTGCAGCGCCGCCGCCCGTGGGCGAGGGTGGGCCAAGCTCACAAAGTGCCGGCGACGAACGGCTTCCTGCAGCAGCGCGCGAGTTGCAGCTCCAGAAGGAAAATTCTGCTGCTGCTGTGCGGGCTGCTTCTTTCCCAGCGCCCATCTCAGCGCCGATTTTCGCTGCCCATGTGACCGGCCCTCTCCTCCTCAGCGATCAATTTCTCTTAGCCAACTCCTTACCTCACCACTCTTCTCTCTCACTCGCGCACTGCAAGGTTATCGCTCTCTGTACTAAAGTTATTACCAATTCGTGCTCTCCGCCATTCACACCACTGGCCCGTTCACCTGGGTGCAAAGGCTTAGCGTAGCCTTTGCTGGCCTCTCACTGGCTTTGCCGATTGCCTGAATCGGGTACCTGCAGCAGATGGGCGATAACAGCCTCGACGACGACCACGATATGGCTGCCGCCTCCAAGGTCGAAAGCGCGCCTGGCGAGGCCACGCCCAGCTCCATCGAATCGACCCCCGAGGCAGAGGCTGGCCCCGAACCACCCCAGGAACCCGCTCAACCCCAGAAGCGCAAAGGTGGTCGCAAGCCCGTGAGTCCTACTCTCACCATGACTCGTGCTGTTATCGCTCACATCGCCGCTGACCGACTTTAGATATATGCCACGTCGGAAGAGCGGAAGCAGCGTAACCGACAAGCTCAAGCTGCATTTCGCGAACGCCGCACGGAGTACATTAAGCAGCTCGAAGCAACTATCAAGGCCAATGAGGAGAACCTGGGTGGGCTGCAGCAGCAGCACCGTCAAGCCGCCGATGAGTGCCTAATGCTAAGGTACAAGAATTCCCTGCTGGAGAGGATTCTCCTAGAGAAAGGTACGCTACTGTCCAGTGTGCCCCGCAATTCCTTCTGACATTGGTAGGCATCGATGTCCAGGCCGAACTTCAGATGAAGACTGGAAGTCCAGTGCTTGGTCCCGGGTTCATGCATGGTGCTACGACCTTACCTCAACAGCCTCCGTTGCAGCGCACGACGCTACAGCGAGCGCAAGCCCGGCGCTCTGGGCAGAACTTCTTGCCAAAGCTTGCGCCTGGCCAAGCCAGTGCGGATATGGGCTTCTCAACAGCCTCACCTATGGCTCATCCGACGCCTTCATCACACGCTTCCTCGCCAAGTCAGCTATCTACAAGATCACCAGCTCTTCAACAAGGTGCCATGACTTCGCCTGCCTCTGCGGGTCTTGCTCAGCCGCAGGGCCAAACGTTTCAGAACTTCGCTCGCTCATCGCAGCAACCTAATCATGCATTCTATCAAGCCCAGCAGCAGCCCGCTGCCGCACAACATCGACGGCATAGACCAACCCCATCGTCAACATATCCAAGTAGCGCAAGTGGAATTTCGAACGTGTCAAATGGCAGTCAGGCACTGCCACATCCTGGCAGTTCTGGGGAAGTGCACCACCTTCCGCGAGTGCCTTTTATCCAAGTCCATTTCAAAAGCATTTTGAGCAGCTTGGTGAGTTCGCCCATCCAACCCAGACATGGTCTCTGTCAGTTCAAATCTAACTGTGCGAGCACAGATCAGGAGTACGACTCTCACGCAGCGCGCTCCGGCTTTGAGGAACCTGAAGATGACTCGCATACAAGTGCCATTCGGTCACCGGAGGATCTGTCAGGACAGTATTCCAACCAATTCGATCAACAAGCGGCACAGCAGCATGGCGAATACTATCAGTCAGCGCACGCGATACCTGGACACGCGCACATTGCAAATCAATCGCAGTACGAGCAGCCCCAAATGGTGCCACCCACGAGCCACCCGGGGACCGGCGACTACGTTGATCCAAACGATCCGATGCTGGACGCGGATCCTTTCGGCTTGAGCGCTTCCATGCATTATCCTCAGTCATATGCCGGCCCACAATATCACGATCAGCGGTAATCATGAACGACTTCTACTTGTCCGGCGTTTAGAAAAAGGTAATCAAAAAGATAAAGGCACTCATGAGCAATTGAAGAGCTCCGCAATAGCTCTGCGGGCTACGAATGAAACGGAAGGAAATGACCAAAAGTACAGTTGCAGCATTATTGGAGAGGAACGCAACGCATAGCGCAGGTGTTTTGATTTCTATCACCATTGTTTGGCGCAGTTGAAAGAATCGAAGTGTTACAGCTACGAGAGTTGGATGTCGTAGGACATAGTCGGAGCTTCAACTTCCAGGAGACCAGGAGGGTCAATTTGCACATATTCATCACGCTTCAATATCACAGAGGTGCGGGGGTGGACAGAGAGCACAAGCTGCTGGTGTCTGGATTGATAGTTGTGTGTAATACCATCTACTCCAGAACTGAGCAGCACCTTTTCTGAACTCCGCGTGAAACTTGTGACTCTGTAACAACTGGTGTCGTCTGCAATCCGTACGCTCCGATATCGCCGCAGCTCAAGAACATGTCTCACCACCATCAGCCCACGTGAGTGGGGCAGACTGTTCGATTCATCTTGCTTGCTGCGAGTTCGTAAGGTCATATTCACGCCAGGATTAATGCTGAGGGCACTTTGAGCTGCATTCGAACCTTCGAGCCCTCAGATTTCAAAATTTCAACACAGGAGGATTCTAACTTGCTGGAGACTGCTCGTCAATGGAAATAGTGTACCAACGATATCAATTGAGCATCGAAACGAACGAGTGAGGTTGAGAAAAGAGAAATGTGAATGCAAACGTTAAGATTGGCATTTTTGTTCTTCGGTTACACTCGACAGATTCATAACTCGCCATGAGGCGCGCTTTGCATTAGTCGCAGCCTCCTGTTCGCGATCGTGCTTTTCTTTGGGGCACGTCAACCCTGGTGGGATTCATAGGCGCTTAAGCACCGAGCGCTGGGAAAGCACTGGAGTCGTTGGCGTTGAAAGTGGAGCCACGTGGACCACCGCGAGGCGCTCCTCTAAAGTCGCCACGGTCTCCACGGCCACGTCCACCACCACGGCCTCGGCCTTCGCCACGGAAAGAGCCACGACCCTCTCCACGGCCGCGGCCGCCACGTCCACCGCGTCCACCACGGTCGCCAGCATCTGGTGCGGCGTAGTACTGGCCATCAATGTTGATGCGCTCCTTCTCCTTGACTTCCTTGACCTTCTTGGTCTTGCCACCACCGCCGACGAAGAAATCTTCCTGCTCGCGGTTGACTGCCTGACCTTCAGGGAACTTGGTCTTGGATCCTTCGTTGGCCTTGCGGATGGCAGGTGACTCGCCAGAAAGGGCCAGCTTCTTCTCGGCGAGCTCCTTCAGGTAGTCGTCGTAAGACTTGACCTTCTCCTCAGGCTCGCCGGCAGCATCCTCGCCAACCTCGCCGTCTGGACCGTTCGTGAATGCTGGGTCTGCAGCGCTGGTATCAGGAGTGAAGCCAGGCTCGTTGTTAACTTCAGCCTTGGCAATGGCATCGCCAGCGGACTCATCTGCCCATTCGGACTGGCCGTCCTTAGCGCCCCAGCCGTGTGCAGCTTGCTTCTCTTGGTCACTTTGATTTGATCAGCGTAGTCGAGTGAGTATCCGTCTGTGGTTCCTACCCAATGCCAGTGTGGCTGTGACGGTCGTCGCGTGGAGCACCACCACGTCCACGTCCACCGTAGCCGCCACGGCCTCGTCGGTCACCACGTCCACGTCCTCGCCGCCGCGACGCTCGTAGTCTGGTACGCGGGTTAGCATTGGCAGCGAGAAGGTTGCCTGAGGGTTGTCATTTACCCCTAACTGGTCGAGAGTGACGATCGCTGCGAAGGCCGTCATCGCGGTTCTGCTGGTCGACACGGCTGGCGCCTGGTAGAAAGCTATTAGGATGCAGTCCTGGTGCAGTCAAGATGGCGGCTGCGCGAGCGAACAGCGGTTGTTTCGCTCGAGCCGCCATGTGTTGTGATCCGTACCTTCGCCTCTTACAGCGCCGCCACGTCCACCTGATCGTGCGCCACCCTCTCGGGCAGCTCCTTCAGCTGGGCCATTGCGCTTTCCAGTTCGCGGGAGTGTCTTGTCGACGACCTTAGTCGGGACTGGGGGAGTGGCCCGCTCGGGGTCGAGCTCCGGGTCGTTGCCTGGGGAAGCAGTCAGCACGAGAGAGGTTCTTGTCGATGGTCATGGACGGCGCGGTGTACCCAGGAGCTCGTAGAGGTTCTGTTCGCGATGAAGTCAGTCGATCAAATTCTGCAAGGCGTGTGCCGCCCAATGGCTGGGACGCGACGCGAAATGCGCAGACTGCGCGCCTGGCGATTGTCGGCGGTGAGAAGGACATACCTTTGATACAATGGCGTCGCTCATTTTGGATGTCGCGGTCACGAGCAGCGAGACATGATGCGAGTGCGTTCAAAGATGGATGGAGTGGCCGCTCAAGCCCGCACAGACGTTCGACGAATTTGGGTGACAGATCAGTGGGCTCCACTCAAACGCCAAGCTTCGTCTCCTCCTCCTCGACTTCCTCCTCCTCCCTCGCGACAACAACGGTGGAACACAACAGCGCAACGGGCAAATGCAGAGGCAGTCCGCCATGCGTCTGGCGCGGGGCCGCTGCACACCGACACTCCTCAGTGCGTCGCATCACGCATCAGTGACTGACAGTGCCGAATCCGCTGCGTGCACTGGCCTATGCACCGCTCTGTACCGTCGAAACACTGTGCAGTCAGACCGCTCGTACAGGGAGTGCGCTGGATTGCGAATGTTTTCCGTAGCAACGGCCAACAAATTGACCGCTTCTGGTTCTGCAGCGTCCGCGAACCTGCGTGCTTGAGTTTATACTGAACCTGGACCTGGATCTGGACCTCTGCCCAGCACACGCCATCGCAATTGATCAGCGCGGATAACATCATTATTGACGCACACAATGTCCGGTAGCTGGTCGCTCAAGGCTTCGCGTCTTACACGTGGAAGGCAGCTGCGAGAACAGTTCTTCAAACGCGTGCTACGTGCTCGACGATCGCTTAGAAGCTTTCGAGCCTCATATCAGGTCTATATTTGCATTGCACACGACAGCCTGGCGACTCCCATGCATCGATCAAAAAGCACAGATCGATGCGCAGTGCCACCGCTTGCACGCCCCGTGGACCGTGGTGCAGACTGCACAAGCTTGTGTCTCTCAGCACCAACGATCGAATCTTCTAACCACGCATGCCGCCATATCCTCACACGTACTACTACACGTGATGTGGGCTGCTGGTCGGAAGTTCAGGATGCCGTGTACTTCCAAAGCAGTATTTGCACTAGCTCTGTGGCTTCATCCTTTTGGACACCAGAACCGACCAATCGAAGCTTCACCACGCTTGTTCATACGCTCTTTGCTTGGTCGATGAACTTCATCCTCGACTGATCTGTAATAATTCACCAGCTCGCACATGCTTACAGAACACCCCTACAGGACGCCTCCGTCTCGCGGAAGAAAGGAGCCTTCCTCGAAGCCTCGGACAATCTTAGACTGAACCATAATTCCCTGTCGTGGCGGGCCCCACCAATCACGGAACTCGTAAAGGTCGTTGCTAGCGTAACTACACTCTGAAATGCGGACAACAGCTGCATGCGGCATCTTCCTTTCACAGCCTTGGAGATGCGTTTCAGCCTCTCAGGGCGCACTCGACGCGTAATGACCGACGTGATGCAGCAGGAAGTCGACAAGCTTAACGCGCATCACATGCATGCTTCACAGTGCAATAGCCTTGCGAGTGCCATTCGCAACCCTCTGCTCTTCGTTCACGATCCGTACCAGAATCAATGTTCCTGATGCTTGACGAGCCTGGCGCGATTCAGCAGAATGCAATTGTTGCGATGCAAATGTGCAGAGAGGCGGATTTCGAGGTGTCGTGTTTGCGAAGCGGAGGTCTAGAACCGAATTGATGTGCATGATTACACGCCAACTCTATCTGACTTGACTAGATGCAATAGGAATGGTGGCTTTGAGGCGTTCAGTGACCTGATCGTGTCACTGGTAAGCTAGCCTGGCCCTATAGGAAGAGGTCGTACCTCCCTTCGACATGAGAAATTTGCGACACTCGTCGGTTTACCCGCGGTAATTGCCCTCGTATTGACACATTCCTGCGCGACAGGGCAACAAAAGTTCGCAGCGACATCTGTTAACAGTCCGTCGCATCAACAAGCACCTGGTACATTTGCCACAATGAACAGAATTGCAACGGCAGTGGCCGTGCTGGGTTCAGGTGAGCTTGTTGCACCTGTTTTGTGCAGTCCATTTTCTGACATTTGATAGCATCTCTTGCCACAGCGCAGGCATCCCTAGCGAGGACATGTCCAGAAACGAACTTATGCTATTCTCTCAACATTCCCGCATCGACAGTCGACGCCGATGGACAAGGCGACATTTATTTCCAGATGTCCGCGCCCACATCGTACCAATGGGTTGCGCTAGGACAAGGCTCACGCATGTCCGGGTCTAACATCTTCGTGATGTACGTATGCTCACTTCGGACTGCCTAGTTCTGAGCCGACATCTGTGGTCGTCGTCCGCGTGAACAGGCAGAGAGATTCCGGAGAGACTTCTCAGCGCAAGTAGTCTTGCTAACGATCAAGATAGGTACACTTCCAGCAACGGTCAAAATGTCACAGTATCGCCACGCCTTGGAACAGGCCATGTCGAACCACAGCACGACACTAGCGCTCAGATCGAAGTCCTCGAAGGTTCAGGAGTGATGGACGGCATGATGGTCGCCAACGTTAAGTGCTCCAACTGCAATGAGTGGCAAGGAGGCTCCATGGACTTTACCGCTCAGAGTGCCAACTGGATCTATGCATCCAGAACCGGCGACGCCCTCGATTCCGACGATGTCAACGAGGGCATCCAGCAGCACAATCGATACTCACCATTCCAATGGCAACTCGGTGAAGCTCAGGGTGGCGACAACGTCAATCCATTCGTCGCAGCAGCGGTCACAACAGGCGCAGACTCCCAAACAGCCAGTGCTACAAACTCACAACCGAACGCTACACCGACCGGCTCAAGCGATACTGGTTCGTCATCCGGAAGCGCCTCGGGCTCCGGCGACAACGATTCTTCTTCTTCATCTTCCGGCTCCGCGACATTCTCCAACACGCTCGGACCATTCGGCGGTGATTCTGCATATGGTGACCGACTGACCACTGCACACGGTAGCCTCGCATCCATTGCTTTCGTGGCACTATTCCCAACAGGCGCGATCCTCATCCGACTTGCGAACTTCACTGGTCTCGTTTGGCTTCATGCTGCGATTCAAGCCTTCGGGTATCTGGTCTTCATTGCTGCCTTCGGACTCGGGGTGTACATCGCTACTCAACTGAACGAAATCGGAACCTACCATCCGATCATCGGTATCGTTCTGTTTGTCATTCTGTTCACTCAGCCTGTGACTGGTCTCTTGCACCACCGACTCTTCAAATCGCGAGGAGGTCGAACAATGTTCACATTTGTGCATTTGGGCATTGGACGAATTGCAATCATACTCGGCATCATCAACGGTGGTCTTGGGTTGATGCTTGCAGGGGCTGGAAGCTCGGCAAAGATCGCTTACGCTGTTTGTGCGGCTGTTGTGGGCGTCGTTTATATTGCGTCCGCGGTGTTTGGAGAGACGAGGAGGAAGCAGGGACCTGTCAGTCCAGAGGCACAATTCAGCGAAGGGAAAGGCCATCGACAATTGAACAGTGTTGACGAGCAGAATCCTGGATTCGGTATGACCAATCTTTCGAAGGAGAGATGACCGGCTTTTCGCGCTAGGATTCGGCATTGTCTGCTGTTCCGTTGGAAAAGGAGGAGCAGTGACAAAGTGTGAGAGTAAGCATTAGCTCAGTCAGAAGTCAAAAAAATTTGTGCAGAAATCAGTCTTTTCAACTCTCTTCATCATGCATTCGCATCTCTGCCGCTGTAGGTGCGAGTGTGCATGCGCAATATGCATAATTCCATGTGCTGCTACTTCTTTCCCAGGTCTGCACTTGGCTTTCACCTCAGCTGCATTTGCAACTTCTGTCTCTCGGGAAGGAATGCGATGATTCCTAATAGCAGCTGCGTTCTATTCTCGCCTTCTCGTTACTCATCAACGCTCAGTGGTATCATATGTGGTGTCATGCCTTTCGAACTCGTGGAGGTGGGAGGGACCGCGTCTTCTAGAAGGTCTCTTCTTCGCCAGCAACTTCCGCATCTCCATCCTGTGGAATTTCAAACCCCTCCTGTAGCACCAGTAAGCGTAATGCTCGTATTTAGCATCATGTGGCCATACACATACCTCGGTGGAATACAGAATTGTCTGTATTTGTTTGAGTATACTTCCATCATCCTCCTCGAGCGTAGGGTCGGCTTCCATGGCCCCTTGGATGAGCAGTTCGATGTCACGAAGCTTGCTGAAGTAGAAGTCTCGCTCGCGCTCGAGACCTTGAACGGTTTCCATGAGCTCGGCATTCTTCTGTTGTAGAGCAGCAGTGGCAGCTCCACCGACAGCGCCCTGGCGACTACCAGCGCGAGGGCCACCCGCACCGAGGCCACCAGCAGGTTTTCGAGCGCCAGCCGAAGCGCCAGAAGTGCGTGAGCCACTTGGGGGAAGAGCTGGAGCGCCTCCGGCTGCTACGCCCTTCCTCCTACCGACGGCATCATAGTCGCCGCCGGGGTAGTATTGGTCCCAGTATCGCTTCGTCCACTGCAGAAACTCGAGGTTGTCCTGCATCTTGCATTTCACCAGCTGCTCGGTGGGTAGGGGTCGATCGACATGGTGTTTGCGGAAGGTGTTGCTGAGGATTTTGAAGTTCTCGAGATAGGCATATTCAGCGTTGACGTTGAACTTGACCCTGCTCATGGGCACATCGAGGAAGATCGAATCGTAGATTTGGCAGTATGCGGCTCTGAGGGCTCGTCAGTACCGTTGATACAGGAGGATGGTCGTAGACCCTACCCAGTGCCACACTGCTCGACTTTGGTGAGGTTGAGCTGTAACAGGCCGTTCACCCATGCCAGCAATTCTTGTCTGCATCAATGTCAGCATCCCATCGCCGCCGCCGTCAACGGCGCTTGTATCGCCGGTTGCTGAGATCGAGGACGCGGCAGCCTACCTGGACTCGCCCATGTTGGCGGTTGTCGATCGATGCGCACAGTCAGTCGGAGAGAGCGGGCGGAGAGCACGTGCGTGAATGATGGGAGGGGAGCTGCGAATGTTGGGTCAAGATTAAAGAAGTGCAAGTGCAGGCGCATAAACAATCGTCTATGCTTGGCAGGCACGACAAACAGCGCCCCGCCATGATTCAGCGCCTCCTTCACTCCACCGCC
The DNA here is from genome assembly GCA_029490675.1 of Cercospora nicotianae. Lineage (NCBI taxonomy): Eukaryota > Fungi > Ascomycota > Dothideomycetes > Mycosphaerellales > Mycosphaerellaceae > Cercospora > Cercospora nicotianae. The sequence goes on from JANQAT010000002.1 coordinate 1,297,597, forward strand.
CACCGCCTGCCGCGGAGGAGACACTTTCCTGCCGAACACCGTGCAGCGGGCGGTATTTTATGCTCCAGGACTTTCCATACACAAGCGCCATGGTTATACGAGTGGAGGGTACGCTGGACTCAGCATAAAGCATGTGATGAGAGGTAGGACCTCGCGTCTTGAGCGCCGAGGCTTCTTTTGTTCACGTCAACTTCCACCTTTACAATCTCTCCTTAACCACACTCCACCACCATGTCCAAGTCCGTTCTCATCACCGGCTGCTCGAAGGGCGGCATAGGCCATGCACTGGCCCGCGAATTCAAGAAGCACGGCCTGCGCGTCTTTGCCACTGCCCGCAAAGCCGAGACCATCTCCGACCTCGCCGACCAAGGCATCGAGACGCTATCTCTGGAAGTCACAGATCAGGACTCAATTGACGCTCTGAAGCATGAAGTCGAGAGCCGTACTGGAGGCCGATTGAATTACCTGGTCAACAATGCCGGACTGAATTGTACTGTCCCTGCGCTGGATGTCGAGCTCAAAGACATTCGATTGACCTTTGAGACAAATCTCTTCGCCGTCATCCGCATGTGTCAAGCATTCGCACCACTTCTCATCAATGCCAAAGGCGCGATCGTACAGATCGGCTCGATTGCTGGTATCATGCCTTACGTCTTCGGGAGTGTCTACAATGCTAGCAAAGCCGCTCTGCATTCCTACTCAAACACTCTGAGGGTTGAGCTGGAGCCTTTCGATGTCCGCGTTGTTACTGTTGTCACAGGAGGCGTAAGTGAAATCCAGCTCGCTGCGTATAGAAGACAGCTTCCCTGAGCCTATGATTCTGTTTGCCAACCGGCTGCTAACAACTGACCCAGGTCAAATCCAACATCGCCAGAACACATCGTACCTTGCCAGAAGACTCCATATATCTCCCACTAGCAAAAGAGTACAACGAGCGCCTAGTACACAGCCAGTCACAAGGGGTGCCAAACGAAGACTACGCGAGACGTGTAGTATACCAGCTCATCAACAAACCCAAGAGAGACCACATCTGGGAAGGTGGAAAATCATGGCTGATTTGGTGGGTTTCCAACTTTTTGCCCAGAAGAGTTATGGACCTCGTCATGAGCAGGATGTTCAAGTTGTGGAAGTTGAGAGGGACGTATCAGAAGAAGATCGCCTGACGGCGACTCTCAGCACATTTAGAGCGTCTGTACGGGGCTCTTGATTAAGGTAGTAAAGTAGAATAGCGATTCGAATAGGTTCTGATCCATCGTTGTTCATTCATGTTCATCTTTTCGATCTAGACATTATCATTTCCACGCCGTTTCGTGGCCTCAACTTGGGTATCCCAACGCCTTCGCTAAATTCACAAAAAATCAATCGTGCCAACACATTCCTTGATATCCTAGATAGCCGCGACCATCAGAAACGCTGCGCCGAGACGGAAAACCGATACAGCTAATTTTTCGGCAGCGCTTCCTGTCTGCTGTGGAGCCGCGGTGACCGAGGACTGCCCAGATCCTTCCTCATCGACACGCTCGCCACTCGAACCAGGACTCGAAGTGGAGGTGACCAATGTGCTCTCTGCATCCGGTACTCCTGTCGGGACGTCCAAATCCGTTGGAACCTCCAACCCTGTCTGCGTGACATGCGTCCTCGGACTGAACAACGTCGCATCTACCGTCATTGTGGGAGTACTGCCCTCTTCATTTCCTTGTCCTGGCCCAACTAATGATTCCGCTGGTCGCTCGACGTGGACACTCGGGGCCACAATGGTAATCGTCGTTCGTTGTGCATCGAGGGTTGGGTGCGGGTTTTCGAGATGTGGCGCTTTCGGAGAGTAGATGGGCTGATCGAGACCAGTGCCGGTGCTCTCTATCCGAGGCGAGTAATAAGTCGGATAAGACGTGTAGCATGAACAACTTGGTGTGGGAGCATCGGGCTTTTGTAAAGAGTCCTGTGAATGCATAGTTTGCACAATCTCCGCAGCTGGCAGACCTGTTGACGTGTTCGATGTTGAAGCATTATTTGAGACGGAGGGGTAGGCCCGTGGGGGATTATAGTCGATCACTGTGGCCGGGACAGGTAGAGAAGGGGTCTCTGGTTCCAGTCCTACAGGTCCGTCACAGCGGCAGACCAGTGTTGGCCCAGCTGCTTCTGTTGTCGTCGGCTTTGGGGGAAGAAGGAGCGAGTCCTGTTTGTACATGGTTTGCACAATCGGCACGGGTCTGCACGAAGCGCATTCTCCCTCAGGCTGGCCCGCTGAATTGTATTGAGATATCATGGCTGGCGCGCCATCATTACTTCCTCCGGATGGGTACAGCGCTGTCACCGTTTTCCAGACTGTAGTCAATTCGGTGTACGTCGGGAAATCGTCATCTACATATCCGTCTGGGTCGTGTTCGTTTGAATTCGTAGGTGTTGTCGCTAGGGTTGTCGAGGCTATTGTGGCTGTCACCGCGAACAAGAACGAGTGAAACCTTGTCATGATATACGATGACAAGCAAACGAGTGTGATGTAGAGGCGTTCGTTTAACGAATGGTGGCGTCTAGACGCGTCGGTCGCCTCAGAGGTGTCGTGTTCGAGCGCAGAACTTGTGGGAGGTGTGTAGCCTCAGGTCTCAAGACGAAAGCGCGGGCAGGAATTCGCTCGGCTTTAGACTGGCCATGGCACTGGGACCGGTCTCTTGGGCGATGCGGCGCGGATCCTGCTGGGCAATGATGTGGCATGGCAGGCGTGCTATTTGGAGGAGCGCTCAGGAACAACTAGTTACTATCCGGTTAGCGGCTGATGCTTAATGTCATGAGAGTTCGAGTGGCGCTGCCCAGAAATGCAACAGTGGCATCGAACGGTGCTCTGCAACTGGTTGTTCCTGTCGTCACAGTCTTTCATGTTGCGAATGCCAATATTCCTAGACAAGACTTGAACACTTCCTATAGGGGACGCCTTGTACATAGGAGGCCCCAACCACATTTGGTTCCACGAGATATAGGACAAGTATCGATCAGCGTGATACATGATGTTCACTGCCTCTGAGAGTCGCGTGTATGCGCAGATGCACGAGCTGAAACACATAGAGCCCGTATTCTCCTCGGTAGGGACGTGGAGTCTGTTCCAGGACGTAATTTCTCCAGAGAAGCATTGTAGAATGAACAGCTCGGCTTCTGCTGCTGCTTGAGCGACTTCACTTGTTGCAGCATCCTCTTGTGCATGTTAAGATCAGTCGTGATGAAGTCTCAGAGGTATGTGTGGCGAGCTGCTTCCCGTCAGACAAGTATGTCAACGTCGGTCGTGCTGTCAGTCGTCCACAATTCTGTCAATGGAAAGCTCAGCTGAGAGGTCGGAAAAAGAGCATCGGATCCTGCTACAATCGCAGCATGGCAGCATGCATCGATTGTCGTCCATTCTCATGCTGTGGGTTCAGAAGGAAACCGCGATTGTGGCTTGTTCATCGCTCGAAGGAAGGTCATATATCGGGAGAAGACGGGGCACACAGAGCGCGACGAGGCGCCAATCTGTACCTTCGCTGTTGTCTTCTTACACTGCTCGAGTTCAGCATCTTTGTGCTCGATGCACTCGGTATCGTACAGCCCTGCTAGCTGACCAGGACGCTGAATCTTCACCAGTCGGAATACATGGATGGTAGTTGCGAGGTGATCTCTGCGAGTCAGAAAGTCGACGCTGCCAATGTGCTTTTGCACACAGACCTCGTGGGCGCAGCGGACCGTCGGGTGAGCCGGCAGTGATCAGTATTGGCAACGACCACGGCAGACGCGACCGTTGCGCATTGTGTTCTTCATGGCTGGCATTGTGATCGATAGATATGCTGCAGATTGTGCTGCACGACGGAGCTGCATCAAGCTGCAGATGGAGCTGGGAGTGGCCGTCGCGGCGCAGCAGAAAGTGGCCATACAGGCGTCGCGGCAGGTCGACCTCGGCTCCGTCGCAGACTCTCGGCGACGGTCTGCCTAGGCCCAGCGCGATACGTGCGAATGCTCACGGCGCGTCAGACGCAAGCCGCGGGCGAGGCGACGATCATGGCCAGCTGCACTACTCCTCCGTCGGCCTTCGTGATTGTCCCTCTACGTGATGTGTTGCACCGCCGCCCTGTGTGAAATCTGAGAGTGTAGCAAACAATCATGGCTCGTACGTGAACTGACCCAAACTGCTGCCCTGCGCGAACTCTCCCAAGGCTAACATCCCAGCAGGCCTCCCTCACATCCCAGTGTCGCTGCCTCGACTGACCGCAGGCACCGCCGTGCCTGCCGCTGCCATCGCCGCCTACCTCAATGGCCGCTACCAGATCACGACCGACATCTGGGCCATCACCAGCGCCATCTGGTACCAGATCTTCCTGAAGCGACTGGAGAAGCAAGACCGGGTCAATGTCTTCTACCGCTTTGAAGAGCTGGCGAAGACGCCGACCCAGGCGGGCAAATTGTTCCTCGTAGTACCGAAAGATGAGAATGAACCCAATGCGCAGACCGAGTGGACATACGCCGAGGCGTACGAGCTGATCCTGAAGTATGCTCGGTGGTTGAAAGAGACACACGGTGTCAGGAAAGAGGAGATCATCGCTATGAACTTCAAGAACAAGCCGCAGTTCATCTGGATGTGGTTTGCGCTCTGGTCTCTCGGAGCAATCCCAGCCTTCATCAACAGCAATCTGCGGGACAATGCCTTCATCCATTGCGCCAAAATCTCGACCACACGTCTTCTCATACTCGATCCTGAGATCGCCGAGGAAGCTCTCACAGATGAGGCTGTAGCGGCCTTCAAGCCGGACGACAAAGGCCATGCAATCGACACGGTCATTCTCGATGCTGCAACGGAAGCTACGATCGCATCACTCACTCCATACCGCGCTCCTGATTCCGAGCGCTCAGGCGTAATTGTTGCCTCGACCTCCCTGCTCATCTACACTTCAGGCACAACCGGACTACCCAAGGCCGCAAATGTGGCATGGGGCAAGTCTCTCTCCGGCGTCAACTTCTTTCCAAAGCTGCTGGGCATGAAAGCAGACGATCGTTACTACACGGCCATGCCATTGTACCATTCTTCGGCTTCGATACTGGGGGTTTGCCAAGTCCTAGGCCCGGGCAGCACTGTGATTGTGTCAAAGAAGTTTTCGCCACGGACTGTGATGAAACAAGCGACCGAGACCAACGCTACAATCATGCAATACATTGGTGAGATGTGCAGGTACTTGGTCTCCGGCCCTCCGACACCCTACGATAAGACGCACAAAGTCCGATTAGCGTTTGGTAACGGTATGCGACCGGATGTGTGGCAGCGCTTCAAGGACCGCTTCAACATCGGCACGATTGTGGAGTTCTACGGCGCCACCGAAGGTCCTGGTGCGTCGTTTGTATACTCCAACAATGGATTCTTGCGAGGCGCCATTGGCAAGTCTGGTGTTATTTCAAGCACGCTGTTTGGAGGAAATCAAGCTCTCTTGAAGCACGACCACGAGACTGACATGCCGTATCGGAACCCCAAAACTGGCTTCTGCGAGAAGGTCGCCACCAACGAACCAGGCGAGCTCTGCTACTGGCTGGACCCGGAGAATGTTAGCGATAAATTCCAGGGCTACCTTGGAAACGACAAGGCCAACGGGTCCAAGATCATCCGCAATGTCTTCAAGAAGGGTGATGTATACTACCGATCAGGAGACTTGCAAAGAAAAGATAGCGACGGCAGATGGTGGTTTGTGGACCGCATTGGTATGCAAACACCTTCCCACATTCTCGCTCACAGCATTCACTGACATGATCGATACAGGTGATACATACAGATGGAAAGGCGAAAACGTTTCTACCGCTGAAGTCTCCGAAGCGCTCGGTACTCATGCGGCTCTCCAAGAAGCCAATGTCTATGGTGTACAACTTCCCAACCACGACGGACGCGCGGGTTGTGCAGCGATTGGTCTGTCCGAAGGTCAGAAGTTTGACGAGAATCTTGGAGCAGAACTTGCTGCCCACGTCCGAAGGCGCCTACCCAGATATGCTGTACCCTTGTTCTTGCGATTGATGAAGGAGTTTGAAGTGACAGGCACGATGAAGCATCAGAAAGTATCGCTGAGAAACCAGGGTGTGGACCCTAGCAAGACGGAGTCAGATGAGATCTATTGGTTGCCTCCTGGAAGTGATAAATACACGAGATTTACAGAGGGAGATTGGAAGAAGATTGCAGGTGGTCAAGCGAAGCTTTAGGCAATGTAGACGGTGGATTGTGACGCAGGACGGATGCCAGCATTAGCATGTAGATACCAATTATTTCGCAACCTTGTGAATTGCAGCGTAGAGGATGCACGACAACACAGCAAATGGACGTTGACTGCTGTTCTCGTGAGATAAATGCGTGACAAAAGGTACATTGTGATTCAGTTTCTCGTTTTCTACAACCCCAGGCAACGGCTCCGAACGCCGCGCTACATAAAGTCACTGGCTCCCTTCCTTCTCTGCCCAGGCCCGCTGCCAGCAACCAAATTCCTTCGACTAGGATGGATATGAGACTGATCTTCTTCGACATTGGCTTCTGGCTTCTTCGGCGGAGGCGCTCTGCGAGGAGGAGGTGATCGAGAAGACTCTGGACTGCTCGTGTTCCTCCTTCGCTTTGCAGGCGGGCTACGTCTTCGCGGTGGCGGTGACCTAGATTCGTAGCTTGCGCTCCTGCCACGCTTCGGTCGCGGAGAGCGGGATCTCGAATCTGCGCGGCCGGCCTTTCGTCGTGGTGGCGGACTTGGGGAACGGCTTGCCGTGCGGTCTCTGCGACGCGAAAGAGAGCGTGATCTGGAGCGTGCACGGCCTTTGCCGTTTGCTTTGCGTGGAGGAGAACGGGAACGGGACGCCGAGTCTCGTCTGGTTCGTGGCGGTGTGCGCGATCGCGAGACTGAACGATCACTGTAGCTATCCCTGCGTCCGCGTCGTGGTAGTGGGCTTCGAGAGAGACTGTCGCTGTACCGCCGACGGCGCGGTGGTGGTGATCGAGAATCGTAAGACGGCGATCTTCTCCTCCTGGGAGAAGGCGAACGAGACGCCTTCTTGCCATTCTTCCTCGGCGTTGGGGAGCGAGAATAGCTTCGGTCCCGCCCACGCCTCGGTGGCGTACGCGATCTCGAACGTGACCGCGAGTCTGAGCGTGAAGAGTAGCTGGAATAGCTGGAGTAGCTGCTCACACTCCCGCTCCGACCTCTGCTTGGGGTTGGACTCTTGGCTGGCAGTGGCGCTGGCGCTGGCTTTGGCATATTCTTCAACCATTCTCGCATGCCCTCTGTGAGTGGTCCCTTGCCAATCGCAGTGAAGAAATTGATGCTGAATCGAGTGTTCTTCGGATCGTCCGTTGGGAACATGCCAGTCAAGGCTGTCTGCAAATCGTCGCCCTTGAAGCGTTCCACCAATTTCTTCATGCCCATACCGGCCTCGAGCTCCTCGATGAGAATCTTGATAAAGATTCGACTCGAACTGGTGGTATCCTCTTCATTCAGCTTCACGACGTGGAACACGGTCCAATCGATCGCATCGGAAGACAACAGATAGCCAAAGAATTGCGCGATAATGCGTAGTCGATTGGTCTCAAACCGGTGGATCGTCTCGTAGTACTTCATGAATTGATCTTGGAACAGGTCCTTCCAGAGCCGGTTCAGCTTGCAGAAACGCTCACCAATGAGACCAAAGAACTTGTTGAAAGTGCGCTCCTGACTACAACATTCGATGATCATGGAGGGCAGTTCGTCTTCTCGACCAGCGGGCAAGTTGATCCTCATGAGCTTATGGCAAGCTTCTTCAAAGGTACCAGACGACATAATCGTCAGGTAGATGGAACGACGGAGATTGACCAGATCGGTATTGGACTGATCCTTGATTTCCATCGCCTTCTCCTCGGCATCGTTCTCGTCCTCATCACTGGATCCTTCGTCGCTGTCCTCCGCCTCGTCCTCGTCGCTGTCCTCAGCCTCGCCCAGAATTTCGGCCTTCAGCTTCTTGTATGCCTCTTCATTCGCTTCGTACTCGGCGTCAAATTTGAATATGTTCAATCCGTCTTCTGTTTTCAATTTCTCGTCATCCAACGATGGCCGATGCGTAATTTGGTCTTCCTCTTCGACCAGATCCAACTCTTCCCTCACCGCTTGATGGTCCTTGTACTTGTCCTTCCGGATCTGAAAAAGGACCTCGATCATGTACTGTACTCGCTTATCGATGTCCGCTTCATGCAGGATGCCTCGGAACTGATCGTAAACTGCCAGTGCTATAGAGGAGTTCATCTCCTCGATGTGCTGACCCACTTCTTTCATCAACCCAACAGCAATCTCAACACTATCGTCCGTCGGCTTGTGGAGAAGTAGCAGCAGCATTTGGGCTGCAAGCATCTCATGCGCGACCTGCTGATTGATCAAGTGTGCAATAAATGTGGTGCTGCTGTGGCATACACTCTTGTCGTTCCTCTTGTACGCTTTGCGGAACTGGATGATCAGTCTGTTGATCAACAGCTCGCCAACCTGTGGCAGCTTGGTGTTCACAATGGCGACCATCGCGGCATAGATCGGAGTGAAAGGCAAACTGGCTGCTTGCGCCTTCATGATACTTCGGCAGAATAGACCACGCCCGCGAACCAGATTCTCATTGAAGAGCTCCGGCACAATGTGTTTGATGTTTGAAACGTTGACCTTGTTGATAAGACCGTTGATCGACTTCTTCAGCGCTTCCCATGCCATTCGCTGATACTCTTTCGAAGTCTTGTCGGTGATCTGGGCCTGCAATGCCTTCAGCCGTGCGGGAGGTATGTATGTGCCGCCAGATCGCATATTCAGCAATTTCTCATATTCTGCCTTGGCTGCCGCCTGCTTCTCCTCGTCCGTAAGTGGTTTCGCGGGTGCTTCATCTTCCTTCTGCCGCATTTCGAGTTGCCGCGCTCTCTCTTTCGCTCGCGCGCGATCGACATCACGAGGAAGCGGACCATGGTTTCGTGGAGGCGGAGATCTCGAGTTCGAGCGACGTCGCAGTGCTGGTGCGTCTCGTTGTGGTGAAGGTGATCGTGATATGGAGCTGCGTTTTCGCGAGCTGCCTTCTGCCGCCGCGCTGGCCTCGCCAGGTTGCGGCGTCGGTAGCCGGACTGCAGACTCGACGGCGGCCATGTTAAGGACCGACCAAGTCTGAATGTTAAAGCGTGGCCGATGCACACGCGCAGAGCATCGGCTCAAGTCATGTGTACTGCAGAGTACCAGCAGTCGTGAAAAGCGGACGAAGTTTGGAGCCGTTCACGCTAGCAACCTGAGTCATGTCACATGCCAAGACAACGCATAACATGCAAGCATGAATAAAAATATGTACATCAAGCTGGCAACCCCTATCAACTAACCACCGTGTAACTATGAACGCCCGACTGCATGTACAGTCCCTCGCCTGCATTCGCGGAACACAAGAGTATAAGCTCAGGACTGGTCAGAGCATTTGTTAGTTAGTCCAACTCGATATCGACCTAGTTGTCGAGCTTTCCAGAGCTACTCGAGTGTCTCTTCTCAATTCAAGCCGGGCGATGGAGGCCAATCTGCTCTGAATCGGCTACCAGAAAGGATGGAAATGCCCAGAAATGGATGTATACCCTGTCTTCCGTTCCCCGACTGCAGGTGAGGGACTGTACAAGCTCAGCTGAGCTTCTTCAATTGGGTCTCAAGCTCGTTCTCAGTCCAGTCCCACAGATCCCTGGCCAACTGCGGCTTTTGCGCATGCCAAAAGCTTCCTCCGCTTTTAATGCCGACCGGCGTCCAGTAGTAACTGCTTGCGACCTCTTTCTTGTCTGCTGTAGCCGCCCACAATTGATTCTTCGCTCCTCCTGACACGTCAAGTGTGAAGGGTTTGATCAGCGGCAGACCAAACCGGGCCAGGACGCTCGACTGCTTCTGGCTAGCGTACAAATTCGTCAAGATCACTCCCGGATGCACCGAACTTGTCGTAAGTTGTGGGTAGCGACGCTGCAATTCTCGCGCGTGAAGTAAGTTCGAGAGCTTTGACTGGCCGTACCGTCGGAAGGTCGAATAGGACTCCAAGGCATCCTGGTCGTAAACAATGCCCGGGGCCATCATGTGGCCTATCGAGGACACGTTGACAATTCGTACATCAGAGCCAGGCTGATCGGCAGTTTTGAGAAGTGTTGGGAGCAAGAGCTTGGTAAGAAGCGCGTGGCCGATGTGGTTCGTGCCAAACTGGATCTCGTAGCCGTCCTTGGTCTTGGAATATGGAACTGCCATGATGCCAGCATTGCTAGATGCGAGTTAGATTTCCAGACGTATTTGCGGCGCGATGAAGACGTACTTGATCAAAATATCGAGGCGATGCGATCGCCGCTTGAACTCCTCGGCTGCATCTTTGACCGAAGCAAGAGATGTCAAATCGAGCTTGATGTAGGAGATATTGGCGTTGGGCACGCGCGTCTTAATGTCCGCAATGGCATCTTCCGCCTTCGATGGCGTTCTTGCTGCCAGGAATATTTCTTGTGGATTGTGCTTTGCAAGTTGTAGAACGGTCTCCTTCCCGAGACCAGTGTTCCCTTGTCCTCGTCAGATCGCGTGTTTTGCTCGTAACGAGGTCGGAAACTTACCGCCCGTTATCAGGATTACTTTTCCAGAGAGATCAGGTATATTTTGATCTGGATTGAAGCTCTTGCCGAAGAACCACTCAAACATGGTGTCTGCTGTACGAGAATTTGAGTGCTGACACGGGTAGTTATGGCCAATTGCCCGTTTCTTATTGTACTGTGTATGAGGACTTTGTGTTGCGTGATTGAGTGACAATACGGCGTTCGAGCTCTACACATATGCTATCAGAGACGCGACACCGTCGCTGTCGGACGACCTTCCTCCTAGCGGCTGCCAAACACTTACGGCCGCACTGCTTGAGACGGTTCAAATATTTAAAGTTTGGGTGCAGATCATCATACAGACACTGTAACGCCGCAAGAATTTGTCGCCATCGCCATGCCATCTCTCTGTTCCTGTGCCTACATGGTGGCGCACAGCCACGAGACGTCTGGACTCTAGTGTTTGCGTGATCCGAGGAGATAGCCGTATTCCCCCGGCGGACAGCTTGTCTGCATGTCGGTCAGTCCTTCTCTTCTCTTCTCTTCGGCCGGCAACCATCGTGAACGCCACGCATTCATCTTCACATGCACAACGTTCTTGATAGGCCGAGCGAATCTCTTGGTGAACAGTAGCTGCCTGTAGACCTGCGGTACGTCGTCACAAAGTGCGGTGCGATCAAGGAGTGAATCCCTCCTAGCGCCGGCTCCGAACATGCTCTGCCACGTCCGCGGCGTGGTTGTGTGCTTGTTGCATGCGTGCGCATTCCTTGGCCGCAGCAGCAGCCCACAAAACGTGCCGAGTCCGACGGACGTGAACCACCGTTGAGCGACGGACAACAGCAGCTGCCAATCTGGCCAGCCTTTGAGCGTTACTCTTGCCCTCACACGCTAGTCGCTTTCGTGCCGGGGCCAGGAGATGCATGTGTCCACGCACTGTCCCTCTCTGCCATCACCCTCGCCATGAGCACGCCTGCGACCCGGCATCGTCTTGTCCGTCGAGCCGGCTCACTCGCGCTGCCCGGCCATGTCCATTGACGTTGACCTCGACCACGCTGCCACCGCCCGACCCTCGCCCGCCGCCGATGTGAGCTTTGCTGCCGCCGAATCTCGCCATGGGGAGTCGAGTTCCCGCGCTCAGTCGCGCAGCTCCAGTGCCAGAGGGAGCTCCCACAGCTTCCCTGACAAGTTTCGAGGATCAACTGAGACGAGGTCCAGCACTGCAGAGGCCACGTCGAACCAGCCCGATAGCATAGGCCAGAGCAAAATACCACAACGGGTCAGGAAGCCTGGTGGGTTCTTGCTAGGCTCAGTACTCAGCAACGGACACGTCAGAGCCTCCGACCACGCCCCTGGGCTGAGCAGCAAGCGAGCATCCCGGAGTCACAACAATGGGCACATCCAGCTCGATAAGCCGCGACATGCGGCCGCACGCATTTCAGGAGAGTCATCCCATGGAAGTTCACCACTTTCACGGCAGCTCTCTAGCGAGCGGTCTACCAAGGCTGGCTCTGGCAAGCTGCCAGAGGCCCGACCACCCGCAATGGATCCAGCGCAGCTGGTGCAGATGGCACTCAACCTGAGCGAGAGTCGAAAACGCCATTCCACCAGCGCCTTACCGGTGCCAATCACTCCCGCGGGGAGCAGGAGGGTAGTTTCTGCGATGGACTCGGGCTATGGAACCGTGCGGTCAGCGTCATCGGCGGGCAAGAGGGCCAGCTACTCGAATGAGAGTCGGATACCGACACCCGTATCACACAGGCACAGTCCGCACCGAGAGGAGCTACTAGATAGTCCTATCGACTTGGGGCGGAACGTTGTGCACACTTTCTCGCCAGCTACCCTTTTCCGGACAGAAAAGGCACGCAGATACTTCGAGCTTGCCAGTGAGCACAGGCGCCTCCTAGAAAATCTACCACCACTGCGGCCGGATGCCACTGCGCCTGGCAACTATAGCATGCAGGCTACAAGCAGCCCGGGAAGCGCGCACTATCACATGACCAGAATCACATCATCGGAAAGCGTGCATAAGCACAAGCTTGGGAGGCAGTACAACCCTCTTCAAGCTTTGCGCAATCGTCGTATACGCAATCGCCAGCGCCGACCACTTACTGCACCGACAGAGACATTTCAGGAGACCGACCGAATCCGGCGTTGGATCGATGGAGTTGAAGCTGCGGCGAAGAACAGCTCTTTCAGACCAGGTGAAGATCAGGTCCGACTGCCGCCATTCTCTGGGGAGCTTGAGGCGGACCCCAACGATCGCCCGGATACTGCCCGCGGTCACCGCCGGACTGACACTACGTCCTCCGTTATAGTAAGACCAGAAAATGGATGGATGATCGAGCCGGCGGAGCTCCTTGCAGATACGTATTGGGTTGAGAAGCATGATAACAAGACCCTAATCGAAGACCGACATGGCCATCGACTTTTTCCAGCAAGGACTGCAACCAGCTTGGAGGCGCCGCGACGTAGTAAAGACATCACGCGACGCAGCATGGAAGTCGGAAAGCTGCAGGATCACAATGGAAACCACCGCGATGACTCCGATGCTTCTGAAAGTGAAGAGCAGCACCGAGCGAAGCACAAGTCTAAGCATATCCTGCCATTACCGCGTCTTGGTCGCGGCCACGTCAACCGATCAGGAAGCGTCTCGAGCATTTCTAGTGACGAAGGACGCAGACCACCAGCGTTACGCTTTGGTCATGATGAGGGGGGCGATGAGAACATTGGACCTCTGGAACGGCATATGCGCGAAATGATTGCCAAAGACGAGAAGGGCGAATTGTCTTCACCAGAGCTCTTGTCGCCGGACCACTGGGACACACAAAACATCAGCTTTCCGACAATGCGCACTGGTGGAAGCAATTCACGTCACGAGATTAATGCAGCAAGCAAAGGGAGACTTTCCCTCGATACTCAACGACACCAGCGTTCCACTTCTGACGACAGCAAAGGCTCTATGGAACGCAATCTACCTTCCATGAACGAGATGATCGCGGACAGCCCGTCTTCTCCCGTCGTGCCGGATTTCTCGCGTCAAAGCACTTCAGAATCGACTTTCAGCAAGCAGGCGTCACCCGTGAAACACAAATCGAGGGGCTTGAAACTTCCCCTTCTGCACTCGCGTAGCAAAAGTAAGGAACGCAATCACATCGAAGCAACTGACTTCGCCAGCAATACGGGCGCTCCCTTGTCGCCGGTCTTGAGCGCTGATTCTGGCACCGGAGGGCCCCGGTCTAGCATCGAATCGGCGCGACCAGCTCAATTCAGACGCCACAAGACGTCTGACAGCATAGACAGTGAGCTACTTCAGACGTACACGAACACGACGACTACCGCCTCGTCCACGAAAGGATCCAAGACTGCCTCGAATCGCTTCTTCAAAGGTGGTCGAGTGCGCGATATTGTACGCAACGAGAGCTCGCGCTTCGGTGATAGGTTCCGTGGCAGCCGTGAAGGTGTCAATGCTGAATCGTCTGTGCCACAGTCAGATGCCTCCGATGGCGATGTGGATCACGCTCTGCTGCGCAAACGAAAGGACGAAGATAATGTCCTCGATGATGGCATCAGTCCGCGCGCGTCTCTTGAACGTCTGGGGCCCAAAGCGAAGTATTTCACTTCGGGTCTGCCATCCTTCAGGTCCCCAGCTGCTCGCGATAGAGCAGCCCCGACAAGTCCCTTGTCGGAGGATAGCAACCCGTTTGACAAGCTGCACGCGTTGTCGCGGTCTCGGCAGCAAGAGTTGCCAAAGATCAACCTCCCGGATGACGGAAACGTGTCGGAACCTGAGTTGTCTCCAAATAAAGCTCAGAAAGGCTTGACTTGGGCTGAAACTTACAAGCGCAGAAGGTCGGTCTCACAAAATGATTTGACGCTTGTCGAAACAGATTCGCGCCTTTCGAACATGAAAATCAGGAATGGCCAGGCAGGCGGCTCTGGCAAGAGGCACTGGAGCATCTCCGACAACGCGCAGCGTGGGCAGATGCAGAACAGCAGTGCAGATGATGAATTGCCGAGTCGAGTGACAGCAAGAGATATCGCTCGAGTGCGGGCGCTGTTGCTGGCTTCGGGCATCAAGGCCCAGGAAATATGCCATATGGCTAATTCCACCCGCGAACGTCCGCTGCCTATCATTGTCAAGGCCGCAGAAGTAGCGGGACATACTATCGAACCAATGACTCGAAAAGAAGAGAACGTTGCAGCCGGCCAGTGGCTTTGTGGCACCGTCGACGGCACCATTGTCGATTTGGAGCAACTGCTCCAGCGTTTCCAGGGGCAGGTGGTGAAAGATCTGAGCGTGCGTCTGGAGGCGCTTTCGCATAAAGCGGGAGATCAACTCACAAAGCGTGTGCACGAAACTTCGGACGAAGCAGACGCATTCAACGTGGAGCTCACCACCAGGATGCCGCAAGACATCAAGCGCATGGACAACACTATTGACAGCATGTTCCGAGCGCGCAGGAAAAACTTCAGGCTCCTTATCAACGTGAGCTCGAAGCTTTTTGAGTGGCTTCTACTCGGCATCATGTGGTCAATTTGGCTGATCGTGGTTGTGGTCAACAGCTTGAAGAAAGCCATTCTGGCCTTGTTCAGGTTCTTGAAGTGGCTGACATGGTTTTGAACAAGACACTTTACTAGACTTTATAATATTCTGTGATACCCTAAGAGGCTTTTAGAAAGCGAGGCGCTTTGGACAGTTTTAAGTAGAAAGCGAGGAGTTTTGGGTGGGCACTTGATATATAATCGGACATAGCAGACGAATGTTCATATGTTATTGGTGTGGAGATCGGACACATGCGTGCTTGCCTCCAAACGTCGGCGGGGCTGGAGTGAAGTGGCCGACTTCCGCGATGGATGATGTCGCCTGTCAACAAACCTTCTGCCGATAACTTCTCACTTCCATCACCGCTTGCCACCACCACCCCGTCACAATCGCCCATCTCTTACGTCGCGACTCGAATCAGCCTACAGTCCTGCAGCTCGAACCCAGGCCAGAGCGACATACTACGACAAGATGGCGGAAATACCCATAAAGGTCAAGCATCAAGGCAAGACCCACGATCTGGAGGTCGACGTCGAGAATGGCACAGGCGAGGACCTGAAGCTACAGCTTTATTCGCTCACCGGCGTGGAGCCCGACTACCAGAAGATCATTGCGAAGAAGATGGTCAAAGATGATACTCCTCTCAAGTCACTGGGTCTGAAGCCAGGACAAACCATCACACTCATCGGCAACCCATCCGACAAGATTGTGACAGATGCGCCAACAGAAAAGATCAAATTCGCAGAAGACATGACGGAGGCAGAGCTGGCACAACAGGAGGGCGCGATACCAGCTGGGCTTCAGAATATGGGCAATACCTGCTACGCCAACGCCACGCTGCAAACACTACGTGCTGTGCCAGAGCTTGTGGAGGAATTGAGAGGATACAAGCCAGCCGCACCTACCGCCGGTCCATCATCATCGCTCTTCTCCGCCGAGCAGCTTGCGCAGCACGGGTTAGGCGGTCTGAGCGGCGGGTCAGACTTGACTTCTGCACTGGGTGATCTCTTCCAGCAGATGAACGAGACACAGCAAGGCTTTCCGCCCTTGATGTTCCTGACAGCACTGCGTCAGAAGCATCCTCAATTCGCAGAGAGAGCCAAGAATGGGCATGGATACGCCCAGCAAGATGCGGAAGAAGTCTGGTCGCAGTTGGTGCAGAACTTGAGAGATACTCTCAAGCTCAAGGATGACCCGAACGGTTTCAAGACTTGGGTGGACAAGTATATGGGAGGCAAATTCGAGGTCACGACGACTTGCAAGGAGGCACCAGAGGAGGAAGCAGTCACTAACACTGAAGACTTCAACGACCTGAAGTGCAACATCAACGTCGAAGTGAATCACATGCGGGAAGGTATCAGCATCGCTCTGAACGAAGAGCTCGAGAAGAACTCGGAGAGCCTTGGACGCACTGCAATCTACGCACGCCAGTCGAAGATCGCAAGACTGCCCAAGTACCTGCCCATTCATTTTGTGCGTTTCTTCTGGCGAAAGGATACCGGCAAGAAGGCCAAGATCCTACGAAAAGTCACTTTCCAGCATGAGATCGACGTTACCGAGTTCTGCACAGATGAGCTTCGCAAGAAGCTCATTCCTGTCCGCGATCGCATTCGGGAGGTACGCAAGGAAGAAGAGGATGTCGAGCGAGCCAAGAAGCGTCAAAAGCGAATCAATCAGCAAATCGAAGATGCCTCCAAGGACGCGAAAGTGCGTGGTGACGAGCCGCTGCAGAAGAAGCTTCAGAAGGAAAAGGAGCGCGAGACGAAGGCAACAGGTCCCGATACAGAAAGTGACTTGGCCAAGCAGAAAGCCGCCAACGGCTCGCAGGATACCGCAATGGGTGGCACAGAAGAGGCCGTGTACAAGACCGATGACCAGATCGAGCAGGAACGTGCAGCGTCTATCCTTGCGTCGAAGAAGGAACTCCTCTCGCTCGTGCACCCGGATATGGCGCAAGATCCAGCAGCAAACCAGACTGGGCTCTACGAGCTGCGAGGCGTAGTCACACACCAAGGCTCTTCTGCAGATTCCGGGCACTACACTGCCTACGTGAAGAAATCTGCTGCCCCTGGCAAAACCGAAGATGGGAAGTGGTGGTGGTTCAACGATGACAAGGTGCAGGAAGTGGACAGTGAAAAGATCGAGACCCTCTCTGGCGGCGGTGAGACGCACAGCGCGTTGATTCTGCTGTACCGAGCTGTTCCTCTGCCAGAAGTTTGAGAAGGACGGCGCGTTGTTCTTGCTACGACTGATCGAGAAGGGAGGCATAATGCATCAATGAACTTAGGACGATAGAATCATGTTGAACGAGGATATGCAGCGCAAGCGCCATGCAGACGATAGTTTGCAGCCAATTTGCATCTCCTAATGTCAAGCCGCACTTCGTGCAGGCAATGTACTGATCGACTTCCTCTTGATATTGAAGAGATTCTTCAGTTTTCTCATCCTACTTTCCCGTTCCTTGTCCTGTTTCGCGACTTCCTCCCTTGTCAAAGTTGGTGCTTCTGTTGACAGATCATCTCCTTCCTGGTCCGGCTCGCTCGCGCCCACGGTTGGCAGAGGCTCGTGCGATCGCCGCCTATGATCTCTGCAGGCTGTTGCTACCACTCTATGCAGGATTTCAGCAGCATTCAGTCCTGCCAAGCTGCCTGTCGCTTTCTGCATGTCAGCGTTGCGCCACGGGCAGTGGTCGCGATGCATCTCAACAAGGTCCACGCTCGCGTCATCTGCTTCGTCATCGGTCGTTGAAGGTCGCCGGCGTGAAGCAATGTATTCTGGCTGATACATCCACAGTCCAACACGTTGAAAGCAGGCATCGCAGTACAGTAGGTCGTTGCCAGATTCGGGAGCGCCTCGCCAGCCGTGGAGCGCTATTTGAAGGGCTTTGACTGAGCAGGGATGCGTGGTGTCTGCAGGGTCGACGATGTCTCGGGGAAGCTCTTTCAAAAGTTTCTCCGGCGGGGATGTTGATTCGAGCGGTCTGGTTTTGATTTTGTCGATGGAGCTACTCATTCGTAATAGACTTCGGAAGCGCTGGGATAGCTCGGGCTGCCAGACTGAGGATCGGACAACAGGTAGGCGGTAAATGTCGTCTTTGCAGCCGGCTTTGTACCACATGCAGGAGCTGGAGTGGCTATTGATGATTTCGTCCTTGTATCGCTCGGCTAGAGCTTCTTCCAAAGCAGCGGCAATCTCATCTTCGTCCTCGTCTGCTTCGTTACTTGGCTCGTTGTCATCTGTATTTTGCAATGGGCGTGTCGTTGTGTCCAGGCTGACGACCACTCGTTTTTCGCATCCTCCTCGACACGCAACTGTGTTCACATCGACACAAACCCAACCCCTCTTCGCCCATTCCACTTCACTAATAGGATCCGGCTTGGGATGCCACGTGCTCACGCTGCTATACGTCTTCAGCCGGGCAAGGAAAGTCTCCTGCGACCAGGGAGAGTAGTTGGGAAGTGCTTTGGGTTCTACGCTGCTTTTGGGCTGCAACTTCAACGGCGATGGATGTGAGCGAGATGAGAAGGATGCGTTGGCGGTGATATCGTTTAGGGATGTAGTTGAAGTCGAATGACGAAGCCTCTTGCGAGCTCGTTCCCGGGCGTCGTCAAAGGCGGCGGCTGCTGCTGAGCTCCGCTTGTTGTTGGTGGTGGATGCGGCATCGTGTGAAGCTGCCGCGGGCGTAGGGTTGGTCAGCGCATCGAGAGCTTTGTAGAACTTGCGCTTGGTGGTGGCAATGGCTTCAGGCATGGCGCTGCGTGTGCACGAGCAGGCGACTGCCAGCCAATGTCACAGAGTGTTGATGTTCTTGGACTTGGACCGTGAGCATGGATAAGATAAGCTTCCAAACAAAGACGCGCCAGCACGTGCGCCGGAAAAGCATGGCGGATGATTCAGCAATAAGCTCGCTGACGGTATCCATCTTCGGCTTGGGGCTTAGGAGCACGATCCAACCACGCGACAGCGCATCCTGCCTAGCACGAGTGTAACGGCATTTTATTATTACTACTGCGCTCTGTCGACTTCCGAATTATGGCTTGACTCACTGCAGCTGCAATCCTTCTGAGGCACTAGCGGCCAAGCATGTGCAATTGTGGAAGGAATACATGACGTCCAGATAGGCGTCCCATGCCACTCTAGGCTCCGCCAACGACAACATCTCACAATTGATGCCGGGACCAGGACCAGATAATCGATGAACATGGAGCCTTCGCCCGCCTCCACCCACGCTAGCGACGGCGCCCACATCAAGCTCGCTTGCCAAGCCTGTAGGGTCTCTACAAGCGCGATGCAGACATATGCTGACCTGGACACAAGGTCAAAAGAAAAAATCAAGTGCGATAGACACTTCCCATGCGGGCAGTGTTCCAGGTCCAGCTTGGCCTGCGTGCCATCACAACGGAAGCCAAGGACAAGACATGCTGGCAAGCGAGCTGTGGATTCGGAGTTGCGAAGCCGCATTTCAAAATTGGAGAGTCTTGTGGAAACACTGAGCGGCGAAGTCGGTGTACCAGGAACGAGTCCCAATGATCAAGAAGACGATGAGCCCGAAGACGCAGAACCCCAAATAAATTCACTCACGCCACCCAAAGTCTCCAAGTTTCTTGGTACACCGTTCTGGGCAACGCTCACCAACGAAGTACAAGCACTTCGTGAGGCGCTGGAGGAGGAAGACGAAGAGGAAGAAAGTCCTTACTCAGAGCCTACTCCTCTCGTAGCACGGCCGACGGATGCTGCATCGTCCGCGGATCTGCTCATATGCCCTCCGGGTTCCATTTTTGTAATGCCAGGAGCACTACTTGAGCCTTCAGTCGACACACAGAGCCAGCTCTACAACATCTTCTTCGCCAACATTGACCCGGTGTTCAAGCTATTACATCGCCCAACTGTACTACCATTTTTGAACTTTGGGGATGACTATCTTGGGCTGAAAGCTCAGGCTCCGCCTAACAGGGCGTTGAAAGCCGCAATATGGTTCGCAAGCGTTACATCTTTGCGAGATGAAGACTGCTACGGCCGGTTTGGTGCCCCTCGATCTGACCTCTTAGCACAGTTTCGGAGACATTGTGACGTGGCTCTGGCGCAAGCCGATTTCATCAACACGTCCGATCTGGCGACACTTCAGGCAGCTGTGCTATACGTTGCCGCCGCTAGACAGACCGATCCCAGCAGGCGGCCGTGGACACTGACAGCGCTCATAATTCGCATCGCTCAAGGCATGGGACTTCCACACGAGGACCCGAACACCACGACACCGTACGAGAGGGAACAACGTCGTCGTCTCTGGCATAATATTCGCGTTCTCGATGCGTTCTCGTCTATCGATCGAGGCACTGAAATCTTGTTGCCCCTGACAGCCTTCACCATTCCGCCGCCGACCAACGTGAACGATGAAGATTTCGACCAAAAGTCGACCGCCATCACGCCCCGCGAAGAGGGGCTCACCGACATGACGTTTACTGCAATGTGCGACAAAGCTACAACTCTGAATATTGCATTGCTATCTCCGGGGCATGATACATGGCAGCGTCGCTTTGAGTCTACCCAAGCTTTCAGCAAGGATATTAACGAAAAGTGTCTCCGTTTCTGCGATCGATCACGGCCATATGATCGATTCTTGCACGCGGTCGGCCACTCCATGATAACATCCAGCATTCTTCGTGCGGTCAGACCAATGCAGAAGCTTACTGGCAGCGTTCCACCGCGAGTGGATAGTCCGTTTGTACTGCAGCTTGCCGTCAATACTCTGAAGGCTGGCGAGATGATCTACGAAGATCCTGAAGCAGAGGGCTGGAGATGGATCTTCTGGGTACAATGGCATGCTCTGGCTGTTGCCTTAGCTGGTCTTTGCTCTGTTCGAGATACAGAATTGGCCCGTACTGCTTGGTCGCTGGTTGACAAATCTTACGACCGCAATTCCAGTGCAGTGGCCGACACCAGAAATGGCATGCTATGGCGACCGATCGAGAAGCTTTACAGAAAAGCTCAAGCTTTCCGAGACGGCACTGGAAGCACGCCAGCGAGCGACACCAACAGCCCGCCAACGAAGAACATGGCTGGTCTAGACATCGCCAATCGCCAGAGCTCGCTGGACGCTCGATCGTCAATCCAACTCAACAACGGCGCAGCACCACATCTCGCGCAGACCTCTATCCAGTCTACTCATGGTTTACATCAAACAGCGAAACCTGCTGGTCAATGGCTAATAGAGCCTTCAGTAGACTTCTCTCTCGAACCTATGAACAATCTTCCAACCGATATGTCCGCCTTCAATAGCGGAGACATGTCATGGGACTGGGAAAGGATCATGGAAGACGTGTCGAACATGCCAACATCGATCGGATTCAACGATGCCGACCTCATTTCTCAAGATATCAACTATAATTTCGGAAACCTGAATATACCTCCGGACATTCACGGTGGCTGGAGGTTCGGCACGCAATGATTACTCAGGAAATTTCGCGTTGCGCGAACAAATGTACGTTATGTGGGACGATAAAAGAACTTGCGTTCAATCTTGCGAGGCATAGACTCGACTCTACTTTACGATTAGCAGCGACATGCGCATACCCTACTTAGCATAGACGCGGAATGAAAAGCATCACTCGCCGAGTGATGAGCTTGTTCAACTGAACAAGCACAGCAGGCATTTGAGCGACCGAACAACTTGTTTGTTCGTATTTCAGTTGCATTCATGACACCCGTTACCACAGGTTTTATTGCCTAACGCCACGCCAAAGCCGCTATGAACGCTCATAAGAACCTTAAGCAGAACGAGCACAAATTCACCGGACTCACAACCTCACTTCTCTGCTCTCCTCGCCATCATCAGTCTCACTAAAACCCTCAAAGGCCAACTCGCTTGCCTCGACGTCACTATCATTCAGTTCGGCAGCATCCTTCCTCTGCTCAACATCTGGAATGTCATCCTTGTGTGCTTCCAGTACATCATACAATGCATAAACCTGATCACTTTTCTTCTCAATCTCTTTCGTCAAGCTCTCAATTCTGCCCAGACAAGCGAGTCGCACGCGCCTTGCCATGCCAGGATCATGCGAAGTGTATGCCTTGTTCTCGACAGCTCGTTCGGCTTTTAGTCGAGAGATCTCCTCTTCCAGATGCTTGATCACCGTCGTTAGGGCCAAGATGGGGGCCTGAGACGGTCGAACAGTGATGTCCGTAGCATCGGGATTGTACATGGAGCGGTCGGTGATTGGCACTGGCATAGTGGTTTCACCCAGTGCCACGGTGATATCTGGAACGATGAAAGCAGATGTGAGGCCCTCGCTCGCCGTTGAGCGACGTCGTCGGCGGCCAGTGTTGCTGATCGAAGAGACATCACCAACAGTTTCGTGACCAGAGTGTGAGATCTCGTCCGCGGTATGTGGAGATTGCACTCGGACGGTCTTGGTGAGCTCGAGTTGCACGGTGCCATCATCTGCGCCAGCGCCACCCGCAGTATCCTTCATGGACGACTTTCTTGTCACCGAACGCTGAGTGACTGAGCGCAAAGTGGAATCTGCTGCAGTCTGGGTCTGGTCGTGCTTTTTGGCATGCCTGGCACGCATCTCATCCTCGAGCTTGCGTCGGAGACTTGCGACATCTACTGGATCCAGGTCCGTGAGCTGGGTCAGGTCTTCCTCGAACTTGTCGGCGTATTTCGAAGAGTGACGCGAGCGATGTGTGAATTCCGTTGTAAAAGCGCGCTCGCTATGGTCCATTGTACCCTTAGCATTTTGTGTATGCTGCTGGTGTGCGCCGGCGTCGACTTCCTGACGCTGCGGGCGTTGCTTGGACTGAGATCTCGAGCGTGAGCCTCTTGTCGCTGTGCGGTCACGCGTCCCCCTCGTTGAAGTGAGAGCAGCCTCTCTTTGCCTTTCGATCTCGGTCTGAATTCTTGCGGCAAGGTCCTGCTTGGTCGTGTCGTTCAGCTGTGGAATGCTCCGATGGCGGCGCTGACCAGCGGTATGCTGAGTGTCTTTTCTACTGTGCAAAGTGTCGCTGATTGTGAGTCCCTCTGCGATGTTTTCATGTCCAGCCATATCGCTCCTACGCTGAATTGTCTCCTGCCTTGCTGGAAGCTTCTCCGACGTCCGCGTGGTCCTCAGTCGTTCGAGTTCCATAAGCAAGCTGGAGTTCCTGTCTTCGAGCTCTCGCAGACGCAGTTTCAGCTCCTCGTTCTCGGCAAGCACATCTCCAACGCTGCTACGAAGTGACTCGTTCTCCTTCTCAAGTTCGTCATTGTTGACGTAGGAGGAAGCAAGCTGTTGAATCAAGTGATCGCGCTCTTTAGTGACACGAGTAACAGTGATCTCAGAGACACTAATCTTGCGCTCCATTCTGTGCAGCCTCTCTTCGGCAGCCTTGACCTTCGCTTGTAGCCTCGTCTTGTCCAGCGCCGCAGCCGGTGCAGTGTCATTGTCCTCAGAACCTAGGCCACTGTCTGGTCGTTGAACGCCAAGCTGTGCTCGCAGTTCTATCACCTCATGCTCATATTCCTCCACGTGCTTCTGGGCCTCGCTCTTCTCCAATTCCAGCTGGGCGACTCTATCGCTGAGCATTTGTAGAGACGCGAAGATTGCCTGCTCGTCTTGGGGGACCGCCATGGTATTCACAGCGCGATGTGTTCCAGATACAAAACGAGTCCGAGATGTGGATGTGCGCTGGACAACTGGTGTGCCTTCGTTCGGCCCTGACACAAGCTCCGTGATATTGGGCAGATCGGGCAGCATGAATGATTGCCCAGAGGTGTATGTGGCTGACTGCACAGTGGGATTACCAAAGGCAGCTCTGCGCGGTGTAGTGTTCGCGTTCTCGAGCCCCCATCGGAGGTGTAGCGCTTGGGCACATTGTATTGAGACGACACTTGCCGTATGCCAGCGAAGCGAGAGCCACGAAGAGAGAAGGTCGCAGTAGTCTGAACAGCCTCATTGTCCACTCTGGTTCTAGGAAGGCTGTCTGACACAGCGCGGTTCGTTGAACGCTTGAGTGCGTCGTTCGCCCTAGTCGTTTCCGTAGCCCGGCGGACAGAAGCTTGCTTTCTCAGGCCATTGTCCGCGCTCCTCTGATTACTACGCGACTGTGGTGGCGGAGTATGCTCGAAGCTGAAGATAGCATTCGACGATAAATCGGCATAGTCTGACTGGGAGCGCTTCACGCCGCGTCCCAGCTCAATGGACATTTCCGCGCTGCCCAATGTTATGTCGTCTTGCGGAGCGCGCTGAGGAGACGGATGCTGGTCGTAGTCGAGCGGAAACGCGTGCTGGGAGGCTGCATAATCTCGCTGCGGCGTCGAGTGTAGGAGGTCCTTGAAGCTCGTCTCGGTGGCAGTCGCGAAGACGTTGTCGTCGTAGGGCGAAGCGGCGCGACCACGCGAAAAGCGCGACATGACCGGAATCGCGGTCGTGTTATGCGGTTGAGTTCTGCACTTGTATCATACGGATTGTCAATATGGCAATGAGTTGATTTGCCAGTGTGTCGCTTGGTTGCCCCCAGAATTCGCTCTGGTCGCGATGCTGCTGCTTCTCGACTTTGGATGGCGCGCCGTAAACAAACGCACGGACGATAAACAGAACGGGAAGGCACGCCCCGCCACACAGCGTCACCAAATGCCGGCATCAGCAAGACCCTTGCATGTGAAAGTACAGTATACAATGTACTTTGTATATACCATTCGACATCCAGTTGCTTCGATGATATTCATTGCAGTCACGCGCTCCTGAACCGACTTTGAAGCAGCTGTCGTACTGGTATACTACGTGGTAGCCATATATCTATTGATTCTCTAAATCCATGCGCCTTATTCCCGCGGCTGCATCTTTTCTCAAGCCCAGATGCCATATCTGGGCGAGCGAACAAAGCTGATGATGTATGAGAAGCGCTCGCGATGTTCTCGGACGCTTGAACTTGCGATGACCGCGGCGGAGGAATGCCCTCAACCGGCCCACTTCCCTGCACCTTTCGGTCTCCCAAAGGCCGGCTGGAGTCATGATCAGGCGTGCGATTGACGCTATTTCGCGCGAACTCATCAGAGTGAGGCGACGATGAGGCTTGCCCAGGTTCTTCTCTCGACCTTCGCGAGTCCACGGCGTCCCACGCTCTACTCGACAGGGCAGCACCAGCGTATTGCAGCCCGTACTGTGACGAGTGCTGGGACCCTTGCGAGCCTCGGGCTCCCATATCTCCCGAGTTAGCGGTCGGCACCGGCCCAAGAGCTGACAATAGTTCTTCTGATGTTGAAGTTGTCGGCGGCAAGGGGAACCCTAATTCATCCGGACCAGGCGTTCTGGCTCGCGACACCTCTTTGATGTTCGCGGGTTGCATACGCCCATCGATCAAGACGTCAAGAGTAGTAGTACGTCCGCTCAACTGTGGCGTTGGAAATGGACCGCGCGATTTCTGTCCTGTGGTATCAAAGGAGGTGGTCGGAGCCGTGCGCGAAGGTGGATGGGCTGGGACACCGAGATGCATTTGTTGCCCAGTTGCTGCTGTCGTGTCCGCATTCAATGCGCAGTCGGACATATTTTTCAACTCGCTACTGCGTTGCCGAATGGTTTGTGCCCTTCCGTCGAGCTCGGCGCTTTGTGCTCTGATTTGCTCAAGTGCTGTCCTGAAGAGTTCAATCCTTCGCGCCTGGGCAGCTATCGTCCGTCTGAGTTCGTCCAGGTCGGCATTGCTGTCCTGCACGTGCGTCTGCGCTCCGGGTGCGATGAAGGTTCGACCCTCATGATCTCGGGGCATATTGGACGGCAACCCTTCCGAGGTCGACGAACGCTCTTCTTGGGTTTCCAGCTCCTTTGGCGACTGTCGCAGCCGCGATACATGCTGCAGCAAGGTCTCCTTCTCCGCTAGCAACCGCTGTTTCTCGGCATCAGCCTTCGCCTGTAGCCGACCAGACATCTCCAACATGCGCCCCCATTGGTTCTTCTCCCGCTCGGCGTCTGATCTCTCCGCATCCCTCTTCCTCTCACTGTGCTCCAGTTGAGATGTCAGGAGCTTGACCTGCTCAGTCAAGTCCTCATTCTTGCTAGTGAGTTCATTCACCTCTTGATCAGCGACGCTTGTCTTCTTCTCGATTGCTTGGCTCCTGACTTTCTCCCGCTGGAGCTTCTGCAAGAGCGATGCGTACTCAGACTGGAGCGTTTGTAGTGCCAGAGATTTGAGGGTCACCTGATGTTGAAGTTCTGCAATATGCGCTGATGTCGCCGGATGGGCAGGCGCAGTATGCAACGATGAAGCTGGTAAATACGACGTCGCGGGAGACGCAATAGAATGCGCTGCCAGCGTTGGAAGGGATGGTGCTGAGCAATTTGAGTACGTTATCGAGGACGGCGAAGGGAGCGCCCGAGCTGCGCGTTGAGCAAAGGTTGGCGATGCGGTTCCTGGGTGGGCAGAACCAGGAATGGAGTCTGCACGTGCTGGTGAGTAGCCTGACAGATCCTTGCGTGCATCCTCTATGGACCTAGGACGATCGTAGGCCGGAGCACGATAGGACTGATGCATTGTCTCGGACGCACCTGACCTTGGGCGTTTCTGTGCTGTCTCGTCCCAGTCCCAGGGACCAGCAGATCGTTTCGATCCAGTAGGCGTAGAGTCGACTTGAGTAGGCTGTGCTGCGCGAGTTGCGCCAACTGCATTGACATCGCGAGCCACGCCATCGATGTGATGCTTCGTTTGTCGCAAGCGTTCTAGCATCCAGTGTACACTTTGTACCGGGTGATTATCGATATTGTTCGGACGCTGCCTTCCACATTAGCACGGAACGGGTAGAGCGAGCCGATGTTCATACATACAGGACGTGACGGACTTCTCGACAGACTTTGAACACTCTCGTCGAGTTCGAGTAAAGCATCGACGAATTCACGGAGCAGTGGCCTCAACGTCGCGCAGTGGCATGGCAAGGAATTCTGTGTCGACAACGACCCGGCATTGTTCGGATCGTTGTATCGAGACCCAGCATGTTCGTTGAGGAGTGCAATCGATGGCAGGAGGGTCGACGCTTCTGAAGTGGCATAGCTGTGAGTTTGGATGGACGAGGTCGTGCCTGTAGCAAGCTTTGGCAGATCTGTCATTACTCCACCATGGTCAACACAGGTGATCGGGAGCAGTAACATCAAACAGCGAAAAGGCCGAAATGGGGCTGAGAGTCGCCTTTACATACCTCTGACCTGGGGAGGGATGTTAAGTGACAGTGGGGCATCGACAGTAGTTTGGCTCGTGCTGATGCGACGATCATCGAAGTGCAAGCTTCGCCAAGGCCCAGGTAGGGACTTGCGAGGTGAAGTAACTGCTGGCCGCAGCGGATCGTGACGTTCGCCACATCCAGCAGGAGTGTGGCGCTGGTCCGAACGAGATGCGTGTACGGAGGCCAGGGCCGCCCTTGGAGTAGGGTAAACCTCCGTCAGCATTGACAAGCTATTTGAGACCCCTGCATGATTTGAGCGTGATTCTCCGACCCAGGCACTCAATGATGGCGAGTATTGGCTCTCCGATGCAAAGGCATGCGCTGGTGAGGGCGAGGCGTCGTGTGCGGATGGCTGCGGAGATGGGGACATGTGGGCGTTTGGTCGAGGCATTGGCATCAGGACCTGGTGCTCGCTCGTTCTGGCAGACTTGGTTTCTCTTGGTTCATTTCTTTGCTTGTCGGGGTGTGATCTGGTGCTGACCAGCAGCGGCATCGGGTTGCCCGTTCGTTACTGCAGAGATATGCCAGCCCGATGATTAGAAGTTGTAGTTGTTGTCAACGAGCACAACGCAGGCCCACGCCCACGACTGTAATTCTCCACACGGTCAAGTCGACACATGTGCCGGTGCCAGTGTCAAAACATATGCCGTGCGGCGGATTTACCCAGTCCGGAAAGGTGGTTGTGTCAATGGTCCACGCTGACCTCACCTATTCGTCCGACAGAGGCTGCTCATGATGGAATGCCGCGTTTCACTGGGGCGAGCAGGCGCGCGTGCAAGGACGAAGGACATGTCAGAGGGGCAGAGATTGACCTTGCACCCACTGCACGGGAAGTGAGGTCAGGCAACCTGAGCAGCACGCTCGCTCGCTCGGTTGGCCGTTGGTTAGTCATCTCGTCCATGCACGATCTCAGCAGCGAACCCAGCGGCGCGGGTGTGCGTGAGGGCAGACGCAGACGTCTCGCGATCGGCAGCGCTACGGGAGACTCGCGAGTGCTGATCTAGGCAATGAAGGGCAGGTCCCAAAGCGCATGGCGTCGCGGCCGTGCACGTCGTACAATCCTGGCACACCTGATGTTGTTCCCAAAGTCACTCGCCGCGCGCGGCTCTGGACGAGACAGCCTCAGCACTGCAACAGACAGACCACTGCTGAGGGCACGACGCAGGAACCGCGAGGAGCGCTGGAGACATGCTCAGCCAGTCGGACTCCAGCGCGCGCGAGGTGCACTTCGTTGCCGGAGTCGAGCATGCACGGGCGTGCACAAGAATACCTACCGCGCCGTGGTAGACGTCAGGACCATCTTTGTCATCGACGCTTAGCAGATCACTAAGACGCCGCTGTGTCAGCTGTGCGGTTAAGCTCGCGGCAGCTCGCATCGTGCAGCCAGCAGCAGCTACGATGCTTCGAAACAATTGCGTGTCGCTGTTGCTGGAGAGCCTGTCGTCGGCTCCAAAGGCTTCCGCCAAATTGCTTGCAGGCCAACAGTGATATAGCCGTCCGGCATTGAGCCCTCGTTCGCTGTGCGTGATGAGCTGCACGGTTCTGATGCCGCTGCGTGGACATGTGCCAAGAAGACAAAGTTCCAACCACAAGTCCCACACGGACAAGCTGCGCCGCAGAGCAGGCGTGTTTGCAGCGGCAGCCGTGGTCGACCGCCTGCCCCAATTCCCCTGCTGACCTGATCCCGGCCATTTCATTGAAGGCAATTCGTGATGAATGATTTGCGCGATCCTTGCCCTGACCAATACCGGCTATTTAGTGCTCCATTGCACAGTAATCACACTTAAGTCCTATCCTCCGCACCAAGCTAAGTCTCACCAGGTCTGGGCCATACCTGTAATGGCAACGGGTCTTCGGATGCTCAGATCTCCATGTCTGCCTGCCCAACCGACGACAACATCGTTGTCACCCGCTCCGCTCATCACAGTCCTGCAAACGCCACGGTGCACATACCACAGAAACGCCGTTGCTTCGTGGCCACTTATATCGTGGAAAGTCCAATCTTCACCCTGCAGGCACGGCGATTGCTCGCCTCAAGTCACGGCCGTAAATGACGATTCCTAGCAAGTGTCGGCAGTTTGGAGTCTTCAACAAGATTTCGTACTCGATCGCGAGGTTGATTCAGGGCGTGTGATGTGGTTATTCTACCACCGTGGGGATGTGCGCGCTCGTTGTTGCACACCCTCATTCCCTGTCGAGCAGTAGATCTGGCTGTCCAGAGGTCGTGACATGCGGCTTCACTCGAGCGTGATTCGCTATTTGCCGCAAGACCTCTTGGCCTTCGAAACTTACAGCCTCAAACCTCACTCTGAATTTGTCTGCAACAAGGTCTACCACATTCGAGCACTTTGAGGCTCTTCATTGCTCATGACTCACCATTCAAGCATCTGCAGACAATCCGAACTCTCGCGAATCGTCTGCAACAATGGGCTTACGAATTGCCCTAGAAGTGATATTCTGTCAATCGTCGAGCACGCTCCTCATGTCTCGACTTGCGCCTGAGGTAACGAAGCGATCTCGGAAGATTCGATTATCCACAATTTTACAGCCATCTTGGCTACCGGGGCGACATC
This sequence comes from Cercospora nicotianae, assembly GCA_029490675.1. Taxonomy (NCBI): domain Eukaryota; kingdom Fungi; phylum Ascomycota; class Dothideomycetes; order Mycosphaerellales; family Mycosphaerellaceae; genus Cercospora; species Cercospora nicotianae. The sequence continues at coordinate 1,327,455 of JANQAT010000002.1, forward strand.
ACCCCAGATCTACCGCTAACCCCGATGCCACCGTCTTCAGGCCAGCTCGTTCAACTGCGCGCCATCTGGCTTCGTCCTGGCGTGCGTGAGTGATCATGCATAAAGTCTCCATGAACTATATGCCGCCAAGGTAGATGATTATATGCTGTGGCATATGTCGGTACCGAGCTGGAACTGGAATGCTGAAGGCTTGCATAACATTATGGATTGCTCATCGACCATACACCTTCTCGAATGTAGAACACCTCTTGAAACGGATGCGCAGCCGCAGCACGGCAATGTGGGCAATGCACCGCATCGAATATGAATTCGCCAGTACTCCACCAGCTCTCCACCGGAAAGAATTGCTTCAAATCCGAGTTTACTGATCATGTCGTGAGTCAATACGTTTCGTGCGAGAGTCAGTTCGCGATATAGGTTGGACATTTAGGGCAAATCCTCAAGATTTTGCGCAGTGCGCGCGAGCTAAAGGCTATTGCCTGTCCTCCTCGTCTCGAAGTCAGGCCAAGAGGATGATGACTCGCATTCGCCTATAATCCTCGCGGATGATTACTATCCTGGTGATTGTTAAGAATCCTCCCGTTCTCTGGACTCCCTCTCTTGGACTCAGGTCTGTGATTGTCTCACCAAGTCAGCAGGCGGTCTTGGAAACTTGAGTATCACTACGTGATGGGAAGCAGGATCGAGTATGAGGTCTGACTGTGCGTCAGAATACTTTAGGAAGTCATCTCCTTCGCCCGCTCGAGCGTTTACCGGGGCCAGATCGATACGGCAAGCATTCTGATACCTCCATTACTCAGCCATGCACGCAGGTGGCCTGGATTGCCTTCAAATACCGCTCATGGAGTTGACAATGTAACACCAGCATGCAGCAGAGCCGCTGTTGGATGATATCCAATGGTCTGGCAAGGGAGGCTTGTAGACTCTCGTATTCGGTACGGAAATTCCGAGTGACGCGTGTCCTTCATCCTCTTTCGATTTACATCTATACGAGGTGTCAGTAAGTAAAGCATTACTATGAGAGGTCGTCAGGTTGTGACGAAATATATGGCCCTAGTTGTCACTAAGCAAAACATTACTGTGAGAGAATGTGATTTCGAGGCAAAGTGTATGACACATGAGATTCGTTCTTGGCTCAAGTTGAACTACATTTAGCCCACCATCTCTGCCAGTGGCGGATGAAGCTCAGCGATCGCCTAATTCAGAACCGAATCCGGTCATGCGTCTATTTTACTGTACGTTTCCTTCGTCACGTGGGCTGCTTTTCAGCCTCAGTAGAGCAACTTCGAAATCCATCTAGTAGCGCTTGCCGTCACGGAGCACGTCGGAGTACTCCTCGAGAGGGGAGCGGGTGAGCTTGGTCTCCTTCCAGAGATTAGGAGTGAGGAAGCCGTAGGTGTTGGTAATGGCAACAAAAGTGGCCTTGAGGGTGTTCTCGAGGGTCTTGGTGGATCCGGAAGAGGCAGTGTAGATGTCGTTGACACCGGCCAACTGCAACAGACGCTTGACAGCTGGGGAAGCGACCAAGCCAGTACCGCGAGGAGCTGGGATGAGCTAAGGATTATTAGTTGCTGAAGTTTCAAAAAATGGGCTCTGATGCTTAAACTTACACGAACGGTGACGGAACCGCACTTGCCAGACTCCTTCACAGGAATGGAGTGAGGCTCACCGAGGTTGGTACCCCAGTAACCACGGCGAATTGGCACAACCGAGAGCTTTGCGATGATGATGGCAGCACGGATGGCAGTAGCGACTTCCTTGGAGGTCTTGATGCCAAGACCAATGTGGCCCTCGCTGTCTCCGATCACAACAATGGCCTTGAAACGGGTACGCTGACCGGCACGGGTCTGCTTCTGGACTGGCTTGATCTGTAGGCAATGTATCAGCGATTGTTGCTCCCCAATGTCATGTGTATGCGCCAAGTCTGACCTTCATGACCTCGTCCTTGAGCTTTGGCAAGAAGAAGTCGACGATCTGGTACTCCTTGATTGGGAGAGAGTGCAGGTAGATCTCCTCCATGCTCTTGATCTTGCCGGCCTTTACGAGACGACCGAGCTTGGTGACTGGCTGCCACTCCTTCTCGTCGCTCTTTGCGCCGCCGCGGCGACCTCTGCCACGGCCACGGCCACGTCCACCGCGGTCACCACCACGATCACCGCGCGAGCCGAAGCCGCCACGGGCGCCACCAGGAGCTGCTCCACCACGGTCTGCCATTTTTCTTGCTGTGTTGCTGGTGGGTTAGTGAGAGGGTGGCAGAGAATGTCGTTGGCGTTCGAAACAACCTCCGAAGCTCGAGATTTGGAGAGTGTGCAGACAAAATCTTGGCGCTTACATGATTGGCGGGGTGAGCCGCGCCGAGCCTAACCTTAGCGTGTTGTTGTGTAAACAGAGCAGCGCCAGCAACGAGAGGCTCTACACTTCAGACCAGCACTTTCCTAACGCACAGCACCACGGCGCGGGCGCGCATGCAGCATCGCCACCACAAAGATGGACGACAAGGAGAATGTCGCACCGGCGACCAGCAGCGACCCTCTGCAGCGCCTCAAAACCGCCTCATCATCACCCAAGAAGGCCAGCAGAAAAGGGCGAAGCAAGAGCATTGGACCAGGCGCGTTGGACGAAGTAGAGTCGCCGAAACTGAGCGCAAGGGATCGCAGGAAATCGGCATTTGTGCCTGCAACGAAGAGCATACTTTCGAAAGATGAAGAGTCAGCGCGAGCGGCGCGTCGCAAATCCATGGCCAACAGGCGCGTCTCTTTTGCGCCGGAAGCCACTTTGCATACCTGGGACATTGTGATGGACCACCACGAGCACACAACCTCTACAGACTCGGATGGTAGCACGCGACGCGCCTCGCAATTCAGCTCGGGAGATGCAGCCCAGGACGAGGAAGACCGGCAACTACTGGACGCAGAGGACGAAGCGGACTCAAGGAAATCCCGGCGAAGCTCAGGTATTCCCCCAATGAATTTCAACAATCCTGAAGACATCTACTCGAGCGGTATGAGCGGCAGTGAAGATTCTGGGAGCGAAATTGGCAACGAGGAGCCGTCGGATGACGATGAGGGCACTGCCATGAGCCTGGACGTGGACGATGCAACAATACAGTCTACAGCGGAGAGCGATAACAGCACTACTTCCAGCGAACGCCTGGAGGCTTCTCTACGCGCGGCGGCACAGACTGCTGGCACTCGAGGCATCGAGTACGATGAATTCGGAGACATGTCCATGGAGGTAGCAGAGGATGAGATTACGAGTGCAATGCAACCGTGGGCAGCGCAGAATGCTTTGGAGAGAATCGGGTCAGCCACCATGGATCAAGAGAACGTGAATCCATTTTCGCCAGTGTTTGAGGCAGTTGTGGCTGCGCGACAGAATGCTGCGGATGACGATGGAACGCAAGATATGAGTATGGACGTGACCAGTGCCGTAGGCGGCATCATGAAAATGCCGCGAGCTGCTGAACCACAGAGCTCACCCCGAAGCGAGAACGATGGTACGATGGACCTCACTCAAGCTGTCGGGCGTATCACAGGCCAAAAGCGTAGACGATCCACCAGCGAGAATGGCTCACCTGGTGCAATGATTGCCCCTGCGACAGCGAAGCGAAGGCGATCGTCCGTTGCGAGAACGGTTGTCGAGGATGAGACTATGGACTTGACCATGGCAGTGGGTGGAATCCAGAGCACTGCGATGCCCGACCGTCGAAGGAGTCTGCGATCAAGACGATCGTCTGGAATGGTTTCTGACGCGTCGGAAGCCACCATGGACATTACTCGTGCTGTGGGCGGAATCAAGTCTGCGCACAATGATGTCGACGATCAAAGCTTTGCTCGAGACGAAGAGCTATCTATGGAATTGATGACTGTGATCGGTGGCATCAGAGACAATTCAAGGCCCACGTCGAGACACGGCTCCCGGTCGGGCACGCCGCAGCTTGCCAAATCGCCAGCTTCGAAATCTAGGAGCACTACGCCAGAAAATCATGCGCGTTCCAAACAATCGCCGAACTTGGGCACAAAACAGCTGCTGGCGCCTCTACTGGAGTCAGCAAAGTCAACGGCCGCACCCACGCCACCTCGAAAAGCACTTTCTCCGATGAGATTGTCTCAGTCGCCTTCACATCCCAAGACCAATGCATCACAACCTGAGTCCGCGACGGGATCAAATCGACCGGCCATAAGCTCGTCAACGCAGGATGAAGTTTCGTACCCAGAGTTGCCATCCGCGAGTAAGCATGCATCTCCTGCGCTTACTCCAACAATGAGTCCTTCACGACGACAGAGTCGCAGTCTTGGAGGCAGTGGGCAGCGGGAGATCCATGGGGCCTCACAACGAACAGCACCATCTCCCACGGCTCGAAAGCACTCACCATCAAAATTGACAGCAATTACGCCGGAGAAGCAGAGTGCGTCGCAAGACGATACTCGCAGTCTTCATGATACGCTGAAGCTCATGACAACGCCGAGAAAGGAGACGTTGAAGCACACCACGCCGAGAAAGACTCCTGGGGCACAATTGTCACCTGTGAAGCCTAACACTCCCCGTGGGAGACCGACGCCAAAGGGGCATGTAACAATACTGCCGTCTCCGGTACGGCACTTGCACGCCGATCTGGAGCGTATACAAGCCAACGGGCAAGAACAAGAACAAATTGGCCTACAGGACTTTTTGACCAAGGCAGGAATACGATTCATGGACTTGACGACTACCAAGCGAAGACTGACTGTTGCACCTCCCTCGAAGACCAAGAGCCTACTTGAGAATGAAAGCGACACAGTCGGTCTCGAGGATGGCGTTGTTGCTGCTGCCTGCACCATTCCCGAGCTCGAGATGTATCAGCACGCATGCCACGAGCTCAAACGCTTCACAAAGGAGGGCAAGCAGATCATCGCTGAGCTTGAGGAACAAACGCTGCAGGATCAGCCACCCTTGATACGAGCTTATGCCAACGCTACATCCGAGAGGAAGCTGGTGTTGGATGCGCAGATGCGCGACATGAAGACATTCGCACGTTTGAGAAGCAAAGAGATGTGGTATTCTTGGCGCAGTCAACTTCTGGACGAACTCGTAGGCGGTTTGTCAAAGATCGGCGAAGGACTTATTCGTGACGACGATATCCTAGGAAGCTCCGAGAAAGTGCTCGAACAGGTTTTGCCTCCACTTTTGAAAAAGCACGACGCGCTGGAACAAGAAGCTGAGCAGCTTCAACGGACAGCCAACGCCATTCCCGAAGAGGACAAGGAATCTCTCAAAGAAGCGCGCGAATCGTTGACAACCGTCAACCTTGACTTGAGCGAGAAGCGGCGCCGTATCGAAGACCTGCGCAAGCAGGTGGAAGAACAGGACAGCGCGATCGAGCATCTTCGAGAGAGCAAAGTCGAGTTCACAGCGGCTATTCAAGAAGCGAATCGAGTTCGTGAAGCGTGTAGAGGCGTTTCCGTTGACGAGATTTCCGCTCTGAAAGGTAAGCATTCTCATCGTTGCTGACCGAGACATCAACTAACACCTCGTAGCCTCTGTCCGCAACCTGGAAGCGACACACTCTTGGTCAATAACCTCCGCATCATCGAACCCGTCAACACTGACCATGGCCTACAAATCCGACATTGAGCTCTTCTTCCATCCCGCAGCATTCAATCATGGCTCTAGGGATGCCGAAAGCAGGACCCCCAACGCGCCTATCAGCTTGACTTACATAGCCGATCGCAGCTCACAGAAGAAGAAGCCATTGACGACAACCCTGCGATTCTTCCTTCAGCTCCTGCGAGCCAGTCTACAAGCTCTTCCCCAAGCCACGACCAAGATCAAGACCCTCTTGGACTTACTAAGCAGCGGCTGGGACATCGCCCTACAAATCCAAGAATCAGAGCGACAACTGTCCATCGAGACCTTAACCTCCTCGAGCATAGTAGGCGACGAGCGCCTGGATATCAACGCCGAAATTCTACTGCCAAAAGTCCGAAGCAAGGTTCGTACCTCGTTTGAACTGGAAGCGAAAGTAGAAGAAATCGATGGCGACGGTGCTCTTGGCTTGACGGTTGACGTTGCTCCCAAGGTGGTGGTGGTGTATGGGGAGCAATACAATGAGCATAACATGACTCAGTACCTCAAGCAGAGTATCGATGGCTATGAGAAATGGGATGAAGGACTGCGGCTTATGCGGGATAAACTTATTGTTAGAGGTGCCAAAGGAGGTCCGAGGAAGTGAGTTTGTAGCTGCGGGTTGGTGGCTTAGCTTATGAATTATGACTATATGCAATTCGGCCTTTGGTCGAGAATGTGATCTTTCTCGTACTTGTGCAGTCCTACAGAAAGTGCCATTCCGTGCCTCGCGGCTGGCTTTCACTTGCCAACGATGTAGCTGTGAGAAGATAATGCACTCCGCCATTAATTTCAGTCGCAGATGACATATGGTTCCCAATCACCAACTCCACGCTAAATTACAGCAACGCAAAGAAAACTCCGGTTCATCGCTCCCCGGCTGCATCGAGCCTAGAAGCCTCGCTTTTCCTTCTGGCTTCACTGCGTCTCCGACCTCGATGAATGTTCAGGTCGTCCATTAGTTTGGCAAGGCCTCGTTTGTCGTTGCTCAGGGCATGTCTGCGCCAGGCTTCCTCCGCGGCGACGGTGGCGACCGTGTTGCTCGGATTAGGGAGGGTAAGAGGATGTAGCAGTTCATTCCGTCGAGCCTCGTTCGAAGAAGACTTCTTCGCGGCTCTGTCTGGATGTAGAATGTGCTTGGTCACTTTCTTTGACGTGCCATAGAGCTCCACTGCAAGGAAGGGAAAACGGTTAGCAAGGTATGGGTGTACGTTGCGGAGTTTGGGGATAGACGTACTGCCAAGCAGGACACTATACGCTTTTGAAACCTTGAGATCGCCAGTATCGGTGCCTTGGTCTTTGAGGTTGGCGATGAAGCGGCGGAAAGATTGTGTCGTAGGTCTGTAATGTCCAGACAAAGGAGATAGAAATGTGAGTTTGCCATTTTCGATGCCGATGGTGCCTGCACTCGAGATCCGAGCACCACTCAGAAAACTGGCATGCTGGAAGGCGCCCGAGGATTTAATGCCGACATAGAGTCGACCGACAGTATCAGCTACGTAGATCCAAGTCCCTGGTCGGACGGAGGCTCTGAGCAGATGGTTCAGAACTGCGGCAGGACTGACGCGGAACTTGCCCTTCTTTTGTCGCCTCTCTTTGCGTGTTTGATCGCATGGTGTTTCCAAGTGAGCGTACGAGTTGTCGACCACTTCAGATGTCTCACTTGCAGAGCTGGACGCCGATGAGCTTGAATCGTCCTCGTACTTGGACTCTGAACCAGCCTTGATTGCATCTTTGAATACTCCGCCCACTGCCGCAAGTTTACTGGACAGAGATGCGTCTGCAGAAAGCTGGCGCTTCACCTCCTCGTCGTCGAATGCAGGCGCATCTGTGCCTTTTAGTACAATACCCAGCATGCTGTCTTGATATTGATCGCAGGAGGTAGTAATGAGCTCATCGTTCTTGTGCCATCTCAATAGCCCGCAATCATCCACGCGAACAAGGTATTGCCTGCGTTCCTCCTTGCTCAAGTAGCGTATTTTCTCCTTCTCCAACTTCTCGCGAGAGCACATTTTGAGATCAAGTAGTTTCCCTTCTCCGTGATCCAGCCAGTAGAAGAAGTTCTCGTTCGTCGTACGACGCTGCCACTCTTCGTGGTAGACTTGCAGATTTGCTCCATAGCGATGCTTCTGGTCCACCATCTCAAGGAAATATCTCAAGTCGAGCAGCATCGAGCTTGGCTCCTGCGATTCTGACCTAGAGCGTTTCCTTCTGAGACTGCGTCTCGAGCTGAATGTGCGCGCATGCGAAGTGACATGCTCGGGAGAAGCGACTTCTCCAGCCCCAGCATGGTCTGCGATGGTGCCAACACGACGCCAATTGACCATTGCCCTTTCCGATGGGTTCCTGCTTAAGGAGCAAGGCGAGTCTGACGTTCCTGGGCTCCGATGATGTGGCGCAGTCGCACTACGATAGCGCCACTCTTTGATGAGTTCCACCCATCTGGAGCTGGGGTCTAGTGTAAGTCCTTGGAGAGAACGGCGGTCGCGATGACCTCTATACGCTCGCTGGATAAGTCTTGCAGCATCTCGTTCTTCGGCAGTATGCTGACGATACTTGCGATCAATTAGGTCTTCTTTTCTTAGTTGGATCGCATTGATTCGGGCTCTTTCCGCCGATGTTGGTGGAACTAGGCTATTCAGATATTCTTGGCGCGAAATCTTAGGAACATCGTCGTAGGGCTCCATGATGGAGCCCACAGGATGGACAGTGAGGACTTCGACTGCCGTCATTGCCGGCGTTGACAGCAGCGGAAGCTTGCTGCAGCACTGCTCCTGCGTACAGTGCTGCTGCGAAGTGATGGGAAGTGGTTGCCTAAGTAGCCATGATGTATGCAGAGCAGGTGCTCATCCTCGTTCTCGGCGAATCCGGTACCCACACACGGACGGGCAAGTGGCTGGTTGTTGCGCGTAATCGCAGATCGCGTTTTCGCCGTGAGCCGTCAAGTGGCATGGACGGGCGCCGGTGACGGCTAAGAGCAGCACGCAGGAGGCTTGACCGTTGAAAGCTTCGTCCAGGAGAGCCGCAATGCGTACCATAAGTCTTCTCGTATGGGCGTGATGAAGGCCGCGCACGTCGCTGGGGGCTCACAGCTGCACTGCCCCCATCCTAGTCCGTGTCTCACCACCCCGGTCTGCTGTGCGATATTGACCACAACGACATGGACGATGCGAAATCATCGCTGAAAGAGTGCAAGAGAAACGCGTGATGGGACGGTCCTCACTCTGCTCCTGGCACATGACGGATGCAACCAAACGCGAAGCCGTGGTGCAGCTCGAGACCTGCAGGTGTGCTGACTCCGTCCATGATGACCGTGATCCTGGCAGAAGGGCCGGTGCCTGAGTGTCAGTTCGCTGCAGAAGGCGTTGTGGATGTCGACGATGCAGACGGACAGGCAACGTCTCGTTCGCAGGTGGACGGAGTAGAAACGGTCAACGCAGAACAGAACGTGCCGTTGGTTTTGCGTACCGTACTGTGGCTGAAGCAAGCGAGTTGATCTGAGGGTTGCCTGAGGCCGTCAGGCTTTCGAGGATGGACAGGGATCTTCAACCTTCCTGACATCAATTGCCAACTTCGCGTCGACCGCGTCAACTTCTATCGCGTGCCAACATCCGTCATCGACACAAGAACCATTACCCGTTGCAAGTGATATCGCGCAGGTATCAGAACGGCACCATGCCCCCCAAGAAGACGGCGAGCAAATCAAGCACCGCAAGAGCCAGCACTCGCGCCAACACCGTGACTTCAAAACGCGGAAAGGAGTATGCTACCACAGCTGCTGCGAGCCGACCAACGCGTGCTGTTGCTCCGCCAGATCTGAGCTTTCCAGATACTGCGCCAGAGCGCGCCAGCAATAAGACTGTTGCGCCTCGTAAGTGTAGTGTTTCTTGCGCAAGACAAATGCTGACCCGTTCCAGCCACTGTTGCTGGACGCAAGCGCGGCGCTCCTGCTACTAGAGCTTCAGCTGAGCCGCCGAAGAAACGCGGTCGTCTGGCAAAGGAGACTACGGCTCCAAGCGAGCTGCCCAAGAAACGCGGTCGTCCGGCAAAGGAGACTACGACTACGACTTCAGCGCCTGCCAAGCGCGGTCCTGGCCGTCCGCCGAAAGCTGCCTCTGCCTCTGCTAAGAAGACCACGTCTGCACCTGCCTTGGCTCCTACTCCAAAATCTGCCGGCACAAGTAAGAAGCGCGGACGTCCAGCAAAGGCGACGACCAACGATGAACCTCCCAAGAAGCGAGGCCGACCGGCGCGAGTGAGTGAGCCAGCGGTACCGCCCGAAGAAGAGCAACCGACTCCTCGGAAGCGTGGTCAAGCGCCTTTCGGTGGAGAAACTACCAAGATCGACACCGATGATGGAGCTGCAGCGGACCAGCTGGAGGACGAGTTAGAGGACACTGTCCAAGCACCTCCAAAGCGCGGACGCGGCCGTCCACCAAAAGCCAAGGGGAAGCAGATCGCGAAGGAGGAACATCAGTCCGACGCTAAGACGGCTCCGCCACCTTCTGGTAGGCAGTACTGGCTCATGAAAGCCGAACAGGACGGCCATGACGAGGTTCTGGCGAGCGGCAAGGTCTTCAATACCAAGTTCACCATCGATGACCTGCGCTCGAAGACCTCCCCGAGCCATGGGATGGAGTCAGAAACCCGACCGCTGCTAAGAACATGCGGGAAATGAAGCAGGGCGATCTGGCTTTCTTCTACGCTAGTGGCGGCAAGGCACCCGGTATCGTTGGCATCATGGAGATCGTACGAGAGCACGAGCTCGATGCAACTGCATCTGATCCAGACTCGTATGGTTACGTGGCCGATGCGAAGAAGCGCGACAAGTGGTGTGTCGTTCACGTGGAGTTCCGCAAGAAACTCTCCAAGCCTGTCACTCGTGTTCAGCTGGTGGCAGCGAAGGAGGAAGGCCCGCTCGCCAAGATGCAAGAATTCACTGCTGCACGTCTGAGCGTGTCCAAAGTATCTGAAGATGAGTGGGAGTACATCAACAGTTTGATCGAAGGTTTCGAGGATGAAGACGAGGATCTTGGTAAGTCTACCCTCAATGCAGACGCGGGAACCAACATCGCTGACAACACATGAAGAACAGAACGGCATCTCAAGCCCGCCAGTCAATTACCTGGGTGAGGACATCAACGGCACCATGCCAAACACCGACTCGGACCCGCCCCTTGAGGAAGATGATTCGCTCCCAACTCCTCTCGCATCCTCCCGCCCTGTCTCTCGCAGTGGCCGTGCTGGATCCGCTGCTAGACTTCTCGCCCCTCCATCGCGCACAAGCTCACGTGCAGGCTCTGTTCCTCGCAAGCTTCCTGGTATGGGAGGTCGCATCAAGACTCCGCAGCCTCGTGCTGGCAGTGCCCAGCCGCCCTCCACGGGTGGGCTGATGGCGTCTGTTGGAGAAGAATAAGCTACCGTACCAGCGTGACGACAGAGTGACGCGTTTCAGCTTCTCCTGAAAGACGGACGCCTTCTTCAAGCCAGCGTCAAATGCTCCCATCGTGCTCGGACCGCTGGCACCCTTCTGAAATTGCTTTCTTTGCGACTGCTGTATCCTACAGACCATCGACTTCTTGCTGCACTTATACTGCAGAAGTCAAGACGAACAAGTCGATGATGAGGGACAGAAAAGCGCTCCCATCATAGTGCATTCGCTGGCCTACCAGCTTTGTAAAAATAGCTCTCAAGTATGCACCTACACTGTAATGAAATAGCTGAATGCAGTGTCAATACTAAGTTGAACGTCATGCATTTTATCATGAGCTGCTCTTCTACCACAGTGGGGAACACGAAAGTGCGCTGACTGACAGAGTAGTATCGATACTAGCTACCTCGCTTTGCTCCACAAACTGTGAAAACATATTGGCCCTCAACAAAGGATGCCGACATGGAGACACTGCGCATATCCGGCCCCTATCGTGTCACAATTCACCGCCTCCTTCGCCGGAAAGCTCTTGGATCGTCATCATCGTCGTCATCCGCAGCTCCGACCGCTGGAGACTCGGTTCTCCCACTAGTAAAAGCAGTCATGGCAATCGTCTGTTTCGCCTTCTTCGTTGCAGCCGGTCCCAACTGAGTCGTAGCCGGTCTCTTTCCCGCGGCCTTCTTCTGCGTCTCAGTGCCGAGAGTCGACTGGCTCGTCGACCCGGTCGTACCTCTAGACGACCGCGGACCGTCGAAAAGTGCATTAGCCTCCGCTTCAGCTTCATCTTGTTCTCGACTGGTCTGGAGCCGGCGACGAAATACCGCGCGTTCCTCATCATCGACCTCTTCGCGGGCGTTACCCTCGCCGAGATTGACTGAGAAGATACCTTGTGCTGTAATACGATGATTTGCTTGCGAATTGCGCGCGCTCGATTGTGATTGAGACTTGCCATTGCTTTTCTTTTCCTTCAGGTGTCGAGGGTTCAGGTCGCCGTGCTCGAGCCAGTATTCGTCGCCCAGGCCGCTGCCACGCGATTGGATCTCCTCCAGCGGTATGATGACACCTGCTTCCGAGTTTGGGGTTTCCGCGCCGTTCTCGTGCTGCACCGCTGCCCGTCGCTTCTTGAACTTCTTGTAGTTGGGTCGGCCAGCCCAGTCCGGATTGTCGCTGATCGTGATCGTAGGACGAGGATCTCGGATCGGCAGCTCATACTCCACGCAGATGCCCGGGTGCTTTTCAACATTACCCAGATCCGGTATTTCTTCTCCTGGAGCAAGGCCTTCTAGTAGTCTCTCCTCTTCGCGCCGATGCTGTTCTTCCTCTTCTTCTCGTTTGGCCGTGATCTTGGCTTTGATATCTGCGTCCTGCTTGGTCTGCTTGGCCCTGCCTTTCGCCTTTTCCTTCTTAACATCTTCCTTCTCGGTAGCAGCGGGCACAGCTTGAGCCGTTGGTTCGGTAGATGCAGATGCAGCTTTAGCGGCCTGTTTTGCTGCTTCTGCTGCAGCTTCCTCTGTCCTCTGTCGTTTCAAGCGTGCTTGGCCTGGGAAGCGACGCTCGTACTTCTCCTCGGCAGTCTCCTCAACTTCGTCCTCCTCCTCGATCGGGGCTGGTCTCTTTTGTGCCTTGCGTTGACTTGCAGGCGCAGCAGGGCGTGCGAACTCTTCTTCGACAACCCTGCTCTGCACTACTGGTGTCTGACTTTGGCTCTGCTGAGGGACTGATGGCGGCGGCGAGTTCGACGCCGGACGCGCAACAGCACTTGGTTCGAAGTCATCGAAGCCTTGAAATTTCTGGGTCACGAAACGGCGTCGCCGTTTTGCGGGAGGCGCCTCTGATGGCTCCTGTATCTGTGCTTCGCCTCGGGTTCGACTCTGCGGCGGTACTTGTGCGGAAGTTGGTGGTCGCTGGCTTTCAGCAACCACACTGTCCGAAGTGCCTTGAGGAGGGCGTGGCATCGAGCTCGATGCCAACATTGTTGCTAAGGGAGCCCCCACAGTACCTGGAGGAGTTGGAATGGAGCTCGAGATGGCCGCTTCCTTACCACTGCCTCGAGTCGCTGGTAGTGGCCTTCGCAGCATGGTTGCGTCTACCGACAGAATGGCATCAAGAAGTTCGTTCTGTTCGATCGATATCTGTCCGAGTGCGGCATCAAGTTGGTGATGGACATCACTAAATGTATCTGTATCTCTTGCTCGAACAATCACGATCCCGCCGGGTCCGGGTCGATCACTGAGCACGAAACGACCTGGCTCCTTGTTTCCAGAAACATCTTTGACATACTTCACAACTTCTGCCACCATTGTTTGCCCGAGCGTGAAGTGGAAGCAGAGAGCTTTGCCATTACCAGCATTCACTACTGGCGCTAAGGACTCGTGCTGGTCGGAGTCCAGGAACACAAAGTTGCAGTGCTGAAAAAGCTCAGTGCGCGCAGTGTTGGGCTTTAGCCAACTGTCCGGGCGCGATACAGGCTCGCCAGCACTGGGACAGATGTGATCTTCCTCGTTCGGCCAGTTCTTATCGAAATCCTGCTCAAGAAGGCTGGGACGTGGCGATCCATTTTGCTCTCTTCCGTCTTGTTTGCACGCTGTTGCCAGAGCGTCCACGAAGGAAGCAGATACAACCCATTTCGCTTGTAACAAAGCCTGCAAAACTGCAGATGTGTTGCGTTTTTTTGCGATCGCGTGTGTAGTTGTGTTCGAAATGTACTCCGTAGCTAACTTGATGTCGCAACGATCGAGCTTCTGACGCTCAGCTGCTAATGCTGTACCCTTCGCTTTCGCCGATTTTGGAACTCCGGCCGTGAAGGCGAGTACCACAGGACGCCATTCGAGCGTGAGTGTGGTCTCCTGTTGACCCAATTGCAGAGTATGCTTATTACCACTGAGCGTCCTCGTCTGATCTTCTGCAGGCAATCGTTCTCCGTCGAGCCAAGTACCTGTTTTCCCCTGCGCGACAATCGTGATTTTGCTCTTGCTGTGGAGGTTGGTAGTATCGTTCGAGGAGACGTCGCCGACCGTCAGGATGAGGTGTTTCCGCGACACGCTCTTGTGCGAGATGTTATGGGCGTAATCGACTTCGTCCGGTTTCGTGGATGATCGTCCGAATAAGTGCTTTGTTCCTGGGCGCAGCCATTTTTTCCGACCCTCCCAATTTGCATCGCTGCACGATATCACCCACATGGCTGCGGCGTCGCCGGCACATGGATCAGGACTTGGGAGAAGGCGACATCGAAAGCATGAAGTGGCTCGCGGCATGCCTGCCAGGCGACAATCGCGCTAGTGGATTTAGTGCTAAACTCCATAACGCGCGATCACGTGCCGTCACTTCAGTCCATCCTTCTCCACACCATGAAAATGCCGAGCATATGAAAGTTGGGTACGAAACCTTTCTGCAATGGCCGTTTCACATTTCAAAGCTCGTATTCAAGAACTCCTCCATCAGAGCCCACTGCGGGTCGTCGAATATATGGGTCTCGGTGAAGAGCTCGGCGAAGTCAGACTGTGCAATCGCCATCTCTTCGCTGTCTGACATGGACGTGTCCGCCAGAGGAGCAAAAGGAGGCGGCTGCGTCTTCTCCATAATCACCAGGGAACGCAGACTTCCAAGCAGCTTGAGCATTCGCCGAGCTCCCGCACTTCGTTCCTTGTTCTCTTCGCAAATCTCTCGTGACGACTCCAGCATCTGTTTGATTTCGCATCGCTCATCCCATGATAAGCACTCAATCTTGGTTCTTTGATCTTGACACAGGATCAGACTGAAGGCCATCGCGCCCGTGAGAAAGTCGTTGAAGGCGATACTACTCATCAACCAACGATCACCAAACAACTGCCCACCAGGCTTGAACTCCGGGTACATAGTCAAGAGGCCGTTGACAATCGATTTCGCAGCATCAAAGCAGATTCGAATGCTTGCCTCTCGTCCACGAGCAATATGTCTTCTGTGTAGCACTAGACGGCATTTGTCGTACCTACAACCCAGTAAGCACATGTCAGATTTATCTTTACCATCTCGCTTTTGCTGCAGCCCAGCAATATATGCGACTTACATGAGCTGTAGACAACGTCTAGTGACGAAAAGCATGACAGGATCTGCGATGGACTCTGAAATATTATGATAGTGCAAAGCGGTCGGGATAGTTGCATTCGCATCATCAAGTTCTTGCTGTCGTTGTAGAAGAAGCGAGTCTTGGGCATCTTGGGAAGTGCAAAGTACGGCTTGCAGAATCTTGGCGAAGACAGATGCGAGAATCTGTTTCGAATTGTAAAACAACATCTTCGTCATCTCTGAGGGTGGCCTCGGAGGCGGCAATGTTGACATATCCTCAGTGAGGTCTGTGTCGTGATAGTTTCCAGGGCTCTTGACATCCCACGTTCCAGCCTGGATATTGTGAGGAAGCCCAAGCTGGAAAGAATTTAGCAAATCTAGCTGTACAATGAGTGACCAAGTACGTCGCCTCATTTCGCCCTCGAAAGGCGAAACGTGCTTCAGGTGTGCTGGATCACGATGATAACCCAGAGTGTATGCTAGTGGCACCAGGACACCAAAGAGCATCCCTGATTCGCGACATGCGTCGAGCTTATCTGTGATCCGGGCTTGAATGAAGGCAGTAATGGCCTCGACAGCAAAGCGTTGTGGTCGACTATATTGTCCAAGAGCCAAACATTGTGTTGCTGCGTAGCTGAATCCCGTAGGAGTCGCTGCCACATATGGTCCTATACGCTCTGAGAGATAACATATCGAAAACAAGATAGAGATCCACAGTGGGGAGGTACTGTCACGACTCTGCCAAAACTTTTCGTACTGGTTGTGGAATTGCTGAACGTGGATAAATGGCGCCGCAATACCCTGAGCGCGAAAGTAGGCTGCAACGCGCCTATCGCACTCTGTCTTTGTTGGCAGCCACTTGCTCAATATCTGGTCGAGAGACAGTGGTCGCACTCTGCCAAAGAGCACATTCATATCGCTGCCCGAAGTAACAGAGTCATCGACATCCAGAACTGGTGTCGACTCTCCCAAAACATTGCGGAGCTCCGCAATATCTTCGAGCATCGCAGCATGATGTGTGGGACCTGTGTAGAGCGTTGCACTCTCGGAGTCAAACTGCTCCACAGTCATCTCCGGCGCAGCTGAGGTAGACTCAGCATCGTTGTTGTTGCGCGCCACCAACTGGTGAACCAGCTCCTCAAGATGTTCTAGTCTTGCTTCGGCACGTGTTGTATTGTTCTGCATGCCAGGGGCTCTCTTCGCGACAGCTGGCTGTATTCGCAGGAGGCCGCTCCATCTTGCTTTTCGCAATTACTGCAGGGCACTTTCCTGTCACATTTCAATTTTCGCCGTGTGCATGAGCTACAAGTCAACGACTGTCTGTTTCTCGTGATAGGCTTCTTGCGAATAGCAGCTGTCATTGTTGAATGCGCCAAGGCCCGAACCAAAGGGCCCGAGCGACTGATGTCGAGAGACTGTACGAAGTTGAATCTTCAAGATACAGTAAGCAGATACTCGCTGACGTCTGAATCTTAGCCTGAATCCTTTGTCTTGGCGTCAATGAACCTTGTCATTAATTCTTGTTGCAGCTACTCAGTGCTTTGATCCTCCCAAAAGACTAAGCAGCGAATCTCAATACTTCGTCTTGCGGGACCGCTATCAAACTCGCTTTGGAAAGCTGTATGTGGACATCGCCGTGCTCTTCCGTCTTTCTTGCTGTCGAAGCACTTAATCAACAAGGCTTCATTAGGTGTCATTTCAGAAACATAATACCACCGATGCTGGGGATTGGCAGCGACCTCCCAGAGCTCGAATCCGTTGCCTTTGGTGACAGTGTTGGATGAGCCCGTGAAGTTTGGAAGTATGGCCATCACAGGCCGCAAATCGTCCTCTGCCACGCTACGACTATCACAGACTGCCAACGGCTCGCGCGTGGCAGGCTGTGCTACCGGACGCCACACGTTGATTACTGCCCATCGGCTCTTCATGTACGCTTCGGCGTTTTCGACGTTGTCACGAAGAAGCTGGACAGCGCCGTCGTAACTCTGATCTAATCCCAATCAGGACTCGTTGCGCCTGTGTCGGGTGAATGAACTCACCAACGTGTACATGCATAGATGGCCCGCTTGCGTTGACAGGCTCGTCGTCACCACATTCTTTCGCTTTCTCCGTCACGAACTCATGTGTTTCCCGTCTGATCACGTGTGATATGGGAATTACGTGAGTGGCTCCTGTGCTATGTACGATGTCAACATGAATGCAATGCTCGTATCCCACAGACTACGGCATGCTTACACTTGCTGGAGAAGCTCAGCAGTTTCTGCATAGACCGGATGCTTGAACTCGCTCGGGTCTTCGAACGACTTCTCAAAGCTTTCGTGTTCTACCAACTGAAAGCCATTCTTATCGAGCGTGAAGTCTTCACCACTACACCGTATGTCATGGACAGTGACGGAGCGGACGTCCCACGTGCGCCTCTTGTCGGATCCAGTTCCTGCAAGAAAAGAGGTCGGTCCACTGCGATGCCCGTGATGATAGTTGAGCTGAGTATTGACCTGTGGCGGGAATCTTGCGATAGTACTAGGCATTTTGGGCCAGCTAGTAATGCTTGCGTGTCTGAATGGCGTTCCCTTTCATCACCTCGGCCAGAATGTTATATGGCGATACGGAGCGTGGTGCTCAACAGCCATGCTATGCGGAACAACCCTAGCTGCCTCTTGAAAATATTGTCGTCGCGCTCAATAGCGACTTAGGGCAGACTTATGCTGGCAGCTGGGCGAGTACATACGCGGAAGTCGAGGGAGCCGATGCATACGCTTGTTCGCCATTGCTGATCTCGCAACGTTCTGCTTGCACGTCTTTCGTGCCCGATTTCGAGGTTGTGCACGCTTCGTATTCGTCGTATTCGTCGTATCCATCTTGCCCATTGTCCGCAAAGAGCCGGAATGAGCGTGTTTCATCTTTGCAACGGCACTGGGCGCGGCTGTTATACCGCCTTGTCACCACAAGTCGTGACCTTTCTCAATTTCCCGCGTTGTATATGCATCGTCCAGGGCCATGGTCTGCTCAGTTCTGCCTCGGTTTTACGATGCCGTCGTGCACGATGTAGTACACCACAGTACTGTCATCATCCACAGTCGATAGCAGCAGCCTCTTGGGCATGTTGACCCTCCATTTGTTCACGTTCTCTCCCTCTCCTGCTGCATCGTCCACTCCGTCAAGCTCATCCACCACTTCCGTCTCGTCTCCGTTTAACTCTCCAAACAGTGACTGTGACTTGCCTCCAGCACCTGTTCTCGTGCTCGGTACAGCCTCAATGTGGTCAAAGATCTCGCCGAACCTCCTTAAACTCCACTGCTCTCTCAAATGGCTTGGCAGCACCCACTCTTTTTCTCGCGATAACTTTGGCATTCCGCTCTTTCCTTCATCTTTTTGTTTCTGCAGAAGTTCGATTTGTTCGTCGGGGTGAACGTAGAGTCTTTGAGGCGGGAGACCAGAGAGGATAGGCCGAGGCAGTGCGGCCCCGGTCGTGGGCGAGTGCGTGTGGAGCTGAATTTGTGTCCAGAGGTGTTGGTAATGCAAATTGTGAGCAATCTGGATCGCTAGGAAATGGTGGTCGGAGGAAGAGCCCGATGGCGGAGGATATCTGGCCAGCAAGGTCTGGAGAGCCGAGAGCGGTGGGAGGGGAGTTCGCGACGTAGTTGGTGCGCCCATCGTATTGTTGTGTCGTTCAAATGAAAGAGGGCGCGAAAAAGTTCAATCAAGATGCGAAAATGGAGAAGCTGGGTTTCTGTACTTGGTACGGTCGGTGTGCAATGAGCCTGCTGCTCTTTCTTCACTTACACTCTCACCACCGGCGCGAATGGCTTGTGGTTTTTTAAGATTTCTTGCTCAACGCAGTGTTGTGGAGGGTGTGAGTGTGATGTCCCCGCCCAGGCTGGTTCGAGATCGACATGATGTGACCCCGCCATGATTTCCAAGCACGCAGCTTCACGTTCAACAATTACAAACACGAGAAAGGCTGCCGACTAACCTATAAATCTGAAAGAAGGCTCTCCGCAGCTCGTCCATCTTACCTCCTTGAAGCTAGAATGTCGAACATCCATTTATACACTACGCAAACGCCCAACGGCGTCAAGGTAAATCACAGCATCCTGGAAGACCAAATAAGGGCTAATTGTATATAGATCTCCATCACTCTCGAAGAGTTGGGCTTGAAATACGAATGGACGAAGATCGACATTAGCAAGAAGTAGGCTCGTTCGCTCTTGTTACTCACTGCCCCGGACTAAGTCATTTGCAGCACCCAGAAAGAACAATGGTTTCTAGACATCAATCCCAATGGTAAATGCAGATGTCCTAGTCGCTCTCTGCTCTCATACTTATACTCAACTAGGTCGCATCCCTGCACTCACGGACACCTTCACCGATGGCAAGCCTATCAGACTATTTGAGTCTGGTTCGATAATGCAATACCTGGTTGATCGTTACGATACCGAGCACAAGATCAGCTACCCTCGCGACACTCGTGAACATGTCGAGGTATCGTAGCCCTTTCTTTTCAGTAGTGTAGCAGGTCACTTGCTTACGAGATTTCCACAGGTGACCAACTGGTTGTTCTTCATGAATGCAGGCGTTGGGCCCATGCAAGGTCAAGGTCGGTTTGAGCCCAGTCGTTACACATTCAGTCAGGAACTCACCTGTAACAGCGAACCACTTCGCCAGATACGCCCCAGAGAAGATCGAATACGGGATCAACAGATACCAGAACGAGACTCGCCGCCTCTATGGAGTCCTAGACAAGCATCTTGAGTCAGCAAAGACCCCTTACTTGGTTGGTGATAAGTGCACGATTGCAGATATCGCTCACTGGGGCTGGATCTCTGCTGGTGGCTGGGCAGGAATCGATATCGATGCGTTCCCGACACTGAAGGCTTGGGAAGAGAGGATGTGGGCTCGCGAGGCAGTCCAGAAGGGAGCTAACATTCCAGACCCATACAAAATGAAAGAGTTGCTGGCCGACAAGGAGGCCATGGAGCAGAAGGCTGCTGAAGCTCGAGCTTGGATTCAGCAGGGGATGAAGGAGGATGCTGATAAGCATAAGAAGTAAGGTTTGCAGTGGTGTATGTGAAAGAGAGAGAAATCGAACATACTGATGCAATCTCACTTCGACGCAATGCTGTTCTTATCACGACCACGAAACCCAATTTCATGATTGTGAGTTCGATTGCTGTACGGCGCAAAATCAGCATTGCTTTTCCGCCAAAGCAAGGGTCCGAGGACACAAGACTTAACACTATCTGATGCGTTCATCTGGGCAAGACAGACGAGAGAAGCATAGAATGTGAACATTGGCGACGATACTTGACATCCTATACCTCACCTCGCCTTCTTGCTCCAACTACGGCGTGGGCAAGCATCGTATTAGTGTAGCATCGGTTACGATGTTGATGGAACCGTGCTAGTTCACTGGCACCACATATCTCTCACCTCCCTTGCTTGAGGCTCCTAATCATTCTCTTTGCGCTGCTTCTGCTTCTACTTCCTTGTGTCTTTGTACCTTTCTCAGTCTCCAAATCTTGCGGCCCAGACCGGAGGCAGATCGCGATGCTACTTGATGAGATCCTAGATGCTGCGACCCTGTCCGTCGCGTATAGCAGCTCGCGACAATCAGCATCTACCTTGTCTACGAGTCCAGACTTTCTCCACATTTGCTAGGCTTCACGTCGATATGTCAGTAATCTTAAAGACAAGTCGTTCAGAAATTATCTCACCCGTATGACTAGCTTTTGTTCTGGAACAATAGACTTCGCGGGATGATTGGAATTCCCGTCAAGTTCGTTGCTCGGCGGCTCGACCGAAGTGCTTCGGGATGATACAGGCTTCGGCGATACTCCCTTATCCTCAGCCGTGTCGAGTTCCTCGTCCTCATCGCTCTCATTCTCCTCCTCGCCCTCGCTCATATTGGCTGCTTGGTGCTCACGGTGAACAACGTCGCCAAGCTGATCAATCAGAACTTGAAGCTCGTGCATTTTCGCCTCAGTCTCGCCCTGCATCAGGTTCTGGTACAACTTGGCTACTTGCCACTGCGATTCGGCTTGCGTGTAGAAATCGGCGGTCTCGCGTGGATCGGCTACTGCTGTTCCCAACAATGCCAGGAGCCGGATGCGATCTAATGGGGAGATGTTTGTTTCCAGAACAGCTTCTGCAACGTCGATGAATCGCGCAAGTCCCTCGCCATCATCTGCGGCATTGTAGATGTTGTAAGCTCTTGAACTGTCCAGTCCGCATCCTGGTGCCTGGATGATGCTGTGCTGGCAGCTTCGGGCATTGTGCTTGCCAGTGAACGAAAAGTGCTACGATTGAAATTCGCGAAATGTTGGTGATAGGTGGTGGGTAGAAGGTGGTTGAGTTGCGGCAAAGCTGTAACTGAGCCATTGTCAAAACTAGCAGGAACGTTTTGGTGGCCTCACTTGCTCACTTCACGCGGGACAGGATCGGAAATTGCCACTTGCCGCAAAGAGAACCCAACCCGTGTTACTGCGTCCTCACATTACACGACACTTTTGTAGGGTCAATTGATGGCTTCAGAACCGCCTCGAGCAGCCAGCGCATCAAGCCAGATCTGAGCCATGGTCAGAGACAACCGCAAATAGGAGCACTGCGGCCAACGCTCCATCGAAACGGGTCCTCAACTCAGACTCTTGCACAACAGCTTTGTGCGATCTCTCAAATGCTCCCGATCTCACTCGAGGAGCCACCTTCAGGAATTCCAGATGGCTCGCAGCCTGAGCAGTAATACCTTGCGCAAGCTTGAATGGGTGGCTCTGCGGCGAGGGCGATTTTAGTGATGAGTCTTGCACCAAGATAGCTTGAACGGGACGGGGCCACCTTTCAAAAAGTATCAGAGCAGAAGGCCAGCTCTCTGGCACCGAGCTCTGCGCCACTGTCACCACAACTTCTCCGCGAACCTTTGTCTCGATGCGACTAGGCAACACCATTGCGCTACGGAGCTCATCGAACAAGCCCGAACCGTTGCAGCACTCCAGTCCCTCGGAGGGAGGGAAGACTTTCATCGCCGATGGCCTATTGAGATGCGGCTTCGTTCTCGGTCCATCCAAGCAATGCAAAACTGCCAGAGAGGCGGACAGAGTCGGTGATCCAAGTGTTCACGCAGCGGAGTAATGATAAAGTGCCAAGAGTGTCACTCTACGAGTCTTACAGGTATGTGAAGGCACTCGCGCGCGATTGCTCGTTGACGTTCGACTTCTGCGAGATGGTGTCCCGTCCCCGGACTGCTGATGAACCCTAAGACGCCCAGAATGAGCCTGAAAGCCAGAGTCGCCTGGGACATTCCGGTACGAGTTTGTGATCCAGGCCCGCGAGCAAACTGTATGTTCTCCGGCGCTCGGTGCCAGTCACTCGGTGCAGTCAGAGTGCCCACCCGAAAATATGTACTCGCCAAAACCGCGACCTGCTGGGGCAGCGCCGGTCGACAATATGGCAATGATGCATTTGCTCCTGACGTGAACTCACAAGCTCGTGATGCCGTCCACAAAGGATGCACCAGCCGCAATCCAGAGAATGTCCCCGATTGGGACGACTATAGCTTCATATCGTTCTTGAGTTACCCAGCTTCAGCGAATTGCAATGAGTCGACGCTCACTGGCCGGAGATCGAGGGTCATCATCGAAGATTCGGAAGACGAGAGCGGTTTCACGGATGAGCCTGTTCCCAAGGGGGCCAAGGTGGGCGGTACCTTTCGGAAAGCAACAGAGAAGAAGACCGGCACTCTAACATCGGCATCCGCTCCCCCAAGTCTTCCCCCAAACCTCGTGCTGGAGCCTCTGCCGCAGTATGACCAGAAACGCGATCGTAGGTTGTATAACTTCGACAAATTGGTCAAACGCAGTCTTTCCAACAAGCCTGGAGTCGTGCAACAGCTGACGCCCGCGGAGGGCGAGGCACGCTTCATCACCGACTTTCCAGCAATAGGCAACTTCGTTCTCGACGCGCCAAAGCAGTACACCATTGTCAGAGGCGCTGTCAAAGTCACCGTCTGGGACATTCGTGCCACAGAAGTGCGAAAAGATCGCAAGACAGCCACTCTACAGTTTTTCAAGTGAAGCGAGGCCACCGCCAACGGCCAGTCGGGCCGTCGCCAGAAGAATGTCATCAATCTGCACGTATGCCCGGACCTTGTCAGTGCCAGAAAGCTGGGTGCGCAAGTTGTGGAGCTCGTGAAAAAGATGCCAGCACCACTGAATTAGAAGGAATGGGTCTCAGGCATGAGAGACTACAACGAGATCAAGTCATGTGTGCAAGCCGTGTCACTCGTCTTGTACAATCCCAATCTGGACTGGACTCAGTTCGAGAGGGGATGGAACGAGCACAGTAAAGGTGGTCAAGGCGGAGTAATACCCAAGCAGATGCTCCAGCAATTCTGGTCGATCATGCCGCGCGTTGATCAACATTACACCGCGCATGAGATGAGCGAGGCTCGAGTAGTCTCTGATATGCTCGTCGAAGCGCCTGTTGGGGTAAATGATTACCTGCGGCCTTGGGTATCGTGAGTCCTGACAGAGCTTCTAGCGGAACCAGACGCCCAGCAGCAACAAGGGGAAATGCAACACCCAGCCATCGCAGCTGCAGCACGCGCATCAGCTCATAGTGCTTCGGGTCGCTTTTGCGCCATGCAGGGCGTGACAAACATGCTGGCGGCCAAGGAAAGGAGGTGTGGCAAGCCTGGCCACCACGGCATCGACCGCTCATATGAGGAAGATAACATCCTCGATATTCACTTCCCAGCGGGGGCCTCCAGCGATGACACGTTCTCAATAAATGTACTCCTATGGGACTGGGCCCACGAGCGCCTAGAGCACGGATTTGAATGTCCCGTTGATTCAGAGCACAATCCGCGGCGCCCGGACATGGTTCGATGTCTGGCGCTCACCACAACGATGTTCATGCTCCCGTTCAACAGAATGGGTCTCAGAGAGCAGCGGATGTGTCAAGTCGATCTCCCAGAACTGCTGGACGTGGACCAGTACGCTGGTCACAAGCCACTTCATTCCGAGACCTCTTCTGCGGGGACGATGCCAAAGCAGGGCATTTAGCGTCTGCACGCACTTGCAATGTTCAAGAGCCATCACTACATCGCCTTGATCGTCATGGACGGTGGCGCTATTGCCATAGACGGTGAGGCTGGACAACCTGCACGTTTCTCTCAGCAGACAGCTGTGTCGAGCCGACAGAGGGAAATAAGCAAGATGGGAGCCCAGTACCATAGAGAAAAAATCAGAAATAGATGGGGCCAGCGTCGTTCTGGGATTCGTGTCAAGTCTGAGCCTTTCGCAGTAAGGATTCCGATCCAGATGCGTGGCAGACTGGAACGGAGAGAGCAGACAAAATTTACGGATGTCTCCAGGTTGGCGATCTGTGTCAGAGCCACCAAGAAGGAATCTCCTGAGCTTGGAGTCAACATAGATGAGACAGAAGCAGGAGCAGTCTCGGCATAAAGAGGGCGTGCTTGCACCAGAATGCGTCCTCCATCAACAGTCCAAACTTGTAGCGATCGAAGCTTCGACAAGCTTTTGCCAACGAGGTATCCTCTGGCCCGCCGCCGTTCATGTTCTCGCTACCGTAGGCGTCGTTGACATGACCGAGAACGAGGTTCGTGACGTAGGCTGGGGCAGAATCGAAGATAAGATAGAATGCCTCCAAACGGGAGTGTGGCCTAGCATCGACACATTTCGTGTTACCTCCAGTCTTGACTGTGATCCTGGGCAGTGTCTCCCTGTTCATCTGGGGAACTTGCTGCACGTGGGGTTCAGCTTGACTCTGAACCATTGAGCCGGCTCTGCGCCGTGCTGGCTCTGAGAGCGAAGGGTGACCCTGCCGGTGGTCCGCTGGATCACACTTGCCGATAGTTGGTGCTATTGGTGCACGCATAGCTTGATAATGTGCTTTTCACCCTCAAGATGGTGCTGCATCACGTTCCAGGTCAACCTCAAAAGGTCAACCTCAAAAGGCGTGCTGGCGTCCTGGCATTGCGAGCTCCTTTCCAGCCTTGGGGTCCAGCTTGTTGCTAGTTGCACCATACACATCGGCGACCGAGACGAGATAGCCGCGATCGAAGTGCTGACGCACTTCTGCTTCAGCGTTCTTGACCGAAGCGACGTGACCCCTGACCTCAGCGCCATCCGCACAACCGTAACCGTGGAAGTTATTGAGTATGGTATCACCGCCGTACTGACCCAGCAAGCGGTTTGTCTTGGCTCTCAGGTAAGCCGCGTCTAGCTCCTCCGCTAGCTGAAAACACTTTTCAAGATGCCGCGGCGCCATTGTCTTGGGGTTGTTCGCGGGATTATGGGAGGTTCGACCCTGTTGTGTTATTGCGACCTTGACTGAAGCTGTAATGCTTCCTGACTTCTGCTTCGGCATTCTTCACAGATGTCACGCGTGCAGTGAAGGCAGGGCCCTCCTCGTAACCCCAACCGTGAAAATAATTTGGAATGGTGTTGTGGTTGTCACCGTACTGCCCAAGAAGTGTTTTCGTCTTGGCTCTGCGGTAGCTAGCGTCCAGCTTTTGCAGGAATAGCAAACACTTCGCGGTATGTCTTGGTGCCATTGTCTTGGGGTTGTTCGCGGGTTTTGAGAAGTTCGACACTGTGGTGTTGTTGAGACCTTGACTGAAGCTGGTGATGAAAGCCGAAGCCGTGAGCACGAACGGACACAACCTCCAAAGTTGATGTGATTGATATTGTTGATTAGAGGTAAGGCTGATCGAAACGTCTGCTGACTTCTGCTTCGCTATTCTGAGCAGAATCCACGGGACTGTTCATGACGGCGCCCCAGATGCGCCAGTACTCGAACCTTTGGAGTCATCTTGAAATTGTATGATGACCGTCACCACAGTGGCCAAGGTCTGTTAACTCTGAATCGTGTTCGAGCTCACCACCATGGGGTGATTTCGCCAGGCCCGCGTTGAAAATAGCATTGTTTCAAAGTGGATGAATTCGTAAGGATGCTCATACTGCCGCGGTCTTTGCTGGGTACGCCATGCACACCTGCAATCGAGGTGAAGTGAGGCAGTCGCGGTGGAAGTGTCGGACAACTTCTGCTTCGGGTGTTCTAGATCGAGCTCACGCGGCTGTTGGTGCTGAAGCCCGCCGTGCACTCATTCTTGATTGCGTGGAAGCGTCTTGTAATTGTGTCATGGCACAATCGCCGACATAGGGTATGTCTTATTTGTGTTGTATTGGTGACTCGCAAAGCGACTGTCGTCAGTGTTGATGAACGGTCATGTGATATATCCTTGGCATAGCTTGGCACAGACATCAGATATGAGTTGTTCACAAAACACATTATATAGTGTTTGGTCTCAGCGACAGCAATGCTTTGACGGCTGTCTGTGAAGTAGATATACATACGTCCGATTGGCGTAGTTCTATGAAGCTAGGTGCTCGGACCTATGATGCAAAAATAAAGGAAAACGAAAATTCGTGAAACGCTCTCCGCTGGACACCACCGAGCGCCGTCGACCATAACAACATGAACTTGCAGGCAGGCTACCAGGTAAAGGCTTCCTCGAAGAAGTCAATCGTCGTTTCCTCGCAGTGGTCTCTCACTGCTTTCCTCACATCGTCACTCATGGCCCCTGTGCCGCATACGCTCACAGCCATTGCTCCCACTTGTGTCTGCTGCTCCTTGGCTATTAGATCGTGGCAAGAAGGCCGGCCTGGGTGCATTTGTACACTTGCACTAGGCGAGTGGATCTCCTTTGTGCTGCGCGGCCTGGTTACGAAAAGTAAAATTCGCAGGATTTCGCGGCGTTTCGGCATGTTGAGAATTTGAGTCATCCAAGGACGAATCCACTCGAGATGCTCTGGCGACTGGATGGTCCAGACGAGAATGACCTTACGTGTTGCTCCGGTGCCATTGTTATAAGCTGCCACAAGGTCACGCACATGTGGGACCTGGTGGGTGATACCGACTCCTGCGGCGAACAGCATCACAGTACCATATGATTGGAAACTTTCATTCCCGTAAGGCCCTTCAACGAATCCAGTAGTCATCAATGGCGTCGGTCCAGCCGCCTCGGCTTTTCTCCAAAGGGTGTCGGTGAAGCCGGTGCGTCGACGGATAATCAGCGACATGGATGTGGTTGTCGCCCCGAAGATGTCTTGCCTTGCCATGGGAAGAGCCTTTTCCGCTGCCACATCCCCGCTCTCCTCGCTCCAGGCTACTGAGAAAGGATGGCTGGTCCACATTCCGATGCTAGGGATGTAGAGATAGATGTGCTGACCGGGCTTGAACTTCCAAAGTCGAGCCATGTGCATGGTGACTCTCATGGCATCGCCAGGAAGTGCCTCGACCTCGATCCTCGTGCGACGCTTCCTGCTAAGGTTGTTGCGAATCAAGAGGTAAGCCCTTGCCAAGCGCTCGAAAATCCAGCAGACCAGAGCTCCGAGAACGAGGATTTGGGCAGGCCTGCCTTTCAGATGAATCCAGACAGTTACCACAGAAACGATGACGAGCGCAATGTGCAGATGCAGGAAGGTCTCGTAGAAGGCGTGTCGTACAATGGATGGCGACTGGAGGAGGATGGCGGCGAAGGCAGCAAATGCGATTGTTCCAGTCAGGATGAACTCGCTGTTTGCAAGAGCACCTGCGATGGCGGCGTTGCCCTTCTCTGCGCCCAATGTAACAACCTTCTTCACGAACCAGAATGTGGCGTGGGCGGTTGCCTCCAGGACGACGATACGGCCGATCCAGCGATGCAACAGGTTGAAGTCGTCAAAAGAAATCCCCATCAGCCAGACCATTGGGTTGTTGCGGCCTGCCAAAAGGAACAGTGGAATCATGTTCAACACTGCAAGTACTCCGGTGCGGCTCAGAGCTTGGTCCATGAAGGCCTCCTTGTCGTGCCAGTTAATCTTCCAAACAGTGAAGACAACATTGAGGGCAAGGTATCCGAACAGCCAGAAAGATTGCATGCGGCCTGGCAGGATACCAACGTTAGCGGCAGCCGACAGACGGAATTCGCGGTTGTGTCTCCGGCTGAACAGAGGAGCAATGATGAAGTGTCGCTTAATGCGCGACCATGTCTCGTCCGGCAGACTGAAGTATCGTTGACGGCCGTCGCTCGATGTGCCGTGGTTTAAGTTGGCGAGCTGGCGGACATGGTGCAGCAACTTGATCGTCCAGTGGTAGACAAGTAAGGTCGCGATGATACAGGCCCAGGTCACGCCGGTATACTTGATCATCTTATCGTTGAGCAAGCTGGCCAGCCTCTCGCTCTCACTTGGCGGGCCACCGCCGCCTGCTGCCAAAGCGTACGGGCTGGCCGCCAGCAGCAGCCATACCGCGGAGTTCATGTCGAATGAGCGTCAACGGGGTTTCCAGAAAAGAATGTCGGCGATGCGGGTTGCGAAGTCGTGGCAAACGGCGCAATGTAGTTCAATGGGTTATTGTCCGAGGCAGTCGCCGTGCATGAGTGCAGCTAGAGTTTGTAGTGAATGACTAGGTCGTGCCAGCACGAGCTTTGGGGTGGTATCGTGACTGATGAAGGGCCCGGTAGGTTCTCAGTGCCTGAAATGCGTTATGTTGTTGATGGCGCGACGCAATTTCCAAGCAGCATGCGAGCCAAAGCGGCTCCAACACCAGTGTTGTTGTGCGTGGCGCGTGAGGTGCAAACGAGCGTGTGGCGGTCCAGATCAAGGACGGGAAGGTTCACGGCCAGCGTCTCATAAGGAGGGCGAGAGGTGTGCTGTGTCGAGCTGCAACGCGGTGGGAAGTCTCTGCGGAGTCGCAGAGCATAGAGGGAGAGAGAGGGCTGGGCGCGGCGCCCAAGGATGGTTGCGAATAGACAGCAGCGGATCCAAGCGACGTCTCAGCGGGCTAGGAGTTTAATGAATGTGGGCCAGCCAAGCGATGGCATTTGTGCGGCCGTGGCGGAAGTGCTCTTAACCTGAGAAGGCCCCTTCGCATCACACTCTGCATGGGACACGACGCCGACGCAATGCTCGCCTGCTCTGACGACCGCCTGCCAGCCTCTTGCGATGTCCAGCTGCCACTCCCGATACGCAGACTCCTTTGGCGTCGAGCGCGGACGGGCCGAGTCAGGAGTACGGAGGCAGAGGCAGAGGGCGATAGACTCCGTCGCTTAATCCAGTAGCGTCACAGCTCGTCAGGAACAGGCATGCATAAAGCGCAGATCGTACACTGATTGGTCTCACTACAACAGCGCCCCGGTGTAGTGAAACGTCTACTTTGATGGGTCGTGACACTCATTGCAACGGTTTTTCCGTCTCTACCAGCTCCACGCACGAAGACGCGCGCGGCAAGGCGTGCGATGCATCATGTTCAAGACTTGCCCCGTGCAAGGCCATGCGACGAAGGGAACCAGTGGAAGAGGGCACGCACGTGGGAGGTCTGAATCGCTGGCGAGCTGGAAATAATGATGCTCGCGACCATCTCTTGGAAATCGATGATGAATGCAACGAGCCGGTGAATTCAATATGAACGACACGAAGCACCCGTTTTACGCGACCACCTGGGCTACAATAATACCGATCTAAAATGTGACGACCTGAACGACGTCTCCACCGTTTGTCCAGAACGTCTTCCCACGCCCTCCTGGCCATCCTGTCGTGCACTCTGCGGGGACGGCGCACACCATCTTCAGGCACAATCACAACCGGAAGTCGTAAGCCTTTTGCTGCACTTCACGTTTCAAGGGATTTCCATCCCATGATTGCGTCGTGCAGGCTTGCTTGGCTGCGCTCGTAATGCCTCAGACATCGCGCCGGAATTAGTCGATACGATATCCGCCGTAAGCAGACGGATGGAGGCATCGCGTGGTGGCCGCGTGTTTTCATTGTTGATTGCTCGGCATGAAGTCGGACTCAGATATAGGGAGCACTTGCCAATGTTCCAGGCCATCTTCTTCTCGCGCGTAGGGGCATTCTGTGGCAGTGCCGTTGCCGCCGAATATTCGCCCTCGGATGCACGACTTGATGCGGTCAGCAGGAGAAGACTTGGTGTGCGTTTGAGAACGTGAAAGAATGCCATGGCGCGGGCACGATGGCTGCGACATGGCAGAGACATCTCATGGATGCAGGGTGGTTTGAATGTCTTGCGTAGCCGCCAAGCCACCTCCAATCACGTCGACTGCAGTCGGCTATCACCACCCGTCACTACAACACTCGATCTTCCATACAGATCACGTGTATCGTGAATTGAGGTGTCGATGTTGTTCATGATGTGAAATGCAATGCCTTGTAGACATCCAGCACGTGGTAGAGCTCCAAAGAGCGGGCAAGTATGGATTGGAGCAACAGCAAACGTCAGGGCTCAGCACGGATCTTCGGAAGCGGCCAACTGACAGCCTGTTCACTGCGAACTCTCACCTCTCAACAACCATCACAACACCATCCAACCTCATATTGCCGTCTATCCGCAGCAGTGAATCGAGCGAATAGCTGACACCGCCGTCCACCAAAACATCCGCCAAAACGAGCGACTACAACATCGGCAGAAGCCTGCGCGCGAATCGGCCCTCTTCACCGTCCACCATGGCCGACGCAGCAGCAGGCGCACCCAAGCCCAGCAGCAGCGTCAAACTCGTACTGCTCGGCGAAGCCGCAGTAGGAAAGGTAAACTCCATCTCCATCCCTCCTCCCGCTTCAGCTTCACAATAACAACAAAACTAACACCACGCCTGCTGCCTACAGAGCTCCCTCGTCCTCCGCTTCGTATCCAACGACTTCCAACCCAACAAAGAACCCACCATCGGCGCCGCCTTCCTAACCCAAAAATGCCAACTCCCCTCCCGAACCATCAAATTCGAAATCTGGGACACAGCAGGCCAAGAACGCTTCGCCAGCCTCGCTCCCATGTATTACCGCAACGCCCAATCCGCGCTGGTAGTCTACGACATCACAAAACCCAGCAGTCTCGTCAAAGCCAAACACTGGGTCGCCGAACTCCAACGTCAAGCCTCGCCGGGGATTGTCATAGCTTTAGTCGGTAATAAACTCGATTTATGCGAGGATGATGCGCCTGAGGGGGAACAATCTGCTGCAGATGGAGGGGAAAGTGGTGCGGAAGATGAGGAGGGTTCGGGGAGTGTGAGGAAAGTCAGCAGTAAAGAAGCCAAAGCATATGCAGACGAAGAGGGCCTGCTATTCTTTGAGACGAGTGCTAAAACGGGCCATAATGTGAGCGAGGTTTTCACTGCTATCGCCAATGCGATTCCAGAAACGAGTTTGAAGGGTCCGAGGGCGGGCGCTGGTGCGGGGACACAAGCTGCTATGGGCGGTACGCAGAATGCCAATAGCGTTAACTTGAACTCGCGCGAGGAAGCGGGGACGAAGGAGGGTTGTGCGTGTTAGAGGAAGATGTGAAAGGGAGGGAAGCGAGAGATTGGAGGCTCCAAGATACACTGATACGCACGTTGAATGAAGTGGGCGAGCATGAATATGGCGTTGTTGAATCAAGTGGCAGAGTGCGATTATTAGCATGTTGAATATTACAATGAGAGAGAGCTTGCCATTAGGCTGCGATCATGTCTATGTGAGAGCGCAGAGGGATGATGACCCATTTCTAAACATATTCGTGCCTCAAATTATTCATATACTAGCAGATCGCTCTGAACCTCGACCACGTGACAAGACACGAGAAACAACATATTGACAACGGAAGCAAGAAACCAAGCAATATCCATCAGAAACCCCTCATCATTCATTTCATTTGTACATATTCGTTCATCCATATGCAATACCTTAAATGTCTCTCTGTACACTCCACGCTGTACAAAGCCTCGAATATACAATATGATCGATCATTGCATCCCCGACAAATCCATATTCCCACCCTGATGATCAACGACCATGCCATCACCACCCGCCATAGAAGCCGCCGTATTCGAAAAGTCTCCAAAGCCCGCAAAGCCTGACCAATCCATATTCCCGCCACTGAACAAATTGTTATCATCACCGACAGTTGGCGGATCCAAATTAAACGGCATGAACCACGCCGTAGAAGGATCGCCCCAGAAACCGTTTTGGTTGCCGTTGTTGTTCTGCTGTTGTTGTGGTTGTTGCTGGTTGGCACCGTTATTGTTATTGGGGCCAGCGAAATTGTTGTAATCGAAGTTATCGAATGTCAAGTTTCCGTTGTTATCAAACATATTTTGGCCGAGGTCTTGGTTGCCGTAGGAGTTTAGGACCATTTGTCGGTCGAGTTGGGACATGAATTGTTGTGGAGCTGGAGTCATGAGTAGAGGATTGTTCGTTGGCTGGAAACCGGGCGGGTATGCGATGGAATTTTGTGCGAAGCCTGCATTGATGTTCGCGGCTAGGTCGTGCGTGACTTGGGCTTGCAAAGGCGGTTGGGGTTGCATGTTCTGATTTCCAGATTGTGGTTGCGCCTGTGACTGTGCCTGCGCTTGCGGCTGTTGTGGTTGTTGCTGGTTAGCAGATGGCTGAGATTGCTTGTTCCCTTCCGAGACTGATTTCCTGGACTTCTTGGGTGGTTTCTTCGCGCTTTGCTGCTGAGCGGCAATATGAGCAGCACGGCTCGGCGGACTCAGTTTGCTGAAGAACTCTTCTACAGTTTGCAGGTCGCTCTTCTGCCCAAGGACGGCGTCCGATCCTGGCTCTTTCTTCACGCCTGCGCTCGGCTCCTCGTAATCGGTGCCGCTGACTCCGTGAGGGTAACGATCGAACCAGTCGCCATACTGGAAAACGTGGCCCTCCTTTCCGGCGGCTACACCAGATCGCGCAGCATCTGCATGTCGTCGATAGAGATCTCGCAGATTCTCCGTGACGAAATGGAACATACCCCAGTACTTTTTCATCTTTGTCAAATACTTGACGTTCCACGCCAAGTTCTGCTTGCTTGACGCCTCCAAAGCTGCATTTTTGGAAAATGCACCTTGAATGTGAACGGTACTGCTAAAAAATGCAGAGTAGCCCGCGAAAGGTGCGACCACGAGATGATCTGATGCTTCGTGAATCAATGCCGAGATCTGATTCGCAGCTTCGAGCGCCGTCCGCGTCGCGGTGGAGATAAACTCTTCTGGCATCTCTTTGGGTAGTGTTGGTGGTGATCCCGATATGGGCAGCGCGAATGAGTTCATGAACAACAAGATTTGGTTGTGCACAATATGCATGAACAAAAACTGATTGGCAATCTTTTCCGATGCGTGATTTTGCAAGTTCTCTGCGCTGTATTGCAACTCTTCCGGTAATGCGTCTTTCCATGCTTCTGTAGCCCGTCTGATGTCTTGGAATTTGGATTCGTTATGCCACATGGGATGCTGATCGCGCTCACGACCTCCCATGTTCAGGTATGCAATCAGTCTGCCCCATATTGAGACGAGTCGAATGAGGTAGGCCGCGACGCCCATGTTCTCCTTTGCGTTGGCCAATTGTCCCGTACCTGGATCCACAGGATGGGGCACATTCCCTTCGAGATCTTCTGTGGGCCCGTTGATCTCCATATGGTAATATCGTTCTTTGATCGGTAGCTGCGCACGAATGTATTGCTCGCCGACAAAGATTGGCCTGTCAGTCCCGCTCGAGTTGAAGCGATCCATCAGAAAACAAGACCACATTGTCCGACGCCGAATCTCTCGATCTGTGAAGGTGAGCTCATTCTCCCCGCCTTTGGAGCTGTCTTTAGGATCGTGATCGAGATCTCGATGTAGTTGTAAAGCGTATGCCATTCGCTGGGCCATGCCACCAAACATCCAACTGCGTCCTCCTTGGCATGTACCAAATTCATGCAGACCCAAGATGAGGTAACATATTAATATGGTGATGTTCGGAGTGTCGAAACGTCGCAACGCAATCTCTCGTGATGCCGTCGCCCAGCCCTCTCCGCGCAGGAAAGCTGGCTCGGTGCGTACTGCAGGGTGATTCGAGAAACGAGCCGATATCGCGCAGACGGCCAGCATCAGGACAGGCGGCACTTGGTCCTGGGCGAGTTTCCGCATAAAGCTAGGCTTGTGCAGGAGATGATAACTCTGGCCGTAGACGTAGTCAAAGAAGACTTCGGCAAGATGCTGTTGCAGCTCTTTGCTCGGGAGCTTGTCAAGCCCTTCCTGGAGCAGATTTTGTTCATCTGTATTACCTGTTGTTGGCTTTTCGGCTTTGGCGTTGGGCGCATCCTTCTTCCCCGTGGTCGTTTTTGATTTGCCTTCTGCCCATTCGTCCAGCTCATCGCCGAAGGCTTCCTGAGCTCCTCTCTTTTTCGTACTTGCCCCGGCCTTGGGAAGCGCTGGGGGCAGAGGTGGTTTCACAACTGCTCGGCCCGTGCTCGTCACTACGCTCTGGTCTTCCTTCGGTATGATCTTGATCACGCGATCCTCCATCCTCTTCAAGCGCTTGTCCAGCATGGCCATGTAGTCGGTGCGGGGCGCTGCTTTTCGCGTCGTGACTTTGTAGACACAGGGAATGCGTGAGCGCAGGCAATGCTTACAAGCCGGCTTCTCGCCAGAGCAGCGTATTTTCTTTCGTCTGCATGCTATGCACGCAAGCGGTAGGCGTTTGCGCTCCTTGCCCGCCTTCGTCTTCAACTCGCTCCATGCTGGCGGATAGCCCAGTGTTGTGTCCTCGGTCGGGCCACCCGTGCCCTGCGCAGCTTCGTTGCCAAATTGTGGATCGTTCGACGAATCGGCGTTGGAGGTAGCGTGATTCTTCTGGCCGTCTGGACTGGTTGTGTCTGAGCCTGCGTAG
Source organism: Cercospora nicotianae (assembly GCA_029490675.1). Taxonomy (NCBI): domain Eukaryota; kingdom Fungi; phylum Ascomycota; class Dothideomycetes; order Mycosphaerellales; family Mycosphaerellaceae; genus Cercospora; species Cercospora nicotianae. Next base: position 1,362,219 of record JANQAT010000002.1, read on the forward strand.
CTGTCTTGCCTAGCTAGTGCTCCATAGCTATTGCTGCCGATGCTCGCTCGGTGGACCTGCTGTCCCAAGGTGGGGGATTGATCGTCTCGCGTCGTCTGCAAGGCGGGAGAGGGCATGAAATCGTCGAAAGCGGAGAAGTCCTGTACCGCACCAGTAGCAGACACGGGTGCTGAGGTGTAGCCATTGGTGGGCTGGGCGACGGTGCCGTCTAACATGTTGGAAACGCTGTCGAAGCCATAGTCACTGTCGGACTGGCTGCCTGCGTAGACGGAAGCAGGAATATTGATATAATCCGAAGTCATAGTTGCACGGCTCGCCTCGTGCTTTGCTCACCACTGGCGGCTGGTGTGACCATTGACGCCGACCATGTACGGATGTGTACAGGCTGCGAGGTGTTCATGCATGCACGAGCGACTGTGGCCAGGCCAGAAGATGGGGCAGGTCTGTGGTCACCAGTCCGAGGCCATTTGACAATGCTGGAGGGAATGAGCCGGTGTCGGTGGACAGACGAAGCTCGAGGGGATGTCGTGGGCGACGGTGCGGGATCTGTAGACGGTATCCGGTCGTGAAGGCGGTCTCAATCTGCCTGGCGAGAGGGTCGCGGTGAATGGTGTCGGAGGAGGAGAATGATCAAATGGTGCTACAATCGACGTGGACAGCGGACGTTGCGGATGACAGATGGGACGCACAGGCTTCACGCGAGCAGGCGAACCCTACAAAGTCGAAGTGCACTGTGCAGAGCGACGATGCGGCGGCGGCGTTGGTCACAGTTCGGCGCCCCGCCACTTGGGGCAAGCTTGTTTTCCCGCACGACATGCAGATCCTCAGCCAGTCGTCGGGCACATATTACATGAAGGAGCAGTATCGAGGTGTACATGGAGACGTTGCCGGTTGAGCGCCGACGTGCACCGACGGGCGCAAGAAGAGCAGACTGGCGGGGTTGGATGACGATGCATCAGAGCTCCCACGCCATGTGTGTGTATGCGAACGCCGCTCGTGCTCATGGTGCATATTTTGAAAAAAGGCGACTTCTGTGCAACGTTCGAGAAGCATGCGAAGCGGACCCTCGACAGCTGCCCATTTCGCGTGCCTCTGATCGCGGCTCCCTTCCGCACTCGGCGTCTGGACCATCGCCTAAGGATGGCCGATGAGAGACAACGCTTGATGGACGTGTTGCTGTGAGACGCTGCGCAGTGTCTCTGCCCGGATGGTATATGCAGCAGCACTCTTTTGCCACTGTCTGGGCATCCCAGAGGGAAGAGATGGGCAGAGTGTAGGAAGTACCTTCACGTCGCCGACAGTCGTGCGAAGCGCGGTGATAGCAAAGTGAGGATGCGAAGACACGTGAGCCCGTGTAACATTGGCGATGGCACTTTGAGCGAGGCGGCTCATTTTCTGCCTTTACCACCAACGCAGAACATTACGCACCCGCTGGTTGTTCTGTCGTGTTTGATGAGACACGAATATGGCGCCGTGGACCTGTAGCACGAGTCTGCGCGTGTGCCGACAATCAGGTGCACGCGTGCCATTCATCGTGAACGCGTGCCCGTTCACTGAATGAACGGGTCACTTTCTCAAGCGGTGACCACTCCGGCGACAGATATGAAAGAACAACGCTCTGCATTGTCCACTCCGCACTCATCGCTTTGGTATCCCTCCCGTTGTTGCGTTGCCGTCGTCTGTTGCATCGCATCGCACAGCTGTCGATCGTCACGTCACCAAACGCCGAAGAAAATCATTGGCGCCAGACACCTGGAATCAAGTTTGAGAAACGCGTTTGTCACGTCACTGGCTGCCACACCAACCACCCACCTGCATTTGACACCACACTTCTTGTCCTGCCATTTCGCTTCTTGATCTTGCAGCGTTCTTGGTGCATTTTCCATCTCAACACCACACACCGCCGTCGACTGCTGGAGACATGGCGCCCAAGCGAACTCGCGCTCAGGCGAGCTCCCAGCCAGCGGAGCAGCGACAAACTCGAGCTGCTGGCCGCAAGCGACGTGCCAGCGATGTTTCTGAGCCCATGTCGGAGCGCCCATCGAGCAGCCACAGCATAAACACACCGTCCATGGCCTCGACTCCCGCCAAGAAGAGAAAGAAAACTCGAGCCGCTGCGTCGGTCGAGCCCGAGATGATTGTGGAGGAAGAAGAAGAAGAGGTCGAGAACGTGCTGACGGGTCCAACGTACGATGCTGCTGCATCCGATGCAGTCGAGACTGTCACAGAGACCACTCGTCGTGTCGTCAAAGAAGTACAATTTCCTGCGGGTAGGCAGTCACAGACGGTGGCTCTCAACGACGACGATGAAGGAGACCGGACGACCGCCTTCCACATCACCCCGCACCCACGCAAGATGTCCATCAAGCGCCGTATCACCGTTTCTCCCGGCGAAAATGAGGAGGGCGAAAAGAGACAGAAAATTACCTCCACGAGACACTCGCTCCCCGCTGCTCTGCTCCAGAATGGAGAGCATTACTACACGGTAGACCAACACAATATGGCGCCTCTCAGCGCTGTTCTGTCAGAGCGTATTCAACACCGCTTGCAGATCCACAAGAAGCGAGACGCGCGCATCAAGGACCTGGAGGCACAGCGACCACTTCTCGAGGGCGACGATCTCGAAACTCTGGACGCAGAGCTGATAGAATTGCGTGAAGAGCAAAAGCACACATTCGATACCTTGGACACCCATGATGAGGATGACGAGCTGGATCCCGACATGCTCGTGCTCGAGAGCCAGCAGGAGTTCGCTTACAACGACGCTCCCCACGATTCCACCATGCTCGATTCGTCCCAAGTCAAACTTCGCCAGTCACTCTCACAGTCTACTTCTCAGCGCAACAAGGAGCAAGACTGGGAGACTGAGCGGGAGAGTTTCCGATCTGCGATTGTGACTCTCAGCAATCAAGCCAACGATGCGAGAACCAAGCTCCAGATCCTCGAGATTGAGCTGCGTGCTCTTGGCTTTGGTGATCATGACGACACGCGCTCCATCCTGATCAGCATTCGTGAAAGCTTCATGGCCGTGCGTGAGGGCCTTGAGGCCGTCCTTCCTGGTAGTATTCCGGAGGACGCCTCTAATGGTGACCTGCTCGAGATCTTATTGGCAGATGTCCAAGAATTCGCCGCACGCCTGCGCACGCAAGACAAGGAGCTTTTCGAGAAGAGCAACCTTGCTGCAAGTCTCGGCTCCCAAGTCGACCGTCTGTTGGACCATCTCGCTGAAGCGAAGATCGAGAATGAACGCCTGCTCGATTTACAATCGGAACTGGAACAACAGAAGCTCGGGAACGAAGAGGAGAATCTGGATCTCAAAGCAGAGATGGATCAAATTGCGGATGAGCGTGATGCCTTGGATGACGAACTCGAAGCTGCGCAGAAGCGTGTCAAGGAGTATGAGGTCACATACGCTGAGCTTACGTCGACAATCGAAAAGCTGGGCGCATCGCTCACCAAGTATCAGACCGAGGAGCAGAGGCTGACCGATCTGATCACTCGTATGGAGGAGGAGCATGCAACAAACGTGCTGAGCATGAAGACCGAGCAATATGAGACTGTCAGCGGGCTTGAGGCACAAATTGAGGAGCAGAATCAGCTTCGCGAGGAGGCCGAGAACCTCGCGGCGGATCGTCAGACCATGATCACCGGCCTGGAAGAACAGAAGCTTGCAGTCGAAGAAGAGCGCAACCTGTTGCAGGAGGAGCTCGAGGCCATGACAAAGCAGCGTGATGCAGAGCGTGATGCCCGTGAAGATGCTGAGATGGATGTGAGGGAGAGAAACGTAGAGGTGGAAAACCTGGAGGAGCGTGTCGACCGTCTGGAAGAGCAGCTTGGCGATCTGAACGAGCAGATCAATGACCTTCGCGAACTCAACGAAAGTGAGCGCAAGGACCGCGAGGCCGTGGAGGCGGAGCTCGGGACTGCACAAGAAGAAATCGCAGAACTCACGACGAAGCTGCAAGAATCTGGAGCTCAAGCTAATGAACTTCGACAGAAGCTATGGCAAGTGCAGCAGACGAACGAGAAAGAGGTCAAGGAGCTTAAGCAGCTTGCCTCTGAGCGAGATCAACAGTACCAAGCCGATATCAAGGAAGAGGTTGAGCGTCGCGAAGTCGTCGTGGGCGACCTGCAAGACCGCGAAGAGGTCATCGAAGATCTCAAGGCACAGCTCGCAGATCTGGAAAAACAGATGGCCGAAACCCTAGCCGAACGTGACGAGCGCATCTTGTCTCTCGAGCAGGAGGTCGCCGACAAGACTGCTAAGATCGAGGAGTTGAGTGCGGATCTGAAGACCACTCAGAATCTGTATGAGGCACAGGTCGCTCTCAACAAGGATGATCGCGAAGAGTTCGAGCGCAGCATCGCGGCTCTCCAGGACACCATTGCCACCCACGAAGATCAGATCGCCACTCTTCAACAAGACACGGTTGATGAATCGGCATTGCACGCATCGGAGATCGAAGATCGGAACTCAAGAATTGCTCAGTTGAACCATGATGTCGCTGAACTGACAACCCAAGTTGGTGAGCTGAAAGCAGACAAGGCCAGCCTGGAGCGACGTGTCGAGGAAGAGGCTGAGCAGATGCTGCAAGTCCAAGCCGAAATGGGCGATGAGATCGACGCTCTCAAGGCTGTCGTTGCCGACAAGCAGGCTAAGATTGCTGTGGTTGAGCAAAAGGCAGTTGAGGCCGATGAACGCTGGCAGGATGTCCTCCAAGCTCGCGAAGAAGACATTCGTCTTCTGCAAGAGCAGACGGAGATTTCCGAGGAGACCATCACGACACTCACTACTCAGAACGAATCACTCCGACACAAATTCGCTGAGTACGTCCGACGCACCACGGCCAAGATGCGAGTGTTGCGGGATGAGAACGACCGAGCGCATGCAAGAATCAACGAACAGGCCGAAGAAACGATGAAAGATGGCGATGCCCAGATGCTGGAATTGGAAGCCATGGACACTGTCTCTTCCCTCGTCACCAAGACCACAACTCGCACGACCGTCAACGGTCGAGCATCTGTCGAGCCCGCCTCTTCGCACTCCAAGCTTGGCCGTCTCCGAAAGAAGCGCGTCAAGGACAGCGGCATTGGTATGGACGAGAACGAATCTTTGCTTTCAGCTTAGATGAGCTTGGCATTGAACATTACGATGATGAACGATTGAGAGGAGCCAATTTGGAAGCTGCGAACGAACAGGAGCGGTAATGGACGGTTCATGAGAACCGAAAGCTTGCTTTTGGATGTATGCATGGCAAGGGCAACTTCAGGGAAGAAAAAGGGCATCATATTTTCATTTGCATCGCATTGCTCGCATTGATGCGGCTCGAGCGTTTTGTTTTCTTTGGGTCGTAGTTTCTTGTACTTGTACGATGGATGGATGGAAAAAAAGTAAATGGTAGAAAGCATCAGCGAGAGCGAAATCGATTACATTGAATCTCTATACACTTTTAACGTATTCTTTCCCTCAACTTGTTGATGTAAAATATCAGAAATTCGGTAACAGCCCTTTGATCCCACCGCTGTTCCAATAGAAAAAGGAAATGCACAATCACCTCAAAAATACGGTACTTTGTCATGCTCAGGTATCGCGATTTTACAAATACACATTTTCTGGCAGCGACCAAGTCCCACTGCCGCTCTATCTCAGGCTTCGTCAAGCTTTTCCAGCAGTACTCAGTACCAGCGCTTGCCCATTTGCCCTACCCAAAACGCCATCCAGCAGGTTCTAGAATACACGCATTTCATTGCCACATTCGATTGATCTCATCATGAGCCCTACGCCTTCGCAGCAAAAGGATCAACCTTAAACTTCAATGGCAAATCCCTCGAACTAAAGCCCACAGAAATCGTGTACTCGCCCTTCGGCATGACCCAGTTCTGTAGCTTGATATCCCAGTACGAGAGGTCCTTGCGTGTCAAGGTGAACTTGACATCCTTCTGCTTCCCCTCACCATCAGTCTCGAGATGGAATTTGTCAAAAGCGCGTAGGACTTTGATGGGCATATCGACGATTTGGCCATCTTGGTCTACGACGTTGTCGGGATAGCTGATGTAGAGTTGGACAACAGCTGAGCCAGCAAAGTCGCCTGTGTTGGATACTTGTGTCGAGACTTCGAGGACAGGAGTGAAAAGGTCTGGGTTGCCGCCTTCAGCTCCGCCTGCTTCGGAAAGTGGGTGTGGCTTGGCTGGGTCGAAACTGGGTGGATAGTCTGGTTGACCTCCTGTTTGCGGGATGTCGTTCTTGTCAATGTAAGGGTAGATGTACTTCTTCAGTTTGTTGAATCCTTCTGGGAAGATCGCAGTGGCTGGGTAAGGGATAGTCGTGTCGAGACGCGGTGGATGCGCGGCTGCGCGAGGACGAGTCGCTGGCGTGGTGCTGCTCGCTCCAAGCACTTCGGCGGTCAACGAAGAGAGTTCGAATTCGGTATAGCTAAGCCCAAATCCGAATTCGAATCGAGGTCTATCAAAAAGAATCAGTCAGCTGGACAAACGAAAATGTTTGAGACAAGTTCACGCGAATAGGCGACGCCTTTCAGCAACCACACTTACTCAATGTCATGCTTGTCGAAGTATCTGTAGTCGATGTAGAGGCCCTCGGTGAAGTTTTGTTGTGGCACAACGTGGTTCGGAAACGTCAATATATTGCTTGTCGGGCCATAATCTTCTTCCTTCTTGGCGATCGTGTACTAGAAGGAAGTTTTATGGTTAGCACATGCTCCAAACCACTCTAAGCTTCGATTGCTCGGCATCATTGGGAATGCACTTCAGTGCACCTGAAACGAGAGACTGGTACTTACAGGAAGACGCCCAGACGGGCTCACATGGCCAAAGATGACGTCCGCCAACGCGTTGCCACTCTCTTGACCCGGAAGATGCGCCATGAGGACAGCATGCACGCCAGGAAGATCAATCCACTCTTCCACCAGAGTTGATCCAACAGAGTGCACGACGACGATGGTCTTGCCACCACATTTCTTTGCAACTTCGACGATCAACGTGTTGCCATGCTTTTGGACCTGTAGGTCATTTCGATCTCCGCGAATGTCTCCGTAGCTCAAGAAGCCTTCACCAGCATCGGCGGTGACGAATACCATGCACAGGTCTTGCTTTTCTGCAATGGCTCCCGCATGCTTCGCAGCTTGCTTCTTGTAGGCTGTGATGTTCACATTGTTCTCGTCAAATGTCTTGTTCAAGGCATCGAATGGCGCGATGAGGTGAGGGAATAGGGAAGCGCCCGAACCCCAACCGCTACCCAACGTCCACTCGTTGCAGGCTCGATCCTCGCAAGCGTTTGGTCCCCTCGGATTGGCGAATGCGTCCTCGCCAAAGATGCCAACCTTGACCTTGCCATCGGATTCGGCACGCCGGAAATTGGCGCCATTCTTTGAAAGTGGCAGCGTGAACCCTTCGTTCTTGACCAGAACAACACCTTCCGCCGCGATTTGACGGGCTAATTCATCGTGATCGCCGCCCTCTTCGGTTTGTCTTACGGGAACGAAGTAATTCACCACGTCGGTATCATTGTTCCCAGAAGCACCAGGATGTAGACGGCCTCTTTCCTCATTTGTCCAGCTGCTGAATGTGGCAGAGTTACTCAGAGAATTGTTTCCCCAAATCGAGGAGTCGTCTTGTCCAAGTTGGTACCAAGAGGCAACAACGCGCAGAACCATATCATTCAGCCGCTCCATTGGCACAGACCCATTCAAAGCAGCCTTGGTTAACTCGCCTCCCCAAAGGGCGATACCATCCTGCCACTTCAGGCCGTCACCAGGCATGCTCATATCTAGGCCGGCCAGCGCACTAGCAACACCAGACTTCTGGGCAAGCCAGTCACTTTGAATAAAGCCTTGAAAGCCCAGTTCGTCTTTGAGGATACCGTTCATGAGCTTGGAGTTCTGGCACGCGTAGCTGTTATTGACCTGATTGTAACTGCACATGATCGATGCAACTCCGGCACGAATGGACTCGGCAAAAGGCCAGGCGTACAGCTCGTGAAGCGTTCGATCGTCGATGTTAGATGAGATTGCATTTGGAGTTCCCCACTCCCAGGCTTGACGAAAGTGTTCTTGCTCATTGCCAACGAAATGCTTTGCTGTCGCGATCACGCCCGATTCCTGGATGCCGCGAATTGTTTGTGCCGCGGCGATGCCTTGGAGGACGGGGTCTGCGCCGAAGCCTTCCCAGTTGCGTCCGCCAGCCGGCAGCCTGCCAAGAGGTCCCATTGAAGGCCCCAAGAGAACGTTGACACCCTTCAATCTTGCTTCAAAGCCATGAGCCTTGCCTCGCTGGTACATCAAATCTTTGTTCCATGTAGCACCAACGGTGATGCCTGCTGGGAAGCTGGTGGCATTTTCCACAAAACGAAGACCAAGAGGGCCGTCTTGTAAACAGAGAGATGGAAAGCCCAGGCGATCAACTTGGCCAGTATTGCCCACGCAGGGACCCATCTGCCAGCCAGTACCGGTTGTAATGTTGACCTTTTCAACCACGGACATCTTTCCCACAAGGCGCGCTGCCTTATCGTAGGCTTCTGACCAACCCTCTACGGTTCCGCCCAATGGAGTTGGATACCATGGCGGCGACTGTCCGAGCTCTGGAATGACCTTGTATGCCCAGAAGCTCCCGGCTGACAGGAGCAAGACCAAGGTAACGACAAAGAGCGAGACTAGGCCGCAGCAGAAGCGCGTGGGGATCAGTCGTCGCCAGCCTGTCCGTCGTCGCTGGTTGCTGGACCACACGGGCGGCTCTAGTTCGCGTGGAGCGTGTTTCTCATCGTCGTAGTCGATGTCTGTGTAGCCGTGAGCCGATCGCTTGGGCAGATCGAACTCATTGCCGGAGTCGGAGCCGGAGTCGAGGGAATGTCGGAGGAAAGGCTTGGTGTCTCTCGTGTCCAACTCGAATGAGTCTGGAGCAGCAAGAGGCATCGTGAGGATGTCAATGCGGCGGTGAGTTCGTGTATGAGGCGGGAGGAAGAGAGAGGAAAGGAAAAGAAGTGAAGGCGGTTACCTGATTGCGCGCACGCCGTCACACAGGCGACGTGAACGTTGTCACACGAGCAAGTGCAAACATGGTTGATATGACGCGCTCGTAATTGCTTCAGGAGACGCGGATACCGCGAGCTTACTGTGCCCTTGACTTGCAACGACCTCACCTGCTCAATCTGACCTCCGGATCACCGGCCCGCGCTCCGCTCTGCTCCGTCTGTCTTCCACCTTCAGCCTTCACTTCATCACATCAACACCGACGTAGCATATTGAAGGTCAAGCACTCCCTCGCACTATGCACTACGCAGATGCCGTGTATACTACAGCATGGTGTGCACGATGGGCAGCGCGCCGGCAGACGGTGTGCTAAGCCACTGCCTTCATACAGTGAATTGAGCACCACCATGGACGTGAGTTCAGGCGTGAAGAGGCTCACTTCGGCCTTCAGTCTCGCGTTCCGTTCTTCAGTTCTGACTTCAAGTGCTTCTATGCTATAAAATCTGCCTCAACTAACTTTTTCACTCGCTCACTCACTCACGCGCAACACCCTCTCACGAAACACAGTACACAGCACAACATGGCACGCGATAACCACGACTCGTTCTTGAGCGTCGACTTCCACGTCTCCTTGCGCTTTACCGCTGTCTCGGCCACACAAACAGGCACTACTCGCAAGAAGCAGCTCTCGAGCCCAGCATCAGCACCTCCTCCACCAATACCGGCTACCGCCCCAGCAGCACTGAACGATGTACCTTGTCCAGATACTCGAGAAGCTTCCCTTTCGCCTATCACTCGTCAAATGCAGCGCCGCATTCGCACGTTTTACCATCAACACCTTGAGGAATTGAGGCGACTCGAAGGAACGTTCGAACCCCCCGCTCAACTACCCAAGCACCTCTCGCACGAGCAGCTGAAATGGATCGACAAAGCCTCCAAACACTCGAGGCAGCGAGCGCGCAAGTCGCGAAGCTCCCCTCACGGCCTCACCAAGCTACTTCGAGACCAAAGCAGCAAGCACGAACCATGTTACCCACTCGCCACATTCGATCGTATCAAGGCACACCACCATACGAAACGCCGTCAAGTGCTACGGACACGAATTTCGACATTCATTCGATACCGACCAATCTACCCACTACGCCGACATACTCAGATTTGTTTCGCTCTGGGATTGAAAAAATGTTCAACTCACCGGACAGGAGCGCCGGAAGCCCCTCGCGTCAACTACCACCTTCTCCTACCTTCCAACAAGCTCTGGATGCGCAGAATGTTCAGCGGTCACCCCACGCGAACGTAGAGGGATGGCTACGGAATGGGACAGCGGGTACATTGCAGGCCTCATCGGTGCGATTTGAAAACGAGGGTGCACTGTTCGACCACGGCTTCGAGGGGTCCAGGACTGAGCTGGCGGATGAAGAAGTCCCGATTGACGCGTTGGAAGACACTGAGCAAGTGGCAAATAACCAACTTGAGGAAGATCCGGTCATCATCAAGGCTACCGACTTGCCCGAGGAGCAGGCTTACGGCGCTGGTCATAGCTCGGACTCCTGGAGTGACTACGAACCTGAACAGAACGATGGCCGCGCTGATGGATCGGCCTGGGCTCAAGATGCGGTGAAGGAAATGTCATCAGGCTCGTCCGAGGATGTGCAAGATTGGGAACTTATTGGCTCAGATTCTAGCTCGCGCTTTGACCCTGATTGAGGTGGCCGGGGGTATGCGTCTCAAGCTCGGAAATGCTTTGGTAACTAGGCGTTTGCGAAAAATCACCGTGGTCCGCGCATGCGATGAGATGGCGTGCGTTGCAGGGAGCATCGGTCCAAGGGTGTTCCAAGATCGAAGGTGGTAGGGTTGCAAGCGCGATGAGGGTGCAATGCTGCGGAAAGCGGTTGGAAAGAGATATTGGGAAGCAGACGGGTTAGTGTGGCCAATAGCTGAAACCGACTCCTTCCTGCGCTGCCCGCATATGCGCTTTTTATTGTAGATAGGCATCGCCAAATTACGCTTTTGCCTTCTTCGCCAACTCCTTTTCCACCTTTCGTCGCTTGGCCCTCATCTTCTCAGCCTCATCCGACTTCACCGCATTACTGTACACCATCTTCTCGTACATCTTTCTCTTCCGGCGCGGCATCATGCCCTTCCTCCGCTCCAGATCTTCTGCTGCTTCCCGCTCAGCCTGGGTCCGCTTAGCCTGCGCAGCTACCTTCGCCTGCTTCTTCTTCTCCTTCGGGTCGGCGGACTTGACCTTCTTGCCCTGCGCCTCAGCCTCAAGCTCAGCCTGATGTTCGCGTGCCGCCTTCGTAGCTTCGTCCTCGGATTCTTCGTCTTCGGAGAAACCACCAAAGTCGTCTTCTGGGGCACCTGCATCTGCTTCGCTTTCGCTTTCGTCGTCCTCTCCACCCAATTCCACGTCCATACCCTCGCCTTGCGCAACATCTCTGCCCTCGAGTTTGTCAATCAGGTCTCCGGCCTGATCGTCGCTGACTTCTTCACCCTCGATGTCTTCTTCCTCCTCCTCGTCTTCCTCTTCCGAGTCCTCCTCAGCAGCTGCAGCCTCGGCCTCTGTCTCCTGTTCCGCGAGCGGCTTCGTAGGATCGTACTCTCCTTGTCTCGGCTTGACCCAAGGACTGAGATGCGGAGGCAAAGTAGCTCCGGGGGCATAGAGATCGGGTCGTTGCAGCTGTCCGGCATTGATCGAATCCCAAACCCACTGCGGCTGAATGTAGATTCTTCCAGGAACACGTTCATTCGCTTTTCTGATCGCAGCGGAATCGTCGACGCCATCGTCGAATCCATCTTCATCGTCGGTTTGCGGAGGTGACGGAAGCGGGATGTCGGGTCGATCGACGATCTGATGTGTTATGCGTGGGTCATCTTCGTTGCAGTACGAGCCAGCCTCGCCGTCTAAGCTTTGCCATCCCACGCGCTTGCAGCCAAAGGCTTTCAGGATGAATTCTAGTGGATGTCGTGGAGTCTCGCGGGACAAGAAGAATGTGAAGGACTCAAAGAGTCTCGCAGCAGATTCCACATCGGCCGTGATGGATGGCTGGAGCAGCTTGTCGGCATTGGGATCCACTGATTCGAACTGGTCCAGAGCAGTCTCGACGGCCTTCTCTTCCCCGTCTGCCTCCTCGCTGTTGTTTTGCGCTTCGCCATTCAACGTCTGCGAGCTTCCTGACTCCTCTTTCTCTGGCAATGCCAACAGTCTATCCGCCTCCGCCTGTGCCTTCTCGTTTGCCGCTGCATCAGGCAGTTGCTCCTGCTCTTCCTCTTCGTTATCCTGATCCTTGCCCTCCAGCTTGAATGCTCCCAGCTCAGCTCCTTGCTCTTCACTCTTCAAGTCGAATTTCGGAGGATATACGAGTCCGATCGTGCTGTAAAGTCGAAAATTTACGAAGCCCAGTAATGTGGTGTAGAACTCCACGAAAGTGGCCATGATGCGGAAATCGACATCGGGCGAGTTCTTCTGCACGAAGCGGTAGGGCACAAGCCACAAGATATCCTGTCCTTGTATCGTCGCCTGGTAGTAGATGCCTTTTATTGACAAAAGCTCTTCCTCAGGCTGTGCGTTCGGATAAGGTAGTGCTCGAACTCCAACGTCAATCGCTGACACTTGGCGATGATTTTAGGTGGTACCTCGGAAGAGCTAGGGAGGTTTGCGAAGAGGAAGAGCATTGAAAGCGCATCGTCGAGGTCTCGTAGTGCGTCAACAAAGGTAGGGTATCGTTCCTTGATGATGTGATCGAGCTTCATGCGCGGTGTGAGGTTGCGCTCCATGCGCGAAGCGTCGCTGACCTCATTCTTGCCGAGTGCTCGACTAATCTTCTTTGCGAGTGCTTTTTGATCGCGAAATTTGGCAAGGAGTGGTTCGTGGAGGAGATACTGAATATCTTTGGTGTAGTAGAAAGTGGTCGACGGTGTGGCGGATTTTGATGCTCGCTTTTTCGATCGAGGTTCTCGAGGATAAATTCCTGACAAGACGGTCAGCTGTGGTAACCGCGACCACTGTGCAGGAGTTTCGTCGCACCTTTGAAAATGCACAATCGTCGAAAATCTGGCAGCGAGACCTGCAGCTTGCGCACCGCCTGGGACCTCGTTATGTAGTTTCTAGTCGCGCCCGAAGTGCCTGTTCGCCATGGTCAGTCAAGATTATGAGTCGCTCTGTCAATATGCACTTGCCTTTCTTCTTGATCTTCGCCATGGCTGCCGTTGTGATGTTGTTGCGAGTGGAGGGTCGGCGTCTCGCATGAAACTTTTCAGACGGTTGCAGATCGACAACGGGGGCCCGAAACCTTATACGCTAAAGTGTGCCAGGGTATGCACCACGCTCGCCGCAAGTTGTCTACATTACACTCCACAAAACACTTTGCCGACAGCGACACGATGCGATGAGGGTGACGAGCAAGAGCCATGAACACCATCACCAAGGTCTACAATGACCACCCAAAGACTCTCCTCTACTGCGTTGCAGCTGTTCTGCGGATCCTTCTCGCGATAGCATTCCCTGGACTACCCGACCTGTTGACCAGCAGAGTGGAGATCTCGACTCCGATCAACAGCTTCAAGAGATGTATGCGGATAGCATGGATACTAGAAGCCGCTCAGGCTAAGTAAAAGACAGGAGCTGAGAGTGCACAGTACAGGAAGGCTTGTTCTTATTTGAGCGAGGACTTGATCCATACGATGGCGGCATCTTTCACCAGGTCAGCACGATATTTCCGGATCGCGTCACAGATACTGAGCAAATTTAGGCTCCGTTGTTCTTGCCACTGTTCTCTCTACTGCCATCGTCCAGCACGTGGATCGGCCGCTTAGCGACAGTGCTACTGTATACGGGACTGGACGTCTTGACTGCCGACTGCATTTACGACATTGCCTGCTCGGGCGCAGCTGCTGTGTCTCTACTTTACAAATCGCCAAGGGCCAACCGACTCTGGGAGCCGGCCTCGGTTACAGCAGTGTATCTGCTTAATCCCTTTACACTCCTGGCCTGCCTAGGACGACCAACGACAACGTTTGCGGCATTCTTCACTTTGCTGAGTGTCAAACATGCATGCCAGGCTAGGATTGTGACAGCAGCGTTCGCCTTGGCAATAGCAAGCTATATCAGCCTCCATCCAATCTTGTTGCTCCCGCCGGTCGGGCTTCTCTGCTACGATCAACTTTGCGTCCAGCTGTCTGGCACTGCAACAATGACCGAAGAAGGCGTGGCTGGCAGAGGGAGGGCCACAAAGATTGCGTTCAATCGACAACTACTTCCACCGATGTTACCCGTCGCTGTTGTCTTCATCAGCACTTTCGTCGTCTCGGCAGGCTTCCTGATTGGCGTCTCACGCCTGCTTCTTCCTTCTTGGCACTTCCTGGAATCTGTCTATATGACTCCTCTGACACTCCCAGATCTGACTCCGAACGTCGGGCTGTGGTGGTACTTCTTCATTGAAATGTTTGACGCCTTCCGAGAGTTCTTTCTGGGCGTATTCTGGCTGCACATGCTGTCATACAGCATACCGTTCTGTTTGCGATTCCGAAAACAGCCATTGGCAGCTGTTGTCCTCATGATGGGGGTCAATGCTGTATTTCAGCCTTACGCCAACGTCGGTGACGTGGGCACTTGGCTGGGCAGCCTATGCTTGCTTGGGCACGTTTTTGAATGTAAGTCGACGCGCGCGTATAGCTTGAGCCAGGCTGACGTTGATTTGCAGTGTGCTCATCATATCGCTATACATTCCCAGCCGTTGCAGCATTACTCTATGCTTCGCTACTCGGTCCTGCATTTCACCATCTATGGATCTATGCCGGCTCTGGAAACGCGAACTTTTTCTATGCAATCACGCTCGTGTGGAGCCTGGCACTGCTCATTCTACTTACGGACACTGTCTATGCAGTACTCAGAGACGAGTGGGAGGACCAGCGACCGGACGGAAAGGGCAAAGAAGTCAGACAGGTGTAGCGGGAAGTGCTTAACGAACTAATTCCATGAGCTGAATACTACCCGAGGCCGTACAATATCCGCACATTTTGGCACTGTGTTGGCCAAATTTCCGTGGCTTCGCCTTCCCAATCTGGCGCATGCTGCTATGTGTGACCGCCCCCGTACAACGCAATCCACCAACGCTGAAGGGATCGTTACCAGTTTCCGGCCGCTCCGGTGGTTCCTTCATCACGTATCACTTGCCACATGATCTCACTCCTTCGGCCTGGGCGCCCAAACGACCATTCCCGCGTACCGGACAGAACCGATGCCTTTCGACGCCTTTCGACGCCACCTCGCATGCTCTCCCAAGTACTTTGTACTTTCGACTTTGTTTCCTCCTTTCCCTCGCTTGCGAGTAGGTGCCCACAGTTCTGCTCTTCTATGGAGTTTTGAAGAACGAGGAATTTACCGACGCTTCCATGGTCGACTAATTTCTGCTTGGCCGATCGCTGCACACGTCGTTCGAAGCAGAGCGGCATGCTTCACCATAGGACGAGTCGCGGTCTGTCAAGTAATGCTGACGATATCCTGCAGGACTACTTTCGCAACGAATGCCGCGAGAAAGTTTGCAAACGCAAGGTAGCCTATGGACAGCAAGTCTCAACACTTGATTTTGTGGCTGCAAAGATAAGCATGGGTCGTGCTGCAAGCTGAGCCCCCACGGAGGCCTTGATGCATATGTTGTGTAAGGCCAAGAACGAGGGGCACACCACTTTGGTGTCAGTGCTGCGGAGGGAGCTGGCGGCCATGCTCAGCCTTGTTCTGGTGGAAGCGACTAGATGATTTTGCAGACCCGACTTCACGGATACCCTGTTCATGGACATCATTCTGCGTCAAATGCCGTATCATGCTTTTTTGCAACTCTATTCGTGACAGATGCAATGGAAGAGCAGAACGAAGTTTCGCCCCCGCCGGAAGAGAAGGCAAAGGAGGAGTTCTTGAAAGCTCGCGAGCAACTTCGAGGTTCACTGCAGGAATACATGACAATACCCGAGCTCCTGGGTGAGCATTCCGGAGAGAGAGACACGGCCGGTCGACTCGATCTCAGCAAATTGAAGCTTCTAAAAGATGGTCAACATAGGGGCATCGTTCGACATCCGGATAAGCATCGAGCATTTTGCGATACAAATGGGCCACACAACGTCTTCAAAGTCTCAAAACCCACCCTTAGTACGCTTTACAAGGCTGGGTGCAGGGCTATTGGCGACTCCCACTCCGCGAGCGATGAGAACGCAGCAAGATTCTGCGATTCCGTTCTAGGAAATTCGTCGGAACTGGATGTCCAGGACACGCCTGATCACTCAAAGGAATGCCCCAGCAAGAAGTCCCACAGTGTCAGAATCCTGGCGACTCTGCTGTGGTGTGGACTTGATCTCGACACGCACACATGGCGCAACTACTTGCACCTGATGCCTGGGCCAGCATTTTGCGACTGTTGGCTACCTTTCGAGACTAGCTACTCACCAACTTTGAGAGGTCTGTGCAAGGACAGACCTGCGGAATTTGGGGAAATCTCTGATGCGCAGTGGCGCTTCATACCTCTTGTATTTAAAGCGAACCAACTCAAGCCACAACGCTTTATCAACCATCAGGTCAACTACAGACTTCCCATCAGCGAATACCGTTTGATCGGTGAGGGCAACTTTG
Organism: Cercospora nicotianae; assembly: GCA_029490675.1. Classification (NCBI taxonomy): domain Eukaryota; kingdom Fungi; phylum Ascomycota; class Dothideomycetes; order Mycosphaerellales; family Mycosphaerellaceae; genus Cercospora; species Cercospora nicotianae. Next base: position 1,378,827 of record JANQAT010000002.1, read on the forward strand.
GCCGGGTGTACAGGGTGAAAATCGAGAACAAACACTTGTCGGGGTCTGAATCTGAAGAATATGCACTCAAAGATATCGGATCGAGATCAAGCGGCGGACCAGCGAAAGAATGGGAAGTTGCCGCAGCCATATTCAGATGCACCACAGAGCACAAACATATTGCTGCTATCCGTGCTAGCTTCTTCGTCTTGGACCGAACGCTTCTGGTCCTTGACCTAGCTGCTGGCGACCTTGAGTCCTTCATGGAGCACTGTACGCCGCCCTGGGATTTTCAAGATCGTAAGAAGCTGATGTCTGCCATGGCCGATGTTGGCGATGCTTTAGCATGGCTGCAACAAAACATGAATGTAGAGGGGCGACATGTTACCTGCCTCCACCTTGACTTCAAGGCTGACAATGTTCTCGTCTTTGGTGCTCCAAGCCTTGAAGAGCTTAAGTCTCCGCGGGCAACTTTCAAGATTTCCGATTTTGGCATATCGAGAGTATACCGCGAAATCCACAACAGAATGGAAGAAGACCGACAGTACAATATCTTTCGGCAATTGGGTCAAACTAGCGGCCGCGTGGTCGCCGGCGGCGATAATTCCTTTCCACCCGAGATCTTGTTGGAGGATGAGAGCTATGAAACACTTTGTTATCGAGATGTATGGAGTTATGGATGTGTCCTTGCTCGCTTCATGCACTGGGTTGTTGACGGTAGAGAATTCGTTCATGCATTTGACAATTTTCGTTTATACCCAGACTTGGGCGACCAGACTGACGTCAAGCAAACAGATCGGTTTTTCAAGCAAATCACGGTCTCTCTGAGCGGCCTTAAAAGCTCCGATTTGATCTTACGCGGTGACGACAGAAGTGGGCTTGAGGTGTGCCGCCTGAAAGAGAGGGTTCGAGACCACTTTAAACTACTTCTGCAGGAGCTGGCTAGGAACAAAGTCGATAAGGAGGAGCTAGGGTATTTTGGTGCTGTGATCGAATCGCTAGAGGAGAAGGTATTGGTTCCCAACATTCTGCACACCAACCAAGTGAGGCGCGATAGCACCCGCTCCGATGTGAGCATTCTGCGGACCGGAGGAGAGTTGCACCAGGCAATTCGTACGCGCAGCTTGCCATCGAGCCAAGATCTCCGCTCCGCTGCACATTTACAGCCTGATGAAGCATTTCGCAAGGATGCATCTGTGGAATATAAACGCACGCACCGAGGCAGCAGGAGTTCCTCACTTGTGACCGGAAGAGCGTCGCATGAGTCTGCAGCAAGCGGGTTATCCCCGAAGACTGTAGGCTCGGAAAAGCTACAATTCGCAACCACGACATCGCAACTGTCACCCCACTGGCCGGCAGCCCGTTCGCCAGGGACTCTAGATATCAGCAATACTACGAGGATCGAGCGTCTACATAGTGCGGATGTGATCAGGCCTTCAATAAGCATAGGATCTGCGCCTGCTGCTGCGGGCGTGACCGATGAGCCAGCCAGGAATCGTGCACAGTCTGACGGACAGTTGTTTATCTTGAGTAACGCACCGCGTACACCTCACGTCAGTTCAGGTTGGCGCTCATCACTTCGAAAGATTCTGGAGCCAAGCAATGAAAAGAAGTATCGACACAAGGTGTCAATAGAAGGATGCCTGGCATCGCCGCAAATCTCATCGAATGGTCGGTACGTGGCTTTAATGAAGGGGAATATGGTAGAGCTTCATGATGTTGGTAATGTCAGTTGCAACGGGCTTGAACATAACCAAGAGCCACTGCTTCTGGTAAGCGGTATTAATAACACTCGCTGGACAGCTTTTTGTTTCAATGCCACAGCTCTGTGCGGAGTCGCAAAGTCTGTCGGCGAAGATGCGGAGACGCAACACGCGAAGGTATTCTCTTCAGCGATCTGTGTGAAATACGCCTGCTAACTTTGTGTAGCTATGCTTCTTTCAACTCCACGATTTGGGCAGGAGCCGGTGCCATCCTAGCTTTACTCAAGATCTTCCAACATTTCTTGGATGTCGGAATATTGTGAGCATTGTATCGTCTATCAGAGAGGACGTGACATGGTTCGCTTGTTTGTGCAGCGCAAGTCCTCATGGAACAGCTCAGCAGAGCGAAATCTACGTTTTCCACATCAATTCAAGGGAACAGCCTGACGTGGGGTCGTCGACAGCACACGACCCATGTCGCGTGGTCCTTCAGCACACAGTCGAATTTGCGTACAGCGTTGTGCAGATGCACTTTTCCTCCGATCACAAATACTTCCTTTGGGGCCAATCGCTACGCACGAATCACAGAAAGCCGGACGAGATTATCGCCTTCTGGTCCGAGTTATCGTCGACGATGGCGGATCCTGTAGGTCGGTGTTCGATTAGAAATTCGGTAAGTTAGGGGTCGGGCTACTTGACGTGCCACACTGACACATACTGATGTCCAGCGCCGCGCTCCTGTGAAAGCAATGAAGCTTTCATCGATCGCATATTTGGACCAAACAATACTAACGCTATCCTACGGAGAATTTCTGAGACCAATTAGCCTCGGAGATCCGGAGGCCTCTCGCGCGTTCACAGACCACAAAGTCTCCACTCAGTCGGCCTGCATAATACCGGATGGGCAGAGGTTCTATCTCGTGGGCGGATCATCGTCAAACACGATCAGAGTCTCGGCATCAATGGGGGTGAAAGGACTCGGGACGTCGAAACTGCAACCAGTGTGGAAGGATGCTGCCAAAGGCTCGTACGTGGAATTCGATGACTATCGAAGTCGTGAGTCGCATGCTATGGCCGATTTCGCGTTCTTTTTGTACCCTCTGATACCAAACGAGCCAAGAAAATTGCTGCTCGCGGACCGTGGAGGTCGCATTGAGCTACTGTTACTGAAGGAATGACATTCTTCATTCTCTGCGCTTCACCTCGGAGCCTGCTTTCTTCTGACGGCATCGCAACCACCATCGCCAATAACCCATTGTCGCCAACATGAATGGCATTGTCACGGCAGCATATATCCATAGGTCTGGGGAGACCTTCAGTCGTGCCGTCTCCGGGTTCAGGAAAAAGAATGGCATGGCAATGATCGCCTGAGACTGCGTCAGTAGGGAGCCAATGATTGCGATTTCTATGCCACACTTACCGCCACGACCGCGAAAGGGAGAAAAGTCAGGGTGATAAGAGTTATTACCCTAACAGCAGCGGAGTCTTCGGCCGCCATTCCAGACAAATGGGTCATCTGTTCGCTCTGTTGTTGCGCAGCCTCGTTTTGTCGCTCTGCAATCTCGCTATGCTTTAGCGAGATGTCCTGGTTCTGGAGGTTCAACATTCGATCTAAGAGCTGTGATGTTCTGTCACATTTGTCCAGTACGAATGCAATGGTATCCTCAGCTTGGATCACATCAGCATGCAAACAGGCGAGCGTGCTCAAGGTAGTTACTCGTGAGCTACAGGAGCCAAGTTGAACCTCGACGTGCGTCAGCATGGATCGCAGACCCAGTAATGTCCTTCCGCACGCCCTCAGAGCTGGATGGAGAGGCCGAAGCACGCTGTCGATGAAGTGACAATTGACGACATCCTCTGTGCTTACTAGGCCGCGCGTCGAATCAGGGCCATAGAGAAGTTGAGTTATCTGCGGCACTGGTCAGACTAGAAAAGCGATGCACTGCAGCGAGTGTACTGCACGTACGGTTGTAGTAATTTTCTCCTCGTAATGCCTGATGCATCTCCTCATTTCAAGAACCAAGTTTTCAAAGATCACCAAGTTCAGATTGAAACACTTCGTTTCGGCCTCGGCCATAGACATATTCTCGATACATGTGGTGATTCTTTCGTGCGCTTTGCTGCCTGGAATTGGATTTAGCAGAATCATGGTCGAGTGGCTGGTGCTCAAGTCGTAGCGGTGATAGAATGCCGTCTGCCTCAATACCCATGGTTCACGATCTTTACGATCGACCTTTTCGACATATTTGGCCACATATGCATACTCTGTGGAGTCAGACGGCGTGCGGGCTATTTAGCGGTGCTTTAAGCTAGTGCTTACCGATGACTGTGTCGTGCAGGTCTTGGACAAATGGCCCGCAATATCCCTCCTCGATATTGGTCGACTTCTTGTAGAATGCCGACATGAGATTGAGAAATTCAGGCGTCACATTGTGTTCCGTGACTATGGCTGCCAGAAGATCTTTGCTGATGCTGCACCGGCTCCATGAGTTGTACTGATGCACTGAGCTGAGTAAAATCAGTCCCTGACCGGATACTCGTCCGATGCTCTGAACGCCTACTACAGACGTGCAACGTTGTGGTCACCGGGAAGATGATGCAGCTCATCACAACTCGTGATACTTCTTTTCGTGACCTCTAGGGGCCCATCCTTGGCGTCTGGGTTCGAGTAAGCTGCATGAACAAGGCAAGATCGGGCTGTACATACTGGCTCCGCGGCCAATCACGATTTCAACAGCACCACGGTCGTTGGATTTGGCAAAGCAATCATCGCCTAGGAGTTGCTCTAACATAGCAGACTGTTGATTTGAAATGTGTTGTGTCATGTTCTCGCTTGCTACGATCCACACAGAGCTTCGACATCGTACCGTTGTTATATATCATCCAGAAGCGACGCAGCCACAATACGTGCGACACACCATCCTGCACTCAGCCACCACCGTTTGAGCAGAGTAACTACTGGGTTTCTGGACCTCTCTGAAGCTGCCTGTACCGTGGTCAGTATCTCCTAGGCACTTAGCAGACTATGTCTCTAACTCAATCTCATCCTGAAAAAGTGATCAGTCTACGGGATGCTATAATCGCAGAACGAACTACTCACCTGCGTCAATTCGAGGCCATCAGGCATGCGCCAGGTGACTACTCCTCGTGCAATCTGGCAGGATGTCAGAACAGGCTCACTTTGATATCGTCATGCTGCAATTACCACGAGGCGAAAATCCCTCGCAGGCGTGTAGGGGAATTTCCTTCTCATCATCGCCCAAAACTTCGGCTCGTCGAAGTAGCGAGCTGCCATCTGCTGCTGAGCCATTGCGTTGGACAGTGCAGGAGGCTCCGTGGCAGCTCGAGATAAATATACTGACGGTGGCTGAGAAGTAAGCAGATCATGAGACAGCCGCTGAAGGCGATGCTCGAGAGCTGTGAGCTTAATATAGTTGCGTGGTGACTTGGCGGTGTTGACGGTATGAGGACCCATTCGTTTCTTGAATCTTGGCATGCAGCGACTTATACCAATGAGCGGATGGAGGCGTTGTGCTGGGGTCGCACGACATCAGGCCGGGCGGCCTCTGGACAATGGGCGCTGCAACACATAAAACCGTACTTTCCAGCCCTGCCTCGAAAGCGCATACCATCAGATTTCTCATATCGTCAGGTCTCACTCACAATGGCAAAAGTCATGGAGGACTGCCAGTCCGGGCACGCGCAGAACGGGCATGATGTGGTTATCAACGAGGAAGACCGGACGAGCCTGAAGTATGGCACCTAACAAGTTGGTGCAATAACACAATGCTGATGAATCCTTTTCACAGGCGAGGCCTGAACAGTTGGCAGGTTGTGGTGAGTTATGCCTGGCTGTCAAAATGTGACCTGCTTTCTGACTCGTGCCCAGTTCATCTCGATCAGCGGAATTCTCGGATCGGGTCTGTACGTACGCAGCGGCATCATATTGAGGATCGGCGGCCCTTCGACAGTTCTTGTTGCATATGCTGTCGTTGGCATGGTAGCAACACTGGTCATGTTTGCGATTGGTGAGCTGATCTGCCTGTGGCCAATCTCGAATGCACTCGGACGATTTGTACGCAAATTCGTCGATAAAGAGCTCGGACAAGTCGTCAGTGTAGCATATTGGTATGTCAAACCTCAGAGGCTACCTTCATCGCTAACACCAGCCAGGTTTGCATACTCCATTGGTTTTGCATCACTGATTGCAGCTGCTGCCAGACAGGCACAGTACTGGGGCTGTACTCCGTGGGCATTCATATTCGCACCGATGTTTATCCTCATCCTCATAAATCTCCTTCCGGTCGGGGTAAGTACACAACCTCCGCCAGGGCCATGCAAGCAATCATCTGAAGTTCGACGATTTCGCAGTTGTACGGCTGGACCGAAGTTGGCGGTGGCGTGCTCAAGACTATCCTTATCTTTGTTGCCATATTTTGTATGGCAGCAATCAATGCCGGCAGTGAGTTCTTCATAAACACTTTTCTGTGAGCCAAGTTCCTCACTGTAATACAGGCAACGATGAGGGAAAGCCGATCGGAGCAGAACGTACGCTTCAAACGCCAATACACACTTCAGTACGCTGACTAACTTCGGTCCAGACTTTCGAGACGGTCAAAGTGGCTTCCAAGTCGAGAAAGACCATGCCAACAGCTACGTAGCGGCACTCTTGTGAGTAATGCCCGTGCAGCTGACAGCCCATCACTTACGTTTGCAAGTATCGCATTTCAGATTGCCACAACGTCTTTCGTCGGAGCCGAAATACCAGCTTTGGCCGCCGCAGAAGCAAAACTCGATGAGAAGCCGACTGAACGTGGCACGAGCGTCTTCATCTTTCCTGCAGCGAGGGCTTTGAAGTTCTCCGTGCTTTATCTGCCCTTCTTGATGGCAGTGGTCTTCTTTATGGCAGGGCTAGTCGCCAGTCTCAACGTCGATTGGAGCGATCCGTCTCTCCCAAGCGAAGGCTGGGGCCTAGGCGAGGAGTGCAGCAAATCGGGCAGTTCATCTTCAGTATTCGTGATCAGCGCGATAGATTCGGGAATTCGTGGTCTAGCGGGAGCCTTTACCTTCTTTGTGGTCTCTAGCGCATGGACAGCGGCCAACACAAACTTATACGTTGCGTCGCGCGCACTTCATGGAATGGCTACCCAGCGAACGAAATTATTCTCCTGGCTGGCAAACACGAACAAGAGAAGGGCACCTATCGCTGCTGTCCTGGTCAGTGCGATAGCATTCATCTGGGTGCCGATATTCAACGGTGTGGACAACGATTACCTTGCTTTGGTCAGTTCTGTCTGAGCCGCTGATTGAGTGAAGACTAATTTTCTCAGACAAATGACATTCTGGTGGAAATGGCGACAGTGAGCTGCGTGTTCGTGTGGGCCTGCGAATGTGCTGCCTATCTTCGATTCTACTATCAGTAAGCAACTCCTGGAAGATGTGGTGTTGATCCACGACTTATGATGAACAGCATGATGTCTTTCCAGAATGAAATCGACGGAGCCGTCAGCAGAGACCCAGACAGCCCATTCCGCTACCTGATGCGCGATTCGCAGAAGCAGGGCGAGTATCCACTACGGACCCATTTCCAGCCTTGGTCAACGTGGACTGCTTTATTTGCTTGCATTGTGGGCATTCTGGGAGCTGCGGGCTCCTCGTGGCTGTGGAAAGGTTGGAACGGCGTTGAAGATACTCGCGCATTTTTGTCGGCGTATCTGGTTGTGAGTTTCCCTCTGACGATTTGGCAAGCTCTGGCATCCACTGACACTTACAGCTGCTGTTTTATTTTGCGCTGTGGCTTGTGCTGAAAGCTTACAACAATCGCCACAATCCTTTCCACGCTTCGGCTTACTTCAAAAGCTTCAAAAGGTTGAACACGTGGGACGGTTTCTCCCAGATCGTAGAAGACCTGTTCCAGTTAAGAGAGGGGGTCCAAGGGTAGAGCAGACGGAACGCGGAGTTGTGCGTGTACATTATGTCTTACAAGGTACTTGCTGGACACTGTTGATGCTAGCGCTATCATAATTGGAATGAAAACCATTGGAGCCTTGCCATGATCAATGATGAACCTATCCGCGGAACATGTCATCTGCGTAAGTTAATCGTGGATGGATGGATGGAGTTTATTCCGCCCGGCGCTAAGCACCTAAAGGGCACACTACGGATATTACGTCATCAAATCACTTCCTGAAGACTTCCTGCACTCCTAATAGCCCAGTTGGTTTGTCCTATCTCAGTCTGTCATGCCGATCCTTCTGTCCTACATTGCCGCAAATTCGCACTAAGTTAGTGTTGCACAAGCTCTCTTGAAGTCGCTCCTCCAAATGTTCACTGTCCTATCTTCAGCGAGTGAAGCGTGTCTTGTTAATAGTACGAGGGTGCGTTGTGGGGAAACCGTTAGTAATAGTAGGTGTAAGGTTGGTGGCGTTGTGTCCTCTATGTGTCTTGGTTAGCCGTCACCTGGCTAGGGGAAGGTTGGTACGATGAGCTCTCGAGACGGCCTGTAGCTATAGCGAACTGGATTGTCGCCAGGACTGCGTCTATTGCCGGTTTCCACTTCTCGTTGTCCGATGCTGCCTTTCCTCCAAGGAAAAAGGAGAGGTTGCCTCTCATAGTGTCCGTATGTTGTAGCATCTGTAGTCGGAGATCATCCCATAGACGGCACCGGAATAAGAAATGCTCGACGGTTTCACTTGCTTGTGTGCATACGCACTGGTCTGATTCTGCAGCTCCTATCCGGTAAAGGTAACTATTCAGTCGTGACATTCCGGTTCGGAGCTGTGCCAACACGCTCGCTTGTTTGCTTCCGAGGCGATCGTATATCTTTCGTGTGTGTGGACCAGGTATTGCGGTGTCGATTCGTCGTATATGCTTTCCCACCCCTTCGATCGGTTGGCGTCTTTTCCTTGTTTCTGCTCTGAAGTGGCTCACAACAGTCGACTTAGCTGCCGGTCGGGTCGACAGTGGTGTTCGACCGGGCTCTGTCGCAGCTTTCGCCGCTTCTTTCGCTTTCTGGCCAAGTTCAAACTCGGGAGTGGGACACCACGCCAACCGGACAGTATTGCGGCCCTGCAAGGCCCCCACGCTCCTGTAGATCTGTTGTATGGTCTCCTGTCCTGACTGGTGTCTAGGACTGCATACGGCTTGCAGTGCGGCTCGGTTGTCTGAAAATAGATGTATGTTCCGCGAGACTGTAGACGGGGGTATTTGTGCAAGGCCTTCTGCCAACGCTATCAAGGCGGCTGTGTACGGATTGTGCTCGGTCCTTGCTGATACTGTAGTCGAGACGACGATGGATGGAAGCTCTCCCCGCTCGGTGTCCTGTATGGCGAGTTAATCGTGGAATGAGATTGCTCGGGATCGGGATGGTGGAGTCTGCTCGGCAGTTGCCGTTGCCAAGCATTCGCACTTTCTTCATCCGAAATCCACGCTTCTGCTCCATCTCACTGTAGGCACGGAGCCCGATCACCCAACGCACAACCTCACCGTCCAACCGCCAAAATGAGGACCTACGACGATACCTTCTCCGGTCAGAAGATCTACCCTGGAAAGGTACGAGTTTTGCGCTTCGTCGCACACCCGCGCAGGTCGCTCGAGCGAGAATGAAAGAGGAGGGATACGCAATGGCAAAACTGCTCTTGAACACGAAAGACACACACAATGGCTAGACAGAGAAGCGTATCGCTGGTTATCAGCATCGCTATGCCTGTGGCCCGAGATGCAGCGAATGTCTGGCGCTTGCGCTGGCACATGTCGTTTCCTCGAACATTGCCTGAGTGGTGTACGCACCTTGTGAGGATCCAGGCTGACGGGACAACTATAGGGCAAGCTCTTCGTCCGCTCGGACAGCAAGATCTTCCGTTTCCAGAACGGCAAGAGCGAGTCGCTGTTCCTGCAGCGCAAGAACCCACGTCGCATTGCGTGGACCGTTCTCTGCCGTCGCGCCCGCCGCAAGGGTATCTCTGAGGTATGCATTGAGCTTCCAAGCAAGCGGAGATGGTAGAATCTGTTGTCTGACGATCAACGCAGGAGCAAGCCAAGACCCGCCGCCGCAAGCAGGTCAAGGCCCAGCGTGCTGTTGTTGGTGCGTCTCTTGACGTGATCAAGGAGCGCCGCTCCCAGCGCCCAGAGGCCCGCTCTGCTGCTCGCAAGCAGGCTATTGAGGAGGGCAAGAAGAAGCGTGCCGCCACCGAGAGCGCAAAGAAGGCCGAGAAGGCAAAGAGTGCCGCCAAGTCCGCTGCCGGGCAAACCACTGGCCGGTATGTGTATCCTCCTCCAAGTCGCCAGAGAAGCGGTAATACTGATTATGTCACAGTGTCGTCGGCAAGCAGGCCGCTAAGGGCTCTGCACCAAAGGTCAAGGCTACCACCCGCTAAACAAAGGCATTGAAGATGACGGGATTGCAATCATGAAGGGCGTTTACGGGTCACGAGTCTCCTTTAGCTAGAGCAGCAACGAGGCACATAGGTCCTGGCATGACAGTCACCGAAAGATGCATTTCTGAGATACCCGAAGGTTACTTATTTTCTACTGAATCCTCGCAGCGTGCAGCGTGCAGTGTGCTTCGATTTCTTCTGTTTATGACCGGCAATGTCCAATTTCCCACGTGCCGTTATGCTTACTATTTTGTGGTCCACATCCGGAAAGAAAGTTGCCCTGTGCCCTGAACTTCAATAAGTGGGTCGCGAATCCTGGTAACGATCCTCTTATCTATCGCGGGCCAAAAATTCGAGTGACCGAATACTCGTCTTTCTCGCTCTACATCTTTTACCAACTCACATCTCCGCTCCTTTTTTCCTTGTTGCTGAGTGGGTGATTTTGCAGCAGTATAGTCCTGCAATCTCCCAAAGTTGGATCGCCCTCGACACCCGACCCCGATCGCGCAGGAAATTTTCCTCTGCTCATCTCGCAACTCAGCCCCCGCAACGAACGTGCCACGAGGCCATGCCTCACCACGAGTCGCCTCCAATGTTGCCAGTCATGGTGAGCAGCAAGTCTGCTGCTCCGGCTCCCGAAGACGTTGCACAAATCACCAACACCATATACACAGCGAAGCAGTCGCAGCAGTCGCTCGACGCCGCTTACGCCCTTACCGATGTTCTTCTCAACAGCGTCGGAGCCCGCGGACTCGCGGCGTACGGCATTATTCCAGAGATTATCAAGGCTGCGACGAACAAGAAGGATGCCGCAAAACGTGAGGGCGCAATGTTTGCGCTCGGCGCCATCTTTGAGCGATTCCCACCGAAGAGCAGACTTAGCGAGGTGATTTTCTTGGTACAAGAGCCAGGCTTGATTTCTTGCGCGCTAGATGCGTTGGCAGACAGGCAGTCTTCGGTCAAGGAGGGCGCGAAGTATGCTCTGGATGCGCTATATGGACACCTGTCGGCTGAGACGAAGGTTTTCGGGCTGATGCCGACAGTCATGGAGTATCTCCGAAAGGTCACTGGAAAGTGGCAAGGTGCCGTTGCAGGCCTTGAACTCCTTGGTCGCATGGCAGATGACGCAAAGATGGGCATGGAGAGCCGTGAGGTGGAACAGAGCAAAGACGTACTCCGTGAGGCGATGGGCAGACAGTTGGCGAGCCTGATACCCATCGTGGAGGCGGGAATGCACGACCTGAAAGCAGAGGTCACGAAGCAGGCCCTCAAGACCATGAACAGCCTGACTGAGTTGCTACAGAACGACGATGTCGCCCCAAGAATACCACTCTTGGTGAAGAGCATCGAGGATCCTAGCATGGAAGCGTTGAAGAAGGCGATTCACGCTCTGAGCCAGACCACCTTCGTAACGGTCGTTACATCGCCTGTTCTGGCACTGATCACACCTATCCTGGAGCGTGTTCTCAACAATCCATCCACAACGCAAGAAGTGCTTCGCCAGACCGCCGTTGTTGTGGAGAACTTGACGAAACTCGTCCACGATCCAGTGGAAGCACGTACTTTCCTACCAAAGCTGAAGCCTGGTATTCAAGGCATCAAAGATCGTGCTTCGCTACCCGAAGTCCGTGAAATTGGTGCGAGAGCGTTGGCTGTCATGCTCAAGGCCATGGGTGAGATTCAGACTGGCGACTCTACCAAAGCCGGCGCCATCATCGAGCGTACTAAGCCGGAGGAGGTCGAGGCTATGCTTGAGAAAGAAGTGCATCAGAATGGCGGCCTTCTCAACTATCCTGGGGACACAGAACTGTGGGCTCCAGCTAAGCGCTACGTGTCAACGATTGTCGCCGAGGATGTCAACCAACGCCTCCTCGAGCGTGTCACTCGCAACATTGTGCCTTACCTCCAGCCTCTCCTGGAGCCGGGCAAAGCTGAAGCAGTTGCAGAGAACTTGCACAAGCATTACGTTGCCGAGGATGAGCGCAAACATGGAGAGCCAGTGAAGGAGGATGACGGAGAAGTCGAGATCGTGAACGCAAACTTTTCTCTTGGATACGGAGGCATGCTGTTACTGTCTCACACCAATATGCGATTGCTCAAGGGACATCGCTATGGCCTGTGCGGTCGCAACGGAGCTGGAAAATCGACGCTGATGCGATCGATCGCAACAGGCAAGCTCGATGGTTTCCCGCCTCAGGACGAGGTCAAGACATGTTTTGTTGAGCACAACCAAGGTGAGGATGCCGAGATCACCATCTTGGAATACTGTCTGAAGGACCCGGAGATCCAGAAAGAAGGTCAAGAGCGCATTGAGAATGTCTTGGAAGAGGTCGGCTTCACCAGGGGTCCTGAAGGCCGGCAACAGCAGAAGGTTGGCAGTCTGTCTGGAGGATGGAAGATGAAGCTTGCGCTGGCCAGAGCTATGTTGATGCGCGCTGATGTCTTCTTGCTGGACGAACCGACAAATCACTTGGATGTCGGCAACGTTAAGTGGCTGCAAGACTATCTCAAGACGCACACCGATATTACTTCCCTCATCGTGTCTCACGACTCTGGCTTCTTGGACGAAGTTTGCACTGATATCTACAACTACGAGAACAAGAAGCTGGTCCACTACAAGGGTAACCTCGCAGATCTGGTCAAGGTCCGACCTGAAGCAAAGAGTTACTACACTCTGTCAGATTCGCAGGTCTCCTTCAAATTCCCACCTCCTGGTATCTTGACTGGTGTCAAGTCCAACACAAGATCTATTCTCCGCATGACAGACTGCTCCTTCACATACCCAGGAGCCAGCAAGCCCAGCTTGCAGAATGTCACAGCCCAGCTTACCCTGAGCAGCAGAGTTGCCATCATCGGGCCTAACGGCGCCGGAAAATCTACCATGATCAAGGTGCTTACAGGCGAGGTCATCCCTCAGACTGGCCGTGTCGAGAAGCACCCCAACTTGCGTATCGGTTACATTAAGCAGCACGCTCTTGAGCACGTTGAAATGCACCTTGAGAAGACGCCAAACCAGTACCTACAATGGCGATACGCTCATGGCGACGACCGTGAAGTACTGATGAAGCAGACTCGTATCTTGACTGACGAGGACAAGGCACAAATGGAGAAGTGGGTCGATATTGGCGACGGTCGTGGGCAAAGACAGCTGGAAGCTCTTATTGGTCGCCAGAAGTACAAGAAAACGTTCCAATACGAGGTGAAGTGGAAGAACTGGCTGCCAAAGTACAACACCATGGTCTCGCGTGAGACACTGTCGGATCTTGGATACCAGAAGGTCATTCAGGAGTTCGACGATCACGAAGCAAGCAGAGAAGGTTTGGGCTTTCGTCAACTCGAGCCCAAGGTCATCTCCAAGCACTTCGAGGACGTCGGCCTTGACCCAGAGATCGCCAACCATAATGAAATCTCCGGACTCTCCGGTGGCCAAAAAGTCAAGGTTGTACTTGCCGGTGCCATGTGGAACAACCCGCATTTGCTGGTGCTGGACGAGCCAACCAACTTCTTGGACCGTGACTCGCTCGGAGGTCTCGCCGTTGCCATTCGTGATTACAAGGGAGGTGTGGTCATGATCTCTCACAACGAGGAGTTCGTTGGCGCCCTTTGCCCAGAACAGTGGCACGTTGATAACGGCCGCCTCACACAGAAGGGCCACTTGGCAGTGTCCCTGGACCGATTCGAGGACTCTCGACCTGGAAGCTCGCTCGCATCCTCTGCTGCGCCATCCACCGCTGCGTCGTCAGCGGCACCAAGCACAACTGGTACACCAATTGGCAGTGGAGCGCAGAGTGAGGACGACAGTCCCATGAAGTTCAAGGCTGCCAAGAAGAAGAAGATGACTAAGAAGGATAAGAAGGAGCGTGAGGTGCGCCGAAGATTGAGGCACATTGAATGGTTGAACAGTCCAAAGGGAACACCGCATCCAAAGGACACTGATGATGAGGATGAGTAGAGCTGGAAAAGTAAAATTTGGTTTATGTTGCATGGCGCTCGGCATTGCGAGTGATCGTTGTCCATCATCACGATGTGGTGTGAGTGCAGGAGGCGTCCGGCGTTGTATTTGCCTCGCGAGATTTGCAGATTGATGATACCTCAGGGTCGATAGTGTCACAGTTGACGATGAGATTTACGTGCATGGGAGGCGTTCATAGAGCGTAGCTCGATAGAATGATAGATGACCGAGTAATGGACTTGCGAACAGTACCTGCACCTGTTACATGTATTGTATCTCTTTGTGCCAAGAAAATAGTCAGCTTGCCAAGCCTGCTGCTGCAGCTGCTTCGCCGCTTGTGCATCCTCTGTTTCCGCGTCAACATCACGCGCGTCTCACGCAACGGCTTCATTTGATCTGCAACCAAGCACACAGTCACCAGATGTATTGTCGTCCAGCTATCCGCGACATGAATGCCATGACCAATGGCTGACCAGACGCCACCGCAGCCTGCACGGCAAATGAGTCTAGTACCTTATGCTTCCGATTCTCGAGAAGTTGTGCTGTAAGTTGCACTTTCCACGTCAATAGGGATCTGAGCTGAAATGCTGCGCCAGGCGACGCGGCAATGCCGTCGTGGTTTATGATGCTCACTCGCGGCAATTGTCTGTGCGGCAAGCGGCCGATCAGCCCATAGAGCTTCCAGAATGCCCATACTGTCATCAACCTCTTCGAAACCGCGATTCCTCTGCAGACGATGGAGATGCAAGCCATAATGTGGGCCCTGACCGCCCCTTCGTCGACCCCGACTACTTTGGAATGCTTGCCGCGAGCCGGCGGCCTTCACCAGCGGGTTCCGGCACATCGAGCCCAAGCAGGCGCATCCCGATAGCTATTAGATCGGGCAGATCGAGAGAAGTCAGCGGCACAAATGGTGCTCCCACTGGTGCTGAGTTCGTTGCCAGCGAGCCTTCATCTTCGAGCGGCCAAGGTATCAGCAGCTCTGCATTCTCGCCAGGCTATTTCCAACAGTTCTTCCGAACCGAGCGAGAGCTTGGCCGTGGTGGCAATGGCGTCGTGCTCCTGGTAGAGCACATCATTGATGGTGTTTCGCTTGGGCACTTTGCATGTAAACGCATTCCGGTTGGTGACAGCAAGATGTATTTCGAGAAGGTCATCGTGGAGGTCAAGCTGTTACAGAAGATACCGCACAAGAACTTGGTTGCGTATCACTGGACCTGGTAAGCGATTTTGCTGAGCGTTTCGTACGAAGAAATGGTTGCTGACTTGATCCCTACGACCCAGGCTTGAGGACCACCAGCCGTCTACGTTCGGCCCTAGCATACCTTGCCTTTGGATCCTACAGGACTATTGCAATGGCGGCGACCTCCATAGCTATGTATTGGGTCCTCCGAAGACCACGTCACCCACCGAAAAACTGAAGAACAGACTTCGGAGGAAGTCTAGGGGTGACACGAGTCCCCCTCACGAATTGCGAGGCCCAAGCAAGCTGTCACTCGATGAGATTTTCTCTTTCTTCAGGGATATCACGTCCGGCCTGCACCATTTACACAGCAAAGGCTACATTCACAGAGACCTGAAGCCTTCCAATTGCTTGCTACAACGTGACGATGGTAAGGTCAGAGTACTCATATCCGACTTCGGAGAAGTGCAGGCAGCTGGCGCAGAACGTGCATCCTCGGGCGCAACAGGCACAATATCTTACTGTGCTCCCGAAGTGCTCGTGCGGACTCCGAATGGCTCTTTCGGCAACTTCACGACAAAGTCGGACATTTTCTCTCTCGGCATGATCGTTTACTTCATGTGCTTCGGACGACTGCCATACGCGAATGCCGATGACATCAATGAGGAGAACGAGGACCTGGATGAATTAAAAGCAGAAATCAAAAAGTGGTCTGGCTTTAATGACGAGAGCCGGATACGCCCTGACTTGCCCGAGAGGCTGTATAAGTACCTCAGAAGACTGCTCAGCGTCGACCCGAATGAGCGACCGAGTACTGAAGAGATTCTCGCCAGCATCAAGGGAGGTGTCGCTTTGGGTGACGGAGCCTGGGCCACGGAAGAACACACAGCACGAGTATCCGCGATCGACTCACCAGCACCCAAGCCGTCATCTCGGCCTCGAAAACCTTCGTATTTCTCTTCAAGTCCAGGACTGCCTTCCCCAGTTAGACAGTATGCGACCGACAGCTTCCGATCGAGAAGTCCGATGAAGCAGGAACGAAGCCGAAGCAGACCATTGAGCCCCTCGGAAGGTTCGCTAGCAATAACGCCGCACGCAATCGACTTCACAGATGCTTCTACGAAGGCCAAAGGACCAGAGCAAAGCCCAAGACTCATGCTTCCACCACCGGAGACCACCACTGCGAATAGAGTTGGTGTTGTCTCTTCCTTGTCTTCCCCAGCAGTGGTGCGAGGCATGTTCTTCATGATCAAGCTGCTGACATTATCCATTCCTTGCACGCCATATGCACCAAACCAATGGCTTCTGTACTCGCTACTGGGCCTTGCAGCACTGGATCTGGGTCTGATACACTTCAGTACACGACATTCGCTACTGCTACTCGCCTTTCACGTAGTGGTAGTGCTTGTACTCAAGCGGTCCAATCGGCTGTGTGAAAGCAGCAAACCTTTGGTCTGGGACGAATTGTGATATTACTATTGACAATTAGCGAGGCGTTCGGTGGTATTTTGCGATCTGTTGCGTCGAACAGACGCAGAGCATAGTGCGCCTGTTGAGAGAAAACTGGCATTTGTGTTGAGTAGCACTGCCATGCGAGATGTTCTGGTTGAACTATGGTCAAATGCCTTGACCCGGTACTGCTTACACATTTTTGTCAGCTAGGGACCAGGTAGCAATGCGAGGGTCGTAGAAGTCTGCGTGCAGCTAGGCCGGCTGTCGATTCGTGGACAGTCCATACGAAGCATTCTGATCGCACAGGTCGTGAAGTAAAGTATTCGAGTGACTTCATTGAAGTCGGCTAATGTGGTAGACGCATAGATTCCAACATATGCGTATATCACAAACATCACCAGTCTGATTCGCTGTTGTCCTCCAGCTTGAGGCTAGCTCAATGCCAAGATCGCTGCACCCTTGAGCATCGAATGGAGTGGAGGTGCTCGCTGAGTCGCTCCCTTCCACCGTGCAGGCATTGCTGACACCTGATGCTCTGTTGCATGATCCCTCTACGCCGAAGTTGTTGGAGGCGCATGCCACATCATGCCCGATTCTGTGGCTTACGCAGAGCATTGATCTCGCTGACATCTTCATCTTTGTAAGCTCGGCTCTAGGTAAACCTTCGCGGTCCCCACATGAGAAGAGCTGTTCACATAGCATACACGAAGGACTTTCCACCAGCAACAAGCATCCAAAATGGCGGTTTTCTTCGGAGCTCTGGACTGGCATTCAGGCGAAGCTGAAATGCAACGAAAATTGCAGGTTCATGGACTGGACAATCCTACGGTACCGCAGCTTTCCCCTCAACTGGCAAATCATCTCCAAATAGCTCCAACAATCTCTCTTGGCACGATTGATGCTGATGGACGACCATGGACGACACTTCTAGGCGGCGAGAAGCCTCTTTCGCAACCACTCGGCAACGGCATCATTGGCATCAAATCAGCTGTCACTGGCAAGCATGACCCGGTTGTTGAGCTACTTGTCGGCAAAGAAGCCACAGGCCAAGTTGTTCGTGAAGAGGGCAAGGGAAGAATGATCAGTGGTCTTACAATTGATCTCGACACTCGAAAACGGGTCAAGTTATATGGCCGTATGATCGCTGGCGCTCTTAGTACGAGAGATGACGAAGTTACTGGTCAACAAGAATCTATCGTCGAGATGCAAGTCGTGCTCAAAATTGAGCAGAGCCTGGGGAACTGCCCCAAATATCTCAACAAGCGTAAAATCCAGCCTGCTATTGCAAAGCCGGAGTTAATCTCTGATTCAGCACAATTGCCACAACAGGCGCTAGACTTGCTAGCGAATGCTGATTTATTCTTCGTGTCGAGCGCAAATAAGGACGAGGATATGGATACGAATCATCGCGGAGGTCCTGCTGGCTTTCTTCGTGTCGAATCGAACGAAGCCTCCGGAGCGATCCTGGCTTGGCCTGAGTATTCCGGTAATCGACTCTATCAGACTCTCGGAAATCTGGCTGTGAATCCCAAGGCAGGACTCTGTATACCCGACTTCGATACTGGCGACTGTTTGTACGTCACAGGCACAACCGAGATACTCATTGGGGCAGATGCCGCTGCATTATTGCCGCGATCAAACCTGTGCGTCAAGCTTACAGTCACATCCGCTCGTTTCGTTGCACAAGCTCTACCATTCCGCGGCATCGCTGGAGAGAAGTCTCCGTACAACCCTCAAGTCCGATGCCTCTCCACTGAGAAACAAGCTTCAATATCACAAGACGCACAGCTACAGCAAGCGACACTGCTCAGTCAAACGAAGCTTACGCCAACAATCTCACGCTTCAAATTCAGTCTGCAGAATGCAGCAACCTACAAGCCTGGACAGTATGTCACTTTGGATCTCTCCTCGCATCTCGATATTGGATATCAACACATGAGAGACGATGATCCGCGAAGTCTCAATGATGACTTCGTCCGTACTTTCACCGTCAGCAGTCCGCCAGGAAATCCGCCAGATCCGGTGAGAAAGCTCAAGGATGACGAATTCGAAATCACGATTCGGAAGGTCGGAGCTGTGACTGAGTTCCTCTCCAAACACCGAGGCTCTGATCAGCGTCAAAGTTTAGAAGTAGGTGTGAAAGGCTTCGGTGGTGAGTTCGAAGTTCAGCAAGATGCTACAGAAAGTATCGCGTTCATTGCAGCCGGTGTTGGTGTCACTCCGATATTACCTTCACTATCGAGGCTGGACTTTTCAAGGCTGAAATTGTTCTGGTCTGTGAGAGCTGAAGATCTTCCTTTGGTTGCTGATGTTGTTGAACAACATCCCAAGGTCATAGAAAGTCTGGTATTGTTTGTTACGAATGCGAAGGAGGATGATGAAAACCTGGCTCAACTCAAAGGGAAGAGCGTTAATGTGAACTTGCGGAGGATGGAGCAAAGCGATGTACAGCTGGGAGACGAAGTGGCAAGATACTATCTTTGCACGAGTGTCCCGATGAGACAGCGTTTGACGGAGTGGCTGACTGGAAAAGAGCTTGTTTTTGAAGACTTCAATTTCTAGTAAACAGCGTAAGGTAGCGCTACCAAAGCATGCAAAAAAGCGCTCGGCGAAAGCTCTCTCAATCAGTGCAAGTCGCAGCAAGTCTCGCGTTGTGCGTCGCTTTCCATGTAGTGTATTCGCCCTCAATGCGCGATCGCCGCAAATTTTATCCTTCTTTCCTTGCAACCAGGCTGATCCTCAAATTCCCGGTCATGTCTTCATCAATGGCAGACTTCGAGATCTGCGACTCATCATTCTGATCAGGCGTCTGTAGTCGAAAGAACTTTGAGCTCATTGATAGCCTCCTCAAGTCTCTTCTTTTCAGCCTCCAAGTCGCTGCGCTTGGCCTCACGCTGAGGGTCCTCGGCGAGTAGCATAGCTGCTCGCTCAGGATCGGTGGGCATGAGTCCCTTTTCCAGCTCGGACCTAGCTCTGTCCTCGATCTGGTAGATCAGATACTCGATATTGCGGGTGACGGTATCCACGAGCTGTCCGGAAGCTAGATCATAAAACGTCAGTGGCATCGCAAGCTCCTTCAATTCCCTCGCGAACTGAGGAGAGTGAATGTTGGCTTTCAACCATGAAGAGTCTGCGGCCTTCTTCTTGCGCTCCTCAACGGCTGGTATCTTCATCCCGCGAGCACCCAGGGTTTCGAAGTACTCCTCCACGCGTTCCTCGTCGCGAAGCTGAACAATTTTTGCGTGTTGTGCCGCCTTGTTCTCCGTCCACGAATCCCCTTTCGTTGCTGGCCTGTGAATGAGGCAACAGATGATGTGATGCACACAGTCCACCTCCTTCTCGAAAAGCTTGACAAACATGCCACGAAGGATTGAAGACATTTCATCGTAAAGCATAGTGCCTTGACGATGTGCAATCTTCTCCGACAGGCAGTCACTCAACATCTTCGTAGCAAGGGCCTCGAACTTATTCAAAGCTTGCTGTGTCAACTCGCTGAAGCAGGCCATGGACTCCTTGGCCAGATCATGGGTAATTCTGGGATCCACGATGTCTGGCATACTTGCACTTGTGCCACGATCAAAGCGTTTCTTAACCTCGTCCAAACGGAAAACAACTCCATAGCCTGGATTCTGCGGCAGCGGTTGCAAGGGCTTTCTCCTCACGCTTGGCGGTGCTGGGGTGCGGCCGATTCCACCTCTAGCATTGGGCGTGGCTCGTATTGGTGTAATGCTGCTTGCTCGACCGTCGTTCAACCTCGAGCGCTTTGATGGCGTCTCGTCCATCTCCTCAGAGTCACTGATGGAGTGCACAGGCTTTTCGTAGCCAGGGGTAGTGAAGTCAACTTTTGGAGCCGCCGCTCGGAGTTCCTTGACCAGATTGTTGATATTGCGCTTTTGGTTTCCACGAAACGGGCTCGATTTGGCGTCGGCACTGCACTTTGTCTCAATTGCGATGACGACCTCCCTGATATCCGACATGATTTCCAAGCCCGGTTGGGTTGCCTTTTCTGGGTATCTCTGCAGCTCGTTTTGCACGTCATCCAGTCGTTGCTGAATACGTTGCTCAATGTCGGGCAGGCTTTCTAGAATGCGCTGAACGTGCTTCTTGGCGACAGCCTGCTGAAAATTGACTACACCGAATTGGTCCTGGAACGCCGCCAGTTGCGTGGCCCATGGATCTTGAGAGAAGAATTCGGCTTCTTGTCGCCTTGCCTCTTCGTACGTCGGCCGCTGGGCTTGGTCCAGTTGTCGCTGAGAAAGCTGCCGAGTCATGAACCAGCCGCCAGCGAGGCGGAAGCCAGAGCCAGAAAACATTCTGTGGAAACTTGCCAGACGGGTTGGCGTAATGTCCACCAGATCTGGCTTCGTTAACACGCCAATCGCTCGATCCGCAGCCTTGCACTTTCGCAGGTATTTCATAGCCGTCCCAGTCTCAACGTCCTGATTCGCTGGGCAGGCAATGACCACCAGGGCCTGGTCATCATTCAAATATAGCTTCAGAAGCGTCTCCACAAAATCCGACAAATAGTCCTGCGCTTCGTCATGCATCACATTGATAGCGCCTGGAAGGTCATAGAATGACAGTTCCAGCAGGTTGGGTGCCGTTATTTCCAGGCATATAACGTTAGGTGAGAAGTCCACCTGGTACTTCGCCGTCCCTATTTCATGGGCTGAAAGGTCACTGTAATGACGCCAGTTTTTCGAAGGGTTGAGTATAGCAGTCTGTGCACGTCGGAGATTGAGCTCAAGGTCGGCTTTGTTTGTGATCTGAGCGAACCGGACAATGTCAGTTTGACCATATTTTGCCCAGCCGTCGAACTCGCTATTGCTCGCCCCCGGGAGGTAGTTATAGGCGTATTGCAGCGAGATTGCGCAGCTCCAACCCAGGTTGCCTTCTTGAGATGCGTGTGTGATGATTTGGAATGGGCAACGCGTGCAAGTCCCCTCGCTACGCGGCAGCGTTATGTCACTGATCGCCTCAATCTGCAGCACAAGTTAGGGAACTGGTAAAAGGACGAACATCGAATGACGTACAATGGAGGATTTGCCAGCAGATTGGTCGCCGATGACAACGACCTTGGGCAGTGAGGGCAGCGTCGTATCAATGCCCAGACATTGCAACTTCTGAATAGCTTGAATCAACTCACGGCCTTTGCGACCAAAGAGGTAG
This sequence comes from Cercospora nicotianae, assembly GCA_029490675.1. Classification (NCBI taxonomy): domain Eukaryota; kingdom Fungi; phylum Ascomycota; class Dothideomycetes; order Mycosphaerellales; family Mycosphaerellaceae; genus Cercospora; species Cercospora nicotianae. Next base: position 1,400,640 of record JANQAT010000002.1, read on the forward strand.
AGCGGATCATCAGCCGGCGCCGCAGTAGCATCCGCCATCGGCACATCTCCATTGAATGTTCCGTCAGTCATGGTGCTTCTCGAGGAACTGGGTTCCGTTGAAGTAGCAGCGATGTCGCCGGCGTCCGCGAGGCTAATGGGTGTCGCCTGGCGAAGAGGGATACTGTCTTGTCGGAGGCGATCTGGCTCTTCCTTTACGCCGCCCCTCATTGCGGCGAGTGTTGATGATGTTGCAGAGAAGTTGGCGAAGGTGCGAAGTTGGAGAGTTGTTTGTCTGCGAGCAAGACGCGGAACTTAGTCAGTCGAGGCAGCAACGGCGCTAATGCAACAAGAACCTTCGCGAGCCAATCGCCGTTGAGAAACAAAGTGAAGTGTAGTGAAGTGAAGTTGAAATGCGAGGAAGGTACGTCTGATTCAGAATACGTACGAGCACAAACGTTGTCGAACGCGGCGATCCAGTTCCACAAAGGACTTGACTAGAGAGTGTGAGCAGTGACCAAGGTGTAAAGCCAAACTCATGAAGCAAGAGCCTCATGAGAGGAAACATGCAAAGGAACAGAAGAAGCTGCATGTCAGTACTTGACACTGTTTTATATTCAACTGGACGCTTCGACCGGAGAACTGCTGTCACAGAGCGTCTGTCACTCTTGATCAGTCGCTCAAATTCGAGGATGGCTTGACCTCGTCTGCGGAAGTGAAGCCAACAGCAGTAGACGCCAAGCCATGGCGACCGCTGCGGTTCGCAGAGGCCCTCGTGTCCGTCCGCGTCCTCTGCCGTCTTCATTTACGCGTAGCTAGTCGCGGGCTGGCTGAAGAGCTTGTGTGGGGATCGTGTACAGACGTCTGGCTTCGTTGAGACTGAAATCCTACGAGTGCCTCACGCGGGGAGACGGTGAGGCAGGCGCGCGCCTGCAAAGTGAAGACGTGAAGTCGTCGTTGGAAAACGTCGCATCGCCGTGCAGAGCTCCATCCTGGCAAGGAGCTGTGTCAACATGGGTCATCTGCAGGGAAGAGCCCGCGATCCTTCGTCGTGACATGGGGCGTTCTGCCACTCGCGTTCGCGTGAGGGGTTCAGAGCTATGCCACGCAAAGGGTCGGGACGTGTCGTGCGTTGTCGAGAGACGATGCGATACGATGACTTGAGTGAGGAAGTGTCAGAGTCGCGTTGGAGGAGATACAAGTTCAGAATCAGCAGCAAAGTCGAAGTTGCAGCAATTGGTGGTCGATCACCCGCCGCCAACGGAAGTCCCAACTCAATGGCATCTTGCTCGCGTCGTGCAGCAGCCACGCATGGCCCGTGAAAGCTTCGATGTGATCTTCAGCATGGTTAAATATGCGAGGGGAAGAACATGGCCAGGTGTTGCAGGCAAAGTTAAGCTCTGCAGCTTGCAACCAGCACGAACGGAATGCGAATTCCTCCACGATACGCGACTAGTCCCAGACTCAGAATCATCATTCTGTCATTTCGTCTCATCGGCTGGTACGGTACGGTTATGGCACCGTGACGGTCCCCAAGCCAGATGTCTCGCAGGCGAGGAATGAATTTCAAGTCCATCGGAAAACGTGCAATATTGAAGATCAATATTGCACGATTGGAAACAAGATAATTTCTCAGGTACAGCGTTCTTTCTACAGATCATCTCACATCCCTTGACGGGGCACAACTTCGACTGCTGGCGGACGGGTTTCGAGCGTGCTCTCGTGGCGCAATGCACTCAAGTCCTGCATGGCAGCTGTGGCTGCAGCGTCTCTCAAGCTTTGAATCGCTTCCTCGTGTCTTTGTGTCACCGGGCCAGGGCCTATCGATGCAGCTTTGCGGAGTGGACGTCCGTCTGTTCCAGCCTTGTGCCCAAGTCCGACGATACGCTCTTCCATCTCGTCGATCCGGTTCTGCCACATCTTCCACCTTAGCGCCTCGATGCGGTCGTAGATGATCATTCTCTCAAGCTCGGCCAACTGCTCTGCCACGTCTTCGTAACGCTTGAGTTTGTTGCGCCTCTTACGCTGGACCCTGTCTCTCGATCCGTCACCCTGCGGAATACTGCTGGTGGAGCTCGTGGATGCACTCGATCGACGCCGCCGTGATGGCTCCTCAGGTACACTCTGAAGTACAGCTGGAGTACTGTCTGCTCGATGAAGGAAGATTTGAGATCTTTGGCTTGGTTGTTGAAAAGCGTGACGCATTCTCTCGCGCTCCGGTTCCTGAGGCAGCTGTAGATTGCTCCGCGCCCAGGGAGCCTGGAATCCTGGCCCGTAGATGTGCTCACTGGCAAATGAATTCCTTCCGCGCCTTATGAGTGGATTCGGGAGGCTGGCGCTCGACTGTTTCCTGCGTATCGACTTCTTCCTGCGTGACCATTTTCGTCTTATCCATCTAGTCACAGGTTAGCGCAAATACTGCAGCCTCACGATCCCTTTCCATAGCATAGCGCCATGTCGAACGAGATCAGAGCTCAGGCGGAGTTGTCTGCTTTGTCCGTTGTTGCCTACTCACGATGTACAGTGTTTCTCTCGATGCTTTCTTTTCCTCTCCATGAGTCGTTCCCATGACTGCGAGATGATCACCGCTCCAATAGTACTGCAAAATGACGCCACAAGGGTCAATCCGTCGACCGGCATTGAATGTTAGGTGGGCTGTCCAGTTGGCGTCGCACAATCCGGGCAGTGCAAGTGACCAAAAGACGTCGCGATGCGGAGATGTGTGATCAAAGAATGCTGCCGTCCTGGCTGTCGCGCGACGCTGAAGACGCCGCAAGACGCGGGTGAAGAAGTGTCCGAATGGCCTCTTGAGACAGGCATGCCTGAGTCCAACCACTGAATAGGGCCCAGGTGCACTTGAGCAGCTCAAGAAGCTGGCAAGAGCGCATGGGGAAGTCCAAAGCAGAAGCCAGACATGCGCTGCATTGCCTTGAAGAACCTGCGGAAGGAGATTTGCGACACCTCTTCGCGCTTGACTTCAGTTCTCGATACGTCCAAGGGAACTGCATCTTGGCCAGCGCGGGCAGGTGGGGAAAAGATCGAGGGGCTGCGCCTTCTCTCTGCAAGACCATAAGCATAACATGACGAATCGTATAACACAGAATAAGAAATTTAACATCTGCTGCAAATGATACTTCGTGTCAGTGCGGGAGGCATAAGTCACGCTCTTCTTTCCCACGAGGTGAGATACGAGAGTGTCTATTTGGGACTCTTTTCTTGTCAAGGTCTCGTCCCTGCTAGTGCTTGTCCCAGGAGTGTATTTTCCTTCGCATACGCCAGATCACCACGACTGTGCCCAGAGTAACGCCCAAAGATACAACCTTACACATACTGGGACAACCAGCGGATACCGTCACCGTAGCCTTGCCTCATAACAACCGAGCACATGAAAATCTCAATTGGTCTGATGCCATCAAGAGGCACTTTGCCCTTTCCTGTTGTCTGATACAGCCCTAGCTCATGGCGTAATTGGTCCTCACTGACTGCATTGGGGTGATCGATCTTGTTGCCGAGGATCAGGAATGGTGTCTTCGCGAGATCCTCCATGCTGAGCAGAGCGTCAAGCTCAGCTTTCGATTCGGCGAATCGCTCTGGGTCTTTCGCATCGACGAGGAAGACGATGCCGCTGACTTCGGGGAAGTAGTCCTTCCACAGGCGGCGTGCCTGCTGGTGACCACCGAGATCGAAGGTGGTGAAGCGGCAGCTGCCTACGCTGAGTTCCTCAGAAGTCGGGTGAAGGGTGGGCTGGAGGATGGCGACGCGGTCGTTCTTGAGCATGTGAAGGAGCTGTTTGTACTGGTTAGTAGAGTGTCCAAAATGTATCCACTGCCTCAGGTCCTCGCACATACCGTAGTCTTTCCGGCATTGTCGAGACCAAGGAAGAGCAGTTTGGCGTGCTTGTTGGCCAGGCCCAAGTTGGCCAGCAGGTCCCAGACTACCGTTCTGTCAGCTTCACTATTGTCCGGAGCCGCTCCACTGAAGATGCCTTACACCAGTCGATGACCCACATGGCAGCAGCTGCAATTTGTGGTGGTTTTGAAGTGTGTGTGAGGCAAGAAAGATGAAATCGTGAGAAAGAGATGTGTCAGAGGTGGGCACAAGGCAGCACAAACAAGTTGAGGCGGTGGTATCAGCGGCGAAGTTGACGATTGACGAAGTGCCAAGTACGTCGTTCGAGACCCTGACGGCAGCAGAAGTTCACAAGCACCACGTTACCCCAATCGCGTCCGGCCTCTGACACCAGCTGCCACTCTACGCTACTCCCGAGCCTCATCTGAAGCACTCTGTCTCGCTGTCGCGTCACTTCACACACTCCTTTGCCGCAAGTTCGCGACTTCAAATTACCATGGCCGCCAACAACCTGGTACGCTGCACATGCTCTCGCGAGAAGACCCCAAACGAGCTAACTTTTGTTCCCAGCTTGATCGCCTCGTAGGACTTGCAATGCTTGTCGTCGCTTCAACTATCTTCCTCTACTACACTATCTGGACTCTGCTCATGGTATGCGCCAATCTCGGATCACATCCTACGCGTTCACTCATTCTCTCTAGCCATTCGTCGACGATTCGCATCCTGTTCAGAACCTCTTCCCTCCACGAGTCTGGGCGATCCGCATTCCAGTCATCTTGCTCCTTGTCGGCGGAGCCGTAGTCGGCAGTTTCCTAAGCGTTGTCATGATAAGGAGCAACAGGAAAAAGGCATTGAAAGCGAAGAAGGCATCAGCAGCAAAGGCACAATAGATGGGAGGTTCAGGGGAAGCGTAGGCGTCACGGTCCGGTCATAATAACATATTGAGCATCTCGGGTATAAAAATCATACAAAAGGCTCGAGCTCGAACTCACTGGCCCTCAAACATGCGCGATTGCTTCCACCGAAACAACAAAATCTGGGTATCTCGTGAGAAGGTATCGCAGTGCTTCTCCGCGTTGTATAGCGCCCTGCGCCGCATTCCCTCGCTCCCATCCTTCAACGCCGAAGATCGATGCTTGTCATGAAATTCTGTCATCTCATTGCACTGTCGGCCTCTCTTGCTTCCTGCCGCAGACCTTCCATCTGCTCTGGTTGCAGTGCCGCGACACTTCCGTTCAAGTCCTTCACAACGTTCTCGAGCCCATCAAGTAATCGCTTGATATCCTGCCGCTGTTGTTGCACCCGCTCCATGATCTCTTCGTTCTCTCTTGCCAGCATCTCCTGCCTCTCCCGCATATTCCTGTCCCATTCGCCGAGTGTTGGCGCCAAATGGCTGATGTACAACTGTCGCGCGGGCAGAGTGTGTGCCGGCACAGGCGCAGTGCCCTCTCCTCGCTCCATAGCCTGTGCTTTCCGCTTTCTGGCATCTTCGATCAAGCGATCGAGCTCGTTGAGAGAAGGGACAACATTCCGGTCCTCCAATACGAGTCCGAATTCTTTGCGCAGGCCATCGCCAAATTTGTGCAGGAATTGCTCATGTAGAAACTTCACGGCCTCGGGTACCTCTCGCGCTGGCGTGGGGAAACATGCAGCGAAATTGGTATAGGAGCATGTTTTTAAGACGTGGTTGATGGCATCGTTGTACAGCTTCTGCAGCGCGGTCGCTCGAGGTCCAGGCGCAGAGGGAGTGGGCGGTGGACCAGCAGGTGACGGCGATCTCGAAACACCATTTGCCGTTTCGTCGATTTCCATGTCTGTCGCCATAGTGTCCAGTGTCGCCGAATGTGTTGCTGAGCGCGTTTCTACACACGTTGCACGCTTACTACATGCAGTTAGACTTTCGGATCTCGGCGAAATCTGGCGGCCGTGCACGCGTTGCAGCTTCACTTCGTGGCTTCTCGTGCTGCTCATTCTCGAAAAGGTGACAGCTATAAATTACGTATATGGAAATGTAAGGTGTCATTCGTTCAAAAACTCTGATGATCCTGGAGGTGTGCCAATTTGTCTTGAGGCAAAGTAGCAGAGTAATGTATTCCTCGACCATTATGTGCATAGCAGTGCAGTCTGTAGCGCTCACTCGTGAGGTACAGGATGGAGAAAATGCTCCGAACTGTTTGTCGAATCGCTGCGGATACAAGCTTTGCGAAGAGACATATATCAGACGATTTGGCGAGTCGCTGGCACCCACGAAACTTGACCACGATTGCTCGAATAGAATTGCTGCTAAGAACCTTGAACAACAATGTCTGTCTATGTGGATCGCCGGCCCATCTCGGACTGAAGAAGCAAGCACGCGCGCCGAACCAATGACAAGACATTCCAACCCGAGCATCGTGCAACTCTCTCGTGTTGCTAAGCCGGGCAGGATGTCCGATAACCGTAAGAGAGGAAGGAGAGATTGTAGGTGTCTCCTGGCGGACAGGCAGTCTCAAAAGACGGGTCCGTACTACTTCCTCGGTTGGGACTCCTATAGCAGAAGGCGCCGCCGTCTTCGTTTCTGTAAATGTACTTGTTGCAAGTCGGGTCAGTGTTGCAGCTGTCCCTGCAAGTCGGCGATCCATTGAGAGGTTCGCGTGTGTATTCAAAATCGACGAAGCTGCATGCCCTTGCACCTTCAGAGCGTCCCCCTTCCACCACGGTTTCGGAGCAGGCCGGAGCAGTACTCGATGTGGTTGTCGAGGACGTAGTGGTCGATGATGATGTGGTTGTCGATGATGTGGTTGTCGATGAGGTGGTCGTGGACGAGGTGGTCGTGGACGAGGTGGTCGTGGACGAGGTGGTCGTGGACGAGGTGGTCGTGGACGAGGTGGTCGCGGATGAGGTGGTCGCGGATGAGGTAGTCATGGATATGCTGGTCGTCCTGGTCGTCGTCGTCACAGTAGGCTTACACTGACCGCGTACACACTTTTGATAAGATCCGCACTATCCGTAGTGGATCAGCAAGGAACAAGATCGAGGCTCGATTCAGAGCGCTAACCTTTCTGTTGCATTTGCCACAATGTTCGTTGCTAGTCTGCTTGTTCGTGCAAAGCTGCCACTTGTGTTAGTACCGCAGTGAGGGGGCGGATACTTGGATCCGTACCTTTCCGCATGGGTATTTGTCGCAGCAATCAGGCGTGACTCCTCCGCAGCGTGGCGCCTTACACGTGGCGTGGAAGCATGCACAGAACTCTTTTATCTCTTGATATGCCAGGCGTCGCAGGGCCGAGGGACACTGATTTTGCTTGAACCTGCTTCTTGGTGGAAGAGAAGCACAGAATGTCCGAGTCTTGGCATCATTCCCGATCAGCGCGAGGAGAGGTGTGTGATGGCCTGCGATGTTGTTCGTTTAAACTACGAATGGATGGACTTGGAGAATATCATACCATTGGAGCAGGAAGGGCTGGAGCTAGCCAGGACCGCCAAGGCGAATGTTATCGCCAGTAGGAATGTTAAGATGCGCGCCATAAGAAGCTCTTCTCCCGATGGAGTGCACGAGAGGTGGAGGAGGACAGGACTTGTGTAATAGGACGGGACGCCTTTGTAACAAAAGCATTTAGCTCCGGACCTCTGCCTGCCCTCGCAGCCTCCAGTAGCATCAACACGCTGTGCCGCTAGTCATGCATCGACGTTATACTTCAAGCCCATCAATCTAGATTCGGGTATTTCAAGCGAATTTCAGAGGCGGCGCATGATGGCTTGATCGATGCGCCGTCCGTGGCTTGGAAGAATCCCAGTGGCTAAATCAAAATCGTATGTCACTAAATCAAAATCGCGGCCCCCAGTTACCCTTACGTAAGGTCGGCAGTTTAGATTGACTGTCACCAAAAATACATGGATAACTATCGCGTTCCTCGATTTTAATACCTCCGCAGAGGGAACGGTTTCTATAGATTCTCGCTATATATCTCTATTATAGTAAAAAGATACCTCTAGAAGGAATTAAACTTTCGCCTTCTAGCTAGTAGGCTGCGTAGTTCGCAGACGTAAGAGTTACGCTACGACTTACGATATTAGCTAGTTATACTACTACTATACTATAGAGGCTTATTATAGAATAATAGTAATAGCTATATAATAAACTCTTAATTAATACTAATTAGAATAGTAAAAAGAAACGCCTCTAGTAGGATTCGAACCTATAGCTACTAGTATATAAAGTATTATCGCTATTACTAAAGGTATTAAAGCCTTAGTATAGATACTCTATATCTTTACCTAGCTATACTACTACTATATTATAGTAGCTTTAATATAGTAGTAGCCTCTAATTCGTCGTTTAAAGGCTAGTTAGTATTACCTCTAGTAATTAAGAGGTATTTCTCGCCTTCTAATTAGCTATTACGATTAGCTATGCCTCTAAATTAGCTATAACGATTAGCTTTAAGCTCTTAATTAACCTCTACCTCTACTCTAAAAAATTAAATATCTACGGCTATAGACGCCTAGAATAGTAGTTAGAATATTCTTTAGTAAGCTCTTAGTATATTCTGCGCTATTACTTTATAGATTAGATCGTATCTAGTAGGTTAACTATTCGCTAAAAGGTAGTATACCTAATACTCTTAATCTTATTAGCTACTATAGTATTACTAGCTACTATAGAAGTAGTTCTACTAATATTACGACCTCGCCTACGATATAGTAGTAAATAGTCTTAACGATACGTAACTCTATAGGTTTGTCGTAGTATAGTACGTTCTGCGACGCGTCTTTTATACTTAGTCGCGCGTTCTCTCGTACTCTTCTTAGATATCTTATCTTATAACTTCTATTCTACTACGATACTATATACTATTATAGCCTGCGAAGACCGATTGCACGCCTCCACGCGGCCGCAGGTGGAAACAGGCGGTCGAGCTCGCAACTCGACCGTGCTGGCAAAGTGCACGGCATGGTGGAGCGGAGTGGTGGAGTGCGAAATCCGGTGCGGTTTCGCCAAGACTACTCCGAACAGAGGACTACCACCGAAACGGGTACGAAAACCATCCGACGACGACCTACCTGCGTTAGAAACAGGTCCGCTCGATCGTGAGCGTGCGAAAGAGCCGCGGAACTCCTAGGCGTCGATAGGACACCTCTGGTATATGGGAGGAATCCTCAGCTGAGGGTATTTGGAGCCAAAAGGACAACAAGTCACCCAATATGCAGCTCCTGGATCTGGAATACCTACCTCCCGAAGGTTTCGAGAAGAATCGGAGAGCGAACGCGTTGTTAAGACCGGAAGCAAATGCGTTATGCACTTGGAAGAGCCTAGGCAGCAGGGCCGGAAGGAAAGTGTTAGTTGGCGGGCAATGGAGCTCGGAGTAACGCTACGAAGCCCGTAGGGGCCTGTTGATTGCTCAAGTACGAGTAGGAGGGTGTTGCCCGGGGCACAGCCTTACAAAGAAGGACACCTAGTCCAGCAGCTGCCCGGAAGAGCTCGGAAACCTAGGAAGGCCCACATAGAGAAGCAGGCAATGGAGACACAGAGAGGCGAGCCAAAGAGGACAATCGGGACAAGAAGGAGAAGGGTACAAGGCGTGAGGGGGCGAGGAGGAGGCGATATATTGGTTAGTAGGTGGAAACGCAAGGGCACTGCTGCCTGGCTAGGAGTAGGAGCCCGAGCAAACCTGCGAGACATGGCCGGCCATAGCCAAAGAGATGCGGTATGGTAACGCGAAGGGAGTCGCTCTCCTGGGGCGTGGTAAGCAATGGCAGCGACTGAGACACTGTCTGCTTAGCCCGAGAGGACGGATGCGCATGTCGGTTTCAGAAGAGAGGCGACCGCTCTCCAGTTCGCTGGAGCCCGAAAGAGCATGACTGAAGCTTAAGGAGCAAACAGTATATGGAGCGTAGGGTAGGGGTTTTGGCCTGGGATCCCTCCCTCGAAGCGATAAAGGCTCAATTGGTGTCCCTAAGCCGGAAAGCGTGGGCAGGCTTTGTCTCCTGCCTTATATAAGTTTGTACTCTAGGAATCTAGCAGTGAGATGAGCGCGACGACGAGAGAACCGCCAGACGGGAGAGGCCTCGAGGCCTCTCAACACGCTGCTGTCCACCCCCAGCGACAGCAAAACATCGACGAGGGCAGAGGGCGCCCGAGGGATGGAGGCTGGCACCCTCCAACCCAAGGGCACCCTCAGAAGCCCCAGCAACCATCTGCTGGCCCCCAGGGCCAGCAAACCACCCAAGAGAAACAGACAGTGAGTGAAACCATCCAAAAGAACACACTCAAGCTCGCTGCAGACATCCAAGAAGCCCTGGACTCCTACCAGGCCCAAACCACCTCCTCCCTCCTCCCCCTCCTCCAGAGAGCCCAGCAGGCTCTCCTCCACCAGGCCCATTGCCAGGCCATCGACAACACCCTCTCTACTATCCAGAGAGACCTCCAGAAGCAGCAGCCAGCTGCTGCTTCAACCACTGCAACATGGGCCCAAAAAGCCCAAATTCAACCCACAATGCCAAGGCTGCTCCCACAGCCTCAGGCATCCAACCAGACAGTGACCATCAGAATGGGAAACCCAGAAGAAAGGGAGGCAATCAAAAGACAGACAAATGAAGACCTCAGAAAGAAGATTGGAGCCCAAAAGGCAGCAGCAGTGCAGAAGCTGCCTAGTGGGGACATTAGAGTAGTAACCTACTCAACATATGACAAAGCAAAGATGGAGGAAGACTCAGCTTGGCTGCAGGAACTGTGGCCTCAGGCAACAGTCTCCAAACCAATGCACAGAGTGGTAGTGCATGGAGTAAGAGCAGGATGGCAGTTAGAGGACAAGGCTAGCTGGGGAAAGATGGAGGAGGAGAACCTGAGATGGCTCCCAAACCTCAGGATTGAGCAGGCAGTTTGGCTCAAGAGCCCAATGGCCAGGAAGGGGCAACAACACTCCTCAGCTATAGTTGCAGTACAGAATGAGGAGCAAGCGAGGGCGATTACCAAGAAGGGCCTCCTGCATGCAGGCACTGTCCTTATGGCAGAACCATACCACCCCAAACAGAGGGTGGTCCAATGCCTCAAATGCTGCCAGTTTGGGCACATCTCCCCATACTGCAAGGAGGATAGGGCCACCTGTGGGAAGTGTGCAGGCCCCCACAAGACAGCAGACTGCACATCAACAACACACAAGTGCAGCAACTGCAAGGGAGCCCACCCAACCTGGTCTGTAAGGTGCAAAGTCAAGCAGGCAGCCAAGGCAAAGGCCCAGGCATTTTCCCACTTCTTTACCAAAAGGTGGGAGGAACCTAAGGCCCCAGCAACACAAAGTGGATGGACCCAAGTGCACAACAAGAAGAGGAAAGGGACCCAACTGGAGCCTACCCCAGGGGAAGCTGAGACACAGAGGGCAACAAGCAGACCAGGGAGACCAAGAGGCAGCACAGCCATAGCCAAGGCAGGAGAAAGACAAGCAAGCAAGATCAGATTTCCCCAGAGCCTTCACACAGATAACAGCTCCCAAGAAGACCATGATACTGCAATGCTAGAACCAATAACCCAGCAGTCAAGCAATGAATAGCCACAACCTCACTATCTACCAACACAATGTCAACCACAGCCAAAACATACAAAGAATCATAGTACAAGAATCTGACCCAAGGACAACCCAAATTATTGCACTCCAGGAGCCTTGGACAAACCCCCAGAATGGGAGGACAATATCACAAGGATACCACCCAATCCTCCCTACTGCTGGGCACCCAAGAGTGGCTATACTAGTCTCCAACCAACTAGACAGTACCACATGGAAACCAGTGTACTACCAGACAGGAGACCTCATCTCGGTGGAGATTCAAACTAGCCTCGGGATAGTGGCAATCCACAACTGCTACAACCCAAGTGGACCAACCTCCCACTCCCAAGTAGGGACACTCCAAGAGGCAGAGACCGCCCTAGAGCAAAGCAGGAACTTAGACCACACCCAGCAGATCCTGCTGGGAGACTTCAACCTCCACCACCCAAGATGGGGAGCCAACTTGGCCTGCACACCACACAAGATGGCAGACAAGCTGCTAGAGATAACAGCAGAAGCTGGGATGCAACAAGTCCTAGAGCCAGGCACAGTAACATGGGAAAAGCAGGGAGCTAGCTGCCAGACACTGGACCTAGTGTTTACAACTGCCCAACTCCAGCAAAACATACTCACCTGCAAGGCAGTGCCAGAGATGGCAAATGGGTCAGACCACATCCCTATTGTCACCACCATTAGCAACACAACTCCTACCCCAAAGCAAAGCTACCCTAGGCCCCAATGGAAAAAGGCTAACTGGGAAGAGGTGCAACAAATCCTCCAAGGAAGGCTGGACCAAGCCCAACTCCACACTGCCCCCTAGCCACCAAAGCTAACATAGACAAGGCAGCCACCCAGGTGCAAGAGGCAATCCAAGACACTATTACGGCAGCAATCCCCAAAGCCAAGCCCTCAAACTATGCCAGGGAAAGCTGGACACCTGAAAGTCAGAGGCTAATCAAGCTTACTAGAAAGACAAGAAGGCAATGGAAGGATACCCAGACAGACCAAGCATACCAAGCATATATTGCTACAAGCAAAGCAAGAAACAAGCAAATCCAGAGGGACACCAACTTAGCCTGGAGGAAGGTAGTGAGGGAAGTTACAAACAACCCAAACAAAATGTGGAGACTGGCCAAATGGGCAAGAGAAGGGGCCAATCAAGCACACCAGAACCCCCAATTTCCAGAGATGCAAGGACCCAACCAAGAGAAAGAGAACACCAATACTGGGAAAGCAAGGATCCTGGCCAACCATTTCTTCCCAACAGAGAAACCAGCTGACCTAAGCGACATCCCAGACACACAATACCCCAACCCCTTCCATATGGAGACAGAAGTCCAAGAGGCAGAGGTGCTACAAGCGCTTGGGAAGCTGCCAGCCAACAAAGCCCCAGGGCCTGACCAAATCCCTAACCTGGTGCTCAAGGAATGCAAAGCTACTATTGCACCAGTTCTTGCTAGACTGTTCACAGCATGCCTAAAACTAGAACACCACCCACAGCCTTTCAAACATTCCATTACAGTGGTCCTAAGAAAGCCCCAGAAACCAGACTACTCCAAACCAGGAGCATACAGACCTATAGCCTTGCTGAACACACTGGCTAAGACACTGGAAGCAATTGTTGCAAAAAGGATCTCTAAGGAGACAGAGGCTAGGAAGCTCCTCCCAGAATCCCAAATGGGAGCCAGGCCAGGGAGATCCACTGCCTCAGCACTTGACCTCATTACTGAACAAGTCAGAACTATCTGGGCTACCAATACCAAGGCAGTAGCATCCATGCTCTGCCTAGACATCTCAGGGGCATTTGACAATGTCTCCCACACCAGACTGCTACACAACCTCAAACTCAACGGGTTCCCCAGCTACCTGGTGGGATATATCCAATCCTTCCTCCAAGGCAGAACTACCTGCCTAAGGCTTGGAGACTACATGGACCAGCCAAGGCCACAAAACACAGGCATCCCCCAAGGCTCCACACTGTCCCCAATCCTCTTCCTCTTCTTTGCATCTACCCTCCTCCCAACCCTCCAGGAGGGAAGGACAAGAGCAATGGGATTTGTAGATGACTCCAACATCCTCACCTACAGCAACAGTACAGAGGAGAACTGCAGGCAGCTGGAGAAGGCCCATCAGAAGTGCCTGGACTGGGCCAGCAAACATGGGGCAGCTTTTGCACCACAAAAATACCAGCTGATCCACTTCACCAGAGGGAGACAACACAACCTCAGAGCCACAGTCCAAATCCAAGGATTTGAGGAAGGCCCAGTCCCATCCCTCAGACTCCTAGGGGTGTGGGTGGACACCAAACTGCAGTGGGGACCCCACATAAAGAAGGCAGCAGAAAAAGGAGCCAACCAAATGCAGTCACTCCAGAGGCTATGCAAGTCCACATGGGGTGCATCCTTCCAGAAAGCTAGACACCTCTATACAGCAATAGTTAGGCCAGCAATGATGTTTGGGTGCACCACCTGGATGGACCCAGAGGGCACCAAAGGACACAGGAAAGGGCTCACCCAACCACTGGAGAAGGTGCAAAACCAAGCCCTCAGACACATTACAGGAGCATACAAGAGTGTCCCAGCAGCAGTACTCCAAAGAGAAGCAGACATCCCACCAATCCACCTGTATGCACAGGACCTAGCAAGACAGGGAGCCAAAAGGAGCAAGGACCAGGCAGCATACCAATACATCCAAGACAGGTGCAGAGACGTTGCAAAGCAAGCACAGAGGGCCAAGAGACAAAGACAAGGGAACACCCAACCAAAGCAAAGCACAAGACAAGAAAGGATCCAGGAGATGGTTGCAAGCCAAGAGGCTCGGCAAGAGGCACCTAAAAAAGACTGGTGGTTGCACCAAAAATGGGAAACTGCATGGAATGGGTTCAAGGCAAAAAGGAACCAAAGGAACAGGGCCCAAGCAGCGGCCTGGACCTCCGACAAGACCAATGCAGGCAAACACCTGCACAGAGGATGGTCCAGGCCAGAGAGCACAATGGCTACACTCCTGAGGACTGAGCACATGGGGTTGAGGGCCTACCTGGCCAAGAGGAGAGTCCCAGGATTTTCCCCAGACTGCACATGCAACCAAGGCTACCAAACCCCAAAGCATATCTGTATCTCGTGCCCAGAAAGGCAGGAGAACAGACAGGCACTGTTTGCTGCTGCAGGCTCAAGCAACTGGAAGGACCTCACAAACACCAAGAGAGGCCTGCTAGCAACAGCCAGGTGGCTAATCCAGGAAGGTGTGCTGGAGCAATTCTCCCTAGCAAGGGGAGAGGAACTCCAGAGGGTTCAGGAGGAGGAGGAGGAATAGGGACCTGGTGAGAGGAAGGACTTCCAGTGTACCTGTGTTTGTCCAAAAGAATTGCATACCCTAGAGTGCAGGGCTGCCAACCTGCAGAGACAAAAGGAAAGTGAGAGGTTTTTGTAGCTAAGGGCCTTGGCCCTAAGCTTTTCCTTTCTAGATAAATAAGTAGTGCACGCTGCGTGCTCCTCTATAGGAGATAGAACGGCAATTGAATTTATCTATCTATCTATATAAGTTTGTAGGAACGAGTATAATCATATGCTGCCACCTGTATGCACAGGACCTAGCAAGACAGGGAGCCAAAAGGAGCAAGGACCAGGCAGCATACCAATACATCCAAGACAGGTGCAGAGACGTTGCAAAGCAAGCACAGAGGGCCAAGAGACAAAGACAAGGGAACACCCAACCAAAGCAAAGCACAAGACAAGAAAGGATCCAGGAGATGGTTGCAAGCCAAGAGGCTCGGCAAGAGGCACCTAAAAAGACTGGTGGTTGCACCAAAAATGGGAAACTGCATGGAATGGGTTCAAGGCAAAAAGGAACCAAAGGAACAGGGCCCAAGCAGCGGCCTGGACCTCAGACAAGACCAATGCAGGCAAACACCTGCACAGAGGATGGTCCAGGCCAGAGAGCACAATGGCTACACTCCTGAGGACTGAGCACATGGGGTTGAGGGCCTACCTGGCCAAGAGGAGAGTCCCAGGATTTTCCCCAGACTGCACATGCAACCAAGGCTACCAAACCCCAAAGCATATCTGTATCTCGTGCCCAGAAAGGCAGGAGAACAGACAGGCACTGTTTGCTGCTGCAGGCTCAAGCAACTGGAAGGACCTCACAAACACCAAGAGAGGCCTGCTAGCAACAGCCAGGTGGCTAATCCAGGAAGGTGTGCTGGAGCAATTCTCCCTAGCAAGGGGAGAGGAACTCCAGAGGGTTCAGGAGGAGGAGGAGGAATAGGGACCTGGTGAGAGGAAGGACTTCCAGTGTACCTGTGTTTGTCCAAAAGAATTGCATACCCTAGAGTGCAGGGCTGCCAACCTGCAGAGACAAAAGGAAAGTGAGAGGTTTTTGTAGCTAAGGGCCTTGGCCCTAAGCTTTTCCTTTCTAGATAAATAAGTAGTGCACGCTGCGTGCTCCTCTATAGGAGATAGAACGGCAATTGAATTTATCTATCTATCTATTATAGTATATAGTAGTATAGCTACCTCTATTCTTATAGCTATAGTTGCCTTAATATACTTGCCTATATTTATACTTCTTCTAAGTTAATAGTTATCGTTATAAATAAGCGACTAGTAGTACTATATAGCTTAGTAAGGCATTCTAAATTGCTTCTTATTAATTAATAATCGTTAGATTATTATACTCTAGTAGAGGCGTTATCTATATAGTAAGGTTAATATACTTAGTACTAGTCGCCTTATAGCGAGTACTACTAAGTAAATTACGAGCCTTCTTAGCTATAGTATTAGTCTTAGCCTTACGCCTCTACTTATATGTTACGGTCTGGACGAAGCGACCAATCAGAAAGAACGGACGATCCCGAACAGAGCGTAGGAAAGGGAACGCTCAGACAAGTCACGTGACTGAGTCAGACCCGCCCACGATCAGACGAGCAAGAGCGACCGGAGGACAGAGCGAGAGGAGCGGACAAGTATATAGACAACACTCGTTACCAGGTGGATAGGAGCTTCGTGCTCAACTCAATACAACTCTCTTAGGGTTATGTTACAAACCTTTCAGGACCTTCTCTGATATACCACGAGGACATTGCGAGGATCGACACTTCCCAGGCCAACCCCATATCAGATTAGGGTTAGGCTGCCGACGGACAGGCAGGACGTAACAACTTTGAGCACCAAAAGCCGAAGGGAAGCGCTATCGATCAATGTCAAGAAAGACTCAGGACGTTGCCGACACGAGAAGTCCATCACGACAGCAGCTATCGACTGGAATCACGGAACGAATGAGCAACATGTCGATCAACGGAAGCGGGAAACAATCGACTCCCATTATGAGCACAGCGGGCTCATACGAGTCAACCCACGCACCTAAGATATCCACGCCGGAGACGTTCGACGGGACTAAGGAGAAGTTGGAGAACTTCCAGCTGCAGGTTCAGCTGTACCTCCACTTCAACGCGCACCAGTTTCATAGCGAGGCCGACAAGGTCTTGTATGCCGCATCCTTCCTACGAGGAAGAGCCGCCAGAGGATTCCGAGCATACCTGAAGGATTGGCTTGTCTGCCAGAGTTCAGATGATGAACCAGAAACGGAAACCAGAAGAATCTTCCACAGCTACGACAAGTTCGAAGAGAAACTTAATGATCTATACGGGATACCCAACGAAGAGGCACACGCCGATCGCCATATCCGACAACTCCGACAAACCACTTCTGTCGCCGCCTATGCGTCAGAATTCCAAGGATATCAGGCCGATCTCGAGTGGAACGACGCTGCCTATCGTTCGCAGTTTTACCTGGGACTGAAGGATTCAGTCAAGGCCGAATTATCCCGAAACTCCAGCATGACCACGCTTGGTGCAATGATCAGAGCAGCAAAGGAAATCGACGAAAGACTCCAGGAGCTGAAGTACGACCGATTCGTACAGCCTGGATACCAGAGACCCGCTCGAGGCGGAAGAGGGGGCTTCAAGGCCAGAAGTCAGGACCCTGATTACGGAGATCCAATGGAGTTGGATGCTACCGAACGTACGCGAGGAAGGAAGCTGAAGAGCAAAGGCTTCACCTGCTACGAGTGTGGCGAGGAAGGCCACTACGCGCGGAACTGCAGAAGGAAGAACAAGGTCAGCCGTGAAATGAACACCATGGCTCGGACGGAAACATACCGAGGATGCGAAGAGAATTCTTCGAAATCCGACTAGGTCGGAAGAACAGCATCGGTGGGCTGTTGTCCAGCGGTCTCTTGGGACAACGAGCCGGAAGAAAAGAGACCCTCCATCGAACCGACCGGAGCGAGGTCGTTCAACAGAGGATCAAAAGGCGAGAAACCAGAAGGACCAGGAGAAATGATGTTCCAGTACGTCAGGGGCATCTCCAGCTCCGCGTCGATGGAAAAGGGCCTTTCCTCAACCAGGGTGCCACGAGGCTCTTCGATGGACGCAAGGACCTGGTTCTCAGTGACAACCAGCCTCTCCAGTTCATCGGCTTCCTCTGCCACCGAAGCATCAATCTTATCGCCAGCGGCACGAAGGCGACGACGGATGGAAACCTTCTTCGAACGAAGGGACGCAAGCTTATGGAGAAGGACGGCTTCACGGTCCTCGACTTCCTCCAGAGATCTCCGCAGCTTGTCCCGAGTGTTCCTGAGGGAAACCCAGTCGGGAAGAGAGAGAGTGGCGTCACAACCAGCATAACCCTTTCGAACGCACTCAGAACAACGACCGGAGAGCGGGCCCACGATGCATTTTGGGCGAGGCTCGCCTTGGGGCGGTTTCGCCTTGCGACAACCAGAACAGGGGGCCATTTCGGTGCCAGTAAGGGCGATTTCCTGGGCAAGGGCTAATTTATCACCTCGACGACCCATGAAGAAAACATTAAAGGAAAGAAAAAGAGAGGAGAACTGAAGACTTCTGGGACAGAAGCCTTAAGTGGGGGGATGGTGTTACGGTCTGGACGAAGCGACCAATCAGAAAGAACGGACGATCCCGAACAGAGCGTAGGAAAGGGAACGCTCAGACAAGTCACGTGACTGAGTCAGACCCGCCCACGATCAGACGAGCAAGAGCGACCGGAGGACAGAGCGAGAGGAGCGGACAAGTATATAGACAACACTCGTTACCAGGTGGATAGGAGCTTCGTGCTCAACTCAATACAACTCTCTTAGGGTTATGTTACAAACCTTTCAGGACCTTCTCTAATATACTACGAGGACATTGCGAGGATCGACACTTCCCAGGCCAACCCCATATCAGATTAGGGTTAGGCTGCCGACGGACAGGCAGGACGTAACATTATACTTAAGGAGTTATAGTTAGCGGTTCGCTAATACCTCTTTAAGCGTAGCTAGTAGGCTTATATCTCTAGGTATAAACTAGTATTTATTAAATATTCGAGCTTCTAGAATCTTAGTACTATTAGTTACTAATAACTTTCTAATTTAATATTAATAAGGTATACTATAAACTCTCCGGAAGTTACTTAAATAAGAGCGTAGTTCGAACTCTATATATTTATCTATTTACTTTAATTCGTTCTTAGTAATAGCCTTCTAACTATAAGCTAACTTAAGGCTATATATAGAAATAATATAGATAGTCTTATTATAGAACTTATCGTTTATAAATACGCTATAGCTAGTATTTACTTCGCGATTAAGCCTTAGAGTATATCTATTAATCTAATACTTAAAGTAGTACTTAAGATAGCTAAGGAAGGCTATAATATTATTCTTAGAAGTTATAAGCTACTTCTTAATTATAGAATATATTAATTCGATAGGCGAGGTTATCTTATTACTAAAGTATCGTATCTAATTAATCTAGTACTATATATACTTAGTCTTAAATAGCTACTATTCCTTATCGAGGTAATTAGCTATAATCGTCTACTTCTTAGAATTAATCGCTAGTAGTTCTTAATCTATAAACTTAGGCGGTAATTAGTCGTTTATAAACTATCGAATAAGGCTACGATTATATTTAAACTATACTTCTAATTCTACGTAAAGAGCCTTATCGAATAGTATTATAAATAATTCTATTTCTTTAGTAGTATTAAAGCGTTTAGTAACTAGATTAATACTCGTTCCTATATAATACTTAGCGTTCGCTTAAACTATATAATAGAGGTACTAGCGATATAAGAAGGTTAGTAGCTATAGAAATACTCTAGCTAGTACGTTTATAAGAGCCTTATGTCACGGGCAGAGAATGGATTCACCTGAGTCACGTGGGTGGCTCGGCCCGCTCCGGCTTGGCAGCCGTGCCTCGCGTATATAAACACTCCGTCCCTAGGACCTCTTAGTAGACTCGTACGTAAACTTCCGAATATACGAGGTCACTCAGAACGGCTCGTCACACTTTTACGTACCACCCCAGCGTCACCACGGACGCAGACAACAAGCGCGGAAGCGCAGAAACCCAGAAACAAGGCGCACTTGATCACTGAAGGTGACTCGAGTGTCGCAGAAATCCCCAAGCAGCACTTGGTCATTGTAGGTGACCGGCGCCGCTCGTACTTGATCGTTGTAGGCGACAAGTACCCAGAAACCCAGAACCGCAATCAATGAAGTCGTTGCAGGCGACTTGAGTGCAGAACGAGGTAGGAATCTACAAGCTTACTGATCCACGAGTCCGACACCTTCAACATGGTGCGACCGTACGGCAGCAGCGCGCAGCGCCGCTCGAGACCGAGCGTGCAGCGTGATTCCCTCTTCAACAACAGAGAGTCGCAGACTTTCGACACGAACAACCCCGGATACCCGGACTTGACGGAGTACTTGGAGCGAGAAGGTATTATCGCAGATAAGCTACCTACTCTGGAGGAAGAAACCGAGGAACCAGAAACCACTGATTCAAGCCGTATCAACCTCGCGTACTTCGCTCGACCACAAGACATTGTCACAGACGACAAGGGTGTACCCCGTATCACTGTCGACTTCGCTTTCAACGGACTTGGTGATGAGGTCACTCGAAGTGTTCCTGTCACGCAGTGGCAGAACCTGACAGTCACCGAGTTTGTCAAGGAAGTCCAGAACAGCCCCGAACTGGTGCACGCCCTCCTGTACACAATGCAGGTAGACCACGAGAAGCTACTCGAGGTGTTCCAGATCCTTCAACAGGCCAATAACCTCAACAAGGAAAAGATTGAGCATATGGCCACTCAGCACCAAGCTTCCGGCGCGAAGCTTGCGGAGCTGGAAGGACTGCTGAAGAAGGACCCCGATACACGCTTCAAGGATTTGACCGTTCAGCTTGAGAAATACAAGGGATGGGTTGCAGAACTCAAAGAAGACGTGGTAGCTGCTCAGACTGAGAATCAAGAAGCCGGGGCCTTCACGCAAGAAGACCTGGATGAGTTGAATAAGTCATACAGCGAGCAAATCGCCGATCTTCAGAAGCAGGTCAACGACCTGAAGAAGAAAGGCACTGACAAGCGCACACCGTCTGAGGAAGACATGGATCGCTTTCGCAAGCGCAATCAGCAGCGCAAGCAGCGACAAGGTGGCAACCCTGATCCCAACCCCTCTGATCACTCTGATTCTGAGACCGACTCCGACACTGAGCCCCGCGGCCGCCGTGGTCAACCAAAAGTCAAGAAGAGTCAGAAGGGTTCTCGAAAGGAAGACTCGATCGTCATCCCCGACGACAGCACGGTTGCTAGCGACGACACTGGTTTGGTGATGTACGACGCCACGCTGATCGCCAACATGAAGGAACTGGCTCGAGGCCTGACAGTCAAGCTCTTCAAGAACGACAAGGAGCTGTCACATGCTCAGTGGCAGTCACAGGTTGAGAATAAGCTCGACAACACTGTCTTCAAGGACACCGGCTCCGCACTGCGCAGCATCCACAATTGGACAGGTGGCGATGTGTTCGATCAGCTTGAACCTATGGTGCCGACTAAACTGCAAGGCGAGGAAGTCGCAGCAGATGCCTTCAAGTCAGTTCGCGAAATGCTAAAGTACATCAACGAACACTACGGCATTCGTGACAAGGCTGGTAAGGCACACAATGAGTGGCACAATCTGAAGATGGGTGAGACCGAGAAGTTCACCACCTTCTACCGCAAATACCAGGCTGCACGCGCCCATGTTCGCTTGGACACGCAGACTGAGATCTACATGTTCCAGAACAAACTCAGCGACAAGTTCCAGGATCGGTTTGTTGGCGAATACCCCGACTCGATGCAGTCCTTGGTTCAGAAGTGCTACAAGATCGAGAGCGACTTGGACAGAATGGGTTCGAAATCGAAGAAGGATGACAAGAAGGACGACAAGAAGGATGGCAATAAGAAGGGTGGCCGTGGTCAAGGAAACAAGCCTGACGACAACGCCAACCCCAAGTTGCCATGGGAGAGCCGTCCAGCCGCGTTCAAGAACCTTCCAGCAAACACGAAGGCTCATCGCACTAAGTTGATGAAGGAAGGCAAGTGCCACAAGTGCCAGCAACAGGGTCACGTCAAGAATGATGAGGCCTGTCCGCTGTTCGCTTACGGCATGCCGAAGAATGTTAACGAGGACCAGAAGAAAGCGAACGCCTCTTCGTCCAACATCAACACCGAAGCTGGCACCGACCAGGGAAATGCCTAGTCTGCCCCTCAAGCGCAAGGAGCGGCGGACCAAATGACGAGTTACGAGAAGTTGAGAAGAAACCATCAGTGAAGATGCCCGCAGCGGTACCTTCACTGCCTAGGATCACTGATCACGTAGTGGTCGCAGGTAGCGTAAACGGAAAACATGCAAACACATTCCTTGATGATGGTGCCAACTCAACTTATGTAAACACGTCTTTTGCGCATAATCCCCGGAACAACATTGAAACAAAGAGACTGGATCACCCCTTGGTTCTCGGACTAGCCGATGGCAGCACGTCGTCTTACTTGATCACTGAATATGCGGAGTTCTCACTCCAGCTCGGTGAACATAAGGAAGATATACGATGCTGGGTTGCCGATATCGACTACGACATTACCTTGGGTAAGTCCTGGCATGAAGATCACGAACCGACAAAGCTGTACCGTGACGGCTTGGTGGAATTCCGTGATACGCGCTGCATTGCTGATTGCAGCGGAGGACAGATGGTAACAGTGCCTATGGTGAGAGGTGCCCTACCTGGAAAACCACTGCCAAAGGCACCGGTTCCGGTAGGCATTGAGCGTGTAGGAGGCGATGACTCTATCGACATACAGGAGGTTGGTTTGCAGGCTTGCGCTATGATGTCGCGACAACAGGGTGCTGAAGTGCATCTTGTGTACATCAACCCGCAAGAAAGCAACCAATTCAAGACCCCTGCTGATCCTGTCACCGCGATGACTCTGATGGCTCACGGCATGACAGCTCGAAGGACGAAGACCAGCAATGAAGCCTTCGCCTGTGCCATGTACATCGACAACAGCGTTGCAGAGGCAGTAGACAGCTCGACCTTCTTGTTGAGGGCCAGCGCACTGTCAGCCTCTGATGTTGAAGTGTTCATGAACGGGAAGGATAAAGACCAAGCACCTTCAAAGCTGCCTGCTGAGTACAGCGACTGGAAGGAGGTGTTTTCTCGCAGGGCTGCAGATGAGCTACCACCACACCGACCAAATATCGACATGGAAATCAAGCTCAAGGACGATGCCCAGCCACCGTTCAAGAGACCTTACCCTATGTCGAACGCAGAGAATGACGTGGTAAAGAAATGGATCGACGAACAACTGGAGAAAGGCAACATTCAAAAGAGCAACTCCCCAGCGGCGTCACCAGTCATTATCGTCAAGAAACCAGGTGGTGGCTTGCGGGTGTGTATCGACTACCGTGCGTTGAACGCGATTACGGTGAAGTCAAGATATCCCATCCCTTTGATGCAAGACACCCTGAACCGGATCAGCGGCAAGAAGTGGTTCACAAAGCTTGATGTGATCGCTGCATTCAACAGAGTCCGGATTGCACAAGGTCACGAATGGAAGACAGCGTTTACGACAAGATATGGACAGTTCGAATGCCTGGTGATGCCCTTCGGGCTGTGCAATGCACCCGGCACGTTCCAATCTTACGTGAACGACTCTGTTCGCGAATTCTTGGATGACTTCGTGTCAGCATACATCGATGACTTGTTGATTTTCAGCGACACTCTGGAAGAGCATAAAGTCCATGTGGCATCCGTCTTAGAGAAAATGGCAAAAGCTGGGCTGCAATTGGATATCGACAAATGCGAATTCCACGTGCAAGAGACAAAGTACCTGGGCTTGATCATCGGCAAGGATGGCATACGCATGGATCCAGAGAAGGTACGAGCGATTCAAGAGTGGCAAACCCCTCAGAAACCAAACGACATATTGGCGTTCCTTGGATTTGCTGGTTTCTACCGTCGCTTCGTCAAGAACTTCAGCCGCATAGTGTCACCAATGGTGGCACTGACTAAGACCAAGAACCCACCACCGTGGTTGTGGACAGAAGAGTGTCAGCGCGCGTTCGAAGGCTTGAAAAAGGCTTTCTCGGAGGCGCCAATTCTGGCTATGTTCGAACCCGGCTTGGAGACTGTTCTGGAAACTGATGCCTCTGACTTTGTCACTGCCGCAGTGTTGTCACAGAGAGGTCGTGATGGCATCCTCAGGCCGGTAGCCTTCTTGTCTAAGAAGATGACACCAGCTGAATGCAACTACGACATCTACGACAAGGAACTGATGGCCATCGTCAAGGCATTCGAAGAATGGAGGCCCGAGTTGTCTGCTGCTGAACATGTTGAAGAGTTCGAGAACCTTCCTGGAGATCAAGACAAGCCGATTTTAGTCCTGTCTGACCACAAGAACCTCGAATACTTTATGTCAACCAAGCAGCTCAACCGCAGACAAGCACGCTGGGCCGAGTTCTTGTCCGGTTTCAACTTTAAGATCACCTACCGACCGGGGGCACAGGGCACCAAACCTGACAGCTTGACCAGACGTACTCAGGATCTGCCAGCGGGCAGTGATGATGAACGTGTCAAGCACCAGGAGCGGATACTGCTGTCACCGGATCGATTTCTGTACACTGCCGCCAACACGGTCCAAGAACTAGCGACTGAGGAGCCTCTCGCAACAGACCCCACTGCCGACGCTGCTGGCGCGCCTCAAGAGGAAGAGGAAATCCCCTTGAATCTCGCAATACAGCAGCTGTACGCGTCAGATGAGGAAGTGCAGAAGGCTGTCAGACAGCTGGAAGCAGGCGAACCATGTCCAATGCTACGCCGACACAAGATCCGAGATGCGACGACTGCTGAAGGACTGATCTATGTGAAGAATCGATATGGAAAGCTGTGCTTGTACCTGCCACCGAGTGATGACCCGACTAATAAGGTCCGTACGCGAGTGATTGAAGCTTGTCACGACGTGCCTTCGGCTGGTCATCCTGGTAGGGCCAAGACTCTCGATCTTCTCGCTCGATCATACCACTGGCCTGGAATCTCTCAGTCTGTGCGGCAATACATCAATAACTGCAGGACATGTCGACGAACAAAACCATCACAGGATCAGTATTCTGGACTCCTGCGACCGTTGCCAATACCGTTCAACTTGTGGGATGACATTGCGATGGACTTTGTGGTTGATCTACCCCCTAGCCGCAGCAGCCTCAATCATAACGAGTATCGCAACATCCTCACGGTGACTGACCGGCTCGGAAAGGGCAAGCACCTGATTGAGGTAGACTCGATGACCGCTGAACACTGCGCGCTGGTGTTCGTCAATAGAGTGTACAAACATCATGGCTTGCCACTGCGCATTACCTCCGACAGAGGATCACAGTGGGTATCAGCATTCTGGAAGCGGCTATGCCAGCTGTTGCAGATTGAGCAAGCCATGTCGTCAGCATATCACCCTGAGACCGACGGACAAGCAGAAAACACGAACAAGGCAATGGAACAGTACCTCCGAGCGTTTGTGACATACGCACAGGATGACTGGGTCGACTGGCTGGCCTTGTGCGAGTTTGCCTTGAATAATCACGTGTCAGAAAGCACGGGCGTCTCGGCATTCTTTGCAGACACCGCACGGAACCCACGCACTGATTTCAACACTGCGATCCCTCTTCCTCTTCTTCCACAACGTCAACGACTCGACGCTGAAGCGGCAGACCGGTTTGCAGGACGTATGAAGCAGATGCAAGAGTGGCTACGTGAGAATATGGCATTGTCTCAAGCGACGCAGGCGGATTACGCTGATCGACACAGGAATCCGGCACCACAGTTTCGAGTTGGCGATTTGGTCTTTGTCAGCACCAAGAACTGGAAGACAGCACGGCCAACGAAGAAACTTGATGATAAATGGGCTGGACCTTACCCAGTAACGGCAGTTCTGGAAGGTGCCTGCAGGCTCGAGTTGCCACCAACGATACGTGTCGCCAATACATTCCACACGTCGTTACTCCGACCTGCTGCTAATGATCCTTTGCCAGGGCAGAACCCACCGCCTCCTCCACCTGTTGAAGTTGAGAGAGAGGACGGTGTGGTTGACAAGGAATACGTGGTGGAGGAAGTAATTGACTCTGAATGGCGCACGCCGCGCGGACGGGCACCTCGAGGCGGAAAGCAGAAGCAATTGTGGTATAAGATCAAGTGGCAGGGTTATGGATTGGACGAAGCGACATGGCAACGAGCTGAGGAGGTGACCGAGCACGCTGCCGCCTCTGTCGCGGATTTCCACCACAACTACCCCACGAAGTCCAAACCTGATGTTGTGATTGCCCCTGATGGCTGGATTCCAAACGAGTTTACTCGACGTGCTACGCACGCGGCATCGAATGTCGTTGGAGGGCAACCACCGCTACAAGCTTTGCGAACATTGTCGCCGGAAACGATTGATTGGCAGCAGCCAGTAGTCACTGGTGTTGGGCCCTCAAAACCGTCCTTCCAAGGCACATCAGTACCAAGCTCATCAGGCAGAAGCATTGCTCAGAGGTCTTGCTTCAATAAAGGTGACTTTGGACAGACAATCGGCTGCGACAAGCGACAGAGCGATGGCAGTCCTGATTCCGAAATCACATCTGAACAACAGCGGCCAGCACAGGATGCTGGTGTCGGGTATTCAGCTCTGTCGACGTACGAAGCCAAGACTGCACACTCAAGCGACGCTTGCTGTATGTCGCCGCAGCACTCGGGATACGCCTCTGATAGCGGCGTGGATATGGACTCTGAGGATTCTGGTGGTGAGGACTTGGAGATGGAGGATGAAGGCATGGAAAACGACAAGGTGTTCGCGCATGCGATGCGTGTTGCACAAGGTTGTTGCGATGGAACGCAACCTGCGAAGGGGGGGGGTAGTGTCACGGGCAGAGAATGGATTCACCTGAGTCACGTGGGTGGCTCGGCCCGCTCCGGCTTGGCAGCCGTGCCTCGCGTATATAAACACTCCGTCCCTAGGACCTCTTAGTAGACTCGTACGTAAACTTCCGAATATACGAGGTCACTCAGAACGGCTCGTCACACCTTATTTCTATTATAAAGAAATACTCTTATCTTAATATAGCTATATTCTTCGAATAATTAATTAAGATATTATAGTACTATTATATAATCCGGCTCGGCTTAACTATTTATTATTATTATAGCAAGTAGTATAATCTAATTAAACTAATTAAGCTATACTATAATAAATAGATAGATAGATAAAGTCTTGTATTCCTAAACCGGTTCCTATCTAGGTCTACGCAGGCTATCTATACTAGTTACGTAGGGCGAAACCTCTCCGGACGAAAACCCCTTCTCTGCGATGTGTGGCGCGCGTTACTGCGCCTATAGTGTATTATGCTCCTTCTCGGCAGTACCGCCTTTGTTTTCGGCGGTCCTCGGGACCTACTCCTCCTCCGGTATACGTCCGTCCTTACTTCGCCTCCTTTCTCTCGCCTTTTGTCTCTCCTCCTGCTCCTATATAAGCCTAAATTGTTCTAGGATTCCCGTCTAGAGTATATATCTCGCTGCAATTTTTATACCCCTCGTGCTTATTAGAATGTCGCGGTACGCTATGCTTCCGATCTTCTAGAACATTTCCTGCCTGCCCTTCGCCGTGCGAGGGCAGAAGAGTAGTATATACTTGCCTGTTTGCTATAGCTTACCGCATTCGTAGGCTCCGCTCGTAATTCCTAGGACCTTTCTCCTATAGAGGTATGCCTTTAATCCGATGTGCTCCGTTCGTAAGAGCGTAGATATCGTGCTTTTAGGTCTTAAAAGTCCCTTATATAGGCGGTAACGCGCCTTGTCGTTTCGTCCCTACGCCTACTATATTAGCGGGTGTTTGCTAGACTATGCCCTTTTTTCCCTTATAGTCGTTTCCTAGGTCTTCTCCTACCGGGGGAACTTAGTGCTCTTGTCTCTTTATGCGTCCTCCTACTATGCTAGGATTCTATCCCTTTAAAGCGTATACGGCGTGCATTAGGCTGTTCTATATCTAAGGCGGGCTTGGATCTTCTAGCACCGCCGCCGTATTTCCTTAGTCGCCTCTATTATGTTCGACTTAGTTAAATACTCGGCCGCTATTGCGTCTGTATATTCTTTAAGGGGGGAATCCCTACTTCTTTATAGAGTGCAATCGTAGGGGTAGTTCTATACGCCCTAACGATCTGCCGGAGGTTAGCGTATTGCACTTTAGCAATGCTATTTATGCCGTTTCCTGCTTGCGGGGCCTAGATTTAGCACCCGTATATAAGAGCTAGCCTAATTATAGTCGTATATATCTGTCTCGTTCGGAGGAGACCGGCTCCCTAGGTGGACTGCGTAAGGCTCCGGAGCGCCTATATTATATGTTCCCCTTTTGCTTTTGCCGCCTTTAAGTTGGCCTTCTAGTTAAGCTTAGAATCCACTTAGACCCCGAGGAACCGGAGCGACTCTGCTAGGGCGCCCTCGAAGCCGGGATTCGGGTACGTGCCTTTCTGTTATATCGTTCGCGTTTACGTATGCGGGTACGGGTAAAGTGGATTAGTTAGTACTTTTCTAGGGCGAACTTCGCCCCGTGTCTCGCTGCCTACTCTATATACTTCTCGTGTGCCCGTTCTAGCCTCTTATAGTTGCCTTCCGTCGTTTCGCCGAATGCGAGTATATTTATGTTATCTACAAATCCGATTGCCGATATATCTTCGCTTTCTAGTTCGGGTAGGAGGCTAGATGCGAAGAGACTATAATAAATAGTAGTATATTATAGTCGTTCGTCTTATATATATAGTTATCTATGTGACGAGCCGTTCTGAGTGACCTCGTATATTCGGAAGTTTACGTACGAGTCTACTAAGAGGTCCTAGGGACGGAGTGTTTATATACGCGAGGCACGGCTGCCAAGCCGGAGCGGGCCGAGCCACCCACGTGACTCAGGTGAATCCATTCTCTGCCCGTGACACTACCCCCCCCTTCGCAGGTTGCGTTCCATCGCAACAACCTTGTGCAACACGCATCGCATGCGCGAACACCTTGTCGTTTTCCATGCCTTCATCCTCCATCTCCAAGTCCTCACCACCAGAATCCTCAGAGTCCATATCCACGCCGCTATCAGAGGCGTATCCCGAGTGCTGCGGCGACATACAGCAAGCGTCGCTTGAGTGTGCAGTCTTGGCTTCGTACGTCGACAGAGCTGAATACCCGACACCAGCATCCTGTGCTGGCCGCTGTTGTTCAGATGTGATTTCGGAATCAGGACTGCCATCGCTCTGTCGCTTGTCGCAGCCGATTGTCTGTCCAAAGTCACCTTTATTGAAGCAAGACCTCTGAGCAATGCTTCTGCCTGATGAGCTTGGTACTGATGTGCCTTGGAAGGACGGTTTTGAGGGCCCAACACCAGTGACTACTGGCTGCTGCCAATCAATCGTTTCCGGCGACAATGTTCGCAAAGCTTGTAGCGGTGGTTGCCCTCCAACGACATTCGATGCCGCGTGCGTAGCACGTCGAGTAAACTCGTTTGGAATCCAGCCATCAGGGGCAATCACAACATCAGGTTTGGACTTCGTGGGGTAGTTGTGGTGGAAATCCGCGACAGAGGCGGCAGCGTGCTCGGTCACCTCCTCAGCTCGTTGCCATGTCGCTTCGTCCAATCCATAACCCTGCCACTTGATCTTATACCACAATTGCTTCTGCTTTCCGCCTCGAGGTGCCCGTCCGCGCGGCGTGCGCCATTCAGAGTCAATTACTTCCTCCACCACGTATTCCTTGTCAACCACACCGTCCTCTCTCTCAACTTCAACAGGTGGAGGAGGCGGTGGGTTCTGCCCTGGCAAAGGATCATTAGCAGCAGGTCGGAGTAACGACGTGTGGAATGTATTGGCGACACGTATCGTTGGTGGCAACTCGAGCCTGCAGGCACCTTCCAGAACTGCCGTTACTGGGTAAGGTCCAGCCCATTTATCATCAAGTTTCTTCGTTGGCCGTGCTGTCTTCCAGTTCTTGGTGCTGACAAAGACCAAATCGCCAACTCGAAACTGTGGTGCCGGATTCCTGTGTCGATCAGCGTAATCCGCCTGCGTCGCTTGAGACAATGCCATATTCTCACGTAGCCACTCTTGCATCTGCTTCATACGTCCTGCAAACCGGTCTGCCGCTTCAGCGTCGAGTCGTTGACGTTGTGGAAGAAGAGGAAGAGGGATCGCAGTGTTGAAATCAGTGCGTGGGTTCCGTGCGGTGTCTGCAAAGAATGCCGAGACGCCCGTGCTTTCTGACACGTGATTATTCAAGGCAAACTCGCACAAGGCCAGCCAGTCGACCCAGTCATCCTGTGCGTATGTCACAAACGCTCGGAGGTACTGTTCCATTGCCTTGTTCGTGTTTTCTGCTTGTCCGTCGGTCTCAGGGTGATATGCTGACGACATGGCTTGCTCAATCTGCAACAGCTGGCATAGCCGCTTCCAGAATGCTGATACCCACTGTGATCCTCTGTCGGAGGTAATGCGCAGTGGCAAGCCATGATGTTTGTACACTCTATTGACGAACACCAGCGCGCAGTGTTCAGCGGTCATCGAGTCTACCTCAATCAGGTGCTTGCCCTTTCCGAGCCGGTCAGTCACCGTGAGGATGTTGCGATACTCGTTATGATTGAGGCTGCTGCGGCTAGGGGGTAGATCAACCACAAAGTCCATCGCAATGTCATCCCACAAGTTGAACGGTATTGGCAACGGTCGCAGGAGTCCAGAATACTGATCCTGTGATGGTTTTGTTCGTCGACATGTCCTGCAGTTATTGATGTATTGCCGCACAGACTGAGAGATTCCAGGCCAGTGGTATGATCGAGCGAGAAGATCGAGAGTCTTGGCCCTACCAGGATGACCAGCCGAAGGCACGTCGTGACAAGCTTCAATCACTCGCGTACGGACCTTATTAGTCGGGTCATCACTCGGTGGCAGGTACAAGCACAGCTTTCCATATCGATTCTTCACATAGATCAGTCCTTCAGCAGTCGTCGCATCTCGGATCTTGTGTCGGCGTAGCATTGGACATGGTTCGCCTGCTTCCAGCTGTCTGACAGCCTTCTGCACTTCCTCATCTGACGCGTACAGCTGCTGTATTGCGAGATTCAAGGGGATTTCCTCTTCCTCTTGAGGCGCGCCAGCAGCGTCGGCAGTGGGGTCTGTTGCGAGAGGCTCCTCAGTCGCTAGTTCTTGGACCGTGTTGGCGGCAGTGTACAGAAATCGATCCGGTGACAGCAGTATCCGCTCCTGGTGCTTGACACGTTCATCATCACTGCCCGCTGGCAGATCCTGAGTACGTCTGGTCAAGCTGTCAGGTTTGGTGCCCTGTGCCCCCGGTCGGTAGGTGATCTTAAAGTTGAAACCGGACAAGAACTCGGCCCAGCGTGCTTGTCTGCGGTTGAGCTGCTTGGTTGACATAAAGTATTCGAGGTTCTTGTGGTCAGACAGGACTAAAATCGGCTTGTCTTGATCTCCAGGAAGGTTCTCGAACTCTTCAACATGTTCAGCAGCAGACAACTCGGGCCTCCATTCTTCGAATGCCTTGACGATGGCCATCAGTTCCTTGTCGTAGATGTCGTAGTTGCATTCAGCTGGTGTCATCTTCTTAGACAAGAAGGCTACCGGCCTGAGGATGCCATCACGACCTCTCTGTGACAACACTGCGGCAGTGACAAAGTCAGAGGCATCAGTTTCCAGAACAGTCTCCAAGCCGGGTTCGAACATAGCCAGAATTGGCGCCTCCGAGAAAGCCTTTTTCAAGCCTTCGAACGCGCGCTGACACTCTTCTGTCCACAACCACGGTGGTGGGTTCTTGGTCTTAGTCAGTGCCACCATTGGTGACACTATGCGGCTGAAGTTCTTGACGAAGCGACGGTAGAAACCAGCAAATCCAAGGAACGCCAATATGTCGTTTGGTTTCTGAGGGGTTTGCCACTCTTGAATCGCTCGTACCTTCTCTGGATCCATGCGTATGCCATCCTTGCCGATGATCAAGCCCAGGTACTTTGTCTCTTGCACGTGGAATTCGCATTTGTCGATATCCAATTGCAGCCCAGCTTTTGCCATTTTCTCTAAGACGGATGCCACATGGACTTTATGCTCTTCCAGAGTGTCGCTGAAAATCAACAAGTCATCGATGTATGCTGACACGAAGTCATCCAAGAATTCGCGAACAGAGTCGTTCACGTAAGATTGGAACGTGCCGGGTGCATTGCACAGCCCGAAGGGCATCACCAGGCATTCGAACTGTCCATATCTTGTCGTAAACGCTGTCTTCCATTCGTGACCTTGTGCAATCCGGACTCTGTTGAATGCAGCGATCACATCAAGCTTTGTGAACCACTTCTTGCCGCTGATCCGGTTCAGGGTGTCTTGCATCAAAGGGATGGGATATCTTGACTTCACCGTAATCGCGTTCAACGCACGGTAGTCGATACACACCCGCAAGCCACCACCTGGTTTCTTGACGATAATGACTGGTGACGCCGCTGGGGAGTTGCTCTTTTGAATGTTGCCTTTCTCCAGTTGTTCGTCGATCCATTTCTTTACCACGTCATTCTCTGCGTTCGACATAGGGTAAGGTCTCTTGAACGGTGGCTGGGCATCGTCCTTGAGCTTGATTTCCATGTCGATATTTGGTCGGTGTGGTGGTAGCTCATCTGCAGCCCTGCGAGAAAACACCTCCTTCCAGTCGCTGTACTCAGCAGGCAGCTTTGAAGGTGCTTGGTCTTTATCCTTCCCGTTCATGAACACTTCAACATCAGAGGCTGACAGTGCGCTGGCCCTCAACAAGAAGGTCGAGCTGTCTACTGCCTCTGCAACGCTGTTGTCGATGTACATGGCACAGGCGAAGGCTTCATTGCTGGTCTTCGTCCTTCGAGCTGTCATGCCGTGAGCCATCAGAGTCATCGCGGTGACAGGATCAGCAGGGGTCTTGAATTGGTTGCTTTCTTGCGGGTTGATGTACACAAGATGCACTTCAGCACCCTGTTGTCGCGACATCATAGCGCAAGCCTGCAAACCAACCTCCTGTATGTCGATAGAGTCATCGCCTCCTACACGCTCAATGCCTACCGGAACCGGTGCCTTTGGCAGTGGTTTTCCAGGTAGGGCACCTCTCACCATAGGCACTGTTACCATCTGTCCTCCGCTGCAATCAGCAATGCAGCGCGTATCACGGAATTCCACCAAGCCGTCACGGTACAGCTTTGTCGGTTCGTGATCTTCATGCCAGGACTTACCCAAGGTAATGTCGTAGTCGATATCGGCAACCCAGCATCGTATATCTTCCTTATGTTCACCGAGCTGGAGTGAGAACTCCGCATATTCAGTGATCAAGTAAGACGACGTGCTGCCATCGGCTAGTCCGAGAACCAAGGGGTGATCCAGTCTCTTTGTTTCAATGTTGTTCCGGGGATTATGCGCAAAAGACGTGTTTACATAAGTTGAGTTGGCACCATCATCAAGGAATGTGTTTGCA
Organism: Cercospora nicotianae; assembly: GCA_029490675.1. Lineage (NCBI taxonomy): Eukaryota > Fungi > Ascomycota > Dothideomycetes > Mycosphaerellales > Mycosphaerellaceae > Cercospora > Cercospora nicotianae. Next base: position 1,433,852 of record JANQAT010000002.1, read on the forward strand.
TGTTTTCCGTTTACGCTACCTGCGACCACTACGTGATCAGTGATCCTAGGCAGTGAAGGTACCGCTGCGGGCATCTTCACTGATGGTTTCTTCTCAACTTCTCGTAACTCGTCATTTGGTCCGCCGCTCCTTGCGCTTGAGGGGCAGACTAGGCATTTCCCTGGTCGGTGCCAGCTTCGGTGTTGATGTTGGACGAAGAGGCGTTCGCTTTCTTCTGGTCCTCGTTAACATTCTTCGGCATGCCGTAAGCGAACAGCGGACAGGCCTCATCATTCTTGACGTGACCCTGTTGCTGGCACTTGTGGCACTTGCCTTCCTTCATCAACTTAGTGCGATGAGCCTTCGTGTTTGCTGGAAGGTTCTTGAACGCGGCTGGACGGCTCTCCCATGGCAACTTGGGGTTGGCGTTGTCGTCAGGCTTGTTTCCTTGACCACGGCCACCCTTCTTATTGCCATCCTTCTTGTCGTCCTTCTTGTCATCCTTCTTCGATTTCGAACCCATTCTGTCCAAGTCGCTCTCGATCTTGTAGCACTTCTGAACCAAGGACTGCATCGAGTCGGGGTATTCGCCAACAAACCGATCCTGGAACTTGTCGCTGAGTTTGTTCTGGAACATGTAGATCTCAGTCTGCGTGTCCAAGCGAACATGGGCGCGTGCAGCCTGGTATTTGCGGTAGAAGGTGGTGAACTTCTCGGTCTCACCCATCTTCAGATTGTGCCACTCATTGTGTGCCTTACCAGCCTTGTCACGAATGCCGTAGTGTTCGTTGATGTACTTTAGCATTTCGCGAACTGACTTGAAGGCATCTGCTGCGACTTCCTCGCCTTGCAGTTTAGTCGGCACCATAGGTTCAAGCTGATCGAACACATCGCCACCTGTCCAATTGTGGATGCTGCGCAGTGCGGAGCCGGTGTCCTTGAAGACAGTGTTGTCGAGCTTATTCTCAACCTGTGACTGCCACTGAGCATGTGACAGCTCCTTGTCGTTCTTGAAGAGCTTGACTGTCAGGCCTCGAGCCAGTTCCTTCATGTTGGCGATCAGCGTGGCGTCGTACATCACCAAACCAGTGTCGTCGCTAGCAACCGTGCTGTCGTCGGGGATGACGATCGAGTCTTCCTTTCGAGAACCCTTCTGACTCTTCTTGACTTTTGGTTGACCACGGCGGCCGCGGGGCTCAGTGTCGGAGTCGGTCTCAGAATCAGAGTGATCAGAGGGGTTGGGATCAGGGTTGCCACCTTGTCGCTGCTTGCGCTGCTGATTGCGCTTGCGAAAGCGATCCATGTCTTCCTCAGACGGTGTGCGCTTGTCAGTGCCTTTCTTCTTCAGGTCGTTGACCTGCTTCTGAAGATCGGCGATTTGCTCGCTGTATGACTTATTCAACTCATCCAGGTCTTCTTGCGTGAAGGCCCCGGCTTCTTGATTCTCAGTCTGAGCAGCTACCACGTCTTCTTTGAGTTCTGCAACCCATCCCTTGTATTTCTCAAGCTGAACGGTCAAATCCTTGAAGCGTGTATCGGGGTCCTTCTTCAGCAGTCCTTCCAGCTCCGCAAGCTTCGCGCCGGAAGCTTGGTGCTGAGTGGCCATATGCTCAATCTTTTCCTTGTTGAGGTTATTGGCCTGTTGAAGGATCTGGAACACCTCGAGTAGCTTCTCGTGGTCTACCTGCATTGTGTACAGGAGGGCGTGCACCAGTTCGGGGCTGTTCTGGACTTCCTTGACAAACTCGGTGACTGTCAGGTTCTGCCACTGCGTGACAGGAACACTTCGAGTGACCTCATCACCAAGTCCGTTGAAAGCGAAGTCGACAGTGATACGGGGTACACCCTTGTCGTCTGTGACAATGTCTTGTGGTCGAGCGAAGTACGCGAGGTTGATACGGCTTGAATCAGTGGTTTCTGGTTCCTCGGTTTCTTCCTCCAGAGTAGGTAGCTTATCTGCGATAATACCTTCTCGCTCCAAGTACTCCGTCAAGTCCGGGTATCCGGGGTTGTTCGTGTCGAAAGTCTGCGACTCTCTGTTGTTGAAGAGGGAATCACGCTGCACGCTCGGTCTCGAGCGGCGCTGCGCGCTGCTGCCGTACGGTCGCACCATGTTGAAGGTGTCGGACTCGTGGATCAGTAAGCTTGTAGATTCCTACCTCGTTCTGCACTCAAGTCGCCTGCAACGACTTCATTGATTGCGGTTCTGGGTTTCTGGGTACTTGTCGCCTACAACGATCAAGTACGAGCGGCGCCGGTCACCTACAATGACCAAGTGCTGCTTGGGGATTTCTGCGACACTCGAGTCACCTTCAGTGATCAAGTGCGCCTTGTTTCTGGGTTTCTGCGCTTCCGCGCTTGTTGTCTGCGTCCGTGGTGACGCTGGGGTGGTACGTAAAAGTGTGACGAGCCGTTCTGAGTGACCTCGTATATTCGGAAGTTTACGTACGAGTCTACTAAGAGGTCCTAGGGACGGAGTGTTTATATACGCGAGGCACGGCTGCCAAGCCGGAGCGGGCCGAGCCACCCACGTGACTCAGGTGAATCCATTCTCTGCCCGTGACAATCTATAAGAACGTCCGGATACTATTTATAGTACTTAATTATCTTAGAGTAAGCGAAGAAGATCTATTAAAGGCGTAACGAGTTATTATCGTCTATTAACTCGCTATTAGTAGTATTATTTCTAGCTTAATTCTAGTTAAAGTTAGTATAAATAAAGTAACTCTATTCCTTTAGATTAAGTAACGACCTCTTAATAATAGTCTTACTATTAAGTTAAAGGTATCTAGCGTAACTCTAAGTATTTATAATATCTTTAGAGATAGAGAATACTATAGTTATACTATCTAGTTTATAAAACTATACCTTTATAAGACTCTATAATATATATAGTATAAGTCTTTTCTTCTAGTAATCTACTATAAACTTAATAATCTTTAAAGAATAGTATTACTAGTAGTAGTTTAGTAGATATAATAGTACTATAGTAGAGTAATTATAAGCCTCTCTATTCTAGTATAATATCTATTATAAGCTAAATAGATCGTCTATATTCTTAGCGAATACTATATAGTTCTAGTAATAATATATCTTCTTAGATTTAGAGTTAGCTTATAGCTTCTTACCTTATACGATACAGCGCGATGACGGCAAAAATGCACCCGATTGCGGACGCAAATGCCTATAAATTAGGGCGCATTTCGGCCAGATCTCGCCTCCGCTTTCGCTCTAGCTTGCAGACTTTCCCCCGTCACAGCACGCTTCACGCGTACGCACGCGCCCACGCTACACATGCCTTCGCACAACAATGTGCGCTACCTCGTTTTGCGCCGCACGGCGTGCTGCTGCGCTCGCGGCAGTGCAGCGCTTCCTCGGGTGCTGCGACCGACGGGGGTTTCAATATTTAAGATGACTGCCGCTCTGTCCCAGCGGCAGGAACACGCGCGCATCTCGGTCTCGATCTGTCCTCTGCGATACGCCTCGCCCACGCCGCCAGAGCAGAGACTCAATCGTCGGACATGGTCGATCACGTCTTTGACAACCCCTCTATTGAGCACGAGCACATCGCAATGGACGACTATCATTCTGGCATGACGCCTCCTCGATCGAGTATGATGACCGAGCCCCGCAAGGCAGAGGACCACTACGACCCAGGCCGGACGAAGAAGATATATGCGCCGAAGAGCAGAGAGCTGCAATCGCTACTGAAGAAGCTGTGGGATAGGTGAGAGGCGCGCGTGCTCTGTTGAAGCTGGTGCACAGGCTGAAGCAATGACAAGCTATTGTAATACACACGGCAAGGAGCCTAGTGACACGTTGCGCACTTTCCACATCAAGGATTTGTACAACTTCTTTCACTGGATGTTGCGCGAGCGGGGCGGCCGAATACGGAAAGCACGAACTCTCCAGACCTACTGGAACACGCTGACGCTGGTCCGCCAGTTGGAGACTGGCTGTTATAGCGTAGACCCTGCTGTCCAAGTCGAAATGTGCGGAGTGAGTGTGTTACGAGACGTGTCACCAGCATACAGTGCTATTGCCACTGCTGACCGTACTCCAGGCCCGGCAGAACCTGGCGCAAGAGTTCAAGCTGTCTACTGTGAAGGAGGACAAGCCCATCATGCGAGCAGAGGACGAATTCGAGCTGCTCAAAACGCTCTGGGAATCCCCAGACGTGGAGTTGCAGCACGAGTACCTACGGGCGCAGCTGGCGCTGATGATCCAGCTCGCTGGCATCACGGGCAATCGTCCCGGTGCTCTCCGCCGACTGCAATACAAAGACTTGAAAATTGCACTACTCCCTAACTGTGACGGGGGTGATCGGCCGAGGCTCGTGATCGACTTTACCTTCGAGCATACCAAACGCTACCTCGGCGGTAAAGACGCGTCAGTGCTGCCGCTGCACTCCACTACCGCGAAGCTATCTCACTGACGCCTCCATCAGGAACACATTTCCTGTCCCCGACATTCCTTCTGAATCCTGTCTCCTCCTCTGTCCTCAGACGATGCTTCTCGGTCTGCTGTTCGCTGATGATGCTTTTGCCGTACCTGATCTGAGCCCTGCCGAGCTGTTCGAACTGCGCATTCCGCCGGGCAAGCGCGAGCTCCGCATTCCCATCAAGCAGTCGAAAGCCGAGCTCCCACTGTTTCGTAGAACAGAGCGGACTGTCCATGGCCTGCGTGTTTCGAACGACGCAGTAACGGAGAATTGGCTTCGCGAGAGGTTAAGGCGGCTCGGGACCATTACGAACTTTGAGATGCCCGTGAAGCCGTATTGCTTCCGCAGAGGACACGGCGAGGCTTTGGACAGCAGTAGTTCGTCCTCTACATGAGTTCGATTCTCCCCCCAGCATGTCGCTAATTGATATCAGGTCACATCAGCGATTCGCAACGCAACCTCATCTTGCAGCACTCCTCGTCTGCCGTCTTCCAGCACAATTACCTGTCGCGGTACATCACCCAAGACACGCAGGCGGCCTATCGCGGGCTCGAGCCTCAGACTGCGATTATCCGGGCGGCGAGCGGGATGAGTCGCTCGATTGACCCGCGCCGACCACAATCTCTCAACGACCAGCAGTTGGCGCAGATCAAAAAGCACCCTGAGGTCGTCCTGGCCCGAAGGATACGTGATCGTCTGGCCAGGCAAGCACGGGCTTGCCACACAACGATCAAGCGGTCGAGTGGTACGCGAGAATACACAGAATACCGACATGCTCAGCGGAACTACCTGCACACGAAAAGAGTAGTACACAATATCACATTGAAGCAAGTACAGACGAGATACCGGGAGGAGCAGCCGATTGATGATATCCTGTGGCAGCTGAGGGGAGACCGTCAGGACACCGCACAAACGACATCAGCCCAGGCAATTAGCCCCTAAGCAGCGAACGTCGGCGGGTCCTCAGTGCATTGCTCACCTTTGCGCCACCTAAGCACACTGGTGACCAGGAGCGCCGAGTGGAAGCAATAGATGCTGTCGCCGCTCTTTGCAAGCGGCAAGAGGTGACACAACGCAAAGTTTGCCGGAAGAAGGCAGCCTGCTCTGTCACTTCCCGCAAAGGGGACTGCACAACAGCGGACGCGAAGAAGGCCATTGAACCTGATCCGATCCAGATGGAGTGTCTACCAACTCAATGCATCTTTTGCATGGGCAACCTAGAACTGCCCGTTTCGCATCGCACGAAGCAGTTTCGGGACCGCAGTGGCCTGAAGAGGCACTTTTTCCGGAAGCACCTGCAGTATCACGACACGAAAGAGCGTATAAGATGCCCGCACCCGAAGTGTAACGATCGATGGCTTGAGCACGTAGATCATTTACGGAACCACGCAGCAAGAGTGCACAAGACGTTGACATGAATGTCTTTTTGGGTGCAAGTACTAAATACTTATCAGCGGTGAGTGGTTGGTCAGATCCTGGCTCCAGGCGCGGCTGGAGTTGTTTATGACCCATACAATGCAACACTGTGGCGCTTCCGATGAGGTTGACGAGCCTCACTTACCAATGACGGATCATCTCGCATGAATATGGCTTTTTCCATGCACATTGCTTGGGAAAGCTGCACGAGGCATAGTCTGCCGATCGTCGTATGTGAAGAAGTCGGCAGATATGGTGTCCAAGTCGTGCACCGGAACTCGGGGAAATAGATCCGATCGTCAGGACACTCACTGGCTCACGAAGCGCTGCGTTTCACTGGCACTGTACGACACGAGATGCTGCCTTTCAGCTTTTCGCAAAAGCATGTGCCAACGAAGCCGGCGTTTGCATAAGCGTCGTGGTCGCCCTTGTGGACATCTGCAGTCCCGGGCGTTGTTGGTCGCCCTTGTGCATCGAAGCTGCGGAAGTGGAGCTGATTTCAAGCTCTTACAGTGTGCATACTGTGGGACGCATTGTGGAGATGCGTGCAGAACCAGTTGCAAACGATTACGAATAGCCAAACAGGGCAGCAAGACAATGCACTCGAGATCTTTACGTCGCGTATTGGAAAGACGTTGAAGAGACCGGAAGAGTATTTTGGAAGTGCCAGAAGACAGGATGTTCCGTGAACGATAGGCTCCATACCCGACCCACGGGCCATGGACCCCGAAAAGCAGCTAAGCCATTCAGCATTTCGAGCTGATGTGTCAGGAGCAGGGGTCTCCAATCTCGCGCAGGAGCATGCTCGTTTGTCCAGCACAGCAGTGGGTACCAGCTCCACAGTGCAAGACAACGATGATATTTCAGCGAACGAAGCGCCAGCTCCGACCATCGACTGAAGTATTCTCCTCCTCGATATCGCATCCACTTTGAACTATGGCGGGGGCTGAGTTGCAGTCTGAAGACCATCGCAATCTGCTCGACATCGTCGACAGGTTGCGTTTGACAGGCATTACCCGCTACATTGACCTCCCACAGATTGTCGTCTGTGGTGATCAGTCGGCGGGAAAGAGCTCCGTACTAGAAGCAATCTCAGGCCTCCGATTTCCCACCAAGGACAACCTATGCACACGCTTCGCCACGGAACTGGTACTTCGCCGTAATGAGACTGTGGGCGTCAAAGTCTCGATCATCCCAGGCCCAGATCGCAACCCAGAAGAATGTCGAAGCCTGTCGCAGTTCAACCACAAAATTGATATTGTTGACCCCGATCTCTCCGGTCTGATTGAACAAGCCAAGCAAGCCATGGGCTTATCCGACATGAAGGTATTCAGCAGCGATGTGCTCCGTGTCGAATTTGAGGGTCCAGAGCAACCGCACTTGACTCTCGTGGACTTGCCTGGCCTGTTCCGCGCAGGCAACCGGGAACAGTCGGTAGATGAAGCTCCTATTGTTCATGAAATGGTGCGAAGCTACATGGAAAAGCCGCGGAGCATTATCTTAGCCGTGGTTTCTGCGAAGAGTGATTTTGCTTTGCAGGAAGTCACCAAATACTCCCTCGAGCTCGACCCTCACGGCGTGCGCACCTTAGGATTAATCACCAAGCCAGACACCTTGTCCAGAGGGTCAGAGAGCGAGACAGCATATATTACGATGGCCCACAACAAGGACGTCGTCTTTCGACTCGGCTGGCATGTCTTGAAGAACCGCAGCTTCGAGACCCGCGACGTGTCCACAGCTGTGCGTGACTTGCAGGAATCTCAGTTCTTCGCGGCGGGCGCATGGGCATCGCTGAACCCGAGCACGGTCGGCATCCAATCCTTGAGACCTCGATTGAGCAACATACTCAAAAACCAGATCTTGGAAAATCTCCCCAGCCTGCATGCTGACGTTGTTTCGGGAATAGAAGAGTGCAAAGCTCGATTGGAGCGGCTCGGTGAGCCCCGCAACACTGCACAGCAGCAGCGAAGCTATCTACAGCATGTGAGCTGGAAGTTTTCGGTATTGTTGAAGGCAGCCGTTGATGGGGTATACAGCGATAGCTTCTTTGGGCATGCTCGTACGAAGGAGGGACAACAGAAGCGCCTGCGCGCTGTCGTTCAAAACAGACTTGAGGACTTTGCAGAGGATATGAGATCAAGAGGTCACAGCCGAGTGATTGTCGAGGATGACAAAGAGTCCGACAGCGATCATCATCATATCGAACGCATACGAAGACCGGATTATATCGCTTCCGTAAAGGAGCTCATGCGTCACAGCAGAGGAACGGAGCTGCCTGGCACATTCAACCCAGAGATCATTGGTGAACTCTTCAGAGAACAATGCCAGCCATGGCGGGGACTTGTTGCGGAAGTCCGTCGCGACATCTTGCAATGTGTTCGATGGACTGCAAGAGCTGTACTCGAGGCAGTTGCCGTCACCGATACTGTTGACGCGTTGTTTACTTTCATTGACGGAGCAATCGACGGTCTTGGACATGAGGTGGAGAGAAAACTAGATGAGATGCTTCGGCCGCACCTTGCTGGACATCCAATTACTTACAACCATTACCTTATCAGCAATGTTCAAAAAGTTCAAGCTAGCCGGCGAAAACGGGGATTAGAGCGCGCAATCTCCCAAAAGTTCAGATTCAATGGCAACTTCCAACTCGATGAAAGCGATGTCAAAAACCTCATCCAGATCGTCCAAGAACATGAGGAAGTGGATATGGGATATTACGCAAGTCAGCTTGCAGTGGATTACATGCAGGCATACTACAAGGTGAGAAAGCTTCAAATTCAGCATTCTACGCACACTCAACGATCATTTTAGGTGGCTATGAAAAATTGGGTCGATGATGTTAGCATACACGTCATTGAGGAACAACTTGTACAGAAATTGCCCCCCGTATTCGATCACAAAACGATTGAGCAACTCACGGATGCCGATGTGAATCACCTGACAGCAGAAAAATCCAACAACGCAAGCGATCGTGCCCACACTCTGGAGAAGCTTGATAGTCTGACAAAGGCTTCGAAAGAGCTCGAAAGCCTCGGCAAGCATCGCCTGCAAACGCATGGTATGTTCTCCAAGACAAGCCATGTCTCATACTAACAAGCCACACATCAGCCTCCAGCCATCCGGCTCAGGATCGAGGGTCGAATAGCACAGTGGGTGCAAATGATACGTCGCCTACGCCCCTGGAGTCGCAATCAATGTCGCCCATTAACGAAGCGGTTGAAATGGATGAGCACGCAGAAGCGATAGAATCCCCGGCAGTTGCACTGGTACAGAATGATCTTGGAGAAGCATTAGCATCGCCAATGAAGGCGAAGAAGAAACGCAGCCCCAAGAGTACCAAACAAACTGTCTTCGAATGGGACTAAGGGCAATGCATAGGTGGGCATCCACCACGTCTAAAACGGCAACTCGTGGTCGACCAGTCGAGATTCTGTCAAAGTATCGAATATTATAATATTGGATTTAATCTCACTCTACATCTTATGTTGAAAAAATGCAAAAATCCCGTCGCTTAGGGTTTGTGGATACCGCAAAGCATGTAATGTGACACTCATTCAGAATGACCCTCAGACTGCACATGGGGTTCTTATTGAAGCTCCCACAGACGAGCCAAGCTTCAGATTGGGCGGCAGCAACCATTATCTCCGGGCTTTGGCCGCTTCCACAGTTGCTGCCGCTGTGGGTTACGCCGTAAGGTGCGAGAATAACGCCTGCATAACTGCTCTTGGCTAATTGGTACTGAATAGTGATATGCAAGGTCCTAGCAAATCAGCATCATCAATAGTCATGCTCGCTACACGCATTTTCAAGCTCAGCTTCGGTCCCCTACAAAATTAGAACTGCTACGGTCGGGAGATTTTCCACCATCTACTCTTCCATGTGCAGGTTGCCAAATTCTCTCTCAATGTTCTCGGCACGAGTGACACCTGCAGCAGCGATGTGGCGCTGACCTCCAATAGGAGCACTACACTCTGGGCAACGAGTCTGCTCCATGGGTCCGCCACATTCACCTATAAAGAATGTTAGCACACTCTGTCGGCTGAGAAAGGGAGTGAACCGTCTTACCAATAGTGAAAGGATGACCATTGGTACAGCAGTACCAATGGCCAGTGACACTGAACTCCTCGACATGACAGCCACCACCATGCGCATCTCAGCGCTGCTGATGGACTTCTCGAGCATCGCACGAACACCATTGACTTCAGAAGTGACGCTGTTGGTCTGGCCCGGGAACATGCGACAGATCTCTTTGGCTTGGTTGAGATGCAAGACTGCTTCGCGCTTGAGAGCCTCGCTCTTCTGTAAGCTGTCCCAGTGTCAGTGATGATATTCCACGAGACAAATAGTAGCTTACCTATTTCCGCCCAAAGCCAACGTTGCACCGCACTCAAGAGCCGCAAAGTGAGCCCAAAAGATATGGCCCTCAGCCTGCTGAAGAGGATACTTCGATTTCATAGCAGACTCATAGAAAGAGTCACACTCCATGCGATACTTGCTCAGGATGATCGACAACGGTTTGGCGCTACGCTGCTGATGAGGCATGCTCTCCCAATTTCGCACTAAGTCCGTAATGATGACAAGATCGCACCGAAGGCCGAGAGCAATCGCCAAGAGTGTACCACAAGTTTGTAGGATGCTCCGGTCATACTCGAACTTCGGCATATCTACGTTCTGGCGTCTTCGAACAGACTCGACAAGATCGCGAACACGTTGGAATGGCTGCTCCTCCGCACGCACCTTATTTGTGAAATTCGCAATAGCGCGACGAAGCTTGAGAAAGGCGGTGTAACGGCCTGCAGTCGAACGACGGATAGCAGCAGCCAACGTGCTGGGACCAGTGAATGAGACTTCAGCAATCAAAGGAGTCTGCCCAACAGTCTTCAGTAGTTCTCCTTGCTTCTGTTGAAATTTTTCTGCAAGCGGCAGGTACGCCTGATGGGACCAAGCGATGAACTTCTTGGTGTTTTCGTCAAGTAACGCCCGTCGGATAACGCGTCCATACCGAGCAATGGTGCGAAGACAGCCGCGGCAATTGGGGCAGGTCTTGAGGTTCTCATAGGAGAGAGGCAGCAGACCGTCCTTGATAGAAACCGGCACGCTTAGATGGTCGACTTCGCCCATGTCGTAATGCTTGGAAATGTCCATCTGGCCATCGAGAGTCTCCACAGTGAAGATGTGCCCGCACGGGGGAAAGAGACAAGGCGTCTTGTCCAGATCCAACTCTGCATACTTCTCCAGCGTGTAGAGATCCACCGTGCTGTCTCGAACCTCTTCTGTGGCGCAAACTTGGCAGAATTTCGAAGAAGGGCACATCTCGCCGCACATCGAAGGGCACTGATGACCGCAACCCAAAACTTTCTTGCAACGCTTAGAGCAAGGAACCCAATCGCACGGAGCGCCGCAAGGCATCTGGCACTCCGCGTGTTCGCAAAACGAAGGGCACTTCTCTTCCATACAAGGCGTGCAAGGCTCGTGGCACTGCTTTTGGCACGCAGAATGAATGCAGCGCACCTCGCAGTTGGAAGAGCAAGGCGGGCAGGGTTCCCCAGTATGACACTGCTCCGGGCACGAGTGAACGCAGCTGGTGAAGCTCCTGCCGCGCCTATGAGTGCACTTGGCGTGATTGATTGTGTCACTCTTGCCTTCATGATTCCGCGGGCGGCATTCAAAGCACGCTGATTGACAATTATGACCGCATTCCAGCGTCGATGAGCACCGCTCCTGGCAGCAATATCCTGGATCATCGACAGCAATACGACAAGCAACGACGACGTCGTGCCCGCAACCAGGAACTTGACGCTCAACGGGCTCTCTGCATATATATCTGGCCGTGTCTTGGTACGACCAGCACGGCATCCTAGTAACGTGATGTCCGCAAGGTAGGGTGATGTCACATTGAACAATGATAGCGCACTGGGCCTCGCATTCATCTCCGCAGGCTCTCTTGCAAGGATGAGTGCAGCCCTTTCTCGGTCGAACGCAGTCCTTCAAGCAGTGGACTCCATTGTGCAGGCTCTCCGCATGACATTTTGACGGACAAGCATGACCACAAGGCAGTTGCTTGCCGCACATGAGATCGCAACCTGCTTCTGGTGCCACACGAGAGAAGTCCTCTGGCTCCGTGACCTGCATAGCGGTATCGGGGTGGCGAGGGCAGGATAGCTCCAGAACAGTGCCAATGTTGCCCTCGGTCCTGAAAATCTCCAGGATTCGTTGCCACATTGGAACACTCGATGCGGTTGCCGAATTGCCTAGGATATACATACCGTGTTTCGCACGAGAGAGCAATACATTGATTCTATTGGGGGTCCGCAAGAAACCGCAGTTGTTGCTGTCATTGCTGCGAACCAGAGAGATAATGACCACCTTAGCTTCTTCTCCTTGGAAGTTGTCGACAGTGGCGAGTCGAATCGCTTGGAGCAGTGTGCCCTTGGTCATGGATTTACGGCGACGTGAAGAATCAGCGGCCAGAGCCAGTTCCACATCCTTCGTCGCATCTTCTTGAGCCAATTCATCGATGTCTCGGTCGTTGAGAATGATGTCGAAGGAGTTCTGGAGCTTCTCCTTCAAGTGCCGCAGCTGGCCTAAGTACGGTGTCAGTACCGCAATATCATTTGCGGTATAGACGCCTTGCTTCTGGAGATGGCCGACGAGAGCAGCGACCATTTCGACCTCGTAGCGGTTGGTACGAGAAGCCGACTGCATCTGAGTTCTCTTACCATCTTCTTTCTTTTTATGGTCCATCCAGAACAGTCTCTTACGCATTCCCACGACTTCCGGATAAGTCTTCACTGATTCAGCATCTTGCAAATTAGGATACAATGTGGAGCGGATGAGCCGCGATACATATGGGTGCATGCGTCGCTGAGTCTCCAGTGTGACGTACGGGAGACCATGGACATTTTCCTGGCGAGGGTGAATAAGTCGCTCGAACAGAGACACATCTAGTGCGATTTGGTTGCTGCGGGGGTTCTCTGCAGAAAGGTCATAGTTCTGCACTTTCGGCCTTAGTTGCTGGTGGTCTCCGATCAAAATGGCATGCTCCAACGATGGTAGCATAGCAGTGAGAAGGTGGGCCTCTAGAACTTCTCCAGCCTCCTCCACCACGAGAACCTTGGATCGAAGTTTAGAGAGGGTACCAAGCTGACGCGCCAGTCCCGTCGTTGTGACTCCGACGACATTCGCATTCGATAATACGCGCAAGTCAACGTCGCCACGCAGAGATTCCATTGCCGCTTTGTTGCGGTTGAACGTCGCGAGCTCAATCCTCAGGTCCTGATAAATGCAGGAAGTGAGCTCGTCTATCCATGAGTTGTGCAAAGCCTCGCGCTCTCCCCGAGTCATGTCGAAGAGCCTCACTGTTCCACTGCGCAACACCGCGAGACTTCGATCTCGAGCGAAAGGTAAGGCTGGGCCTTCTTTCCACCAGGTCCTCCAACAGGAACTCGTCTTCTTGCCGTGGACGACGATGAATCCATCTTCGTCTACGTCCTGAGGCAGCTGAGCACAGAAATATGGATACTTTGCATTCAAGAGGGATATGATTTCCTTCTCGGGATTGCGCAGGATGGAACGGAGATGCTGAACTAATTGATTGATGGCTTGACCTGATTCCTCGATCGAGCATTTCGAGTCGAACCAATGCTTACCCTCCATTTTCGTAAAGCTGTGCTGCCAAGCTAATGTGCGGAGATTAATGCCTGCAAGGCGTTCACTCCTGGAGCGAGAGCCGATGCGGACGATCTGACTTATTCCAGCGTCGAGGAGGTTTTCCAGGAGTTGGTCCAAAGCATGATTGGTATAGCAAACGCAGATGATGGGTCCGAGATTGGCGGCATGCTTGTTATCCAGGAGCGCCTGGAGGATCTTCACGCCAGTGTACGACTTCCCTGTTCCGGGGGACCCTGAATCAAGCCAATTGCATGAGTGAGTGCATGTTGTGCAGCCTGGGACAGAATTAGTAGGAGACGTAGAACGTACAGTCTCAACTACTCACCTCTCGCTGTGTCTTATCGAGTCCACTAAGCTCCAGCGCGGAGGCGATGCCTTGCGGTGTATTGTCCGTGTTGCGATACTGGTCACGCAGATTTTCCGGAAGTAGGCCACGCAAGTTGTATCGAAAGCCACCACGCACCGAGTACGCTGGTCGACGCGGCTCTGCCCTATTGGCATCAGGTATGAGTGCCTCTGCAAAGGGTACATCGAGGGATGCGGCCATACGCTGGAGTGCAGAAAGTGTCGGTCCGAAAGTGGGCAGCAGAACTCCGGGAAATTCGATGAGAGAGCGGCGAACCTGTCGCGAAGACAAGCAACCCTTGATGAAGTCCGACGCTGCAAATGGCTCTGTCGAAGCAAGCTGGGCGGTGACGAATGCGTGTTCACGGTCCTTCCACAGTGTGTGCTGCTTGTGAATGGAAGATCCGGTCGTTTTAAGCTTGGGTGGGACCGAACCAAGGTCGGGCGAGTGGACAACGAGGAATGTGGCTTCTTGATTTGCCTCCTCACTCGACGACAGCAGACAGATCAAGGACTCGGGAGCAAGTCGCTGAGACTCTTGCCACCAGTCTTCGCGTTTCTTGGAGGATTTGCCGTGAAGCAGTTGGGGCTGCTGAAACCGCAAAACAAAGAGCAAGCCCTTTTTGGTGTCGAACATTACGTTGTAGAGAGAGACGCCATGGTAAGCATTCGTGCGAACCTCTTGCTCTGAAATTCGAGGAGTATCTGCTGCACTCCGCTGATGATAAAGTTGAGCTTTGACGGCATCTCTCAGCTGTCCCACTGTATCTTCTCGCACGAGGCGGAAATTGCGATCGATCAAGCCGGGCAGACCGCGAATGTGCCACAGGTTCGGGTCTTCACGCGGTAAGTATTCTGTCCGCTCACTTAAGATCTCTTGCAAAGTTGGCAGGATCTCGATGTCCTGGATGTCGTCACTATCATTGTCATGACGAGGTCCACGCTCGGACAAAGCACCCGGGAGATCTTGATCCACCGTGAAAGTAGCGGCAGAATCTGAACCAACATGACCAGGGATAGCGCAAGTCTCTGATAAATTGATTGCGAGGTGCAGTACGGTCTTGATGGTGCGTAAGTGCCGCTCAGCGGCCCGACTCAGATTGGAAACGTCGAGAAGTGAGACCAAAACCTCAGCGGCGGCCTGGAGATTTGTATTGGCCATGGCAGAGCTGTTCCGTTCGAGCACCCCAGCAAGAACAGGAATTACAATTTCGATGCACTCGTGATCCTCCCGGGCTGATAAGCCTCGCGCCAGCGCGGTGAAAATATTGGAGCCCCGCTCGCCGTTGATACCGTATAAGGTATTAAGAAGCGCAGTATGCTGAGTCTCGACCACCATAGATTGCAGCACAGTATCGTGCGAGAGTATTCTGAAGTAAGGCAGCAGAAGGGCGGCTATGAAAGCTTCCAGCTTGTCATCGTCCATGTTTTCGAAGTTCCGGTCAATGATCTCGCGGACACGAACAAGGCCGCACTCCTCTTCAAGTACGGAGATGACGAGCTGCATATTATCGGCACTGGATTCAAGGAGTTTGAGCGCTAGCTTGACGAATTTTGCGAGCTCATCGTCTCCAAGTGGTCGGCTCTTTCTCTTCTCTTTCGGAACGTAATATAGCCACTTCTTCAGCAAATTCGCATGGTCGTTGTCATTTGAAGGTGAGCCATTTGGGTGACCGCCTTCAGCACTAGATGAAGAAGCAGATGTCTGGCGATTGTGGCCTTTCTGACCGGGAGTGGCGCTGTTGGAGGAGCTCAACTTGTGCTTGAATCTGCACCTGTCGCCATACGGACACTTCTTGCCGGTCTCGAAAAATTTGCAGACTCCTTTCATCATCTTGTGCAGCCAATGAGGCTGTCTGTTAGCCAGTGCTGCTGTGATCTGGAACAGTAGCCTCGGGACTCGGAGAAGAGAAGACAAGCAGCTTTTCTTGAGCAATACGAGATTGGCCGAATTAGCATTGACTCCTCCAGGTCACTCTCTGGTCGACTGGATTACTGCAAGCGCGGCAGTCGCTTGTCATCATGCTGCAAGTTCGAAACACTGAATGTGGAACCCCAAATTCAGTGCATTACATCTGGCTTGCGCAAACATCTTTGAAAGGAGGGAGGATGCCAGGAATTCCTATTGGTTCAGCACTCTTCCCTACGGCATTGAGCTTTCCCACTATGCATGACTTACTGCTAATCGTCCTGGAGACAGCTAGTTGTGTTTGCTTTCAGTTGTGTGCTCGCAGCCTCGGAGCCTACAGCATGCACGCTTTTGCGGCCAGCTGCACTCGAACCCACTTCTGCGATACAGATGCATGAGGGCGAACTGTGACCATTGGCGACCATGCAAGCTCGTAGACACTTACGGTCGCCCTCATGCAGCATACCCACGTCGCATGCTGTGCATCCCTACGTTGCACGTCAGCTTCGCAAACGCCGCAATCTGTTCACCCGACCCCTCCCCGGGGTCAAGTGGTCCGGGCAGCAGGCGCTACTGGCGAACGTTCTCGCACGCAATCTGTTTGCCCTTTGTCCTCGAAGAAGTTTTTTGCTGCTCTTGCATCTGCAGGTGGCCAGCGCGCGCGACAGTGTTAACTTAGTTACAACTCCTCTATCGTCCTGCTAGCTCGCAAAAAGCGCTACTTCGCAACTCCTCCGCAATCTTGGTCGCTTGGTTCTCAATTCCGCTAATCGATGACGCATACTCTCGCGCTCCCAGGAGCTACTGCGGCTGAATTGTGTTAGTTAATGGACACGGCACATACTGCAAAAGGTGTGTGCTGTCTCCTGGATGGAGGTCGAGCTGCAAGCATGCGAGGATTAAGTGAGCTTCGATATTGCGATGAGCATGCTGCCTCGAGGGACATAGCGGATGTGCAGACAGTCAACGAGCTTCTGCCCTTGGAACAAGCGAGTCTTTTCAACGCGCCCTTCCGTCCCTTACCGGCATGCTTTGTCTTGTCTCTGCTCGCTCGGGCGTCCTGCGCATCTCATGCTGTGAACGGGTCGTTATGCGACGCATTACAAGACTCCCCGATAAACAGCAGCTTAGTAGGGCAAAGGTGTGTATAGCGGCTGGAAATTATGTCGACCAGGATTCGCCTGTCAATACATGAAGGCCTAGCACACTGTTCCGAGTCTTTTCATGTTTTCGGCAATGCTTCAAAGCGCACCAGGACGACCACGACCTTCCAGAAGTGGTGGTTGCACATTCTTCGAAATTTCAGCGCCCCATTGACTCTAGCGTCGGATAGATGTTTCTCCGCCGTCACCGTCGCACGCGCGCCGGCCGGCCTTAGGCCATCACCTCTTAGACCTCCGTGATAATCAAGGTTGCCCGAGTTGACTGCGTCCTCGCCTCCAGGACATCTATGTGCCTCGTGATTATGGGAAACAATATTTCAGAAAGGAATCACGCCTCGCCTCGGCACGTCTACGCGCTGCGGGTAAAGGGTTTTTGTTATGCGCAATGCAAACTATCAACAAATGATTTCGAAGCTTTTCACTGGCAAGCATGGCTGTCACAGAGCGATCATGTTCTTGCTCTGAAGGAAGGACATGCAATCTCACTCTATCCTGGATTCCTCAGAATTGATCAAAGTGATGCCGCACCGATGTCCTTGTGGGCCAAAGTCGATCGTAAAAACTTCGAGAACGATTTATCAGCCTCGTCGCACATGGCAAGTATCAAGATCAGAGTCTATTGGCTGAGGTGGACAGGCCGAGACGCATGGAAGGAGCACAGACCGAAACAGCGCTTT
Source organism: Cercospora nicotianae (assembly GCA_029490675.1). Lineage (NCBI taxonomy): Eukaryota > Fungi > Ascomycota > Dothideomycetes > Mycosphaerellales > Mycosphaerellaceae > Cercospora > Cercospora nicotianae. Next base: position 1,451,453 of record JANQAT010000002.1, read on the forward strand.
CGGAACAAGATGAACGCCAACTTGCTGATGATATCGCCTTCTTGACTTGTGTGTCGCAGGGCCGAGATGGGGTAACGGCAGCAGCGGTACAGCACTTTCCCAACAAGCCATTCTTGCGGGTAACAGTTTCTGCCAATGGGGGCATACTAGAAGCTACAAAGACTGCAGTTCAACGACTGTTCGCTCACCTTGAAGAATGGTCGCGAGGGAAGTCGATGAGGAAGGACACTCTGTCGAAAGTCCAGACTACGCTCGTCACCCTTCACCGAGACCGCATTTTTGATCGACTCGGCATCGTAAAGAAAGCAGGAACCATTGGTTGTGGGATAGAAAAAGTCCGTTGAGATGATTTTGTCACAAGCAATGTCCACAGGTTCCCATGATGAGGAGCAGCTTGGCTTCCATCGGCGTCTCAAGAAATTTCAGCAAGCTCTCCAGCAGATCATAGCCTCGCAGGTGGGCGACGAAGAACGAAAAGATTTCATTCGGCTTTTGCGGTGCGCCAACAAGCTGATGTACTTCCAAGATCTGATTTCTGAGCACTTTGGAGTGGACTGGATGCGACAGCTGCGTGCTCTTGCGAACTATCACAGAATCTTTCATTATCTCATGACATTAGCGACTCACGCGAAAGCCCTATTTGGATCGATCACAATTTCCACAATAAGACGTCCTAGCATACCGAAATGGAAGCAGAAAGAGAAAATTGTTCATGCCGAGATTCAAATTCTGGCTCATATGGAGCAATTTACCTCACACAGACCCCGTTATATTCGAGCTAGCAAAAGACCATGCTATCTGTGCTACCTCTTTATGCACGGACATGGCATGTATAGCGTGCCTCGATCTCATGGGGAAGTGTTTAATAAATGGGGCATCGAAGACAATTACAACTTTAGCAAAACCTCAAAGAGGCGGACAACGGCAGCGTTACGATACACCGCATGTCAAGTCGCAAGCGCAATCCATCGTCGAAGTGTTGCGCTCCCACGACCGATGTATCTGCAGGCTCATCACACCTCCAGCAAGAATGTTATAGGATCAGGTTCTGGTATATCTACGTTGATCTCAAAAGCGCCGACTCCTTCACCGACGGCCCTTGACGATGAAGGAGCAGGAAACTCGATACTCGCGGCTACTCCGACGGTCCCACAATTCCCAAGAAACTCAGTGCTTACGGCGAACCCCAAGGACGATTCTAACAAAATCCTTTGCCCAATGTGCGAATGGAACACTCCCCGCAGCAGTCGAGCCAAAGGGCGAGAAGGCAACATCCAAATTGAGCAGAGTCATGGTCATGCCTCAAGCATCAGCAGATCAAGCACTCCACGGCCCACCTTTGGGACGTCGTCATCTCGAAGTCCTAATGGTACGGAATTCACCTCAGTGGCCCAATTCAGCATCTGTCGAGCGTCACCGGTACGGACTGGTTACTTGCGGACGTGTGGTCTCGAGTTATTTGTTGAGGTAGAAAGCGACTCAACAACTCGACCGCAGAGTCGCCACATTGTCCTCTTGGTAGAAGCCAGTCAACAAAATCGTCCGAGCCTCCAAAATATTGCGAAGATTGACTTGGACAAGTTGTCTGGCGGTCAGATCACATTCAAAGCGACCACGGAGAAAGATGCTCTCCATTTTGTTATAAGTAGACGCCAGCAAGACTACATACTGCAAGGCCACCAGCTTTAGTCGACTTCTAGGTTACTCCACATTTCCATCCTTGTCCTGATGGGCCTTCTCCACATGATCACTCGAACTCAAACGCAGCGAGAAATCCAATTATTCTCACATTGCCGGTTTAGAAGTTGCCGCGATTCCGCGGGTAATGCGGCCCTTGGTACAAGGATCGCTGAGAATCAGGCGCACCATAAACCCGTCTCCTTCACCACCTTCCTGCTCGGTGTCTGTCTGGATTCTGACCTCTGCAGTACTTCTTGTATTATTTGAACTATCGCGTTCCTAAGTTTGGCGCAGTCATCATGGTTATTTTACGCGCAATATGGTCTGCAACGATGTCTCGGGAACGGATTACGTCCTTGTTGTTAATGCCGCCAGGAAGCCAATTTCTACATCCTCGAAGACGGCTTGTATAGCGCCCAGGACTTTATCTGCGCTGCTAGGATCTGATCTCGAGGCAACCCAGTCTTAGTACTGTAGGACAGAAATCCCACTCCTTGATGATAACACAGAGGCTATGGGATCATTTCCCATCATTACCCACTTGCGGGACGACTAAACCATCGCTGAGCCCCACCGCGATGCTGAGAACGAGGCCGCATGTACCCCTGCTCACAAAACGTTTTGCAAAGAACGAATTTCACTTCTAGATTCAGCGCGCTCCGCTCGTTCATCATGCCGTCGTGTGCTTCATGTGACGATGATCAAGTCTGCTGCGGGCTATTTGTCAGCGGACCGCATGTCCCCGAATTTACCGCTACCCGAATAGCTGAAACGAGGACATCATCCGCGCCTTTGCAAACCTCTAAGTACTCTTAGCCTCCAGGTACGCTGCCACGTCCCTAATCCTTTCATTAGTAGGTCTGCCGAGATTGGCTGGGGAGATCCCATCATGCGTTAAAGCCATGCAACGTGTCTTGCGGCATCGTCTGACCGGGATGCGGCGATACAGCAATACAGCGACACTAGGAAGCTGAGAGGTGATCTCGGTACCGCGCTATTCCAGAATCGGAGGTTTCGCATTCTTCCTACAGACATCGCCGAAAGCAGACTAGTGTTGGGTAGCCACATCTGCTGCATGTACAGAAGCAATGCTTGTGGCTTGCAGCATGATGCAGAATCACGGCGAATGCTCATGGTACTGACAATTCCTCCATTCGATGAGTGTACGTTCTATCCTGATCTCGGAGCACCCAGCACCCGCCCGAGCCCCCTTGTGCATGCAAGCGGGACTCGAGGTGATTTGGGGAGAGGGGTCACAGCGCTTTGGGGACTTAAATGGTAGACTTGCTCTTGTCACGCCCTGACGGGCGCACTGCCTTGATACAGCAGGCTTCTCGCACTATTGGATCACAATACCTGTGAGCATGACAAAAATGGCACAGACGTGGACTTTGGACGATGCTCATACTAAAGCGCATGTTTTCAGCGATCTTCAGTCAAAGATCTCGTACGACTTTTGTGATCTCAATCTGCTTGAAAGGTGCTTTTTGGCCGGGGACACCAATAGCCCCGACCGAGAGGGCCACCGAGGGCTCGCTCAACTTGGCGACTCTCTCATGGGATTTGTTGTGATGATTGATGGAACAGAGCGGAATCTTCCCCGAGGTAAAACTCAAGACCTTATATTTGATCTTATCCTGACGCACGGAATGTAGCTGTATTGCAAGCATCATCATCTGAAATTCGAAGCAAAGAACACTGCGGCAGAATCGCGAAAGTGCTTCGTCTTGACCAATGGCTGAAGCTTAGCGAACGTCAAGTCCACAATGGCGTTCAGCCAACTACTTTAAAGAATGTTGTAGCGGCGCTCGTTGGAGCTGTCTGGCTGGACTCGCACAGTTATCTTGCCGTACTGAAGCTGATGATACAAATGGGGTAAGTCGAGGAAATGGTGAGGTGTGGAAGTCGACTGAACCCACAAACTAGATTATTGAACCACGCGTATCATCATGACCAACAACAAGCGGCTGCGCAAGTCCATGAGGAACGACATAGCGATTACTGGTCACTCTTGACGGAGAGTGATCGTACAGTTCTGGATGCAATCCAGCTACGATCTCCCAATTCGCATGATTCGCCAACACAGATGATGAGATCGTATACTCACCCCGGCGAATGCTTGCAAGCTGACTTGTTGACTAATGCCAACCGAGGGGAACAATTCCTCTCCGGCTGCAACGATTGGCATCTGCCCATCCAGAGCCCTGAAGCTGTATCCTTGCAGATGGCAAGCCTTGAATCCTCGACGATGGAAGGGATATCACCGTCAAACGACAACGGCTCTCCCACTTCACGAGTTCAGCTGCCGATATCCGAATCTCAGGAGCTAGACACGTCGAATATGCCACAGGGGTCGGCAAATACAGAAAGTATTGGGGGGTCATCCTTGTCCATGCAGGAACCAAACTCGGACGAGGTCGAAGGCACTCAGGAAATCTCTTCCACACCTTTCTCCTCTCAAAGGTCGCGAATTCCACCAGGAACGCGAAACTATGGCGGCGTTCGAAAGCCGCCTGGACGGAAAGGCAACCGGAAGACGCCAGGAAGGCCTCAGGCAGACGATCCTGCAACGTTAATCGATAATTACATCAGTTCGGAAAATAGGAAGGGTCACGATGCGCAACGGCGTGCAATGGTCTTTGCTGCGATGCGGACCTACCAAGCCATGATTCTAAAAGTTCCTGGCAATGGAAAAGCTGGGCTAGCCGCACTAGCGATCTCAGTCGGTGACAGCTCGGCACTCTCCATCCTCAAAGCTGCAGTGCAGGGTCTGCGATCGCAAACTCTAAGCGACATCATCCGCATAGATAGAGCAATGACTATCTCAGAGCGTCTTCGTGTGATCAATCGCACGGACTGCTGTATCGAATTTCTCCGATTGATGCGTAACTATCACACCGTGGCGCTGTGGAGAGATATCACGACTACCAAATGGGGTGGGGTGGATGCATTCGTGGTCAGTACACCAGAAAGCCTTGCCTCGGAGGTCCCTAGAGCTGGCAATCCCCTGCATATCATAAAGGCTCATGTCAGCCAAGGTTCGACCAGCTTTGGAAATGCTATGGAGGGCGCTGAAACACCATGTATCGGCAGGCGTCTACGAAAGTTAGGCGAAAGGTTAGATCGACTCGTAAGAGCTTGGGGTGAGGGAGTCTTATTGCTCCTTGGCCAGACATTGACGGAGACAAGGTCAGCTGTGTCCCCGTCATATCCTGCTATCCCTGCTGATCGTTACGAACAGAATCTTGGAACCACGTGACGGAGATTTCGATCGACTTGTCGAGCTGATGGACGTCTCTGAAGGTGCGCGAATTCGAGATGGATGGAGTTTATTCCGCCCGGCGCTAAGCACCTAAAGGGCACACTACGGATATTACGTCATCAAATCACTTCCTGAAGACTTCCTGCACTCCTAATAGCCCAGTTGGTTTGTCCTATCTCAGTCTGTCATGCCGATCCTTCTGTCCTACATTGCCGCAAATTCGCACTAAGTTAGTGTTGCACAAGCTCTCTTGAAGTCGCTCCTCCAAATGTTCACTGTCCTATCTTCAGCGAGTGAAGCGTGTCTTGTTAATAGTACGAGGGTGCGTTGTGGGGAAACCGTTAGTAATAGTAGGTGTAAGGTTGGTGGCGTTGTGTCCTCTATGTGTCTTGGTTAGCCGTCACCTGGCTAGGGGAAGGTTGGTACGATGAGCTCTCGAGACGGCCTGTAGCTATAGCGAACTGGATTGTCGCCAGGACTGCGTCTATTGCCGGTTTCCACTTCTCGTTGTCCGATGCTGCCTTTCCTCCAAGGAAAAAGGAGAGGTTGCCTCTCATAGTGTCCGTATGTTGTAGCATCTGTAGTCGGAGATCATCCCATAGACGGCACCGGAATAAGAAATGCTCGACGGTTTCACTTGCTTGTGTGCATACGCACTGGTCTGATTCTGCAGCTCCTATCCGGTAAAGGTAACTATTCAGTCGTGACATTCCGGTTCGGAGCTGTGCCAACACGCTCGCTTGTTTGCTTCCGAGGCGATCGTATATCTTTCGTGTGTGTGGACCAGGTATTGCGGTGTCGATTCGTCGTATATGCTTTCCCACCCCTTCGATCGGTTGGCGTCTTTTCCTTGTTTCTGCTCTGAAGTGGCTCACAACAGTCGACTTAGCTGCCGGTCGGGTCGACAGTGGTGTTCGACCGGGCTCTGTCGCAGCTTTCGCCGCTTCTTTCGCTTTCTGGCCAAGTTCAAACTCGGGAGTGGGACACCACGCCAACCGGACAGTATTGCGGCCCTGCAAGGCCCCCACGCTCCTGTAGATCTGTTGTATGGTCTCCTGTCCTGACTGGTGTCTAGGACTGCATACGGCTTGCAGTGCGGCTCGGTTGTCTGAAAATAGATGTATGTTCCGCGAGACTGTAGACGGGGGTATTTGTGCAAGGCCTTCTGCCAACGCTATCAAGGCGGCTGTGTACGGATTGTGCTCGGTCCTTGCTGATACTGTAGTCGAGACGACGATGGATGGAAGCTCTCCCCGCTCGGTGTCCTGTATGGCCCTTAGGATTGCGATAGGGTCGGACATGTCCCCCATCATAAGGACCCCTATCTCAGATTACGTCTTTCTTTCAGGACGCCTGCCTTATCCTAAGATTTGCTCCATAAGCACACAGCACAGGCTCCGCTGGTGGCGACACCACCTTGCATAATGCACAAGGCTCCCAGTGCGAGTGGGCCAGCGGCTTCCTTCTCTTTGTGTACCGACATGCGCATCCGTCCTTTCGAGCCGCGCAGACGGTGTCTCTGTCGCCGCCATTGCGCGCTACGCCCCGCGACCGAAGTCGTTTCGCGTTACCTGCCCAGGTCTCCCCGAAGCAGGCCGACCATGTCTCGCCGTGTAGGATCGAGATAGCGCCCCAGCCGGCAGCGAAACCTCTTTACCTACCCGACTAACCAACCCTATGCTCGTTGTTTATACAAGTCCGCTACAGAGGTGGCCTGTCCCCTCATCCTGCGAGCAGGATGTGTGGCTTCTAACCCACATCGGCGAACAAGTCCTCTGCCTGTAGCAGTGGCCTGCCTCCTCACGCTGATAGCCAGCGCGTGCAGCTTCTACACTGCAAGTAGGAACGAGTCGGCTACCCTCGCCAGCATGTTGCTAGTCTCAGAGCGCGTATAGGTCAGGGGTGTCCTGTCTCGTGCCTAGCTCAATTACACGTCCACCGGTCTTGTCGTCTTAACAGCTGTGCTGTCCCCCTACTTCCTCTTAACAGCTGCCGCGCGACCAGCAGCTGAGGGGCGACAAGTGATGCACCGGCTTCGGGCCTGGGTCGACGTTCCAGGTAGGCAGGAGTCGGATGGTTTTCGTACGCCATATCCCCTGGTTTTGTAGGTGGTTTTCCCTTGACGTTCTGTAGCCTCCTGTCAGCCTGTGCTCCGGAGGTGGTAACTCTTACCTCCGCTCTAGAACTCCATCTAGCCATAGCTGCGTATTCCATCGACAGGCGACACCTCCTAAGCTCTCACTTAGTTACCTCAGTGCGAGTGAGGTAGATGGAAGTGCTAGATAGTAAGTGTAGCTGAGGTCAACGCCGTCGCGTTTGCTCCGCCGGCTTCCGCACGACGGCCCCTCGCGCGGCGGCGAGACCTTTTCCCGTCGTTATCCAGGACGAGACCTTTTACGTGTCTCTGTCTAGGACAGGCTGCTTTTACGGCCATCCCAAGGCCCTGATCGAATGTACTCCCAGCGGGTCCAAGTAGGCTTGGCGCTGTTATATGCTCCGCACGTGATACGTGTAGCGCGGGGTAACAAGGTCCAAATTTTTGGCAATCCGGCATCCTAGTCTATGCAACTTCATCAGCTCTCCTCCTTACTACGTCAGGCGTCGAGATATCCGCAAAGCCACAAAATTTATCCTTCTTCACCCTAGCCTCGGATACGAGAAGGCCTCATGGCCTCAGAACCCCGCGACTCCCCCAACGCCACTGATGATCTCAATCACATCGCCGAAATCGCCGGAAGCGCCATAAAAGAAAGGCTGCAGAAGGACATGGATCCAGCACAACAGCACAAGGCACATGTTTCTTTCGAACTGGGTCACTATGCCGATATCCTTGGAGGAATGATGGAGAAATTCACCAAGGTTGTCCGGGTCAATCTCTCCCGTGAAGAAACACGCTCATGCGAACTACAGGAATTTCCGTCACGGCACCCCAACAGCCAGCTGCTATGGGGAAAGGGCGTGATCATCCTTCGGCGCACGACATTCGAGGAAGGAGCACTGGGTCACGTTGCTGAGGGACGTTGGATGCTGGCTCTAGCAACGAGCGGAGAAAAAACTCCGGGCTGCTCGTACAGCCTTAGCGAAAAACTGCATTTGGAAACAGGGGACATTTATTTGCGCTACAGCGTCAAGAAGGTATCATGAGGTCCGTTCCACTCACGCAAAAAGTCGTCCAGATCCTCATTCTGCCAATCTTGGAGCGTAGAGGTATAAGGATAGCTCTCGGTCGCTGGCTCGTATCCTGTCGGTGTCCCGGCAACCTCCATTGCCAAATCATGCAGTCCGTGATGCACTATTTGCTGAGGAACAACGGACTCGCTGCCCTGGACCCGTATCGAAGCCACAGACATTGCATTGTTGTCGGGATGTGACAGGGAAGGATGTTGTGGTCCAAAACAGTCCCCGAAACGCAAACTGGATGGGCCGGCGGAATCTCTTCGAAATTCGCCATTTGCCTCAGCCACATGTCCTGCTTGGATTTCATTGGCTGCCACAGCAGCCAATACCTCCAAGGTGGTGTTCCGGGCGTTACAAGTCCCCACTGTCCGCTGGTGTCCAAAATGCTGAGAGAAGAGATGGCCGTCTGTGTGAAGTTCAAACGGGTTAATGTCGCATTGTGTGAATTGCCTCTTCAACATCTCGCATGCAACCGTCTGCAAGGTCTGTGCTGCGCGCAGCACGCAATCCAGGTGTTCATTGCAAAACTGCCAGATCAGTGATGCGGCGGTGTCAGTGATCCTGTTCTCCCAACTAATTCTGTTAGCCAATGATGAGCACATGAGAAAACAGAATGCCACATACAAGTCCCTGCATTGCGTCCCAAGTATGAGGAGTATACCTAACCCATTGGGGTGCGCTGCAATGTCCAAATACACGCGCGCCCTCTTTCGAACGTCTCTCACCCGTTGAACAGGTACATCCGACAGCTCCGAAAACATACGCTCCGCAGCTGCAACTGCGGTCTCTCTGCGTCCTGCTCGCGTCTGTTTCCGTTTGACTCCTGGCTGTAGTCTTTCGATTTCATACACAACCCAGAGCAGGGAAAGACGTCTATTGCTCTCCCAAAAGTGAGATTGTTCGTCCGCTCGGTCGTATTTCTGCATAACGGATTTTTGCCTGGTCTGGTTACCGAGTGCATTGCGTCTGCCCGTATCAGAGGAGCCCTGCTCTTGGCCCAGTAGACTCGTGTAAACTTCAAGAGATATGCTGGAGCCATGTTTGAGACGTTCAAGTGCTTCAAAGAAGCTTTTCGCGTCTGGCCGTCGATCGTTCGAGGATTTGTCCGCGAGAAATCTTGTCGCTTGAGCCCTGAGTGTCAAGTCAAAAGCGTCGGGCCTTGGTCGCTTCTTCGATTTTGTCTTCGATTGTATAGATAATTCGTCACGAAACCCCGTCTGGTCTTGCTGAATGAAGTCCAGTACCGTGGCTCGCAAACACTAAGACATTTCAGCGCACGCCGTACGCTACAAGCTATGGTGCATACCTGATGGCTAAGAGCATGCCTGCGCTCGAGTTTGGAAAGCAGGTCTACCACCTGAGATGAGATATCCTCCGGGGATATATGGTCAGACATTGTATAGTCGGGTGGATTAGAGAATGAGGACGAGAAGCTCAAAGGCGCCTCAGCACTAAATGGCGGGCCCCGCCACGAAGTGTCTTGGCGAGTCTGGAGTTCCAAAGCCATTGCAAGCGGCAATGGCGTATCCTAGCGCCGGGCGCGATTAAAGCCGTGCATCCACCAGCTCCCTGAGTCCCCGAATTGGATGGTAGCCGTGCGCGTTAGCGCTTGAGCACTTATCAGCCGAAGACGAAGTATTGTGTCGAGGATGTTTGATTCCTCATACTGTTGATTCACCCGCACCATATCCAGTTCCGTCTTCAGTGTAAGCGAGGCACACTCCGGGTCTGTACGAAGCACAATGGGGTTCATAATTCTCGACATGAGCGGCAAAGTGATTCGTGCATGGCATTGAGTGACCATTGCGGAGCCCGTGAAAGCCATATGTAAGTCCTGAGCATACGCACTTGCTTCTCCGATCTGGCCTTACTCACCGCTCTTCTCCATGGAACCATTTTTCATCGCTGACATCGCTTGCTCCTCACTCTTCCTGAGTGCTTTCTTGGCACAGTCACTATTGCTTGTACGAGCCGCTATTCACCTGGAACATGGCTCTACACAACGATGGTTGGGCATGCAGATGCTTCGTCCACCAATATACACGCGACGTGCGAAACAAATCCTGCCAATCATCACAGCCATGCTAGGGCTGGTCTTTGGGGCGTGCAACATTAGTCTCCGGATCAAAGACAGCACAGAAACAGTGAGTTGCATGGACTTACCGCAAATCCTTGAGCTCAGAAAAACATAGGAATACATGGCTCGCATCCTGCTGGCTTGCGTGGAGCTTTCCATTGAGGTCACCACTGTCACGGAGCTGGCTTATTTTAGTTGGCCTATGCACTTTGCGCCGGCTATGAGGATTGTCTTTGGTGGCATCACGGCTACGGGTATCGTTTCGATCCTACTGCGAGCCCTGCCACGACGGTCTGATGTACGTCAACCCTGTCGCGATGTTGAGGTAACCGCTGATTGGTCCGCTAGCTACTGGACTCGCTGGCCATCTGGGTCCCACCAGCGCTTTCGACTGTTACCGTAGGTTGCCTTCTGGCAATGCAAGTCCATGTGATATGGAAGAACGAACGCAGCTTCGCCAAGAACGCGTTTGCCATCACAACCATGGCGAGTCGACAATTGTGAGTGTTTCGTTATTGACCAACGATACTTGCTCATCTCTACAAGCAGTCTGATACCTTATTGGATGTGGACGATCCTTCCAGACCAACCAACGACGACGCTGATGTTGCAAAATGTTCAGGTTCTGGTTGGAATTCATGATCCTCGCGATTGGCCAGGGCCAATCTGGAGAAGGATGCAGCGGCGGAGGGCTGGTGTGTCAGAAACTGGTATTCATGAGGAGGTCCCACAGAGTGTTTCCATTGAGTACGTTGAAGAAGGTGGATCCACACGGAACTTGGTTTCTTCACATCGCAATGACACTCAAGGCAAGTCATGGATGTCATCAATGTGATGATCAGTTACAAACCGAGACAAAAGGAGATTTCTTCGAACCATAATGAGTTCCTGTGTAGACATAATTATTTGATGCGTTGATAGAATTGTTACCCTGTGGCACACCAATGATCAGCGACGGTGTAATCACTACAAGGCTCAACTGTATGCGCTTGCGTGTCAACGAAAGTGTGGACTAGAACTTGCTATCCGAATTACTATCACAGACACTGTGTGTCAAAGGCACAGGTTACACGACGGGTATCGAAGTGACGCTCTCGAGCCCAGTTTCGGCTATTATCACACGCTCACTGCGAGAAGTATTTTTCGGTGTCCTGTCCAGTCGGATGTTCATCCCATTTCGTATAGAGTATTCTCTGCACAACATGCGACGCCCTGGACAGAGCAATAACGCCAGTGCGACTAGGCCCCATACTAGGAAAGCATCGTCGATAGGTAACCTGCGAAACAAAATCCATGTTTCAGTCCTTAGCGATCCAATACATCCTCAAGCCTGCCAATGCGCATATCCTCGGAGCCAGAAACCCAAAGAGAATGCGGTGTGACATCCTTAGTTTCTCTGCTAACGGGAAGAAGACACCGATTACTCCCTCCCCGTGCTGAGCATGACCCATAATTAGCAGGGCCTCCCTGCAGCCTTTGGCAAGTACACACTCCTGGCTTACTCGATAATCCGCAATTTTGCTTAGTGCGTTGAGTGAAAGACGGTACTTGGACAAGTGACCAAGTCAGATTGGGTTGTGAATCGGTTCTCGGTACGATGTAATTTTGGAATGAGACACCCTAGGCGAGAAACGCTTTGGGGTCTGAAGATCACGTTTAGCGCCCTTTGCCCTCGACCCGAAACTCATTGCTCGTGTGTGGATGTCCGTCCAGTCCAGTAAGCGATGTGACGAGGATTGTGATGGCCTTTGCCGTGCCATTTGCTATACATGCGCCATCTGCCTATGACAAGTCTTGACTGGAGATGCATGGGAGATCAGGGGCAGTGAACAGGGCAGCTTCTTAGACCTCCTCTGTGTGGAGTCTGTGAGATGGCGAGCAATGTCACACGTCCCCAAGTATCAGCACAAGACATCATATTCCGCCTTGGAGTGCCACGTACATAAAGACAAATACTCGCATTCGAGTATTGAATCAGCTTATCATTCCTTTCTACTGACAGGCAACCTGCAAGGGCTCCCGCGGCTCTACCTGACGCCAATAATGCTTTTCGCAGTTCCGTTCAGGGCTGATGGAATGCTCTACATCTTTCTTTTCGGCGCGACGCAACTTCTCACCGAGCCTGTAATGGAAAATCTGAGCCGGAGTCCAGGAACTACCTACCTCCACATCACTGAGATGGCGACAAAAGAATTGGCTTCCATCATACGTCGCGGCGTTGCGCATCTTGGATTCGGTCCTGGGCATAAGTTCGTGCGTGATACGCCTCGAGGACCGCAGCCTGAGACCTTGCTGCGACCGAACTATGGAAACTACCTCTGGACAATCAGTGGCGCTGTAGCCAAACATATTCTCCTGACCGTGGACGAAGAGCAAAATTTCCTCGTCAATCTGAGCGAGATACTTGGTGATTTGATCCGCTACGCGGATAACGACACCTCAGGAGAGCAGGATTTGAACAAGACCCGACAGGACTTCCAACATGCTGTATTTGAGCCAGTACAGCACCTGAGCGTTTCGCAACAGACTTACACCGAATTTCTGACGCTCTTGCAGGCAGCCGCGGACAAGCGCCAAGCAGCAGCCAGCGCGGCGACTGGCTGTGAGTCTCCCATATATTGCTTCCAAGACGCAGACCAATTTGTCAAATGGGCGAACGAGTGGATAGACGATGATGGATACGTGCCAACGGATGATCAGGCCCCCATCTTGCACGAGGTGGGAACAGACACGCACGCTATGGGGACTCTTCAATCGACAACTTCGCAACAATCGCCAAATCAGACTTCATATCTCGTGGGGACTGACTTGACTACTAAAAAGAGGAAGCTGGAGGAGGAGTTTGTATCGAGATCTTTCTACAACACAGACGATATGTGAAGGCGCTGTCTACATAGGGGGCAAGCAATGTATGTAATGTATGTTATCTCTCCAGTTTTGCACATGGTCTAGCGCAGTCGGCTTTTCAATTGTTTTGGGATGCACTACACGGATGACCACCTGTTTGTTCCCTTGTCGATTCACTTTCGCATATTTTCACGATTCCCATCACTCAGCGTCCAGCAGAATCAGCAGCGCCTATACTTACTGTACGGTGCTTGCTGGCAGAGAAGTAGACAACACGATCCGGGTGTCTGAGATGCGTAGTGAGTTCTCACGGCCAGGTCGCCGTCTGATCTGATCCATCCTGGTGTCTACAAGTCGAGCTGGAGGTTAATTAGATTGCGTGAGCATGCTGCAGTGTCGGTCTGTGCGCCTCATATTTTGGCCAGATATGCGATGAAGCACCTGGAGGCCGGCGAGATAACATGCATCGACCGAAAAAAACGGTACTATTCAACCATTTGTATTTGCGCAATAGTTCCTCACGTTATGCCCTGTTCCTTCCGCAAGAACGGTCCTTCACATGGTCTCAGTCCTTTCATACCAGGAGCTTGGTTCTGGAGATTGCGCATTCATGACACGACCTCAGTTGCATATGTCGGGTGTCGAGGCTGACGTATCGATTTCATGACCCCCAGATGTGCAGGCTTACACCTGCCGGTCTCAAGGCGGGTGGCCTCCAGGTGACGAAACGGGTGCAAATCGAGAAGAGCTTGTTGTGCAGCAATATAGCTCTGCTAGAGGACGTCATAGTTGCAGCACGCGAGCTCAACGGCAAGGCGGGGGCTTGCGGGTGGGTCATCGTTCGATACAGAGGGGTGCAGACTTGGCTCATTGAGGGTCATGAGCCAATCGATAGTTCTACTCCAAGCTGCAGCATCAGACAGCTCATTTCTCGGAGGTTTCAGCAAGGGGTTTCAACTTACTCGGGATTTGTACGACTTCGAGAAATCAGCGGTACTTGAATTGCATCTCCGTTTTCCCAACGAGAGGCAGGACTGCATTCGCAGTTGAGCTGCTAACATGCAGACCCCACAAGGTAGGTAGGCAGCATTCGAGCACTGACTGCTTTCTGTTCACACTTCCGCTCAGCCATACGCGAGATCCGGACTACCACATCGCGGAACACAGTGCGTATGCAAGTCGGCAGGCAACAATCCACTATGCAGTCGCCGTGCGACACTTAGTCCATTCAATGGCAAGTGGCCAATCAAGGTGGCGCGCCGCTCGCAAGGTGGAATGTTGCCAGAAATATCTCGCAAGGTCATGCGAGGCTTTTTATGAGCTTCACCACCGTACCTTTACCAGGGACAACACGGCCGATACTGTGACGCTTGAGACAGAACCTAAGAACGAGTGAAAACAATGCGTATTCTCTAAGCATTTCCTTCATTCGCGTATTCGATGTCGTCGTGGATGCATTCGTGCAACGTTGCACAAGCCCTCGAACCACTGAGTGGAGCTTTGAAGTAGCACAGCGCTACAGTAGACTTGTGCCTGTGCTACAGTGCAACAATGACAATCAGATCAGGAGGCAGTGATGTGTCAACTGACAGGTTTGAATGTGGTATGCAACTCGAGTTGGCGACAGTGTTTCTTCACGAAAACTACGTTCAGTTTATGTTCCAGAGATATGGCACCTCAAGTGAGAGCCTTGGCCAAGAGCGAGAGCAGAAGGAGATTTTTGGAGCGCATCGGGCTTTCAATGAAGGAAGATGCTCACCGCGCATTGTATGCCGCAATGAAGGTGATTCTTACTTATCATTGCCCACGACTTGACTGACACGGAGGAGACTGAAGCGGTCGAGGCAAGAGCCAGACTTGTTACTGAGGAAGCGCACGAAGGGTATGAGGGCACATTCCAATGGAAGCGTATCAAGAGCCGTTGCTGACAACACTATTGCAGGATCCGAACCAACGAGTCCCGAACACACCAAGAAATCCTGCGCATCTATAAGGAAGCTTCCACCGCAACGAGAGCGGTATACGAGCTTGGCCATGACACCGATGGAGTGGCAGAGGAGACCTGGGTCATCCGCTGGATGCTTTGGCATGTGCACCGCTACCGAGAGCAAAGACCAAGAAGCAGGGGCATGATCCGCTCAGGCCCCGAAGTCGCAGGCAGCATGTGTGTGAGAGCGCACTTCTGGGATCCTGTGCGAGAGCAGTGGATTGAGCGACGATAAAGCGAAAAGCTGTGAGATTGAAGACAGTGAAGGCTCTCTTGACATGGAGTAGCTCACCCCCTACCGGTGAAACTCGTCCTTCGAGCTTAGTCTTATGTCTTCACGAGTCTATCCGGTCTCGCGATTGAATGCTGTAACCTGTTAATGTCTGCTGCGATATCGCAATACTTTGCAGAAAAGACGTCATACTGAGCGCTGGGTGTCGTGGAACTCCTAAAACGCCGAACAAAATCTAGAACCACATGGTCGAGCTGAGGAGATATCATGAAACGGGAGAATGAGGAAACGCAAAGTCACTCTTCAAAGGTTGCAGCTATACATTTTGCTAGGGAAGCTCCAACAGGCATTCCTCGAGAACAGCATGGAAGCGTAGCAAGCGTTCTCGTTTCTAAATCGCCTCTTTCGATTCTCCTGCGAGGAACCGAAGCTCTTCATCCGAATAGGCAGCTACCTTTTGTGGGGAGAACACGCTCGGTAAATCTCGAAGTAAATGCCGCTCGATGACTTGACGACAGAGATTATCCACAAAGGTCTTCCGGGCAACCTGCTCGCATTTAGCGCTGAGTTGGTAGACATGTCGAATAGGCCTACCTTGTAATATGCTGCCAAAGCAGCCCTCGCCTCAGAACATGCCTGCTCGTCCATGTCTACGACAACTCGCTTTTGCAACGATGCGAGAAATGTTTGAATATCGATACTGTTGTTGCTGATGTGCACACGCCCGTTGTAATCGTGGCTCGTAGTCTCGTCCATTGCCTTTTTGAGAGCTTGGCGTGCAACTTCATTTCGCGCCTTCTGGATATTATCCGTATAGTAATGGTTGTATGTAAGCGGCTGCTGACACTCATCATTCCATAGTCTGGCCAGCTCCTTGTTGGCATTAGCTTTCATCTTTTCGAGCTCATGGGCTATTCGTTCTCGCAGCTTGCTCTTTGTGTGCTCCTCATTGGACAGGTATGAAATGACCGCTTCTACAAAACGGTCCAGACATTCATAAAGATGGTTCAGATGGTCGGTAGCGAGGTGGAGCCATCTACTGGAGTGTTGATGGAACAGTTCCGCCAAGAATACGTGGTTGTACTCTCCTGGCAACTCGCGTCCGCGAGTCTTTACATACACCTGGCAAGCTGATTAGCCACAACATAACAGAGATTCTGAAGGTACCTACCTCCTTGATCCATTGCCGGAAAGCCAACTCCGTAACCAATACCTGCTCATTGACCGCGCCGCTCGCTTTGTCGACTTCGCCGGGGCCTTCGCTGTCAGTGCAAGTATCGAAGCCATAAGCAGAAGCATCATGACCCTTAATCTTCCTCTTCTCGCCCGCAGTTCTCATGAGATCGGAATACTTCACGTTCGTGGCGTGCACAATAGCTCGCAGGCGTGTCGGTGGTATCGATTCTTCTGAAGCTCGAAAGAAGTCCAAATCGCCGTAGTTACCTTGGAGTGCGGAAGAACAGATACTGTCGAATCTCATCGCTAGTCGTGACATAAATACACGCATGTCAGCGATTGTGTGACGTGCATTGCCCATTTTCTCGATCTCGTTAGAAGTCTTTTGTTTCAGATCTTTCAAATCTTGACGAACTTTCGGCATCTCCTTCTCGATATGTCGGTCTAGCAGGATCTGTAGATATCCTGTCAAGTTGTTCACGCCGATCCGACCGGGATCGAGATCTTGTTGACTCCATGGGAGCGACTCAAAGAAATCATGCTCTGCTGCAGTGCTTTCTTGCTGCGATATGCCCTTCTTCATCTGCTCGGGAGATGGATTTTTGAGAAGAAAAAATCCCAGCTTCAGTCGTGTCGTGTCCTCGTTCCTCGCCAGTAGGGCAATGCGGCTTTCTGTCCCTCGATTGATCAAATCAGGTTTCGTGATGATCCCTATGGTACGTTCCCCAGAGTGGTCATACAACTTCGATTTCCGGACCACTGGTTGATTGGCGATATCGTTGCCCGCCTGGACAACGGCGAGAATGATGGAGCGTGGATTATGCATGTATGCATCGACAAGCGCGTGCACCGCATCAACTTCTGCTTCCGTTTGGTCCTCGCTCGGTACCTGAATGATTCCTGGTAGGTCCACGACGCTCAGATGCATACCAGTGCGACCTGAGGCTCGAATCTGAAGCACATCCCGCGCAAAAGATGGTCCCGCCTGGTCGCTTGCGAAACCCTTCACCCCCATGGCCGTTCCGGCGTCCGCTATGACCAGAGGCAACTCTGTAAACGACTCGATCGATCGGGCAAATTGCAGCATCTGATTCTTGCGTTCTTCTGTCTGCGTAGAGTGTGGGATAATAGCGACAGAAATCGACATCTCTGCATCTTCATCCTCCAAGATGATCTCCGTCGCGAACCTCGTGCAAAGACCGTCTTGTCGAGGAAAAGGAATCCCAGTGATTCTTTCCAATACAGAGCTCTTGCCTGCTGACTGATCGCCGCATACAATAAGCTGTGGTAACGCGATATGTTCAGCGATACCTCTTTTCCTGGCGGACGCAATTGCCCTAAGTCTCGCACGAGACTGCGCCGAATGCAAATCTGGCATTGCTGACCCCATGTCGCCCATGATTATCCAGGTAATGAGGACTAGTAGGCTCAACAACAAAGTGCTTGGTTGGAGTGAAAATGGTAGAACTCATTCTGAGGTACATATCCTCGGCGCACGACACCGAGTATGATATACCACACCGCCTTGCACGTTTCGCACACACCCAACCATGCAGAATTGTTGATGTCCCCATCATCATCTACGGCAATTACTGCGATCATGCCGTCACCATCTTTCATTCATCTCATCTAACTGCGTGTACCTGGTTCGAGATATTGGGCCGGCAACGTGTTGATGGATCGATGATTTCTTGCAGTTGATGGGCCATGGATCCCAGTGCGAAGTGAAGAGACGCCAGAAAGAAGCAAGCACTAGCTTGTGAGATCGGACAGATCGTATTAGACTGGTCTTGGTCGCGTAAAGTGCCGCACAACGGAGGTGACCTTCCATGGATCTGAAAGTGCGTTGTGTTGTCTTCGGCCCGCTGTGCTCAATCGCGGTGGCAGAGTACAAAGACTACTACAAGGCGAACCTTAGGCACCGAATTCAGCGACTGGGTAGCTAATAATGGGATTCAATAAATAGCTTATTATCAAGACAGATAGACTAACATCGGTGGGCTTGAATTGCTAAACAAAAATACGTCTTGGACTCGCTTTCAGCAGGGAATGAGGGGAGTGAGAAGGAATTGGGGCCTATGCGGCTTCGGTGGCTCTGAACTTGTCATTCTCGGCATCGTTGGCGACTGGATTTGCCTGAAGGGTTGTTGTCGCTTGAGTCATTTGGCGCGGAGACTGCCGATCGAAGTTGCTCTAACTTGTCCAGGAACAGTGCTGAAGCTAAACCCCACAGACGCTGGCGCCCAAAGCACGCTCAGGCCTTACGGCGGCATCGCACGAGATGGGTTCTGAACCATACTATACGTCACCCGGTCAACTATTATACTCTCCGCACTTCTGACATGATTGCCCTTGTTCTCCAGGAACAAGGGTGCTTTCGTGTGGATGTGGAGCCGGCAGCTCGCCATGCCCTGGTCGAGAGGTCGACTTTGGTCGCCTACAGGATGCTTGCGACTACGATGTCAGAAGTGAAACCAGTGCTCCCACTTCCTACGCCAAGTAAGATTGTGAACTCGAAGATGGACAAGCCGTTCGAGAGCGTCGAGATCGTATTCTCCTCCAAGAAGCAGCTGAGGAAGAGGATGAAGAAGGCATCCAGTCAAGGGTCGCTAGACATGGAGACATACAACTTCATTAGCACCAAGATTATCCCGTCTTTCGACACACAAAGGTGGAACAGCACCAAGACGGGACGTGTTTGGAACTTGAGTCCGCACAGGATCATTGAGCTGAAGACTGTCAACCGCGAGAAAGAGAACTGGACCGCAACCATGATCGTGAACAAGATCCCACCGACGGACGTATCACCAGACACGACCTCGATTAGCAAGCCAAAGAAGTTCTCCGTGGGCGAGCCTGCCTCCTGCGCAGCGCCTGAAGCCGATCCCTCACCTGTTCTAATCCGCGATGTTGAGCTTGCCGAACAAGCTCGTGCGCCCCAAGCACCTGTGAATATCGAGGTCGACAGCGCTTTGAGCAGCGACTACGAGGACAGCATCGTTGGTGACATGAAGACCTTGGAGGACATCCCGAACGATCATGTGTTCCCCACCTGCATCATTTGTGCGAGAATGATCTACATTCGATGTGCGACATCCAGATTCCCGGCCCAGTTCAAGATCAACAACATGGTACTGCCCACTACCTGCTACCAGTGCAAAAACGTGGTTCCCGGCATCCCTCCTCCGTTCGTCGAGACGAAGAATGACCCGAAGCTGTTCGAGACGATGGGCATCCACGTGAGCATGATGGCGAGGTCGGACATGATGAGAATAGCGCGTACCGTTGTCGGTGAGGATGCGCACCTCGCCCACGATGCGGACTTGGTCGTCTATATGCCCATCAACGACATCATGAAGTGCGTTCCCGCCGGCTCCGAGATCAGGAGCATAGACAAGGAAGCATTCGCGGAAGGGAGAGGTTCTCACGTGTTGCAACCACACTTGCGCACAGGATTCTTGTAGAGACAGAGTGAGCAGTACCTTTAACATGGGCGAGGACATGACTTCGATGCCGTCTACACCCACGAGGGAGAGTGGATCTTGCTTTGTAGCAGTGAGGCATCGGACCGTTCCCCAGAACGTACCAACATCGCAGGGAACAGAATTTCGTGCGCCCAGACAGTATTGTAAGCTATATTGGCTATATTTCAACGATTGATTTATGCTTCACATCTCATCCTACGGGCTACGTACGAGCGCGAGCACGGACACCTTGGTCTTCAATTCCACTAGCTCCAAGCTCCGATCGAAACAACCCTCAGATAAGACGGCACCGTTTTCTTGATCGTACTTTGTCGAGTCGATTGAGAGAGATTGCACAGTCGCGACTGGGAGGCAGCAAATTTGGATTCGGTTCCCAAATCGCAACGGTCTTCACGCCTGAACTTCCGCGAGATTCGCAACTATGAGCTACGAATGAACAAGAGAGCAGGGAAGAATTGTTATGAGGTCAACCTACTGCACGCAAAAGTCTACTTTTTGCTGGAATTGACTCGTCCGAACGACATAGCAAGAGATGGTGCAATCGATAACTTAAGATCCCTTGTCACCAATCATGTTACCCGTAATATGGGACACCTTCTGCACAACGGTATGTAGAGAGATGTATTGGATGCAGAAAATGCTCCATCACTTGACCTCATGGACTCAGTGTTGTAACGGTTGGACTGGTGGTGTCCACGCAGATCGATAAAGAACGGCAGAGGAAAGCGCGTTCGAAGTGAGGTAATGCAACGTGTACTGCAATGGGCTCCGCATTCACGCTCACCTATGCGATGAAAAAGCCACACGCCCTGAAGGCGATGGCTGTTACTTCTGCTCAAGTATTACATCTAGCCATAGCTGTATGTGCCATCGACAGATAATGCCTTTCAAGCTCTCGCTTAACGTGCGAGTGACAAGGGCATCCTCGATGGTATGTGTCGCGGGGGCTGGCCCAGTCGCGCTCGTCGGCTGCCACGACACCATACGGCGGCGACATCTTCTCTCGTTGCTACTGTCGAGCCGTAGGAATGTTAGCGATCTTGCTTGCCAGCTACGTGAACCTCAAGGAGGCGTGCGGGAGAGCACCAACATGATGCATTTCTTTCCACTAGCGGCTACGGAAACGATCCGGCCTAACGTTACGTGAGTCTTTTTGGTAGAATAAACCGCGCTGCTGAAGTCGCGCCATGTGATTGTGCCGTCTTTGGTAGAATTCATCCGCCTCGGAGGAACTCATCGCCAGGATATAGTCGATCACAATGTTCCGAGTGACTCGAGTTATTTGACACAGCTGGACTGTATACATCATACTGATGACTGGATATCGACAGAGGTGCGACTGGCAAGACATGTCCACTGGTTCGGGGAATTCGCGCTAGCGATCAGCCTTGGAACGCTGCAGACATGGGCAGGTGTCGCATCTGGCCGCACTAAAGTGATCTGTGGAACTACACGAAGCAACATGACTAACCTATAGAAGATGCGCTGAGAGATGATGGAACGCCTATCTCGAAGCTTCTGAATAGAGAATCAGCATGTAAGATAGACAAGGCCTAAAAACAGTGCATGGGCTCAATGCGTTTATAGGAGGGCCAAATCTATGGAGCGAAAGGGAACGAGTGAGTTTCGTTCGGCATTTCTCCCTCCATTTTCGTTCATTTATTAGCTGCTTTGCGTCTCCTGGCCTTGAATTTCAGGAATTCTTGATACTCCGCTTCGGTGGAGTCCCCATCATCCTCACTCGCGCTGGACTCATGCAGAGCATCCTTCTTCGACTTTTCGTGTTTGGTCCTCTCGAAATTCGATCTTTCTTCGGTCTCTGCTTCTGAGTGCGCGGCATCGGATATGCCGCGTCCGGCAGATTTGTTTCGGTTCTGATTTCGGGTCTTTCTTGGAGTGGGATATGGGGCAGCATTTGTTTTTCCGAGCAAGAGATCAATCCTTTCGTCGACGAATGCCTGGTTGAAATGCTTCCCCAGCAGACTTCTGCTCCAGAACGTGGCGTTTTTGTCAAACTCGTTCACCTCGCCGAAATTGCCAAAAATGAACGTCACAGGGCGTCGGTAATCTGTCTCATGGGGGATGAATGCGATTCCTCCCCAGTTGAAAGTGCTAATGTCTTCGATGTCTTGGGCCGTTCCTCTCATGTTTCCTATCACCCCCTTCTCTCCCTTCTCCAGGTAACGCTCGGCCACCCTGGGTCCCAACTTCGATGAAGCCACGATATGCCAGACACAGAATTCAGTATCATCGTCGGTGATCTGAACGAGGACTTGCCACATCGGGACTCGGACGCCTCTGATGGTCCGACCACAATCGCGCAGTCCGCCGATTCTTCGTTCTTTCCCCTCATACGTGACATAATTGGGCTTGAGCTCACACCTGTAGACTCCCTTGCGAGGCGTAGGCTTCATGTCATCTCCTGTGGGTTCAGGGTTCACTCCTGTTCAACCTGATTGCGAGCCATTCGCTGCTCCGTCATTCGCGCCTCCATCGGCAGAGCCTCCAGATGCGGCCTCTTTGGATTCCGGCGAGGGTTCCTCATGAGCTCCACCACCATGCAAGCGTTTGAGGAAGTCCTCGGGCCAGAGCGTGTTCCGTTCTGTGATCTTGCTCTCTGGTATGTGTTGCTCTCGAGCTTTGCTCCACTCTATCGACTTCTGCTCGATAGCTTCATCCATCATAGCCGCCCATTCTTCTGGTTGTCTGTTTCGTGCGAGTCGTTCCCGCAGAACCTCGCGACCCTGGTGAATGCTCTCGCGATCTTGAGGCAGAGATGTATCACCGGGGTTCACTGCATGGGTGACGCTATATACTAACAACACGAGCATCTCTTCCCACGGCACTTTGAGGTCCAATCGTTGTTTCCCATCACGGAGTTGCATGTCCGCGATGGTATAATTGATCTTCGACGCGCGAACTCGGCCGTCGCTGTTTTTGTCGACGTAAATCCGTGGATGGTGCAGGATCTCTCTCCACAATTTCGTGGCCTGCTCCCACTGTACTTGGTATGGTTTCATATCAGATGGGAAAAAATCCGCGATATCGGCATCTTTCATCTCAGAGTCCTCTTCCGTATGCTGTCCAGTCGCGGACTTCCGGACTCGATCCTTGAAAGTGGGATCGGTCTTCCCGTCCTTCTGCCGTGTCTTTCCATGCTCGTCAAAGTAGTGATGAGGTGCTTCCCCGACAAATCCCGAGCGAGCCCACTCCAAATGCTCGTCTCGCACCGGCTCGTAAATGCATATATCCTTGAAGCGTGATATCCCATAGGAAAGGGCTAAGCAAGGTTTAGTCTGAGCCAAAGAGGGATATCGTTTGCGCACCTTTGTAGGCTTCCGCCTTATGGTCTTCCATTTTCTTGTCTTTGGTTGGATATTCCAGGATGTGCTGTAGTTGGCTTCTATACATATCTAGAATGTCGTCCGCGTTACCGCAGGGGCCATCCAGGAGGAAGGATGGATCTATCGGTGTGCCATTTTCTGGCAGTTCTCCAGCAAGCAAATCGATAGTTTGGGCAAACTCTTCTCTTCTCTCCTTACTCAGCTTGCTGTTCCCGGGCGGCAGCGTCTGACCTCCAACTTTGCTGCCTTGGGGCGTGTTCGATCCGCGACTGGGCTCTGGCGCCTGCGCCGGAGGTGGAGTCGAAGCGGTGGTTTCGACTTGGGATGCTTCCATCTTGCTCAGGTCTCCGATTCGAATTCGAGAAATTGATTGATATTGCTGTAAAGTAATTCAGACTTTGTGGGGTTTCACTGCTTGCATCCTGTGCAGATGGCATGTCCGGAATAAGTAGGCAAACAGGTGAACCCCGGGGTTGGCAATGCCTAATACTTTCCAGAACTAGGGCAATAGCCAGCATGAGAGGCACTGCAAATGTCTCCACGATTTCAACCCCTCCCCCTCCCTCTCTGGGACCCGCCCCGGGGGTGTCTCCGATTATCTTTTCTCGAGGGATCAGCCCCATCCTGGCCTGTGGCACTCGGCAAAGTGCGCATTGTCGCTCGTGGTTAATAGCGTAGCGCTTTTCATCGTATTCGACAACTGAGCAACAACTCTCAAAATGGCAAACATGAATTTCATCATACCTTGCATCGCCGGTCTCGTTGCAGGGATTCCTCGCCTCCATGATCAGCACGCCCACATGCAACAGGCTCTTCGATATTTCGATCTCACCTCCACGATGACGATTACGCAGACTCAATACATGTTCGATGTGGCAACAGTGGCCCCAGTGGAGAATATTCCCACTGCCACGAGCGTCCCAACGATTACATCTTCGAAGCCGAATGCAGCATGCGATATCGAGACATGCCTGGCATGTAGGACATGGTTCCATTGCACGGAAGTGGACCTTAGATGGTAAGTTATGATCCATCATCTTCACCGTTGCTAGCGCTAAGACAACGCGACAGTCTCCATTGCGACACCGCTCCATGGTGTAACTGCAATTTTGTATGATCACGCCAGCTATACAGAATCGGGCGAGATAGAGGCAGGCAGTGGACTCATTGTTGTGTGTGTATATAGCAGATTCGATTCCTCACGACACACTGGCACCCTATGTTATTCAACGCTCGTGTAGTTAAGGCAACAAAATGGCATTACGTACGAATGATCGCGATCAAGCTCTCCAATCAGACAGGAAATTTGGCGGCTAATGCGTTTGGTCTCCAAATTGATCCAAGCTCATGTAGACTAACTCCATATCTTCGTCTGCTCGTCAACTTATCGATTCGCATCCATACGTGAGTTGCTCAACTACTTTCGCCCCAAATGACACCCGTTCGTCCTGCCGAACGTAATTCAGACGATGCATCTCGCCCGGGCTATCCGCACTGATCCAGTGGAGACTCAATTTGCTGCCAATCGACGATCAGGTGCCATACGCCAATCCTACCGTCGATTTCATCGTGCCAGGGGTTCTGACGTGGCATCGGCAGGTTTTGACTAGTCGAGGTCGCTCGAATGGATCCTAATGGGAGGCCCTGGGGATCGAGGACGATCTCTTCTTACGATCCGGGCGCTGAATGTTGGCGCTCAGGATTTGCTGTATCATATCGGTCGGGTAATTCAGGCCGCGCCGAGCCCAGAAATTACGCACTGCCTGTTGACAATTCACACATGCGCTTTCTGGGAGCCATGTATCCTTCCAGTGGATGCGGTGCCATCCTTTGTCACCAACTTCTTCGATACCAGCAGCAAAATGCCTTACGTAAAGACCATTGATCGTATTTTGATCCAGATAGTAATCAACCTCATGCGTTTTGACGACGTCGTCTTTCCAGCGTATCAAATACTCCAACTCGTCTACTCCGGGTTTCAAGCGTAATCCAACGACGGATGCGACTTCGTACTCGCGTTGACTAAAATCCATGGCCAGCTGTCGTTGAAATTGTAGCCGCTGTCCTGTCCCACGGAGATGTGGTTCCGATGACTGATGAATTTTACCTTTGGTGAGGTTGGTAGCAGAGTGGTACACGATGTGGAACTGCTTGTGCTCCGCCTCTCTCAACGGACGCCCCACCTGTTTCTTATTGCTCGTCAGAGCTGTCAGCCGCTCACTTTCGCGCTTGAGCAGAGGGGCTTCCCGCGTGACCCCCTCCCCTGGGGGTCTCGCCGATCTGTGTGGCGGCACCCTGAGCTCGCCGAAGCCATTCGACCACAACACGTCACCTCGCGGCTCAGCCCTGAAGATCGATGCATGTGCAGCATAGCGGGGCCACCATGTTCTCTTTTGACATTGATTCTTGCGTTTACGACAGAGGTCGGATATCTTCCTCGTAGCAGAACGCATGGATTCAGTCCACAGGTCACAGCACACGATACTTCGAATATGTGAACAAGCGTGTCAGTATTTAATAAAGTTAACAATGATATTGACTATCTCTGAAGTAACCATCTGGAAATGAGTGAGGAGGAAACAAAGTGTTCACATTGCCTCAGCATCTGCTCTACTGTAGGGTGAGAACGCACGTCTCTCCTTTGCTGCAATATTTAGACCCTATCGGTGCAATGTATCAGACTCCTGCCTCGAACTCCAATCTGAAAATCTCTTTGCATGGAGAAATCCTTTTCCGAAACAAAGCTGATACAACGAGAGGCATGGAGGGAACTGCCACCCCAGAGAAACGGGAGGCAGAGGAGATGCATTCGAGCGGCTCCTCCCAGACCTATTGCAGAACTGTGAACAACACGACGGCGGAGGCGTACACCTCGGAGATGCGCACCTGGAGAGCAACTAGCTCGGAATGGCCTTACGGAGAGTATCTAGGTGGTAGGTCCGGGAATGGAGGCTGTTCGTAAGGAATATATCTGAAAGCTCGCATGACTGGTGGCGATCTTCTTGTAAATGCGGATCGGAGCCTCTTCTGTAGGTTCGCACACCATCGAGGGCCAGATCTGGTTTCGCGCTTCGCATTCGACATGTTTTGCGGCTCCATTCTTTCAGTGTCTCTCGTATTGGCGATTGGCAAGAAGCAGATATATTTGAGGGTCGTAAGCGCCTTCAGAGAACTTGGCGCGTACGATTACGCAGATGTTTGCAAAGTCGGGGGGAAAGACAAGGGGGAGGGGTCGCGTGTGCAACTCCAGCCGCGCGGTTAGCATACAGATGGCGAGTACAGCTCATGTGCGAGATCCATGCTACGTTGACGGTCCCCCAGTCGGCCCCGTACATCCGTCGATGCTGGCCTCGAGGAAGTTGCGAGCAAGGAGGGAAATAGAACTGCTTATGAACAAATGTCTTCCTGGATTATTTTTGTAAACAGTGCAAATGATCTGAACTAAGGTAAACCTTCTGCCGCCACACCAACATTAACTCAACGGCGTCGCTCAGAGTGTATACGGCTGCACTTCCACAGCACGCTCACGATTACACCATAGTTAGCCTTTGTTCAGTGGAAGACGGCTTATGTAAAGACATTGACAGCCTGCTGGTAGAGGCAACCAGGAGAACAGTGCTTGCCCCGGCTTTTCTGCTAGATACAATACCGAAATCTGACGGTTCCGCACGACGTATCGATATGGCGGAGCAAGGGCGTATATGGTTCGTCGTCGTCTCAGCGAACCCTCATCGACTTGCTCCTCTGTTTGATCACCAAAGGAGCGACGACTGCGCCGGGGGCACAGATGCACAGGGCGCGCGGCAGGGGGTCTTCCACGAGTTGTAATCTCTGTTTGTGAACGAGGTCTTCGGTCGAGCACGGGAAGCCACTGATCCGTTGCTGATTTTGGTTCCCGATATTGAGGAAGATAGTAATCTCCTCGGCTCGATTCCGAACATAAAATTGGACGTGCTTGCAAAACTTCCTGCACCGCTCGCAGGTGTCCTGCTCTTCCTCGAGGATCCCAAGGAAGTCCTGGCCTTTCAAAAATTCCAGATCTGCGGATGCGGGCTTCGCCTCCCGCAGGTAGGAAAGAATGCGTTCGCCATCTCCCCGCACTCGAATCGTGCCCGAGCACAGATAGAACCCTTGGCTATCGAGTTGTGGGATGTCATCTAGTTCGAAAAAGAAGCATGCCGCCAGCAATGTGCGCTTCACCCGCAACAACTTGTCATCGTCTTTGAGCACGTGCACGTTGTTTCGGAGCGCCTCCATAGCTCGGACGTCGTCCAGCCGAGACACAGCCTCAGACAAGGGAATATTGAGGCGAAAATGTCCCGTCTTTGCATCGGTGCTCAGGTGATTACTGAGCTGGCGCCACGCGACCTCCCCGTCCATGCCAGACATG
The DNA here is from genome assembly GCA_029490675.1 of Cercospora nicotianae. Lineage (NCBI taxonomy): Eukaryota > Fungi > Ascomycota > Dothideomycetes > Mycosphaerellales > Mycosphaerellaceae > Cercospora > Cercospora nicotianae. The sequence goes on from JANQAT010000002.1 coordinate 1,479,110, forward strand.
AACGACCGATAGATCCGGGGTATAAAGGAGTCCTTGAAGCGGCCCCGCGATGGCGGTGCGGGAATCGGCGTCGCCTCTTGCGTGGTGCCCGTGCCGAGCGACAGCATGACGTCCACCTTCGTCGACGCGGACCAGACTTGTCGGACTTCTGCGAGTCCCACATTGACCGGATTGTTGAGCCGCAGGCCGCCGTCTTGGAAAGTTCCCACGTTGGGAACTTTCGCGGTGCGGAAGAACCTGCTCGAGAGTTCAGCGAAGTCGCTGCCAGCTGCGATGTATTCGCACTCACGCAGGTGCCGCCGATGTTGCTCGCCCCCTGTGTGAAGTCAGCAGAGATCCTCGCCGTGTGTTGCAAGACTTACGCTTCCCACAGTAGGAGCTCTTGCTCCGCATCGTCGGGCCGTAGATGTTGATAGCCTGCCATGGTCAGCATGGAGTGGAAGCGAAGTGTTCTCCGCCGCGCTGATCGTACCGCACTGGGGGTCACGATCCGCCCGTCCATTGTAATTGGTGAAGATGAATGGCGAAGCTTCGGTGATGTTCGTGGCCGTGACAGCAAATTTATATCGAGACACCGCATTGTGAGGGTAGTCGAACACGCGCACGTAGCGTCCGAAGCTGTCTTGCAGGGCCGAGTCGAGGACCGCTTCCTTGTACAGCGCGTCGTTCAGCAACAAGCGGACGTAGGGGAGACCGGCTAGAGCGGACCACGAACCTCGCGAGGCCGCGCCAAAGATTTCGCCCGTCAGCCGGCTAAAGGTGTCTTCACATTGTGCCAGCGGCCACTGCTTCGCGAATAGGCCGAGGGTGATCAGTCCGCCTGGCCACGAGTAAGCGTTGCGCGTGTGAGCAGTGCGGGGAACATACCCGCGCTTGTCCCACAAGCAAGATCGAAGAACTCTTGGATGGTGCAGTCGCTTCCAAACGAGTTTTGGAGGAATCGCAGGAACTCCAGGGGCACGACACCTCGAACACCCCTCCATCGATGCTGATCACGCGGACTCCCGCTGTGGGCGGTTTCAGAAACACCGTGAGAGTCGCGGGCTTGAGGCACAAACCGCATCTCCGCAATCGGTACCCATGCTCCCGTTCGAGCATCGCCTCGCCCCATTTTGGTACACATGCGTCACATACGGCATGCCTACAATCCAGCACATGCTCGGGAGCGTGCGCGAAGCAATGAGAGCACGTGCGGTTGGACACGAAACGACTCCACCGGACTTGGCCCGAAGTTGATGTCAGGTTCTTCGCATGGAGGTCCGTCGCTTGCTGGCCCCTTCGCTGCATGATCGCAAAGTGATGCAGGAGATGTGCTCGCACGAGACCGACCATGTGAAACCCGAAAGCGGCGACGCCCTTGCCGTCACCCAGATAGGCGTTCCCGAACAGACGATGCAACTCGTCCCTGTATGTGCGCTCGAACACATAACTGGGAGCGAATCCTGGTCGAATCAGCCGACAATCGGTACAGGTCAGGACGAGGACGACTCACGGTGCGCACCTGGTGGGTACGCTTCCATCAGAATTGATGATGCCAGCACGGATGCGAGGGTATCGAAATGGAGCTGTCGCTCCATGGCCATGTCCACGAACACGTGGACGTGTCGCAGGAGGTCCGAGGGGCGGTGTCCGTGCTCGCGGAAGCATGCGAACGCATCGAACGGTTCCCGGACCGATCGACAGAAATGCCCCAGGGCATGAGGGAACAGCCAGGCAAGATGTTGTGCGGAGAACTGACACATATGAGCCTGCTTCGCCGCTCGAGCATGCGCGAGTTGATCTTTCATCATCTGGCGCATCGGCGTGTACGTCGCGCGATTCGACCCTGCACGAGCCGTGTGCTCGATGCGCAACGACGAGAACATGGCTTGAAATTCGGGCGCCGTCGCCATGGCCCTCAAGCTTTCACATTCCAGCTGATTCGTCGCCGTGTTCGACCCAGCACTGATGACCACTAGTCGAGGACGCACCTGTGGAGGGAGCGTCGACGCCGAGCCATGATCACACCACGTCCAGAGGAGGTCTGCCACACCCGGCAGCCCGCCCACATCATCTGCGAAGATCACCACTACGTCTGCCAGCGGCAACACCAACCTGGTGAGAAGCAGGTCCTGGATACTTGCGTGTGGAGAGTCGGAAGAGTTTGCCCACTCGATTCGTTTCGTCTTGATCTCGTGGCAAGTGGCCGGCATGCATCGAGGCGGCAATCCTACGAAGGGATTGACGTCGATGAACAGGAGTGGATGCCGAGCGGAGATCGTGTCCGTGTCGACGTAGATGCTGGCCAGTGTTTCCGTCCGTTTGGAGGCATTGTTGCCGGGGAAAAACTGTCGCAGCGCCGCTTTCTTTTCCTTGTGCCCCACGAACAACGCGACGTCCGGGTGTTGCATGCGTGGGGCATTGAGACACGTGATCAACCGCTGCATCCAGCCCGGGTCCACCACAGAGGACTGATATGCTTCGACCAGAGCCACATGAGAACATCGTGACATTGTGAAAAGAGACTGAGCATTCCCAATGCGTGAAAGGGCACGCCCTCTCATATGAGCTTCTGCCTCTGAGAGCACCTGGCGAAGACGTTGCGCCGGCGGTTGGAATTCCTCCCCGGGGGTCAGCCGCGCGGGCAGAGAGCCTGGCGGCAACGGAGGCCGGCGGTCCAGAGTGCGGCGCATAGTCGCGATAGCACCTTGCGCCCGCCATCGCATATCCATGGACGGCCCCGGACAACTGCCTTCCTCGAAGTCGCAGAAACCAATGCGCAGTGGACACCATGGAACGTCCCCTACCGCCACGTTGGTGCGCCGGAGCTGCCTTTCACCGTGCCACTGCACGTAAGGGTCGCGGTCTCTCAATCCATGGACGTTCAACATGAAAAGGTTCCCTGACAAGGCAATCATTGCGCCTGCTGTGATCCAGGTCCTTTCACGACATCGCAGGAGCGACGAACACGTGGGAGGGAGATGTGAGCGTGAAGGCACCGATGCAAAAAGACAGTCAGCTTGGAGCGTCTGACCAAAGTCGCAAAGCTTATCGAAACATTCCTTTGAGCGACTACGAACTAGAAACTAAAGCATATCGACGGTACGACAACAAGGACCCTGCTCTATATTGCTCGTCAACCGCGCGATCTCGTCCTCCACTGCGTAGAGCGGCCCTCACCCGCAGTTGGCTAGTGCTCCATAGCCCGCGATGTCTCGCATGCACTCTCCACCATCTTGACTACACTGTCAAGCCGCGTCAGCACTGGCTCGTGAGTCGTGACAGACTAGACTTACCGGCGCGTTAGGGTCACATGGCAGGCCGGTGCTATTGTAGTCGTTCAAGAAACATTCGTTCAGAGACTGTGAGCAAACCTGCGCGGGTCAGAACGACGCCAAGTCGAATGCATATCATCACTTGCCCCTTCCCGGTAACGCCCGACTGATCCTCGGGAGCAGTTGTATGTAAAGTGGTCCGACAACAGGTTAATTCCTCTGTGATCGAACCAGCTCAACGGCATGACGTCTCGGCAAGTGAGGTTTTGGAGGCCACTGGAGCCAGGTCAGCCGCTGTTTCGAGGAGACGTCTGACATGACTACTTACGCCCAGAGAGAGCACGCATAGCCTTTTTGGATCTTCACAGATTTGATGGGGATGTGAAATGTGGAGGTCGGTGAAGGCACTAAGATGAAGTGAGTTCGTCAAGCCGCACTTTTGAGCATGAAAGACTCACCACAAACGTTTTCCTGCACATCTAGAGCCCGACATTCTCCGCCGAAGGTGTTTTTGGTGCACCACAGGATGCCAGAACCATTCCAGTCACCATCGTGTATGTACGAAGCGGAGTAGACATGGCGAATCAACTGTCCGCACAACAGAAAGTAGATGCATCTGGAAACCATCGCACATGTTGGTCTGCGCGGCTCGGGTCGTGGACTGCTGCAGCCTTTGATATTCGGAGAAATTTCCAACCGCACGTCGTAACTCCGGTTTTGACCCCGGGGTCATGGTCACGGCATTGAGGCAGTAGTACTCGACTGGAACCCCCGGGGAATGGCGTAGATCGAGAATACGTTTGAGAATTGGGCCGTCTTACTTTGGCTCAACGTTTACTGCCCACTGACCGACCCTTCTCCCAAACGCTCCCCTGCATCACCGCTGTGAAGCTCCTTCCGGGTGGACAATGTCCGATGGAGTCCTCTTTTTTGCGCAGCACCGCTGTATAATTCTGCGAGACCAATCATGTACTTGTAGAGAGACGTGGATACACAGGACATATAGAATCGGTCCTTGCGGTCGTCGCAAGCAAGAGCACTAATTATGATATGATGCTGAATATGGCTAATAAGCGGGCGCTTTCACATTCGCTTCAAACGCCCCAAGCGTGTTTCCTGCCGGATCGTATTCGTAGACCAAGTACGCTCCATGGGCACCAGCCGCGACAAGAGACTGACATTCTGCGATGGCGCAACCGATTTTGGTGGTGTTCCGCCACACCAGCTGTGAGAGGTGCCCAGTGGCCATGGAGAAGCCCCCTTCTCGTAGTCATATTCGACCTCTTCGCCAGCCCAGGCATCCGCCGCAAGGGTGCCATTCACGAAACCAGCAGCTATGTTCTCTCCATACGGACCTGCACTATGACCCCAGATGCATGTTGCTGCCCAGCTTTGGGCGAAATGGGCGAGAGTGCTGTTCAACGTCACCGGACGGGCGGCATGCCGAGCGCAGTAGTAGTTTTTACTGTTGAGCACTTCCGACTCGAGCGATTCATTGTGGAAACCGGGCCGTTGATTCCAGGTCGCGAGGGACGCACGGGATGCGGAGCGTGATGTGGTAAAGTCGTTTCCGAGTGATGGGCCCAGGGCTGCTGCGAATCCACATTCGCTGGCGGAAGGACACGAAGTGGTGCTGGGTATCGAGGTGGTTGTTGTGTAGCATAGTATCGTCGTTACGGTCGCTGCCAACATCGTGAAGTGCTGTGGACGTCGAAAGTTCGTTTCCCAGCTTTCGTCGTGTTGGTCCTGCCAGTCCGCGATTTGAACAGCGACCGTGACCCTTCTGCAGCACGGAGGGCGCGAGACTTGATATGCATGCGCGTGAAGCGGCGTGTATCGCGACCGACGCTTTGACGTCCAGCGGATTAGAGGATGCCGTTGTCGAAGTCTGAGGGCACAGCCGTAATCGCTCGCAATGACCGTCGAATGGAATCACAAAGTTCGTGTCTGAGAAGAATTCGGAACGGAAGTGCGGGAATCAAGATGAGATGGTGAAGAGAGAAGTCCCGGGGTTGGAGAAGTGAACAGAGAACCCCTGGGGTGTAGAGGTCGGCAGGTTTCGCGTGGTATCGTGGTTCTCGACTTTTGTATATTCACCACCGTGCATATCTGCATCAGGCGGCTGGACACTTCTGCACTATCATCGTTCGCCACATCCACTTGTCTCTCGAAGAAGACATGATGTATCACCTCTTGCGCACAGTCACCCTCTCCATTGTGATTCCCTTGGCCTTGGCTTCCAACATCGATCTCGAAATCGGCTCCGTCGGAGCAGAGGTCTGGTTCGGCGGACGATCGTCTACGATCCTGGCTCCAAATGGCTCACGCGCGGCGGACGTCACCTCGATGGCGACGCTCGTGACGCTCGCGACCTCGACTCGGATCAACTCACCCTGCGTCGACACGTCGACCGCTTCTCTGACGGCAGCGAGTCCGACACAGCTCGTGGAGGTGAGCAGCTGGAATTTAACGTTCCATCCTGAGACTCTGCAAGTTCCGCAGGGCACAACCCTCGAATTCCAGATCGCTCGCACCGATGTGAAGCTATACTTGCTTAGTTTTGCGAATTCATCTTCGCGGATCCTCGATTTCGTCCCGGTGTCTGGCCAGAAGTATCGAGCGGCCACATACCAGGTTGTCGACAGCAATGCACACGTGTTTCGTTGTGTGGATACAGCTTGTGGTAGCGCGTGCCCGTCGACCGGATTCCATTCGCCGCGAGGCGAGGGTGAGTTCCGTCTCAACATAGCGCAGAACGAAAGCAGAGCTGAATCCAACACTGGCCTCAACACTGCCTGGTATGCAAGTTCTGGATCCACTGTGGCAGCATCGAGAACAGGTACCATCCCCTCCGGACGAGCGTCGATGGGGGCCACAGGTATGCCGAACATCAATGCCTCAACTCCGCCATCTACGCCACTCCCGTCCACCTTGCCGCAAATGGGCGCCGCTGTTGAGCGGGGCGCGCCGTCCTCCTTCTACATATTGGGTATGCTGCTCAGCTCTTACGCGGCGTGCACATAGATGGAATGTCGTGGGACTGAGGTCTGGTTGTGGAGTGCGAGGAACATGACGACCGACCTGGAGACACCAATGGCGGGCCTTTTGTAGTGCGAGCGTATCCTCATGTAGGACAGTGGATGGACCGACAGGAATCGCAAATGCGTAGACCTCAAAGCCTCCGGCATCCATTCTGACATGGGTCAGTGGTGCGGAAATGCTTCGGGTGATGGATCGTATCTACATACAGACTTAGCAATTAGCAACAGGAATCGCACAGTGTCCTGTTCGCGATGGGAATCCCCTCTGTCATTTCGTGCTCGGAGCGTTGCTGCATCATGTGGTTTCTCAGCGCAGGAAGCACGATGCGCATAACTGTGCGGAACGGCGCGGTCCTTACTACTCCACGTAACCAGATGGCAGAACTTGCACTCGACCTCATGGTGATATGGCGAGGTCCGGGTGGGGCGAAGTGGAACACTCCGTTGCCATGGGGCACACGCTTCCGGCGACGCGTTGGACAGTTTGGGTATTCCGTGAGCACAGTGCTGCCTCGAGCTGTTCTGGTCAGACCGGCGGCCTAACGTTACGAGTCACGACAGCCTTGTGGGTGGCGGAGGAAATCATGCATTGCGGATTCTTCTCCATCCGGACGCCGCACAGGCACAGCGGACAGAGGACCAGGATCAAACGTCTGGACTGGGAGTGAGTTGGGCGAAAGATGATAAGTTAACTTAGCGCCTGTCACGTACTCCAATGCGCGACCACTAGTGCAATGCTACGCGAGCATAAACGCGCGGCGGGAGCCGCGTACCACCGGCAACAGTGCGGCAGTCGGGATATAAAGTGGCGTGGTTCAAGCGCCGCATGGGTCTTGTACCTAAAACGGACAGCGTCTCGGCCCAACCTCGAGAGTGCTGTGACTACCGAACATCGCGTGGTACGTCTGAAGTGCCCATCACCGACTGCACTGCACATGTCGATCGCTCTCGCAAGACCCTGCCGTATCTACGCTCCATCCTGTCTGGCTGCGTGGATCCACGCACCTCAAGGCTTTGAGGCGTAGGAGCGCGGCAACCTCCGCTCATCCTGCCCCCCGCATGCTACGAGAACCTCATGCTCTTCGAACGACTCTTTGATCGATGCAAGGCGCGGGACTTGTGGCCTTGCGCCGGGAATATCACGCAGAGACTCTGCAGGTTGGTGCTGGAGAACGTCAGCGTGAGATGCATTGGCGACCGCTGCTGTCGCACCTGGAGAATAATTTCTAGTATGGGCTTGCTAAATCGGAGGTGGCGGACGGCAGGCCCGAGCTGCTGACCTCGAATCCATGAGGATACGGCAAGCGGATTCCAGCATCGTTCTCCCAAGTCGAAAAGTTGACCGCGAGCCACCAGACGAGAGCAGCGAGCATAGGCGGTTTCCACCTCGCGGCGCGATCCACAGACGTGGCGCAAGATCTCCACGATTGCATCCCAGTAGACGTTCTTGGACGCAAAGAACAGCAGGCACGCATCTTCCAGGGAAGTCCAATCATCTCCTTCCATCGCACACGAGATGAACAATCCAGTTGGTGAGCGCAGCAGGGGAAGTGCGCGAGCCCGCGCCCATATAACAAACACGTAGGCGCTCGAAGTCCCCGGGGGTCATACGAGGTATGATCGAAGCGGCTAGGAGATGTTCGATAACCCAACTTTACCGCCCTACGAACGTGGCCACTTTGATCCATGCCGCGAGTTCACTTCCTCCTCGACCCGGTGTCGTCAACCTGCGGGCCTCCTGTGGACGAAGAGTTGGATCTACTCCACGCATTCGAGGGCCACGTCCAGCTTTGCGAGCAGTGCTGTGAGGAAGAATACGGGTGGAGAACTTTCTCCTATTGTTCTGCTGGGCACGCTCTCGCTTGTGCCCTAGCAGACGCTCTGGTCTTTCGAGATGGCCGCTTCGAGTCCCGCGGAGTGGCATTCCGACCAATCCGGGTCGTGGAGGTGCCCCCGATATTCGCAGCCGCTCGGAGTCTCTTGTCCGCATGCAGGTGTGTCGCCCCACCCGCATTCGAACGCCCGTCGCTGACAAACGCTGAGATCTCTCACGTACAGCCCGCGTCGGAGCACTCGCACGCGACCTCGTAAGTCGACTCCTGGTACGATAATTTCACCCCTATGCTGGACGAGGACGGAGCGATGGACATATCGTGTGCGGGTGCGGGGGCGAGCATATGACGAGCTGAGAATTTCGATACGGAACGTTGCGTACTACTCTTCATGGTAGCTACTTGACCGAACGCTTATATGTCCCACACGCGATCCCCACAGATGATGTCCCATCCACGCCTAGGCTGCCGTCGCATCATCAACGTCTTGCACCCGACGTTTCGACGCTTGATCGCTGCTCGCAACATGTGTGGCAAATGGAGTTGCCATTGAAGGCGTTCCCAGCCTGTGCATCTGCAGAGCATTCACATGAGCAGAGACCTTCTTCGACCACTCCTCCAGAGTTTGTTGATCTACCTCTACGCTTGTTAACCGGCTATGACTACTGTCAGACGTGTTCCCACTGCCTAGCGCTCGTGAACATACTAAGAGAGGTCAGAGATGGATTTGGTGAGGCTCTCAAGCCCCCTCTCGATCCTGTGAACTGTCAGACCCAAAAGCCCTCCGTTCTGTGGAGCCATACGTGCCGCGAAAGCCGATCTTGGAGCGGCTCGATTTCCCCACCGCACGCGCAGCGACAACCCTCATTGTTTGGAATTTTTCCCGCGACCTCTTCGTCGTGCTTATTCTCCACCTGCTGCATTGGCCACGATCCTCGATTGGTCTGCGCAAAAGCGAGATACTCTTGGTTCCAGTCATCTTGCCACTCCGAACTCTGATCGATGCTCCACGAGTCTGCCATGGTGCTGGGTAGTGATGCGATTTTGTATCGTAGCGAGCGTTATTGAGCGTGACGCTTCCTGCGAGGGGCAATCTGGGCATATTTTAGGGCGCGCAAGTCCGGCGTGGCGCATCGTGAACCCGCCGCTTCTTTCAGCAAGTTTCGAGCGCGCGGTAATCATGCTTCGCCCAGCCTGTCGACGGGCGCTAGTTTGCAGGCGGCTGTCGGACCGGGCGGCAAATCGCACTGCGCGGCTGCATCGTTCGGGGGTTGGAGAGCCCGTGTTGCCTGTGAGCTATCGCGCGCGCCTGGAGGCAACCCGGCTTGCTAACAAGCGCCAAGCAAGAGGCGGAGAAAAGGTATAAGTTTTGTACAGTCTGCCAGATGACTCTCGGCTCATAACTCCCTTCGTGCCTGGCCTGCCATCAACCTCATGATGAAGACATCTTCCAAGAAATCGGTCTTGCCAGGCGCAGCCACAACTTCGACGCCGGGCGGCACCTCGACTAGTGCCGAGGTGAGCACTCCACCTGCTGCTCCGACCCTCGCCAACAACGCGCACACCTTCCATCCGTCCTCTGGCCCATCTTCTCATCGCCTCACTTCTTCACACAGCGATCTCTGGATGCTTCAAAACGTGCATCGTCTGGCGATCCATAGCGAAGCAGAGAGGAAGGCTCAAGAGTCCGTGCTCAATGCATTCTGGTCAAAGTTGTTGAATTATCAACAACTCGAAGCACGACATTCACAGCTGCGCGAAAGCCATGCTTATCTGTCTGCTCATTGTGCGGAGAAGGAACGCCATATCCAGGCGTTGCGTCTACAGGTCGCGCAAAACGGCGCGGAGCGTGACATTTTCAAAGCCTTGACCAAGATTCGTGATCACATCACCGGCTATCCTGCGGGAAATAACGTTGACGAAACTCGGCTCACCATTTCTGACCAGCTACAACAGTCTCAAGCCCAGACTGCGGAAGCTCTGAGGCAATTTGGCGTGCTCCGATGGCAGAGTGATCGGACGTTGGGACAGATGGACAAGATGCTCCGAAGCATATCATCGGTGACGACGTGGCTGGAAGACCAGAGCGATGAGAAGCGATCGAACTCTCCGCGGGCACGCAAGAGAAAGCGAACGGATGAAGATTCGGATCAGTAGACCGGTGCCTCCCCTGACCTTGGGTGGGCAACGGTAACGGTTGGTGTGTTCAGCTTAGCATGAGAAGATGCTCGATGTTCGGGCGTGGCATGCTCAGGACACATGTACACACGTTGCTTGTCCCTCGAAACTATTCAGCTCGTGGTTCTCCATCCGTCCATACAACACAAAGACTGCGAAGCCGGTCTGCAAGATGCTTCTCTGCACAAAACGGCGGCGCCTGATCGGTACTCTTTGATCGCGGATGTGAGTCGCACCAATGTAAAGGTGGGCACTGACAATCTGCAATGAGGCTCGATGGGAAGATGTGGCGAAGTCGTTTTGTGATGCGGACACGTGCCGGTACTCATGTAGCTGCATCGCCTTCCCCGGGGTTGACTTTTCCATATATAGCCAGCCTCGTGCTGCTCCTATAAAGGGCGGAATTGGAGATGTGTATAGCGAACGATATCACATACCTTTGACGAACATGAAGACGACGGTACCACTACTCGCATGCCTGTCGTGTCAAGCCTTGGCGCACAGCTGGGTCGAACGGATGAACACAGCGAAGGAGGGCCAGTTGCAGCTCGCGTCTGTCGGCTATGCTCGCAGCAACGGTATGCTCCGTGGGCCCTGTCACGGACGACACAATAACGCGAACAGTTCTCCGAACGAACTCCAGCTTCAACGATGAGGCTATGACATATCTCTTGCCTCCCGACGGCCGAAACACGGTGCTCCCGACGGACCATCTCTGTTCCGTTGCACAACGGCAGCCGTGTCAGACAGCAGACAGCCCCCGGCTCCGCGTGGGGGCAAACGAGACCGTGGTGCTCCAATGGAACGAAAATGGGCACATCACCAAACCCTGGAACAACCCACCAGGCAAAAATGGATCAGGGGAGGTGTATGTCTACGGAACCAACCAGAGTTCTTCCTCGGATGTGCTTCAGGCCATACACCACGTCTGGACGACAGATGGCCAAGGCGGCGACGGACGTGGTCGTTTGCTCTATCATGCACCCTTCGATGACGGAGAGTGTTACCAGTACAGTGATGACGTCGTGAGCTATAGTGCGATCGCTTCCGCACGAGCAAAAGATCACCCCGGTCCTGGAGCCAGCGATCCTGCACAGGGGCTCAATCTATGGTGCAAAGCCGACGTCGCGTTGCCTGTATTGCCAATCAATACGACATACACTCTATATTGGATCTGGGACTGGCCGTTCACCTCCCGGGAGGCACCCGCACAATTGTATACCACGTGCATGGATGTCGATATCGTCACATGAGACAACTAGCACATCACCGTGGAGGGAACGAAGAGACTATGATGTGATGACCGCGTTGAAGCGCCACACATGCCACTCCTCAAATCATCTTCATGTGCCATGGTAGCCCCTAGGTCGCACATTCGAGGGATATGGAAAGAGTTGCGGACAGTCATAATCTCGTTGGCTGGTTGACAGACAGCATGACCTTCTCCGTTATCCACATTGTATGTAATCGACGTAGTTCATTCAAAATATGCTCCTCGTAACGTCTCGTACTTGACCCACTCGGCACATACTTCTTCACGAGTCCAGCTAATCGTCTGATAGTCTCGAGCCATCTAAGCACAGGTCAGTACATCGCCCATCATGATCGTGACCATCATACATACAATCTCGGCCACCTGACTGAATCTCGAAGGCTCGACGTCTCGCATGGCTCGGACCATCGCGTATTTGTCCGCGGTATGCCACTTCCGAATCCGCTTGCTCACTCGAATATGCTCTTCGCGAGCCCATTTGCCACTGATCTCGTGCTGAGCCAGCAGCGATGTGGTGTAATTCGATGGCCCCCAGAGGTCCAACAGTAAGAATACGCTCCTGCTGGGCTCGGGAACAGTGTCTAAGCGTGACAGCTGACTGGCACAATAATGCGTCTCCACATCCCTGGCACTGATCAGCATATCAGAAACGGAGATCAACATGTGTGTCCCTACCTGAGCTCGTCATCGAAGATGTAATACTTTCGCGGCTGCGATGCTTGTAACACAGGCCCATACGCCGCGGCATGAGTGGCATCTTGTTTCAGGCGCGGAGCAGCATCTGTCTGCGCAGATGGATTCAGAATGAGCGGGAGCGGGGCCTGCGAAGGCCAGCCGAACTCGATGCTCGTCAGGGGCGGAAGAGTGATCTCTGGTGGAGATTGTAGGGTCTCTATAGTAGGAGCGTCCTCGGCCTCGGTCATAGCAATCTCAGTGATGGAGAGAACGTCGTCCCTGACTTCTGAACGGGGTGCGGCATGAGTGAGCGATACCTCGCTTCCAGACGTCGGGCACGTCGGCACGCCCTCACTATCGACCACATCGGATGGGCGTTCCGTTAGATCATTGCTTGTGTCCATGATGGTGGTGATCGAGCGCACGAAGCGTTAGTGATGGTGCAAAGAGGGTCGCCGCAAAGAAGTGAACGTGCGCTCTGGCCCCTTCGTGCTGTTCAACTTATCCCAGCCGCCGAAGGTGAATCGCAAAGTAGCAGGAGGGGGGTCATGGATCCTAGGGGAGGGGTCAGCAGCACGTTCATATATCACGGAGGTGGATGCGCGAAGGTTTGATGCAAACTCCTCTCATCTCGGTGAGCTCCTCAGTCGAACCGTGACGGCCCGCATTCGTTCGCGCCGTAGCAGGCATGGCACCGAGACCCTACTCCAGCAGATCCAAAGACAAATTCCGCCGACGCCACCAGACACTGAACAGGAAAGCCCACCAGATCGCCACGGATTGCGAAGCCAGTGTCTACCTGGTCGTTCTTTTCTGTGGACAGTTTCATGTCTACAGCTCACACGAACACCACGGGTGGCCACCAACACAGGAACAGATTGTTCGTTTACCTTTCTCTCTCTCTATCGATTTGTCTGACGAGTCATAGGACCAAAGCTTTCCTGTAGCGAAGAAGGCCAGGCTGACGGACATGAACCTGCACGAGGCTGAAGCTCGGGTCGCGCTTGCAGTACTACGCCGCGAGGCCACACCCCCTGCCATGACCGGCGCGCTCTCGCCAGGATGCGAGGATACTGTGCTCGAACTACGAGAGGCACAGGTCTGAAGGTCAGCGTGCAGCGCTTGTGGTGGCGGTCATCTGCGCGTATCGAGGTTGATTTAGGATGGATGGATGGATGGAGTTTATTCCGCCCGGCGCTAAGCACCTAAAGGGCACACTACGGATATTACGTCATCAAATCACTTCCTGAAGACTTCCTGCACTCCTAATAGCCCAGTTGGTTTGTCCTATCTCAGTCTGTCATGCCGATCCTTCTGTCCTACATTGCCGCAAATTCGCACTAAGTTAGTGTTGCACAAGCTCTCTTGAAGTCGCTCCTCCAAATGTTCACTGTCCTATCTTCAGCGAGTGAAGCGTGTCTTGTTAATAGTACGAGGGTGCGTTGTGGGGAAACCGTTAGTAATAGTAGGTGTAAGGTTGGTGGCGTTGTGTCCTCTATGTGTCTTGGTTAGCCGTCACCTGGCTAGGGGAAGGTTGGTACGATGAGCTCTCGAGACGGCCTGTAGCTATAGCGAACTGGATTGTCGCCAGGACTGCGTCTATTGCCGGTTTCCACTTCTCGTTGTCCGATGCTGCCTTTCCTCCAAGGAAAAAGGAGAGGTTGCCTCTCATAGTGTCCGTATGTTGTAGCATCTGTAGTCGGAGATCATCCCATAGACGGCACCGGAATAAGAAATGCTCGACGGTTTCACTTGCTTGTGTGCATACGCACTGGTCTGATTCTGCAGCTCCTATCCGGTAAAGGTAACTATTCAGTCGTGACATTCCGGTTCGGAGCTGTGCCAACACGCTCGCTTGTTTGCTTCCGAGGCGATCGTATATCTTTCGTGTGTGTGGACCAGGTATTGCGGTGTCGATTCGTCGTATATGCTTTCCCACCCCTTCGATCGGTTGGCGTCTTTTCCTTGTTTCTGCTCTGAAGTGGCTCACAACAGTCGACTTAGCTGCCGGTCGGGTCGACAGTGGTGTTCGACCGGGCTCTGTCGCAGCTTTCGCCGCTTCTTTCGCTTTCTGGCCAAGTTCAAACTCGGGAGTGGGACACCACGCCAACCGGACAGTATTGCGGCCCTGCAAGGCCCCCACGCTCCTGTAGATCTGTTGTATGGTCTCCTGTCCTGACTGGTGTCTAGGACTGCATACGGCTTGCAGTGCGGCTCGGTTGTCTGAAAATAGATGTATGTTCCGCGAGACTGTAGACGGGGGTATTTGTGCAAGGCCTTCTGCCAACGCTATCAAGGCGGCTGCGTACGGATTGTGCTCGGTCCTTGCTGATACTGTAGTCGAGACGACGATGGATGGAAGCTCTCCCCGCTCGGTGTCCTGTATGGCGACTCCTGCCCCGACGATACTGTTCCTCGCGGAGGAGCTCGTTGCGACGCAGATACCTACGCTCTGCTTGGCAGCGCGTACCGCTTCCTCTGTTGTCTCCTTCGCGTCCGCTGCCAGTCGCGGATGCCAAGGCGCTATTGTGTATGGCGCGATGATTTCTATGCCTTTGGTCGAAATCTTGTGGGTAATTGCAATCTGCTGTAGCGGCGAGCGGAACCTCCGGGTCGGCTTATGCGTCGACTTCGACAGCGGGTTGGTTATGGGCAGCGAGAGAATATCAACCCATGTACTCGTTGCCTGTGCCGCGTGTCGTTGTTGGACCGTGCGGATACTTGCCTCAGCTTCGGCCACTGTTCTTGCGACTGTGCGGAAGCAGCCTATAACTGCTTGTGCGCCGATCCCTTGGACTCGGTTCATCCCAGACGCAAGTCGCCCTTTACACTTATGCATCCACACAGGCGATGCGTAGTCGACTACTGGCGCCACCGTTGCCTCGAACAGTCTGCGGGCAGTGGACGGTGCCAACCCTCGCAATCGCTTCAGTGCCATTGCAGCAATGAGACCCTTCGTGGCTGCTCTTGCGATATGCTGTTGAAATCGAAGTTCGGAGTCCATAACCACCCCTAAGATCTTTGTGCTGGTCACAGGCTCCACCTCTTGTCCCTTTACTATAACTGATTGGGCGCTACTTCGGCACGGTGCTCGCGTGAAGTGGATAAACGCTGTCTTCTCACCTTCAAAGGTAGCCCCGCTTCGTCCTTCCCACTCTATCGCTTGGTCGACAATCGCCTGGATCCTGCCGTGGTTTGCTTCTGCAGAGGGGCCTGTGACCCACGCTGTGTAGTCGTCGACAAATGCTATAGCACCGCCGTTGCTATCGATCTTGCGCTGGACGAGGTCCGCATTAAAGAAGAGGAACAGGATCGGAGACAATGGCGACCCCTGTGGCAATCCTGCTTGCTGTAGCGCTTGTCGTTCCGCTGCCTGACCATTGACTACGATTGTAGCCGACCGGTCCGAGCAGAAGGCATCGATCCATTTAACTAGCATTGCGGGAATGCCCCTTGCTTGAAGTCGCTGCAGAAGTCTTTCCTTACACACTCCATTATATGCACCTTTCACGTCGAAGCTGATCAAGCTCAGAACCTTCCTGTTACGCCATGCCTTATAGATATGTTCCTGCAAGAGGAGGAGCGCCTGTACTGCCGATCGTCTCTTCCGAGCTCCAAAGTGGTTTGTCGGCAGGAGGCCTGCGGTTTCGACTGCATGCGATATCCTTTCCGCTACTACTGCTTCTAGGGCTTTGCCAAGCGTGGGAAGCAGCGAAATGGGTCGCCACGCCTTCGCAGCTGTATAATCGTCTTTGTTTGGTTTCTTTAGTGGGATAATTTTGGCTGTCTTCCATTGAGCCGGCAGTACTCCCTCTCTCAGCGACGTTCGAAAGAGTATTAGGACCCTCTCCTTCACGGCCGGCCATACCTGTTTCCACACTATCGCCGGCAGCCCATCCTCTCCTGCTGCTTTCCACGACTGGGCTGCGAACACGCTCCGTTCAACTTCGTCCATAGTAAGCGGAGGCATATGGACAGGCCTCCTCTGCTTTCGCTGCCCTTCGTCCTCGATCAAGGGGGAAGGGGTGGAAAGAATGTTGATAGCAACTCCGTCGCCTGCTCTCGTTTACCACTTGTAATCGACCCATCTCTTCTCGTAAGGGGCGGGATCTGGGACGAGCCTAGACTGGTATCGGCCTTTAGATACTTCGCCGCCTGCCAGATGTTGTTAGTGTCGTCCAGGAATTCTTCCCAGTGCCTCCTCTGCTGCTGACGGAGGTTGATTTAGGAAAGCGGGTCTGGAGGCGTGGCTTGCGTGATTGCCGGCTTACGCGCTAAGCGGCATACCCTTGCAGTATCCCCGGCAACACCACGGTGAACACACAGGGTCTCATACATTAGCTCATTCTCACGCGTATAGACGAAGGCACGTCCTTGTTGTCCTCTTCGCTTATCGGAGCAGCTGATTGCGGCCACAAAGACCAATGTGCAATTTCAATTTGAGATTGTGCGCCGCCTCGGACGAAGTTGTACAGGCGATTTCGAAAGTGAGTCGCAGTCATCCGTGGTCATGCTGGCGAACACAATTTATGACAGTGACGACGTTGTGGCACATCCGCGTGGAGGCACTGTGGAGGACGCTCCTAGTTGCAAGTTCCCTGCGCAGATCGTTTGTGCCTCGGTTTCCTTGGGGCTTAGGCTCGGATGTGAGGCACGTGCACTTCGACTTCACGTCATGAACTGTGCCGCACATGTGCATTCACTGCTCGATTGTCTCCGCCCAGCAGCCCAGCGTGACGCCCATCTGTTGAGTGTGACCCCCTCCTTGTCGAGCATGGCGTCTACAGCAATTCGTGCGCTTTCCTGACGGCCACCCTTCGACACGAAGGCAGAGAAGGCGTATAAGAAGCCTGCGGACGTCCTCGTGCTCACGAGATGCGGTCTTTATCAACACTCACTCCTTCTCAGCGACGCTGAGCTCTCGATCATGCCGCCACTAGTCATAGTCGAGCAGGCTCCTGCATCTGAGCCGACGACGTCCCGACGACATTCCCTGACTGCGCTCGACGACCTTTCTACGCCGCACGCTAGCCAAAGTACCTCCCAACACTCTTCCGACAGTGGTCCGCGACTCGAGCGAGGTTCATCGTCAGCGCTAAAACTGACAGTGCCACTGCAAGCCAGTGCAAATGTGGAAACGAAGCCATTGCTATCGAAGAGTAAGTGCCAGCTACACCGAAGCGGTTTCCCGTCAGCTGAGATCCGCAGGACGGCAGACTGTGCCCTCATTCCCTGAGGCGCAGAAGCGTAGGAGACTCGACCTGGATCTGATGTGCCGACCTCCCACGCCGTTTCCTCCCTCGCCCAAGACACCCGAGAACCCGCGGCCGCTGCCGGACAGCGATGCTGGTGGAAGCGACCGCGCCCGGCCGAATAGGGAGTTCCGCAACAGTCTCCCGGTCGGACAAGCTCTTCCATCCGCTCGTATCGAGCATGGGATGGGGAACCGGGAGGGTTCTGTACTCTCCTCGTTCATCATTGCGCGGTCGAGAGTGCAAAGCTTTATCAGCAGTGCGTTGAGTCCCATGTCCGCTTCCCAAAGTGGTGCTGGGGGAGTTGTTCTGATGAAAGACGCTCGAGAACTCGAAAATTCCATGCAGTCGCTGGAGATGGCGATCATGGCTTGGGAATCGCGTGCCTTTCTCCGCGCTGTCCAGAGGTCTAGGCATCTGGTCGCGACTCAGCTCGAATCTACGTGGAGGATGTGGTTAGATGAGTAGACATGTCAATACAGGGACAAGGGTCCATAGTCTCGTCGCTCGCGAGACCAATTTTGCCGCGCTGATCAATTCCCCGTCTCGCACTAATGCCGCATCCTAGTACATGTGTCTTACAAGCCGCGTGAACAACGCTGGTGCTGACTCCGGAACGAGGCACCCCGGTGCCAGCGCTACTGTCTGCGTTGTGCGGGCGTGACGCCTGCAGGTCATCGATGAGCCCGTGAGCCACTTCCGCGTCCCGCAACGAGCGCAAGGAGATACGGCTGCGCCGCGCAGACTGCGAGACCCCACTGAAGCTATGGAGCTGTAGAAGTCAAGTCTCATTCGGGAGTGCATCCACAGGGGAGCATCGCGGAATGTTCGAGGTCTTTTGGCTGGACAGGTCAACACGAGAAGATGTTTCACAAAGTGCGATACATTGGTGGCATACAGGCATGCTGGAATTGCATCCGTCTCACTACATCGATGTCGTTGCCATATCCTCCCGCATGATCACGGTACCTGCCGCGGAATTGACACCAGACATGCTCGGCCCCTCGGTCTCTCCCATCGAACATGTCCACCACGACTTTGCATCTTCTCGACCACCACTCCGGAGCGCGGGACGGCAATTCGTCATCACATTTGCTGTATTCATGCTTTGCAAAAGTAAAGGCGGGTGCAATGGCGAGGGTTGTGGTTCCGCGGGTGGTTTGATGAGCACACCGCATTGTTTCTTTTCTTCTACTTGATCATGGTTCTGTGCACACGTCAGCACCAACATTTGTGCTGGACTTCCTCCCACTCACCTGGCTCTCGAGGGCCGTATAAGAGTACCATCGACCTTGGCGGACGATGTAAATATGGACGTCTGCGTGAAATCGTTCGCTGACCCGTTTGCCCTGCACATGCAGTGCGGTGCGGACCTGTCGAAAGTGTTCTTTTGCTCTACGCGTGGTTTGTGGCATTTTCGAAGTGATTCGTGTGCGCGGTCGGTGGTAGAATAGGTATGGATGCACACTCGTCCTCGTAATAAGATATATGGTGCCGTCGCCGTACGCGCCCGAAGGGGCGCCAGGCAGCCGCCGCCAGGAATAGAATACCCAACCCCGCTTCCAACAGATGTGGAACCACCGAGATGTATAACAACTCTCGCCAGTCCGAATATCATCTCGATGCCATGTCATCATGCGCGTCCAAGAGATATACACCATCGTTCTGCTGTCGCTCCTCGGACTCGGACTGTTGCGAAGAAGTCTGCAACAGCTGTACGCTCTGGTCTGTCGACCCTTATCCCGGATCATTCTACGATACTTGGTGTATACGCAGGTCTTCCGACCGGGACATTTGATCGGCTTGAACCCAACGTGGGCGGAGACTCTCGCATTGGCCGCCCACTGGGCTGCAACGGCGGCGTGCAATGCCTACCGGGTTCGAAGTCTCCCGGAAGCCAGCGCCCGTGCGGGACAACTTGCCCTCGTCCATTTGATTCCGCTCATATCGGTCCGGCAGCTCAGTTTCGCGTCCCATGTGTTGGGATGGTCTTTGCGCACATATCATTTCATCCATGGATCGCTCGGGATCATGGCCACGGCCCAAGGGATCATTCACGCAGTGATTGCACTGCAAGAACGCACGATCTTAGGCAGAGACAGGATTGTGGGCATCATCGTGAGTCGATCGCGCATAGAACACCCCGATTCCGCTCACGTACACAGTGCTTCGTTGCAGTAGTCTTGTTGGCGTTTCTCCCCCTCATGCGTCGGTTCGCGTACGAGTGGTTCCTGTACAGCCATCTTGCTCTCAGCGTCATTCTTGCGGTTTGCCTCTGGGAGCATGTCCGACTGAAGAAGTACTTCAACCGCCCGTTGATGCTGGGGGCAACGGGTGCGTTCCTGCTCACGTCCGGAGTCCGGTATGCCCACCACGCCTACCAGAACGTCGCCTGGAACAGATCAGGGCCGCAGATGATCCATGTCGTTCGGATGGAAAGGCTGGGAAGTTCGCTGGTCCTCGAGCTGAAACTGAGTCGTGCGTGGACGATCGTCCCCGGCCAGCATGTCTATCTCACGATACTGACGTGGCGGGAGTTTTCTGTCCTCCAGCGGCACCCTTTCATGATCACATGGTGGCAATCCATCCCCGGAGGGTCGGCCGCTTGTTCGATCTCCGTGGTCATCCGTCAAAACCGCGGCTGGACCAGGCGAATCCAGCATTACGATGGAGCCTTGCCCGGCCGTCGCGCGTGGCTGAGAGGGCCATATGGGGCTCCTGTCCGCCTGGAAGAATTCGGTACCGTCATCATGTTCGCATCCGGCGACGGCATTTTCGCGCAGCTTCCTTTCATCAGGTTCCTGACAGATCGGTCGAAGTTGGCGGCCATCAAGACTCGTCGCATCAAGCTCGTCTGGCAAACGGACGAATATCACGATCGATTACGACAGTGGATGCAGAGTATCATGGATGATGAAGATGTGGAATTCGATGTGCGTTTCTCCCAATCACACCTTGCATGTAGCTGACAGTTTGCAGTTGTTGGATATCTCGATCCACGTCTCCCACGACGCTGTGCAGATCTCGGGAGAGGCGGGACCCGTAGGCCCTGTCACAAAGGTCAAGCGGATGGGCCAACGTCTGAAGGTAATTCATGACGTTCCGGACGTGGAGAGCTACATTCAGCTGGAGATGAAAGAGCCGAGAAGGCAGGTGGCTGTCTCAGGTGAGTGCCCTCATCGCGCGCAGAAAACCCTGGCTGAGAAAAGCAGTTTCTGGTCACCGGCGGCTTCGCGAGGAAGTTCGGCTTCAGGTCTTCCGAACGCGGCGACTCAACGTTCGTTTGTTCGAGTCAGACTTCCAGCCAGTGACAGCGTACCGCGACCGAGGCGGTACTGCCGCGTAGGAAGTGGCTGATGCAAGAGAAGCGAGACGGTCTCAATGCTCGAATTCATCAACGCTGGAGGGTCGAAGCTGGCAACTGTGGTTCGTAGATCGCAGGGAGACGCCATTCGCACGATGTAGAGTCAGGCAGATAGGGTGCACAAGATACATGTGGATGTTCATGTCCCCGCGCCAGTTTCCGTGGCGGTCCAGCTTATGCGACGTGATCGACAGCGTCTACGACTCGGGGCACGACAAAGTGGAGCGGCCGCCAAGATTGTTGCTCTTTGGTTCGTGCAGACCATTTGCTCACTCTGACGGTAACGTCCCTCCCTCCATGGCGAGCCACCCTGTGAGGCGAGCCAACATACACATAAATGCAGCGTCCACCTTCAACAACGGACTTACGCATCGATCGGTCCTGTAACGTCACTCTGCACTACATTCTTGGTCCACTGCCTCGAGCATTACGAGAATGGAATGATGGTGATCGTGCTGGGGACTATCATGTAGATGCTGCAAACCGACTTGTTAACGACTGACCCCTGCTACGCCGCGGCCGACGTCTTCTTTACGGCGTTCGAAGGGCGAATACTGTAGTCCATTAGGCAAATAATACACGGTCTGCTCCAGGAATGATTTCACCCAACGTATGAGCGAACCGAGAGTTTCTCCGTTCACCAAGGCAGATCCATAGTTCGTCGGACAATATTAGACCCGTAATCGTGCTAACCTCATGCTGTGACGCACGTGCAGCCATTTCAGCGCTATACTGTCTCCGGATATGTCGTGTGGTGGAGTGTGGCGCACTGTCGCGCGCTTCTCGATGTTTCTGAAGCTACGGAGGGTCAGCGCTTCTGCCTGCTGTCCGCTTTCGGACCAGGTTTCGGGTACCTGCAGATCCCCCGGAAACTCTGGTTCCTGCTTTCCCGTTCCTCCACACCACCACCGTACTGTAGTACGGTGCCTATGGACAAAGCTAGCATAGCGCTGGCTGAAGAAGCTTGCTCTGGCGCACTAAGATCTTTTCGCGCTCGATCGCAGGATACTAATGTTCCCCGCACGACGCTGCAGCATCGCGCGCGCGGACGCCCGTCGTTGAAGGCGAAGGCGGAAAGCCAACAGTACCTCGACCCGTGGGAAGAGAAAGCGCTGGTCGCCTTTCTCGTCTAGCAAGATGCACTTGGTCATCCCGTGCGGATCAAGTATGTAGGCTCGATCGCGTTCAGCCTCGCTCGCCAGCGGACGCCTTTGAAGAGGCCCAGCAAACCGCTGGGCAAGAACTGGCCGCAGCACTTCTACAAGCGACGTCCGGAGCTGCAAGCCACTACGGCGAAAGCGCTCGATTGGAATCGATACAAGATCCACGATAAAGTAGTGTATTGGTTCGACGTAATCGGGCAGGTCTTGCAGGATCCGAACGTGTTGCGAGAGAACGTCTATAACATAGACGAGACGGGCATCATGCTTTCCTAGCTGGGCTCCGTCAAGGTTCTAGTAAGCAAAGAGAACTCACACAAATGCAGAGGTGCCCGCGTCAAGCGCGGTACAATCACGGCTATCGAGTGCGTGAGCGCCGATGGCAGGTATCTCCACCCCATAATCATCTGGCCCGCTGCTACTCACAAATCCAACTGGAGTACGTGGACAACTCCCGGCTGGCACTACGCCTTCTCGGACAGCGGATATACGGACTCATACCTCAGCTTGCAGTGGCTGAAGCTGGTGTTCAACCCTCAGACCAAAGAACGCGCAGGACAGAGACCACGAGTGCTGATTTGTGATGGGTTCGGGAGCATGAAACTCTCGGAGTGTTGGAGTTCTGTTTTGAGAACAACATCGCACTCTGTCGCCTTCCGTCTCACACTTCCCATAAGTTGCAACCTTGTGACATCTCCGTCTTCGGTCCGCTGAAAGCAGCGTATCGAGACCAGGTCGAACGTCTGGAACGTGGAGACGTAGGAACGATGGGAAAGGAGCACTTTACGTATCTGTACAGCCCTGCACGTGAGCGTGCCTTCACGTCGCGGAACATACGATCGGGCTGGACCAAAGCAGGCCTCTTCCCGTTCGATCCGGCGAAGGTGGTCAAGGATTTGCCTCCTGCCACTGTCGACCCAGCAGGACTGCCCAGTGGCATGGTACAGCAATTTCCGCCCTCCCATGATGCGACGCCGCAAACTCCGGTAACTCCCACGACTCCCGTGACTCCTGTATCGGCGGAAGGGATTCACGCCCTGCACAATCTGATCAAGCACGATACCGACACGCTCGACGTGACGCGTCGGCAGCGTTTCCAAAAACACCTCGAGAAGCTCACTAATGCAACACAACTGTCGTTCGCCGAATGTGCCCTTCTTCGAGAACAGAATCAAGTTTTTGGCAAAGATCAATAATGAGGCCAAAGCCCGTTGGCCTACTGAGACCGGGATCATTGGAACGGTGAAGGTGATGAGCTACGAAGACTTGGCAAAGGCACGAATGAATCGTACTCTGAAAGAGGCTGAGAAGGATGCAAGGAAAGCCGAGAGAGATGCCAAGAAAGCTGGTAGCGCCAGGTTCAGGCCAGAGGCGCTTGCACCTAATAGCGGAGTCCAAGTTTCCAGTGATACAGAAGCGTTGCGGTTCGGTATCGAGGCCCAAGAGTGTCAATCCATGTCGGGACTATGTCGGGCTCCTGTGGCGCAAATGTGGTAGCAATGGAATTGGAATATTATGTTCACATGCGACGTTTCTTCATTTTCGAAATTCGTGTTCCGAGAATCCGTGACAATTTGATGACCGACCACAGTCTCTCTACACCCTTTCTCAGTAGCTGGACGATGGCTATGGCGATGGCCGATGCAGATGTGGCGACGATGCGAGAGTGAAGTAAGAGACGTAGGCATCACCTTGCTTAGAATATGCCAAGATAGCAAGGACAGACGCACTTCAGCTCGTCTTCTCGTCGCAGTCCAATACCGGCAGTCTTCTGTTACTGTCCGGTGGCATTTACATTGGAGAAGAATGTTATAGCACTAATTGAAAATCCATTCAGCTCTTATAGTGTCTCGCTCTCCGTTGGCAAAGCCCCGAGCCGCACGATGACGTGATGCCTGAGGAATCTAAGCAAAGCGACACGAGGTTCCTCTCGCCCATCACACTTCCTATTCCCTCGCAAGAGACCTACTTACAACGCTACTAGAGAGACAATACTACAGACAGCACACATCAGCCTATACGTGCAGAGCACATGGACGTCCCGCGACGATCTATGATCTGTCTGCGCACAATGGTTTCTTTTGGCATGCCTGGCACGAGGCTGTGATGCGCCATCATGCAAGAGCTCATCCTCTTGACCGGTTGCCTCGAGATGCACAGATCCGCGGCGGGGGTCGCGACCATTGACAGCGCAGCACGGTTTTGCCTTGGGCGACCATGGAGTAATTAGTCCCGCGACTATTGACCATACGCTCGAGAAGAGTTGCAACAAGCTTATTACATGTTCTATTGATTGTGGGAAATGTAATTCAGCTTACTGCTTCGGCGAAACTGGAATCTTGGGCAGCAGTATTTGCTGGATATTGTCCCGCACGTTGCCCTCTACTCGAACATACTGAGGGTCGCAGCAGCGTTGCTTAGGTCCTTGATATTGGTGCTGGAGAGATCCGCACCTATGGAGATTGACCGAGACGACCACGATGCTGGAGCTTGGAACTTCCGCGATAACGCTCTTGAATGCATCAAATTCTACGCAGATGGACTCCGTAATGTCATACAGTCCGTACGGTTGCAGGGTATTCCCGAACAAACGAGCGCACAACTGATCGTATCTCTCTCTCCAGGTCCAGTAAATTCCCGAAAATCTGTGAATACAATCTTGCGAAGCATCGGCAGACGCTGCAAGGCAAGCTGAAGCATGGCCACACAGAGACCGTCTCGCTGAATACGGCGTTGCTGTGCCCATCCTCTAAGTGTTCAGGGTACCCACTGCGCATGCCGGTAGCGTGCATAACGTCGTCGCTATGGTGCACACTTGAGCGCAGGCTAACGTTCTCTGTCTCCGAGGGGACAGGGGTACACGCTATGCCTGCCCTATATAAGAGCGCCGTGAAGTCTCTGTCCTCCTGCACCACCTTTACATCGTTGAACTCTCTTTCCGAATCTCTGCAAGCTTGGACATAATTATCGAAGTCTGGAGGAGAGAAATGGCGATAGAAGCTGGCGTCCCATATGAGCACTGTCACATACTGGGAGAGGTCTGGGTGATGAATGATGTCCCGGAATAGGCGCAAGGAGCTGAGACGCTTGGCGATAGTGACCCTCGGAATGAGGAATCGGGAGCTGCTGCTCTTGAACGTCTGCGAGACGAGGCGAGAACTAGCGATGTCTCTTCGGTTCTCGAGATGCTTGAAGACACTAGCAAGAAGCTCCGCCGACAGTTTCTCCATTGCATACGTGTCTCAAGTGCGCACACGTGTAAGCCTGGCGAGGTAGTGTGGTGTCGGACTTGTGCAGCAGCCCAGAGATGGCATTTATTAAGCGTTAAATTCGCTGACCATGCAAAGCATCAAGCGGAAACGATGGACCAACTTTCGAAGCACATATCATCTTTGAATGGGAAGCGTAACATTGTGTCGGAAGTTGCGATGGAAGGTCCAGAGGAATGTGCTAAAGAACACAGAGTGCAAAACTTTTGTTGCGGCTGGTAAGAGGTGGCCAAAGGTGTTTGCTACACTGCGAGCAATACGGGCCTTACTTCGGCCTTTGTTCGAAGCCCCAGAAGCTTATCAAAAAATGCCGATTGGGAAGTGGAAGCAGTCGTGGATTGAACTCTGGCATGTTAATGAGTTTGTTTGTTTGTGGTGTGGGTGTGGTTCGGTAAAGTAGTGCCGTGCGAACGCACGTAATAGTGTGCTGAAACGTGCGAGCCTGTGCAATTCCGTGCGAAATTTCGCCCCGCGACCCTATCAGCTTGCTTCGTAACCTCGCATACCCGATGCACCGGAAATTCGTCTCTTTCTTGTCGCTCATGACCATCAGTCAACACAGATCCCCAGGTGCCGCCTATGGCGCCTATGGCGACACTGCCTACAGATGGTGGCGGCCTTCAACACAGACCTGGCACATCTTAAGCACAACGCTCGACTAAAACTCACTGCCAACCATGGTCGCATTCCGCACTTCTTAGATTACCACTTGCTACCGGCTCTGTCTATTTTCGTGCCCCACATTGACACTCAAACCTCCGAACAAATTCCGGAAAGTCGAATACAGACTAACATCATGGTCGTCACATTCTGATGCAAAATTTCCCCGCCGCGCTCGGGGGTAAGCTATGGACGCGTGGCGTGTCATGATCTTTGTGTAAGGCTACCGAGCAACGTGTTAACATCAGAGATGAAGGATATAGTGGTAGCTGGAGCCGGCTACACTTCCAGCACTGTGCAGGTGCTCTCTTAGGAGCTAGTATTAAAAAAACGATTCTTTGTATCAATTTCTCGCTCTCGCTTGTCAAGCGTGCCCCGTGAGACGAAGCTTGATTCATTCAACCACAGATGACTATAAACGTGCATCTAAGTTTTCGAGCTACTCGACTGATTTCTATCGCGCACAACCGTGCATCGGACCCGGCCCAAGCTTTTCTTGGTAATACAATCAAAAAGCTTCGGCTTAACACATGGTCTTTGTTCCAGTTTCTTCTTTCCCATCATGCACGTTCCATATTGCTGGTGTTCAGACTGCTTTGACAAACCTCAGCATGTGTGTGCTCCCCGTGTGTGGCTCTTTTCACATCGCTGCAGTGGCACGGTTTGGAGAAGTACGCGTGTTCTCCGTCAGATGCAAATCTCTGTGGGTGTCACGAGAGTTCCTTCTCGCGCAGTGACGCACATGATGGAAGCTGTGAAGGATCGAGATCGTGTCCAAGATATGATAGCGCCTCGGACATGGCCCACGAAATACGGTGTGCTCAACTGAACCGATGCGGTGGTGTTGAAAAAGCAGATTCTCCCTTTCCGTGGCGTGAAGCTCGCAGGCGCGGGGCCGTTGGTACAAGGGTTCTCGGCTGTAGTTTTTGACTAGGGCCTGAATCAGGCAATCAGGGAACGCACGGCTCGCCGGTTTTCAATATCCACTTATAGGACTTAGTAAGTTCGTAAGTCTTGACTTTTCGGAAGGAGTGCAGACACTGATCTTTAGCGGATGAGCATGACTCAAAGATCAGAACTCGGATAGTTATATGGACGTGCATGCCATTTAGGACATGGTCAGCTTCCAAGCAGTTTTTCTGTGATTGCGATAATATTCAACCCTCAAGACAGATGAATCGTAAAGGGAAGATACAGCAGATCGCCAAGGAAGACATTAGATCGAAGCTTGGTCCAATACATATGTCGGTGGTCCATATATGACGGCATCGCGCTCAGCTTAGTACTAAGGACGTCTCTGGTTTACTCATAGCCCGAGCCTTCTCTTGTGTGCTGTGCACTACCCTTTGAGATCTTTCGGAGTAAATGTTCGTAATTTTACATCAGTAATTTCAGGTCTTGTCGTATCCCTGTTGCAGCGTCTTCGAGTTTGCCCTTATTAGCAGCATCTTTAAACAGCCTGCAGCTCGACAGGAGCATGCTTGGGCAAAGGTAAAAGAAGACACTATGGCAGTCGGCTGTTCCATCTCCTGAGCCAAGTTCGATGACGGGAAGTTTCTCTTGCTTGCAGCAAAACCTCCAGCGTTTCATGTGGGATTTCCACATGCTCGCTGCCCATCTCCTGACTGTGTCCTTTATCTGTTCGAGTTCTACTGTCAGCCACTCCCGCTTCCTTCGAACCCCGACCATTGAACTGTGGTCAGTCAGTACTAGCAGGGTTGAAGGGCTGAAGGAAAATCCAGGCGTCGAAGTCCGACAGTAATAGATTTGTAAACTGTCCAAGAAGACCATTTTATTGTCCTATATCATAAGCGCCTGATACGTTATACATAAGCCAAAATTTAGTGGCATCAGCCACTCTGACTTGCAGGATACTGATCAGAGTCGTTCGATTCTGGTCCTTGGCCTTCCCAAAATACGAGAGCCCGCAGCTCAATACTCTCTCTAGGGCCTCCTTCATCATTTGGAGTGAAGAATGCGGAATGAGGAGCTCTTCTCGCCCTACCATCTTTTCTGCTGTCAAAGCACTTGAACATCAGAACTTCGTCTGGCTTCATCCGGTTTGGCCAATACCACTTATGAGCGGGGTTCGCCTTCACCTCCCAAGACCTATTTCCCACGGACGCTTGTGGGTCGTCTAAGGGTTGCTGACGCACCGACATGATAACCTCCTCCAAATCAGATTCTGCAACAGTGCGCGCGTCGCAGACCGCCAAAGGCTCTCTCGTGACCGGCTTGAGAGGACGCCAGGCGTTGATAATGCCCCAGCGGTGTTTCGTAGAATCAGGCTTCGTCCAGCCAAGGAATTTGAGGAGATATTGAGCGCCGTCATACGACTGGTCCACGTGTGCGAACATCGCAGGGTATGGAATAGTCACTGGTGCCAAGTCTGGCACATCAGTGCAGATCTCATTGACCTCCTGGAAGGAATTCTGTCGAGTTATATGGCCCATGATGTGCACATATGTTGCACCAGTGCTGCTAAGATAGTAAGTCAAGTGTGGGTGCAAGTGGTGAGGTAGCTTTGCTCACTGGCGCAAAGTTTCCAGTATGAAATTTTCCATCTCGGGATAGTACCGCTGCCGCACCTCTTCATCGTTCTCCACATAGCTACTTATGTCGCTGTTATGACGGTACAGTGCAAAGCCACTAGTGTCCAGACCAAAGTCTCCCTCCCGGCCGTGGATATTTGCGATCCACACGGTATGGGGATCCCTTTTCGCACGTAATGATCCCACTGTTCCGACGAGATAACTTTTTCCCGGACCCCCTTGCTCGAGCGGGAGAAAGTAATTAATGGTAGATGTCACACCCGGTGGCTCCATAATCATTTGATATCCTTGTGAGTTGCTGTCCGGGAGACCGTAAGCCATGCCACTTTTGATGGCACCTTGCCCTGTTTGGTGTAGCTGCGTAGTCTGTGAGGATTTCTGGACTTTGTGGAAGACAAAGACTACATTTGATGAGATCAATGAGAGTGTTCACTGCTCTTTGTAGCTTATCATTAGTCTCCCTCCAATCTGACCCATGAACCATGGTTGACAGCGGTACCGAAATACTCGGACAACTGGCATGGCTGAATTCTCGTACTGCCCTGGACCTTGACAGTACCCTGGCGTGGGGGTTGAGGGATTTGTCACGTTTCGTTCACTTCTCGAGTGACATTGCCAACGTGGGGCAATCCCAACCTAACACAAAGAAGGGAACACGTCGACCCACAGCCCAACCCTTGCTTCGGGCAGCCACTAACTTTGAGTAGACGCAGGATTTTCCGTATGGACTTCGCCAGGTATGCATGGAGGAGCATCCTAGCGGCCGCTCACGACTCCCGCGAGTACCTTGGAGTAGGTTCGAAATCACTCGAGAGCCAGCCATCAGAGCCCAGGCTCAGCAGCAAGCGCAGCAGGGGATTACTGTTCACCCGTTCAAGGCAGTTCAGCACAAATCGAGGTTTGAATATTTGTCGAAGATCCCTGGGTTGGTCATGCATGATTCCTCCCGTACAAAAATGACTGGAAACCCCGCCCCTACAAGTGCATCTCTAGAATTTGCCCCGTAACATTACGAAAGACCTGACGTTGCCTCAAATGGAATCACTTGCCATATCACAAGCGACTTTGAATTGTCAATACATATTTAAACTGCTGTGTTACTTCATACTGGCAATAATCCTCACTGGGTCTCAAACTCTTCTGCTCGCGTTATCTATCCTACTTTACCGCATATCTCGAATGCCGCCAGACATCCCATGGTGCGGCATCAGGTCCTCCGAGATCTTTCCCAGGTTCCGTGCTTGTCTGCGCGAACCTTTTCGAAACCGGGAAACGATTCATGAAGGTTATCGCATCTTTTTGAAACGTGGAAAGACCTACATCCTACCTGGTTTTCCCTGGCCCTCCGTTGTTCTGCCACCAAGTCAAGCAGCGTGGGTAGCTTCGCAGCCAGAAAGCGTACTGAGTATGACTCAGTTTCTCGAAGATGTCATGGGCTTGCAATATTTCGCCTATTCGTCCGGACAGCAGATTTCTAGAGACCATATACTCTTGAGGAAAGATCTCGCGAGACGGAGCATAAAGCTGACGGCGGAAATGCTTCACGAAATTCATCTCGCATTCGAGGAAAAGGTGGGGTGCGTGGCTGAGTGGAGGGAAGTCTCAATAGTAGACGTTCTGCAAGCTGTGTCATTTCGAGTCGCCGGACGAATATTCGTGGGACTACCGTGGTGCCGTAGCGAGGATTACGACAAAGACATCATGCGCTGGTCGACTGTGTGCGGAATCTCCGCGTTGGCAATGAATTTCGTTATCCCAATCCCAGCAAGACCAAAAATAATGTGGCTTGTTGCCATGCCAACTCGAATTTTTGATCGCTGGATGGCAAGCAAGATGCTAACAACTGTTCAAAGACGGCTGAAGTTCCTCCAGTTGGGAAAGCAGGCGCCAAATCATGAAACACGCGGAGATCGTCAATACGATGATGTGATGCAATGGTCAATTGAAGCCAGCGTTCGAAACTCTGAGTCGGTCGAATTGGATCCCATATATCTTTCGAGAAAAATTAACTTCCTCCACATCGGGGCTAGAGGTTCGATTGCGACCATGGTCAGCTTGGTTCTATCTGACATTCTGTCTTATCGAGACTCGAGAGATCTGATTGATCAGCTCCGCGAAGAAGCTATTCAGTACATTGGTCGTCCCAATATTGACGCCTGCGGCGGGGGGCCTGCGAAAATGCTAAAGATGGATTCCACGATCCGGGAGACTCTGCGCTTCAGCCCTATTGCAGCTCAAGGTCTGACACGGAAAGTCACTGCGCCCGAAGGCGTCACGACACCGGCCGGCGTGTATCTGCCGGCCGGCACGCATATACAATGCAATATTAGTTCCATGCAGCGCGACAAAGAAATTTTGGGCCCAGACGTAGATGAATACGACCCGCTTCGCCATTATCGTCCGCCGAATCCCCAAGCAGACCCTACGGCCGAGCCGAATGTGTATATCGAGAAGCAAAAACTAGCAACCCAGATATCCTCGGAGTTCCTCTCATTTGGCCTCGGAGAACATGCCTGCCCAGGAAGAGTGTGGGCTGTGCATAGCATGAAATTGATACTTGGACATCTTGTGATGAACTACGATATTCGAAGTCCTTTGAGAAACACTGCAACATATGTCAAATCAGGCGATAAGGTCAGCGTCTGTCCGCAAGTGATGATGTATATTCGTAAGCTCCATAATGCTGCTTGACGTGGGGCATCCGAGCAAGATGTGGACCAGGGTTCAGGAAGCAAACACTGCGAATTCATGACCTCCAACTTACTCACGCGATACACATACCAAGTCTCCTCCAGATCGTTAGATTTGTCAACGGGTACCGATGACCCGAGTTCCTGCTAAAGAGAAGAGTCAGACTAGATGGAGCTTGAGCTGTTTGGACAATCTGAAGTATAGGCGCGTACCCGGAGATGTCACAATTGCGATTCGGTGAGACAGAAATTAAGACGTACGCGATAACTTTCCAGAGAGGTGATGCTCATCGCGGCTCCCTACTAAAGCCTGTTCCTCTGAGCACGATCTTTTATACCTTGTATCGAGATGATATACTCTTGCTGAACATGATTAGTTGCTGTCAATCCTAGAAGATCTGGACATGTTCGCACGTGAGCGCCTGGGTCGTCTTGGTACTAGTCCCAGGCTTAGTTAAGCCCTGTACATTGCCATTGTATCCTCTCAGCGACGAGTCTATTTCCAGATGGGAGCTGCAAATATGCTGTACACGGCTGCGTCAACCCGTATGCCGAACGGCCAGACTTGACAACCGATGATAGTAAGACTGCCCCTCCTTCTCGATGGAGTTATTCGATTGCGTTCCCGTGGTATTACCTTTGAGGCAGGATAGTGCCTTAGAACTGAAAGACCAATATCTCACACTTTGCTGCATAAATCTAGTTCCTTCAAAAAGACCACTTTATCGTTCACGATTACATAAGAGTACTTGATGGGCGAAGACCAGCATGCAACGTCGAAACGGCATAGCGTGTCTATAGAAGCTGCTCCCATGTGTCTAGGAGATGATATCACAACGGTCCCGGTGTGCTCCAGCATTTTTTTGCACAGCACATTGCGAAGCGCTGCATTGGCAATTTAAAATTACTAAAATTAATTGTCTACCTTCTATAGCGGAAACAAAGTATTTATGCAACGTGGTTTTCAATTTCTGGCAGAAGAACAGAGATTCTAGATGTATTACGCGTCAGATATGATATAGTCGCACTTCGATACGGCCACGCTGTCTAGGATCCGGACTCTCTGTTGGGTCTTGCAGTAACATTCTGAGATCGTTGGAGCGTTTGTGTCTGACACATTCGCCAATACATTCCCCTCTGCCGGAACAATTGAGTGTGTGTTCCTTCCTCCGCGATCCGGCCATCACTCCCTAAAACTACTATGCGATGAGCATTCTGCACTGTTGACAACCGATGAGCCGTTGCTATAATCGTAACATCGCCGCGTGCTGCTATCTCGTCAATAGTTTTCTGGATAGCTGATTCGCAGTGGCCGTCCAGATTACTTGTTACCTCATCTAGGAGCAGTAAACGTGGCTTTCGAAGCAAGCTTCGTGCGAGACAAAGACGTTGTTTCTGGCCCCCGGACATGCTAGCATGAGTTCCAGAGAGTAGCAGCGTATCGAAAGAGTGTGGCAAAGACAGTATAAAGTCGTGTATACCTGCCATTTTACATGCTTCTTCCAAGTCTTCTGGGCTCGAGATTGTTGGAAGACCTACAACAAGATTCTCACGAATAGTTGACGCAAATAGCGATGGCTCTTGAGTAACCATCCCGCAAACCGATCGGTACGACATGAGCGGGGCTCGAGCCAAGTCCATATCGTCGACGAGTATCAGACCTGAAGACACGTCGTAGAAGCGCTCGAGTAGAGAAATAATGGTTGTCTTGCCGCAGCCAGATGGCCCAACAAAGGCGACATATTCTCCTGCAGCGATTTGGATGTTGAAATGCTGAAGTACAGGGACATGACGTGTAGTATAGGCGAAACCAACGTCCCGGAAGTGGATGGCTAGACCTCCGTTCCCACGGAGCAAACGTGGTGCGATAGGCACCAGATCCTGACTGGGACTTTCCTCTGTCAAGTTCCGGAAGCTTGATATGTTGTTCGATGCTGCTGCTGCGGCTCTGGTAAATTCAGGCATGAAGCCAAGGAACTGACCAGAGGATTGTCCACCTTCCATGACAGCAATGTATATTATGAGGAATTGTTCCACGTTATATTCGCCATTTGCCAGGAGTTTCCCTCCGTACCAAAATACGAGCGCCATGCAGCACAGATTAACATTCTCGGCTATCGTAAAGAAGAAAGTCTTAAACCGGCTCGCATCCGTCTCCTTGTGCACATGTCGTGCAAGAATGCTTCGGTAGCGCTCGATAATCTCGTCCTCGAGTGTCAACGCTGCAACAGTGCGGAAAGCAGATATACTTTCAGCAACAAACTTGTTAGATTCTGCAAAAACTCTAGCGTTCAACTCTTCAGAGACTTTTTCGAAGCGAATGCGAATCAGTGAAGCAATGATGACAATTGGGAAAGCCGTGGAACAGGATACCAGAGCCAGTTTCCAGCCAAATGCGAAGCTGATAACGACGCAGCCTGCCATGTTCACAGCCGCTATAAGGGACAACGCCATAGTAAGCCCTATCATATTTTGAATCTGTTGTGGGTCGCGGCTTAATCGTCCAGTCAAGCCGCCAACCGTGTTATCATCGAACCATGGAACAGGCTTCTCCATAATGCCACTAAAGTATTCTTGACGGCATCTCGCGACGAGCTGCCCGCTGAGTTTATTTGCACTATATCCAATGATAGCATAGATCGCAGCCGCATACATCGCTAAGACGAAGAAGGCGAGTGACCAGATCCTGGCACTTGGTTGATGTGCGTTGTTTGTGTTTTGGAATGTGGTGGCCACACGTGCAAAGAAATAGGCCTGCACCGGAACGATAGCGCCTGCAAATATGCATCCTACCAGAGTAATACATAATAATGTATACTCTGTGCGTTTGCGAAATAGCCCTGCAAGTGACCGGATGGCGCTTCGAGGCCGGAATTCGCTCTGCCTGGGTTCGTCTCGACGACTATGCAAATCTTCCTCTGCCACAGCGGCTTTGCCTATGCGCTGCATTGCCAGGTCATTTGAATTCTTACTCGTGATATCATCTGGGTCCGACGGACAACGGGCTGGATTGGCTGGAGGCTCGAGGTCTTGCATATGTAGCATGCTGGCATAAACGCCTCCCTCACGAACAGACAGTTCGTCGTGAGTGCCTTCTTCTGCTACGATACCATCGCCCAACACAATGATATGGTCCGCATTCCTAACGGTAGACATTCTATGTGCGATCATAATGATCGTTCTGCCCCGCACTCCATTGTGGAGAGCAGCTGCGACGATAGACTCCCCATGAGAGTCCAGAGAACTCGTAGCTTCATCGAGAATGAGGACCTTTGGGCTCTTGACAACACTTCGCGCGACTGCGATCCGCTGCCGCTGACCGCCTGATAGGTTGGAGCCTCCTTCAGCAACCAAGGTGTCGTAGCCATCGGGCAAGTCTTGCACGAAATGATCTGCATATGCTTGTTTGCATGCTTCTTGCACCAATAAACGAGTCTGCGTCGCAGGACCCGCGGCCCATGGCGAGCCAGTCAAACCTCTGGCCACGTTTTCGTATATTGATTCGTTGAACAAAACAGGCTCTTGTTGTACTAGACTCAGCTGTGAGCGCCACCACTTGCGGTCCGTAGACGCGAGATCGTGGTTTCCCACAAAAATGGTGCCTCCAGTCCGAATTCCAGGGACTGTCGATGTGCAGCTTCTCATCGTCTCAGCCTCAGACTTGACACCATAGCCCCCTTGAACATTGATGGTGGGGTCGTGACCCACATTGGCTGATCCCTCACTCGTCTGCTTCTGTACAGGATTGTTGCTTTTGGTGATGTTACCAAGATCATACCACCGCTGCAACAATGCTACAATGGTGGACTTCCCACTGCCGGAAGGACCAATCAACGCAGTGGTCCTCCCGGCCTGGAACGTAAGACTCAGGCCTTTGAGAACTTCAATCTGTGGTCGGTTTGGATAAGCGAACCGTACCCCATCGAAACGAATGCTAGCACCTGCATCGACCTCGGGGCTTGTAAGTCCTCCGTTCACCATTTTTGGGGCGTCAACTACATGATAGTGGAGTGAAGCAGCTGAAGCAGCCTTTTGAATGTGATGTATAGGCGCAGAGAGGTCTCCAAGGCTGGTCGCCGCAGCCAGAACTGAGAAGAGTGCACTAGTGGTTACGTCAGCTTCTACAATTCAGTAGACTAGACACACCGAAGTACACACATCAGCACCGCTCCCACGTCAGAGATATGAGTTCCAGCATAGAGCCTTGTGGCGACCCAGAAAGTCAAGCCCATAACAGCATAGATAGAAAAGAAGGAGGCCGAGAATTGAAAGGCCACTATAGGCGATTTCCTCTGAAAATGATTCTGTGCGGACGCAACCCATTGAGCGTACCTTGCTGAAACGGCGCTCTCCGCGCACAGTGATTTGA
This sequence comes from Cercospora nicotianae, assembly GCA_029490675.1. Lineage (NCBI taxonomy): Eukaryota > Fungi > Ascomycota > Dothideomycetes > Mycosphaerellales > Mycosphaerellaceae > Cercospora > Cercospora nicotianae. Next base: position 1,514,679 of record JANQAT010000002.1, read on the forward strand.
TGGTCCTTGGTATCTGGAAAGTTTCGGCCGCCACGGCAGATGCATTGGAATTGCATTCTGCAACCGCGCGATCAATTTTTAGCAGCGCCGGAGCTGCAGCACCTTGGATAATGACACCCACCAGCAGAGCTGAACTTGAGACCAAGGCCAGAGACCAGGAGTACGTAAAAGCAATTACGTATGCTGAAACAACTAGTGCAAGAGACTGTACAACCGATCTCAGGTTTGTTGTGAACGTGTGATGAATTGTATCAGCAAGGGTCGAGAGTGAGTCGATGGCAGCACCTGGTGGAAGACTATCAATGACGCTCATCGGCTGCTCGAAAAGCGCTGTCAAATATGCCACACGTGCCGCAGCTGATATTCGGAAGCCGGTTCTGCGGAGCCAATATATCGAAATGTATCCAAGTGTGACCTTAGCGGCAAAGATGTACAGAAAGTAGAGAACGTTCTTTTTGATGCCCGAGCGGAAATTGGCCGTGGAAACGTTGGATCCCGCGCTGCCGTAGTCGTTGAAGTCTTTCACTATCTTTCCAAAGACCACAATCATCAATGGCAAGGCTGCACCGGTGATTGCAGCGAGAGCGATGGCCACGCTCATGATACACCTGTCGACCTTCGTCCCATAGCTGAATATTCGAATAAGATTATTTGAGCGCCATAGCGGGAAGCGTCGATAGGTGTTCCCAGCATTGGACCCTGAGTGTGACAGTGGGTCGTTAGGCGTGAATTTTATACCCGTTCCTGTCGATGACTTGGTCGGCGACTGGTTCTCACAGGCCACGTAATTCGACCCAGTATCTTGTTGCATCGTAAGTTGCTGCGCGATGGAGTTCGAAGCCACTAGTGTCGAAAAGAGTCAAGTTCTACGATGCACGATCGTTTCACGGTAGCATGAGCTGAATATAAGATAAATAGACAAAGGATGATAGCGCCTGTTGAACATTATAAGCTCAACATGTGAGCTATAGGGCGCACCGCATAGCACACGTAATGAGGTAAGGATTGTCTCTTCAAGTCCTCCGTTGTTACAGCATGGGAGTGGTCGGTGATTAAAGCGAGTGCGAAAGATTCCGCTACTCCTCTGTTAGCTTCTAAGCCAAATTGAGCGGAGTGGGGCCATCGCGCTTGGATAATGTCGGAAACCCGTGAGCTGGCAGTCAAGCCCTTGTTCCCGGAAATCGTAACAGGCGGCTGGAATGGCGTTAGTGGAGAATCAATAGACCAATCAGTGATATCGCTGCACCACATCGAAGGATCAGTAGTACGTGGGAGCACACGCAAACGAGTTGGCAGAAGATGCTTGACACTGATCTGTGCTACCAGCTGGCTTGAAGCAGCGATATCCCTGCTGCAGCAAATAGCACCTACCATGCACTACTATGTTGTGCACAAGGTATATACACATCGTAGGAGACTCAATCCGCCAATCAGGTGGAAGCATCGTGAACCACTCAGCGCAATATCGGCAGTTGGGATTCGCGCTCGGCTTCTTTGCACGGCTGGCCTGGGACGATGACTTTCCACTGGAACAAATTGCCACCATATTTCGACTTGTGCAGGAAAGAGCTATGTCACAGGTCTGCAGCTCTCTGTGAAATATCAATGCCGTCTCAATCCTCAATCACATGCGTGGTGTATCGCGTATCCGTAAGACTCATTCGCTCGTGATATCCCACGCGCTTCCGTCCTCCGATTTCGCTATAGCCAACCATGGTCGAGCTATGGTCATGCGACGACCTCCTGCCGCGCGTGGTGCGTGTGCAGGCAAAGCCGCTGCACGAGAGAGCCGAACATCACCCATTTCATGCACGGATCATTGGTTGGGCTCTTTGGCGTCTGTACCTGTGCAGCGGGTACACCTGTCTAAGCAGTTCCACGGGAACATTTGTTGTTTCTTTCGGACGGGAGGAAGAGCTGGGTGCTTGCACCACGACTTTTGCCGATTCGGAAATCCATCAGTCCTTATCATGGTGCCCGTATTATACATGTAATCCATATGGAGTTTGTCGTAGTGTTTTGGATACTCTTTGATTAAATTAGTCTAGAACGCAGCTATCCTACTTAAGGTTTATATTATAGGGCTCGAGCTCGCGGACTAAGAGTATTAGAAAAGCTCACTACTATCTCTAATAAGTACCTACGATAGGGACGATACTAATGCCTTTGTAGTATAACTTCCTACTACTAGGTAGAGTAAGCAATCATATTTTGTCCAATTTATATAATTAGAAAACAGCTTAGGCTTGAACATCCGCGCGGGACAACTCTTTCTAGACGATGAGAACTACTTCTTATGCGAAGCGCTGCCTACGCCTCACAAGCATGCGATTGCGCCGCATTATTCAATTTACATCTACGCAGCACCGCTTCCATAATTGCAGCATTTACAGGGCATTTGACCCCTATCTCATCGGCACGTTTAAGTATGTATCCATTCAGGTGCTCGATTTCCGTTTGTCTACCTGTCCTGACGTCGGCCAGCATACTCGAGACATGATCTCTCGACGTCTTGCAGATGCCGTTCACTAGGCTCTGTAGCCGAGTATCGCTAAATCGTTCCTCGTTGTGAGGTAAACACCTCAATTCTGGCAGACTGTGTAAGACGTGAGCAATCTCCCCGAGCATTAGGCGGATCACGGCCTGGGTTGACGAGTTATCTAGTAGACTGCCGCAAGTCGCATCGAGGAGTGCAGTGAGGGGATTGATGATTGCATTGATCGCAAGCTTCTCCATCTGCAGTTGCAGAAGTTCGAGTGGTGGAACTCGGACTGCAGAGAGCGTGGAACAATTCTCAAGAATGCTGCTTAGGTAGCATTCCGCCTTCGACACTTTTCCAGCAGAGTTATCACCAATGCGTTGGAAACTGGCAAATGTCTCAGTCTGCATTGCACTGTCCAACCGAGTCGCAACCGGACATCGTGCTTTTGTCGGCAAAACACCAAGGAAGATAGTACCGCGGCGAGCAAGATTTACGCAAAATGGATCCTGCTGTTTTTCTTCGGGCGAAACCTTCGCTCCATGTGACACGACGCATTGGACGTACTTCGGTCTCGAGTTGAAGCTGGCGAACAATTCAAAGTCGAGCTCTTCAGTAAGGCCCATTCCGTTCTGTAGGAAGCACAGTGTCGAATCGGGGGATAAGCGCCGGTGTATATTGGTTAAAGCGGAGATGGTGTCGACAGTCTTTGTAGCAACCAGAAGGTGTCGAATCGGCATCTGGGTGTATGTGTGATCACTCGTGCTAGAGCAGTATTCCGCCCTACTATCGAACTGGGGTGAAATTGCATCTAACACAGTTTCCTCCCGGTAGCGGTGGTTCCATTTGAATGTCTCGCATTCCACCAGTTCGGCGTCAAAGCCGCCCTGAAACGTGATGGTATCTTGGCACTTGACTGAAATTTTCTTTGCGCTTTTCTCCCATGCTTCGAACAGCGACCTTCGGTGGAAAAGCAGAGTGACTGGAGGCGCTTCTGGGAGCTCCCTGATCGCATGAGCCACTAATTTTCCTATATTTCCGAGACCCAAGACATATATGCGCCGAGCATTCTTTGCCCTGTCTGATAGTCCCGTACCTGCTTGGTGTTGCCGCTGCTCGTCATCAATTGTACTTCTGCACTGTGCTTCAGAATATAAATGTGATCGATGCACGGCGTTGTGCGCGACCTTCCCGCTTTGTACATTTAGCACTTTGCTATCAAAAACTATCGGGGCACAGGTGAAACCGAAAAGAGCCGTCCGAATCATTGATCTGAAGGTCCACTTTCTTGTATTGTGCCGACTAAAGGTTACTCGTTGCTGTCGGATGGCTGACATCTAAGAAAGTCTCTGCCACGCACGCGGCGTGACCTTCCCCGTATGGTGTTGTTGAACAGGACTCTCTTCTAGTAGAATGGGCAATCTTGCCGGTTGAGTACTAATATCTTGCGCTATGTATGCCTGCGCTGAGCACTTTGAGTCGGAGAAATGGAAAGCCTGCATCAAAATTGCCGGATGAGCAGCGCAAGTACACCGTCACTATCAGCAAGGTCCTTGGACGGTACAATGACGACAATAAGTCACGTAATGTGCGAATACTTGCGAAACATTTTTATCTGAAGCACGAGCAGAGTCCTCTGGACCTTGGGCTGTTTAAGCTTAACGCTATCATTGCCATTAGCTGAGCAATGTATGAACGCCTGTTTTTGTCAGCGGACGGCGCAATTCCGGTTCGACACAACGTGTGTGCGCACGAGCCACAATACCCAGGACCGTTTCTCAAGTTGGAGAACCCCGCTTTTACTCTAAGTAACGTTGTCGACGGTGCATGAGCATCACGCAGCATGTCTATACTAGGGTGTACCCCTACTCAATTTCAGTATGCCCCTGACACGTGTGTTGGTTGACACTTCTGCATTATAGTACCGGAACGATCCTGTGCATCTTCCTCCTGCGTGAGCTCTTGTGCAATGTGTTGGGACTACGACATTTCAGATTCGATTCCCAGAAGAGGTGGTCTCAACGAGCTGCCGGGCACGAGGCGAGCATTGGTCACGATTAGTCGCAACTCAAGTCGTCGTGTCCACGCACCTCAAGAGCATTCTTTCATTTGGCCACTCAAGTTGGAGACACGCGTTGTGACTATGACATTCTCGTTCTCCCTGATTTCTATAGATATTTTATCCCGAGATTGCACAACTTCTAGACTACCAAGCAAGCTGCGGAGTAGTGGCGAATTATGTGCCTGGATCACAAATTTTGCCTCGCCTGATAATCGACGACCCTTGCAACAGCCCTGGTGCCAAGCATAACCACCGAATATCGTCCACCATCCTTGCCACAGTATCTACCAATCTCATCCTCGCTAATAAGGCGTCTAGTGGATAAATGGCTTCGATTGAGTTCTTAGCCCCTATAATACCGCAAATGAACATTTCAGAGAAGAGCCGTGTAAAAATGCAAACATGCTAACATAGAGCTTGTTGGTAGTACGCTCGGGTGCACGGGAATCATTTCCACAAATCTGAGGTGCTCGTACAATAGAGTGTCCAAAGACACGATGAGATTCGAGGTGCATGTGTTCCGGTATCGCTGAGCCGCAACGCAAGCAGAAATCGAAATCGAAATCTTCATTGCTGTATAGCTCTGCTCTAAACAAGAGGCCTACGGCATGGGCGCGTGCTTGTGCGTGTCCCAAGAAGCTCGAGGGTGACCGAAGAGTCCGTTGATGCAGGGTATCTTGCTTGAGGTCTATCGGATCCTGATGAAGCTCAATGTCCTCCAGTCTGCTCAAAGGTGTGTGCCAATATCCATGGCGTTTATTTTATGTTGAGAGCAGTTTCAGTGGGAGACAATGCAGCAGACTTTCTTCCAAGGTCTGCCCTTCGGTCGTCATTATAGCGCTTTCCTGATTGTGCTCTTGAAGGGCAGTATTTGAACCTTGGTCCAGTCCCATACGTTTCTTGTCGTGAAGATATCTTTCTTGAGCTCGGCCGCAACCACCTGCGGTGAACTCGCCCATGCTAGCAATACCGATCCTGACATTTCCATCGGTTCTGCAGTCCAATTGGGTTTCCGAAGATACGGGCCACCCCACAGCAAAAAGTCCGATGGATATCGACATAGCTCCTCCAAATGTTGCCTAAGCAGGAAGACGTTAGTAACTTTGGAGCCACTATTTGCAAGCGGTGTACGTTGTGCACTATTACTCGAGCGGTGGACTTACGGCCTGTGCTTGTGCCTCCGGTGCAGAGCCCCCTCTTGGTCAGGTAAAATGACTAGCCATTCGTGCTTCACGGCACACATTCCTACAAGCGTCGAACTGCTGCGTACCGGTTGATAGCGTCGTGCTAAAGCTGTCAAAGGGCTGGTACGAGGCGCAATCTTGAGAACGATCAGTGCACAGCGCACATGCTGCGGAGTCATGATTCCGCACACGAATTGTGCAAGCTGTTAGATCTGTCATGTACGACAGAATTGATAACGGAAGTGACCTCGCCTCACAAAAGTCATATAGACCTTTCTGTAGCGCTTGAAAGCTCTTTGCTGGCCAGCAGATGCGCGTTGGAGCAAGCTTCTGCGAGAAAAGCAAGGTTTGCATGGTACAGGATTGGGCACAAGCAAGCTGGCTAGTGTGAGGACAAGTAGACTACTAAGCTGGACACAAATCGTAGTTCGGTGTACACTCGTCACGAGACTATGGAGCATGGACACAGCAACGCGGATCCCCAGACCTTGAAGGGATTCTGGGGCAGCCAAGAAGCAGACAAGCGCTCCTGTTCGCTTTGCTCATGCACCATCGACAGCGGTTTCTCAAGCGCAAATTAAGAGGTACGATAGGAGTAAAAGCTTCCCCACGCAATCGTAGAAATCCCGTAATTGGCGCATGCCATCGTACAGATACGGTTCAACTATTCCTCTCCACTATTTGCAAGCACTCGCACATCTGACAACCTACTCACGACTCTGAAGACATGAGCCTGAAGTATTCTCCGAGAGCGACGAGCTTCGAGCACATACATCGCCGTTGGCCCAACAAGAAGTTGCCTAGATCACCCGCAATTCTTAGCACAGACTTAAGAGATGGCAATCAAGCGCTCCCAGATCCAATGGTAGGCCTTCGCATTTCCCAATCAGACATTGCTCCTGCTTATATCACAATAGACGGTGGAGCAGAAGCTAGAAATGTACAGACTTCTCTTGGAGATTGGGTTCAAGGAAATTGAAGTTGCACACCCCATTGCAAGCCAGCAAGAGTTCGACTTCGTACGACATCTCGCAACAGATCCAGGACTGGTGCCTGATGACGTCCAAATACAAGTAATTACACTTTGTCGCGAAGAAGCCCTCAAAAGCACAGTGGATGCCGTCAGAGGTATCAAGCGGGTTATCTTACAGACGTATCTCCCTAGCAGTGACAACTACCGGGACACAATCTTGCAGATATCGGAAGACGAATGGATTGAGCAAGCCCGAAAGGCGACAGCCTACGCAAGATCTATCACCAAGGAATCTGCAGATATGGGGGAGACTGTGTGGACCTACAATTTTGCCTTTGAAGACTTCTCGAATGCTCGAATGGCGGCTGTGCTACGGTGCGCAGAGGCAGTCGCGGAAGAATGGCGCCCCTCTGTAGAGAGAGACATGATTTTGACTCTCGCATCGAGTATGGAAACGTGCGGACCCAACGTATTCGCAGATCAGGTGGAATACGTCCACCAAAATTTCTCGAGAAGGGACAGGATTCGTTTAAGTGTGCACACGCATAACGATCGCGGCTGTGCAGTTGCCTCTGCAGAGCTTGGCTCGCTGGCTGGTGCCGACCGCGTTGAAGGATGTCTCTTTGGTAACGGCGAGCGCGCTGGCAACATGGACACCATCACGTTTGCTTTGAATATGCGCACGCAAGGCCTGGAGACTGGACTGAACTTCTCTGATATGAATTCGATCCGACGTACCGTAGAGACTGTTACTAAGATTCCGGGACATCCGCGGATGCCATATGCCGGGGACTATTCGCTGTCAGCATTCAGCGGGGCACACCAAGACGCGATCCTCAAGGGTCTGCGGCTGCGAAGAGAAGCACAGGCAGCCGGCAGACGTACTGCGTACTGGCCAAACTGGCAGGTTCCTTATCTGCCCTTCGATCCACAAGATATCGGACGTACCATGCATGACGTTATTGGTGTGAATAGTCAGAGCGGAAGATCAGGAGTGAGTTGGACTATCTTTACAAAACTTGGTATTGTGATACCAAGGCAGGAAGCTCAAGAGATCAGCAGAACTGCGAAGCAATTGTCGAGTGCTGTCGGTCGCGTGCTGTCGCCCGACGAGATTTGTGATATATTTTTGAACAGGTCGAATGGTTCAGTCTGAGCGACAACGGCCCTGACATTGTGGGGATTTCTTCTCTGCATCCCAGGAATCAGCCAATTCACGTGAATATACTCCTTATCCACGTTCTGACGCTCTATGGGTGGAATTAGGTTATAGACCGGAGGACAGAATTCAATAAAAGGTGCTAAGTACTTGAGCACATAGCATTCTTGTCGTGTCTGTGCAGGTTGGACTTTAGTAACAGGCTGCGTACAGGAATTAGCAAGATTCCAGATGTGTTTCATCCTTCCAAGATAAGCTAGAACTGGTCTGGCGATCGTATGGTCCTGTGCCTAGCATTGATTTTGGCCCAGAACGAGTAAAAGCAGAGCAGATGGCTATTTGTCACGAGCTATCCACTCGGAAGTCCACATCTTGGCTGTAATCCGGAAGAAATCTGGTAGCACTTCGGATAACAAGCTTGCATAGTCAATTCGAGAATGCTGCGATGTAGGGTTTTCGCAATCAGGGAATGTGCAAGGGAATTCACAATTTATTCACGTTCGAACGGCGTACTGGGATTCGGGTTTCTTCGTGGTACTGGGGTCTTTGGGAGCTCAAGGTCTGTCCATGTTACCATGTTACACCAGGGTTAAGAATTTGATCGTATTGCAACGGTGTACTTGGACCAGGTCTTGTTCGTTCACGAATGTAACCCTAGCGGGAGATCGCATTGAGACAGCTTCTTGAACTGCTACCTGACCGAAGCGGGGAAGCTGAAATGCGCTAGTAGATGCTGAACCTAGCCAGGACTTCCTGGCACAAAGCCTGTGTGCTCCTTGGAATCATCGTCGCTCCGAGGCGTGCAACCCAGAGATGCTAGGGTTTGGGAGGCTAGTGCATGGTAAAAGCAATGCTTGCTCTATGCCCTAGTGAAATCAAGCCTACCCGCAGTGGATATGCCGCACTTGAACGGCAATGTTCTTCTTCACGTCTGTGTTCACCGCTTCTATGCACTCTCAAGCCACATACCACTGATGCATTCCTGTATGAGTTTCAACCAATCGAACGACCACGAAATCATGGCGACCGAGAAGGACACTGTGAATAACAGCAACGACGCAGGCTTGTCTGGTAAGGATGGCAGCGGTGTCGAAAACATAGCCATTTTCGCGGATGGCTCAACCTGCTTGCACGTGTCACGTACTGTCGAGCTGCCCCAGACTCATGCCTCAAGCCAGGATGAGCGACTGGAGAAATGGTCACACAATGTTATTTTCCAGGCATCACTTGCAATGCTTCTTGCTCGACACACTGACTCTTCTCGGGTGCTTTTTGGGTTGCTGATAGCTCAACCATCGACCTCCAATGGACCAACAAACCAAAGCAATCTTGAAGGACCGACTATTTTCCCAGTGTCGGTCAATATCAACCCTCGTGAGACTGTTCACGCTTTGTTGCAGGCAATGCTAGGTCAACATGCGGAGGGGCGAAGTTCTGAAGAGATCAATCGGTCCGGTATACTGCTACCTGGACAGAATACATCTAAGACTCGTGCTATCGAGATCGTGCTTGCCGTCAGTGACAAGCATAGTCATGAAAGCCCAATGCGCGCATTGAATCAATCCATCTTGCACCGTACAGGCTCTACTCTGGACTTTCGCTGTCGCATGTTCCTCGAGTGCCGAATTTCTGGTCAATCAGCCTCACTCTCCTCTACTTTTGACACGAAGATGATGGACCTCCGAGAGGTTGATCGTTTTTTGGGGCAGCTGGAATGCATAGTACAACAAGTCCATTGCTACACTGCAGGCCAGCTCATCCAAGAAATTCTCATGACATCCGACGCCGATCTGGACGACATCTATAGCTGGAATTCTACTCCTATTTCCATTCAAGAACTATGCATCCATGACGTCATCAGAAGCAAGTCGATTGCCACACCACAACTAACAGCTGTGTCCGCATGGGATGGCTCTTTCACCTTTGATGAAATGGACTGCGCTTCCTCGAGATTAGCTCAACATTTGTCGTCCTTAGGTCTGTTCCGGGAGCAAGTGGTACCGCTGTGTTTCGAAAAGTCGAAATGGACAGTTATAGCCATACTGGCTGTGTTGAAAGCTGGCGGCGCGTTCACACTTCTTGATCCCTCTTATCCAGCAGCCAGGATCGCTCGGATATGTCAACATATTTCCGCCACCATCGCTCTCGTTTCCAAAGCCGAGCATGCAGTCACTATGCGCAGTGTATCACACTGTGCTGTAGTCGATGGCGCCTTGCTGCAGTCCCTGACACTGGATGAGGCCCATGTTCCAACAGTGTCAAAGCCGCAAAGCTTGGCATACGTACTTTTCACTTCTGGAAGCACAGGAGAGCCCAAAGGCAGCATGATTGAGCATCGTGGTTTTGTATCTTGCTCTCTGGAGTTTGGACCCGCGCTCAAAATTGGCCAACACACCCGAGCTCTTCAATTTGCCTCACATGCCTTCGGCGCCTGCCTTTTTGAAATTTTGACTACTCTGATGTTTGGCGGCTGTGTCTGTATTCCTTCGGATGTCGAACGTCTCCATAATATTCAGAGCTTCATCGATGATCACCAGGTGAACTGGGCCTTTTTCACTCCGTCATACCTGGAACGAGTCCATCCCCGAGCACTTCGCGGCTTGTGGACAGTGGCGGTAGGAGGAGAGGCAATGTCCAAATCAGTGAGAGAAGTGTGGGCGGGAGAGGTCCAGCTTATGCAAGCTTATGGACAGAGCGAGACTGCAAGTATCTGTGCAGTCACCTCGATAGCACCTGGAGATAGCGGCACATGCAATATCGGACGCGGAGTAGGAGCCCATTTGTGGATTACAGATCTCGATAATGTGCATCGGCTCGCCCCAATTGGTTGCATAGGTGAGCTTGTGGTTGAGGGTCCAGGAGTTGCACGCGGATATCTTGTTTGTTCCAACCAGGACTCTTCCAAGTTTCTGAACACCACCCCGCTCTGGTATCCAAAACACAAGTTATCGCAGAGCACCAGGTTCTTTAGAACTGGAGATCTTGCTCGCTACAAACCAGATGGCACGATCGAATATGTTGGTCGTACAGACTCGCAAGTCAAAGTGCGTGGCCAGCGAGTGGAACTGGGCGATATCGAGTATCACATACGGCTGTGCATTCCTCGTCACATGATGGCTGTAGTTGAGGCGGTGAGGCGAGCAAGAATCAACGATCGACATATTGTATTTGCGTTCCTGGCAGAATCGAGCCAGGAAAAGGGGGCAGAGAGACAGACTACGTCCGTCTTGAATCCACAGAGTGCCGAACGCATATCGGGACAGTTGAGGTCGAAGTTACCCGAGCACTCTATTCCTTCTTACTATGTCTACTTGGAATTCGTTCCGAGGACGGTAAGTGGGAAGATAGATCGAAAGATGCTAAGAGACATTGGCGCACAAATGGTCCACCAGATGGAGCAAAATAACAGCCTACTTATCGACGGGCAATCCCTCCCGACCACTTGGCCTACGGGCACCTTGCAGCAGCTTTGGGCTCGCACTCTGAATTTGAGCGCCAGATCCATCCGCTCTCGAAGCAATTTCTTCCATCTTGGAGGAGACTCTATATTTGCCATCAAACTGGCTAACATTGCGATCTCGTCAGGTCTATCTGTGAGAGTAGAAGATGTACTGCAGAACCCCGTCCTCGAAGACCTCGCAGAGAAGATAAAAAAAGAACAAGTCTCGATCAGCTACGACTGCATTCCCAAGACGGAGGAACTTGAATGTCTTGAGCTTTCGTTCGCCCAAAGCCGAATTTGGTTCCTCCATCAGCTGGGGATCAGTGATAAGTGGTACAACATTCCACTGACAGTTAGGCTTAGAGGGCCACTGCTGCTCAAATCACTTCGACTTGCATTCCAGGCATTAGAGCTACGACATGAGCAGCTTCGTACATTTTTCCATGAGAAGAACGGGTTGGTAGTGCAGACAATTCAAGAACCAAAAGAATGGGACCTCAAAATATTGGAGGGTGATCTGTGCAGCTACAAAAGCTGCCTAGAAACGATCAAAGTTGAACAAACCAAGCCATTTGATCTGGCATCCGAGCCAGGGTGGCGGGTACTGTTGATTCGACTCCAAGGGGAAGATCATATACTTTCGATCGTGATGCACCACATAATTGCAGATGGCTGGTCGGTGGATGTCCTTTGTCGAGAGCTAGCCACACTCTATGCAGCGGCAGTCCGTGGAAACGACCCTTTGTTGCATCTGGAGCCGTTACCAATTCAGTACCGCGACTTTGCCGTCTGGCAGAGGCAGCAGTCCCAGGGATCGAAATACCAGGCGCAACTGAAGTACTGGACCCGGCAGCTGGCTCATAGCTATCCTGCGAAATTTCCATGCGACTACGTAAGGCCGGCTGTGCTGTCTGGCGAGGCCGGGGTTGTAGAGATCGCCATCGAGGGCGCGCTGTACGATAAGCTACAACAGTTCTGCAAGTCCCAGCAAGTGACGGTGTTCGTAGCGCTGCTGGCTGCCTTCCGGGCGACACATTACCGCATTACAGGCGTGGAGGACGCGACCATCGGCACGCCGATCGCGAATCGCAACCGGCCGGAACTCGAGGACTTGATCGGGTTCTTTGTCAACACGCAGTGCATGCGGCTTCCCGTCGACGACGACATCTCGTTCCGCGAGTTCGTGCACGGGGTGCGTTCGACCGCGGCGGATGCGTTTGCCAACCAGGATGTGCCATTCGAGCAGATCGTCTCGAAGCTGCTCCCGGGCTCGCGAGACACCTCTCGCAACCCGCTCGTACAGATACTCTTCGCAGTTCATGGACAGCTTCAACTTGGGAAGATCGACCTGGAGGACATGGAAGGAGAATCAATAGGCGGCATTGGAGCTGGTCTTGGCGCTTGGACGCGGTTTGATATCGAGTTTCATCTCTTTCAGGATGAAGGACGACTTACAGGCAGCGTGCTCTTCGCCACCGACCTGTTTGAGGAGCAAACCATCCGCGCGGTGGTCGCGGTATTCCGAGAGGTGCTCCGTCGAGGCCTGGATGACGCGGACACGGCCATCGCGGATATTCCCCTCACGGATGGCCTCGCGCAGCTCCGCACGATGGGCCTGCTCGAGGTGGAGAGGACGCAATATCCTCGGGAGTCCAGCATCGTCGACGTGTTCCGCGACCAGGCGGCGGCGTGCCCGGAGGCGGTGGCGGCAAAAGACTCGTCCACGCAGCTGACCTATGCGCAACTCGACCAGCAGTCCGACCAGCTCGCGTCCTGGCTGCGCGGTCACCGGTTCCCCGCCGAAACCCTGATCGGGGTGCTAGCCCCGCGGTCCTGTGCGACAATTATCGCCTTCCTAGGAATTCTCAAGGCTAACCTGGCCTACCTCCCGTTGGACGTCAACGTGCCCGGCGCCCGCACCGAGAGCATCCTGTCATCGATCCCGGGGCACAGGCTGGTGCTTCTGGGAGCGGGCGTGCCGGTGCCGAGTCTCCAGTCGGAGGATGTCCGGTGGGTAGGTGTGGCGGAGGCCCTCGACCAACCGCGACCCCAGGGGCCTGCGGACGGCGGCGGTGTCCTGGCATCCCCCTCTGCGACCAGCCTTGCGTACGTGATGTTCACCTCTGGGTCGACGGGCAGGCCAAAGGGCGTCATGGTCGAGCATAAGGCTGTCGTGCAATTAGCCAAATGTAAAGCTTATGAACGCCAGCCATTTTCAAAAGCTTGCATTGCACATATGGCAAGTCTCACTTTTGATACTTCAATATGGGAGATATGCATTGCATTGCTCAATGGGGGCTCTGTATACTGCATCGACTTGACGACCGTCTTAGATCCAAGGGCACTTGCAGGCGCTTTTAGCCGGAAGCAGATAAGGCGGGCAATATTTACACCAGCTTTACTTCGAGAGTGCTTGCATCATGCGCCTACCATGTTCTGTTTCCTGGAGACGCTATACGTAACCGGAGATAGTTTTCAGGGCGAGCTTGGGACGCTAACTCAATCAATGGTACCTGGAGAGGTGCTCAATGCGTACGGTCCAACAGAGAACACTGTCTTCTCCACTCTCTATCGCATCATTAAGGACGATCGATTTCCCATGGATGTCCCTATTGGGAGACCAGTAAGCAATTCGGGCGCGTATGTCATGGACCGGCAGCAGCGCCTGGTCTCGGTCGGCGTGCTGGGGGAGCTCGTCGTGACTGGGGACGGGCTCGCTCGAGGATACACGGACTCCACGCTCGATCAGGATCGTTTCGTCGAGGTGGACATTGACGGCGAGCGCGTCCGCGCCTACCGGACGGGGGATCGCGTGCGCTACCGACCAACGGACGGCCAGCTGGAGTTCATTGGCCGCATCGACCGCCAGATTAAGATCCGAGGCCAGCGAATAGAGATATCGGAGGTCGAGCACGCAATCTTGGGCCATGAGTCTGTCAGGGACGCCGCCGTCGTAGCACATGAACGGAAAGCAGACGAGCTCGAGATGGTTGGCTACGTGACCATCCGAGATGCTCGTGCTCTACAATGGAACGAGAGCGAAGCGCAGGTGGACACATGGGCAGCGCATTTTGACAAGAGTTTGTACGCTAACGTGGACTCGATCGATGCTTTTCAGGTCGGCAGAGACTTCCTAGGTTGGAAATCAATGTACGACGGCAACGATATCGATAAGGTGGAGATGGAGGAGTGGCTCGACGACACCATGGACACCGTGCTAGATGGCCGAGCGCCAGCTCACGTCCTAGAGATAGGCACGGGCACTGGTATGGTCCTCTTCAACTTAGAGAAGAGCTCCAAAGCTATGTAGGCATCGAGCCATCGAGATCAGCGGCCGCGTTCGTAGCGCATCAGGCGCAGTCAGTCCCGCGCCTAGCAGGCAAGGTCGCAATACACGTTGGCACAGCGTTGGATATACGGCAATTGCACGAGATTCGCCCGGAAATTATAGTATTGAACTCGGTCGTTCAGTACTTCCCCTCTAAGGAGTACCTAGACGAGGTTGTGGACGCGCTCGTCCGACTGCCCGGTGCGCAGCGCATCGTCTTCAGCGACTTGCGGCCCTACGCGCTTGACCGACACTTCCGGGCAGCGCGAGCCCTCCGCAAGCTCGGGGACACCGCGCATCGGGAGGACTTTCGACGAGAGATGGCTGACATACAGGCCCGGGAGGAGGAGCTGCTCGTCGACCCGGCGTACTTCACGGGCCTGCTCGCGCGGCTGCCGGAGCTACTCGAGCACGTCGAGATCCGGCCCAAGGCAATGAAAGCTACTAACGAACTCAGCTCGTACCGCTATGCAGCTGTTCTGCACATTCGCCAGAGCGGGCAGTCGCGAGCAATACATGCACTTCCTCCGGAGGCCTGGGCCGACTTTAGCGCAGCGCACATGGATAGGCACAGGCTTTTGGGCTACCTACAGGAGCCTCGAGATAGTCCTGCCATAGGTGTCAGCAACATACCGCATCAGAAGACGATCCTGGCACGGTGTATCGTCGAGTCGCTTGACGGCGACGCCGAAGAAACCGGCACACAGTCAGCCTGGCTCCCGGATGTGCGCGAAGGGGCTCAATGCCGGGCTTCACTCGCGACGACGGAACTGATAGACATTGCGCGGGAGGCTGGCTTCCGCGTCGAGGTCAGCTGGGCACGGCAGGCCTCCCAGAATGGCGGACTCGACGCAGTGTTCTATCGACAGGCACCTGCGGACGGAGAGTCGCGGGTGTTGATGCGCTTTCCGACAGACCAAGATTGCGGACAGCTCACCAGCCGTCCGTTACAGCAAAGGCAACACCGTCAGATCGAAGTGCAAACGCGAGAATGGCTCCGGACGCAGCTCCCCTCGTACATGGTCCCGGCGCGCATCGTAGTGCTAGAGCGGATGCCGGTCAACGCGAACGGCAAGGTAGACCGACAAGAACTCGCGCGAAAGACGCTCACGGAGCCGCCGAGCCGGGCGCCAGCGGCACGTGTGGCTCCGCGCAACGAGATCGAGGAAGTGCTATGCGAAGAGTACTCAGCCGTCCTCGGCGTGGAGGTAGGCGCCACGGACAACTTCTTCGAGCTAGGCGGGCACTCGCTGATGGCCACGCGCCTGATCGCACGTGTCTGTCGCCGACTGGACACTCGCGCCTCGGTCAGAGACGTCTTCGAACAGCCTGTCGTCGCCGACCTCGCTAACGTGATGCGCTGTGGATCAGCTCAGTACTTTCAGATACCAAAATGCAGCCACACAGCGCCAGTAGAGCTGTCATTCGCACAGGGAAGATTATGGTTTCTAGATAAGCTTGCAGTAAGTACCATGTGGTACGTCCTTCCATTGGCAGTTCGGCTTCGGGGGCCCCTTAATATCGAAGCTTTGAGTAAAGCGTTAGCAGCATTGGAAGAGAGACACGAGGTTCTGCGCACGATTTTCCCGGAACAAGATGGTATAGGGGTCCAGATCGTAAAACCCCACACATATCGCCCAGTCGCAATTGTTGAGGTTCATGACGGGGCTGAAGGAGCCATTCAGAGCGCGCTCGAGGCGGAGCAGACAACACCATTCAATCTGGCCACACAACCAGGATGGCGTGTATCATTGTTTCGGATCCAGCCAACTGATCATGTTCTGTCGGTTGTCATGCACCATATCGTCTCCGAATGCTGGACGCATGATATTCTGCGGCGTGAGCTCGCCACGTTCTACTCGGCCGCAGCCCGCGGCCTAGACCCCTTGTCCCAGGTCCAGCCCCTAGCCATCCAGTACCGCGACTTTGCCGTCTGGCAGAGGCAGCAGCTACAGGCGGCGGAGCACCAGGCGCAGCTAGAGTACTGGACCCGGCAGCTGGCCGACAGTCATCCCGCCGAGCTCCCAGGCGACTACGTAAGGCCGGCTGTGCTGTCTGGCGAGGCCGGGGTTGTAGAGATCGCCATCGAGGGCGCGCTGTACGATAAGCTACAACAGTTCTGCAAGTCCCAGCAAGTGACGGTGTTCGTAGCGCTGCTGGCTGCCTTCCGGGCGACACATTACCGCATTACAGGCGTGGAGGACGCGACCATCGGCACGCCGATCGCGAATCGCAACCGGCCGGAACTCGAGGACTTGATCGGGTTCTTTGTCAACACGCAGTGCATGCGGCTTCCCGTCGACGACGACATCTCGTTCCGCGAGTTCGTGCACGGGGTGCGTTCGACCGCGGCGGATGCGTTTGCCAACCAGGATGTGCCATTCGAGCAGATCGTCTCGAAGCTGCTCCCGGGCTCGCGAGACACCTCTCGCAACCCGCTCGTGCAACTGATGTTCGCCGTGCACTCGCAGACTGATTTAAGAAAGCTTCACCTCGAAAATCTGGATGCGGAGATGATAACGCCGAAGCATTCCACGAGGTTTGATATCGAGTTTCATCTCTTTCAGGATGAAGGACGACTTACAGGCAGCGTGCTCTTCGCCACCGACCTGTTTGAGGAGCAAACCATCCGCGCGGTGGTCGCGGTATTCCGAGAGGTGCTCCGTCGAGGCCTGGATGACGCGGACACGGCCATCGCGGATATTCCCTCACGGATGGCCTCGCGCAGCTCCGCACGATGGGCCTGCTCGAGGTGGAGAGGACGCAATATCCTCGGGAGTCCAGCATCGTCGACGTGTTCCGCGACCAGGCGGCGGCGTGCCCGGAGGCGGTGGCGGCAAAAGACTCGTCCACGCAGCTGACCTATGCGCAACTCGACCAGCAGTCCGACCAGCTCGCGTCCTGGCTGCGCGGTCACCGGTTCCCCGCCGAAACCCTGATCGGGGTGCTAGCCCCGCGGTCCTGTGCGACAATTATCGCCTTCCTAGGAATTCTCAAGGCTAACCTGGCCTACCTCCCGTTGGACGTCAACGTGCCCGGCGCCCGCACCGAGAGCATCCTGTCATCGATCCCGGGGCACAGGCTGGTGCTTCTGGGAGCGGGCGTGCCGGTGCCGAGTCTCCAGTCGGAGGATGTCCGGTGGGTAGGTGTGGCGGAGGCCCTCGACCAACCGCGACCCCAGGGGCCTGCGGACGGCGGCGGTGTCCTGGCATCCCCCTCTGCGACCAGCCTTGCGTACGTGATGTTCACCTCTGGGTCGACGGGCAGGCCAAAGGGCGTCATGGTCGAGCACCGTGGCATCGTACGCCTCGTCAAGAACAGCAATGTCGTGAACGATCTTCCAGCCGCCGCCCGCGTAGCGCACCTTTCTAATCTTGCTTTCGACGCGTCGACTTGGGAGATCTATGCCGCGCTCTTGAACGGGGGTACGGCGGTCTGCGTTGACTATTCGACCGTTCTCGACAGCAGCGCCCTAGGATCAACCTTCACCGTGGAGCGTGTCCAGGCCGCTATGCTTACGCCCGCGTTGCTCAAGCAAGCTCTGGATCATATCCCTAACAGTCTACGAGACTTGGAGATTCTCCACATCTCTGGGGATCGCTTGCCTGCCCGAGACGCGAATCGGGTGTCACGGCTTGTTCCTAGCTATGTCACCAACTCCTGTGGGCATACCGAAGCGACGGTCCTTAGCACTGCATACCGGATAGGCGACAACAATATCTATGCCCATAGTGTCCCAATCGGACGTGCAATAGACAATTCTGGAGCGTACGTCATGGACCGGCAGCAGCGCCTGGTCTCGGTCGGCGTGCTGGGGGAGCTCGTCGTGACTGGGGACGGGCTCGCTCGAGGATACACGGACTCCACGCTCGATCAGGATCGTTTCGTCGAGGTGGACATTGACGGCGAGCGCGTCCGCGCCTACCGGACGGGGGATCGCGTGCGCTACCGACCAACGGACGGCCAGCTGGAGTTCATTGGCCGCATCGACCACCAGGTGAAGATTCGGGGCTTCAGAATTGAAACATCAGAGATTGAGCACGTACTACTTAGCTGTAGCGCAATAAGTGCCGCTGCTGTTGTAACGCACGAACGAGAAGGCCAGGAGCTCGCACTAGTCGCTTATGTCACCGGTCTGGACGATGAAGCATGCAGACAGGCCAGCTTGGAACGCCGGAATGAGGAAGAGGAGCAGCAATGTTTGGAAATAGAGCGCCAGGCATATCAGTGGCTCCGGACGCAGCTCCCCTCGTACATGGTCCCGGCGCGCATCGTAGTGCTAGAGCGGATGCCGGTCAACGCGAACGGCAAGGTAGACCGACAAGAACTCGCGCGAAAGACGCTCACGGAGCCGCCGAGCCGGGCGCCAGCGGCACGTGTGGCTCCGCGCAACGAGATCGAGGAAGTGCTATGCGAAGAGTACTCAGCCGTCCTCGGCGTGGAGGTGGGCGCCACGGACAACTTCTTCGAGCTAGGCGGGCACTCGCTGATGGCCACGCGCCTGATCGCACGTGTCTGTCGCCGACTGGACACTCGCGCCTCGGTCAGAGACGTCTTCGAACAGCCTGTCGTCGCCGACCTCGCCAGAGCGATCGGCCGCGGCTCAACTGTATACGAGCCCATTCCCCGTGCCCGGGCCGCAGGACCGGTAGAGCTGTCCTTCGCTCAGAGCCGGCTGTGGTTCCTCGATCAGCTAAGGATCAATGCCGCGTGGTATATTATGCCGTTAGCGGTACGGCTGCGCGGGCCGCTGCGGCTGGATGCTCTGCACGCAGCACTATGCGCGATCGAAGAACGGCACGAGATCCTGCGTACGATACTAGAGCAGCGAGATGGCGTTGGCGTGCAGCTCGTACAGCCCTACCGCCCACGCCAGCTCCGGGTAGTAACGACAGAGGGTACAGAGCACTCCCGGCAAGCATTAGAGCACGAGCAGACCACCCCGTTCGAGCTAGAGCGCGAGGCGGGATGGCGCACTCTCCTCCTCCGGCTTGGGGACGACGACTACATCTTGTCGATCGTTATGCATCATATTATTTCTGACGGCTGGTCGGTGGACGTCCTGTACCGCGAGCTCGCCACGTTCTACTCGGCCGCAGCCCGCGGCCTAGACCCCTTGTCCCAGGTCCAGCCCCTAGCCATCCAGTACCGCGACTTTGCCGTCTGGCAGAGGCAGCAGCTACAGGCGGCGGAGCACCAGGCGCAGCTAGAGTACTGGACCCGGCAGCTGGCCGACAGTCATCCCGCCGAGCTCCCAGGCGACTACGTAAGGCCGGCTGTGCTGTCTGGCGAGGCCGGGGTTGTAGAGATCGCCATCGAGGGCGCGCTGTACGACAAGCTACAACAGTTCTGCAAGTCCCAGCAAGTGACGGTGTTCGTAGCGCTGCTGGCTGCCTTCCGGGCGACACATTACCGCATTACAGGCGTGGAGGACGCGACCATCGGCACGCCGATCGCGAATCGCAACCGGCCGGAACTCGAGGACTTGATCGGGTTCTTTGTCAACACGCAGTGCATGCGGCTTCCCGTCGACGACGACATCTCGTTCCGCGAGTTCGTGCACGGGGTGCGTTCGACCGCGGCGGATGCGTTTGCCAACCAGGATGTGCCATTCGAGCAGATCGTCTCGAAGCTGCTCCCGGGCTCGCGAGACACCTCTCGCAACCCGCTCGTGCAACTGATGTTCGCCGTGCACTCGCAGCCCGATCTAGGAGAGCTCTCCCTACAAGGCGTCGACGGGAAGCCTGTGGCCCCCACGGCATCGACGAGGTTCGACGTCGAGTTCCACCTTATGCAACGTGCAGAGCTGCTTGAGGGTAGCGTGCTCTTCGCCACCGACCTGTTTGAGGAGCAAACCATCCGCGCGGTGGTCGCGGTATTCCGAGAGGTGCTCCGTCGAGGCCTGGATGACGCGGACACGGCCATCGCGGATATTCCCCTCACGGATGGCCTCGCGCAGCTCCGCACGATGGGCCTGCTCGAGGTGGAGAGGACGCAATATCCTCGGGAGTCCAGCATCGTCGACGTGTTCCGCGACCAGGCGGCGGCGTGCCCGGAGGCGGTGGCGGCAAAAGACTCGTCCACGCAGCTGACCTATGCGCAACTCGACCAGCAGTCCGACCAGCTCGCGTCCTGGCTGCGCGGTCACCGGTTCCCCGCCGAAACCCTGATCGGGGTGCTAGCCCCGCGGTCCTGTGCGACAATTATCGCCTTCCTAGGAATTCTCAAGGCTAACCTGGCCTACCTCCCGTTGGACGTCAACGTGCCCGGCGCCCGCACCGAGAGCATCCTGTCATCGATCCCGGGGCACAGGCTGGTGCTTCTGGGAGCGGGCGTGCCGGTGCCGAGTCTCCAGTCGGAGGATGTCCGGTGGGTAGGTGTGGCGGAGGCCCTCGACCAACCGCGACCCCAGGGGCCTGCGGACGGCGGCGGTGTCCTGGCATCCCCCTCTGCGACCAGCCTTGCGTACGTGATGTTCACCTCTGGGTCGACGGGCAGGCCAAAGGGCGTCATGGTCGAGCACCGTGGCATCGTACGCCTCGTCAAGAACAGCAATGTCGTGAACGATCTTCCAGCCGCCGCCCGCGTAGCGCACCTTTCTAATCTTGCTTTCGACGCGTCGACTTGGGAGATCTATGCCGCGCTCTTGAACGGGGGTACGGCGGTCTGCGTTGACTATTCGACCGTTCTCGACAGCAGCGCCCTAGGATCAACCTTCACCGTGGAGCGTGTCCAGGCCGCTATGCTTACGCCCGCGTTGCTCAAGCAAGCTCTGGATCATATCCCTAACAGTCTACGAGACTTGGAGATTCTCCACATCTCTGGGGATCGCTTGCCTGCCCGAGACGCGAATCGGGTGTCACGGCTTGTTCCTAGCTATGTCACCAACTCCTGTGGGCATACCGAAGCGACGGTCCTTAGCACTGCATACCGGATAGGCGACAACAATATCTATGCCCATAGTGTCCCAATCGGACGTGCAATAGACAATTCTGGAGCGTACGTCATGGACCGGCAGCAGCGCCTGGTCTCGGTCGGCGTGCTGGGGGAGCTCGTCGTGACTGGGGACGGGCTCGCTCGAGGATACACGGACTCCACGCTCGATCAGGATCGTTTCGTCGAGGTGGACATTGACGGCGAGCGCGTCCGCGCCTACCGGACGGGGATCGCGTGCGCTACCGACCAACGGACGGCCAGCTGGAGTTCATTGGCCGCATCGACCACCAGGTGAAGATTCGGGGCTTCAGAATTGAAACATCAGAGATTGAGCACGTACTACTTAGCTGTAGCGCAATAAGTGCCGCTGCTGTTGTAACGCACGAACGAGAAGGCCAGGAGCTCGCACTAGTCGCTTATGTCACCGGTCTGGACGATGAAGCATGCAGACAGGCCAGCTTGGAACGCCGGAATGAGGAAGAGGAGCAGCAATGTTTGGAAATAGAGCGCCAGGCATATCAGTGGCTCCGGACGCAGCTCCCCTCGTACATGGTCCCGGCGCGCATCGTAGTGCTAGAGCGGATGCCGGTCAACGCGAACGGCAAGGTAGACCGACAAGAACTCGCGCGAAAGACGCTCACGGAGCCGCCGAGCCGGGCGCCAGCGGCACGTGTGGCTCCGCGCAACGAGATCGAGGAAGTGCTATGCGAAGAGTACTCAGCCGTCCTCGGCGTGGAGGTGGGCGCCACGGACAACTTCTTCGAGCTAGGCGGGCACTCGCTGATGGCCACGCGCCTGATCGCACGTGTCTGTCGCCGACTGGACACTCGCGCCTCGGTCAGAGACGTCTTCGAACAGCCTGTCGTCGCCGACCTCGCCAGAGCGATCGGCCGCGGCTCAACTGTATACGAGCCCATTCCCCGTGCCCGGGCCGCAGGACCGGTAGAGCTGTCCTTCGCTCAGAGCCGGCTGTGGTTCCTCGATCAGCTAAGGATCAATGCCGCGTGGTATATTATGCCGTTAGCGGTACGGCTGCGCGGGCCGCTGCGGCTGGATGCTCTGCACGCAGCACTATGCGCGATCGAAGAACGGCACGAGATCCTGCGTACGATACTAGAGCAGCGAGATGGCGTTGGCGTGCAGCTCGTACAGCCCTACCGCCCACGCCAGCTCCGGGTAGTAACGACAGAGGGTACAGAGCACTCCCGGCAAGCATTAGAGCACGAGCAGACCACCCCGTTCGAGCTAGAGCGCGAGGCGGGATGGCGCACTCTCCTCCTCCGGCTTGGGGACGACGACTACATCTTGTCGATCGTTATGCATCATATTATTTCTGACGGCTGGTCGGTGGACGTCCTGTACCGCGAGCTCGCCACGTTCTACTCGGCCGCAGCCCGCGGCCTAGACCCCTTGTCCCAGGTCCAGCCCCTAGCCATCCAGTACCGCGACTTTGCCGTCTGGCAGAGGCAGCAGCTACAGGCGGCGGAGCACCAGGCGCAGCTAGAGTACTGGACCCGGCAGCTGGCCGACAGTCATCCCGCCGAGCTCCCAGGCGACTACGTAAGGCCGGCTGTGCTGTCTGGCGAGGCCGGGGTTGTAGAGATCGCCATCGAGGGCGCGCTGTACGACAAGCTACAACAGTTCTGCAAGTCCCAGCAAGTGACGGTGTTCGTAGCGCTGCTGGCTGCCTTCCGGGCGACACATTACCGCATTACAGGCGTGGAGGACGCGACCATCGGCACGCCGATCGCGAATCGCAACCGGCCGGAACTCGAGGACTTGATCGGGTTCTTTGTCAACACGCAGTGCATGCGGCTTCCCGTCGACGACGACATCTCGTTCCGCGAGTTCGTGCACGGGGTGCGTTCGACCGCGGCGGATGCGTTTGCCAACCAGGATGTGCCATTCGAGCAGATCGTCTCGAAGCTGCTCCCGGGCTCGCGAGACACCTCTCGCAACCCGCTCGTGCAACTGATGTTCGCCGTGCACTCGCAGCCCGATCTAGGAGAGCTCTCCCTACAAGGCGTCGACGGGAAGCCTGTGGCCCCCACGGCATCGACGAGGTTCGACGTCGAGTTCCACCTTATGCAACGTGCAGAGCTGCTTGAGGGTAGCGTGCTCTTCGCCACCGACCTGTTTGAGGAGCAAACCATCCGCGCGGTGGTCGCGGTATTCCGAGAGGTGCTCCGTCGAGGCCTGGATGACGCGGACACGGCCATCGCGGATATTCCCCTCACGGATGGCCTCGCGCAGCTCCGCACGATGGGCCTGCTCGAGGTGGAGAGGACGCAATATCCTCGGGAGTCCAGCATCGTCGACGTGTTCCGCGACCAGGCGGCGGCGTGCCCGGAGGCGGTGGCGGCAAAAGACTCGTCCACGCAGCTGACCTATGCGCAACTCGACCAGCAGTCCGACCAGCTCGCGTCCTGGCTGCGCGGTCACCGGTTCCCCGCCGAAACCCTGATCGGGGTGCTAGCCCCGCGGTCCTGTGCGACAATTATCGCCTTCCTAGGAATTCTCAAGGCTAACCTGGCCTACCTCCCGTTGGACGTCAACGTGCCCGGCGCCCGCACCGAGAGCATCCTGTCATCGATCCCGGGGCACAGGCTGGTGCTTCTGGGAGCGGGCGTGCCGGTGCCGAGTCTCCAGTCGGAGGATGTCCGGTGGGTAGGTGTGGCGGAGGCCCTCGACCAACCGCGACCCCAGGGGCCTGCGGACGGCGGCGGTGTCCTGGCATCCCCCTCTGCGACCAGCCTTGCGTACGTGATGTTCACCTCTGGGTCGACGGGCAGGCCAAAGGGCGTCATGGTCGAGCACCGTGGCATCGTACGCCTCGTCAAGAACAGCAATGTCGTGAACGATCTTCCAGCCGCCGCCCGCGTAGCGCACCTTTCTAATCTTGCTTTCGACGCGTCGACTTGGGAGATCTATGCCGCGCTCTTGAACGGGGGTACGGCGGTCTGCGTTGACTATTCGACCGTTCTCGACAGCAGCGCCCTAGGATCAACCTTCACCGTGGAGCGTGTCCAGGCCGCTATGCTTACGCCCGCGTTGCTCAAGCAAGCCCTAGACCTCTCTCTCCCAGGTTTCCGCACCGTTCACTCTCTTTTTATAGGTGCGGATCGGCTAGATGGCCATGTTGCTAGTCTCTCAAGAGAATCCACGTTGGGCAAGGTATATAACATATATGGTCCCACGGAGAACACAGTTGCAAGTTCCTTCTACGCCATCCCACAGAGCGATCACTTCCCGAACGGCGTCCCTATTGGGAGACCAGTAAGCAATTCGGGCGCGTATGTCATGGACCGGCAGCAGCGCCTGGTCTCGGTCGGCGTGCTGGGGGAGCTCGTCGTGACTGGGGACGGGCTCGCTCGAGGATACACGGACTCCACGCTCGATCAGGATCGTTTCGTCGAGGTGGACATTGACGGCGAGCGCGTCCGCGCCTACCGGACGGGGATCGCGTGCGCTACCGACCAACGGACGGCCAGCTGGAGTTCATTGGCCGCATCGACCGCCAGATTAAGATCCGAGGCCAGCGAATAGAGATATCGGAGGTCGAGCACGCAATCTTGGGCCATGAGTCTGTCAGGGACGCCGCCGTCGTAGCACATGAACGGAAAGCAGACGAGCTCGAGATGGTTGGCTACGTGACCATCCGAGATGCTCGTGCTCTACAATGGAACGAGAGCGAAGCGCAGGTGGACACATGGGCAGCGCATTTTGACAAGAGTTTGTACGCTAACGTGGACTCGATCGATGCTTTTCAGGTCGGCAGAGACTTCCTAGGTTGGAAATCAATGTACGACGGCAACGATATCGATAAGGTGGAGATGGAGGAGTGGCTCGACGACACCATGGACACCGTGCTAGATGGCCGAGCGCCAGCTCACGTCCTAGAGATAGGCACGGGCACTGGTATGGTCCTCTTCAACTTAGGAGAAGAGCTCCAAAGCTATGTAGGCATCGAGCCATCGAGATCAGCGGCCGCGTTCGTAGCGCATCAGGCGCAGTCAGTCCCGCGCCTAGCAGGCAAGGTCGCAATACACGTTGGCACAGCGTTGGATATACGGCAATTGCACGAGATTCGCCCGGAAATTATAGTATTGAACTCGGTCGTTCAGTACTTCCCCTCTAAGGAGTACCTAGACGAGGTTGTGGACGCGCTCGTCCGACTGCCCGGTGCGCAGCGCATCGTCTTCAGCGACTTGCGGCCCTACGCGCTTGACCGACACTTCCGGGCAGCGCGAGCCCTCCGCAAGCTCGGGGACACCGCGCATCGGGAGGACTTTCGACGAGAGATGGCTGACATACAGGCCCGGGAGGAGGAGCTGCTCGTCGACCCGGCGTACTTCACGGGCCTGCTCGCGCGGCTGCCGGAGCTACTCGAGCACGTCGAGATCCGGCCCAAGGCAATGAAAGCTACTAACGAACTCAGCTCGTACCGCTATGCAGCTGTTCTGCACATTCGCCAGAGCGGGCAGTCGCGAGCAATACATGCACTTCCTCCGGAGGCCTGGGCCGACTTTAGCGCAGCGCACATGGATAGGCACAGGCTTTTGGGCTACCTACAGGAGCCTCGAGATAGTCCTGCCATAGGTGTCAGCAACATACCGCATCAGAAGACGATCCTGGCACGGTGTATCGTCGAGTCGCTT
Source organism: Cercospora nicotianae (assembly GCA_029490675.1). Classification (NCBI taxonomy): domain Eukaryota; kingdom Fungi; phylum Ascomycota; class Dothideomycetes; order Mycosphaerellales; family Mycosphaerellaceae; genus Cercospora; species Cercospora nicotianae. The sequence continues at coordinate 1,540,900 of JANQAT010000002.1, forward strand.
GACGGCGACGCCGAAGAAACCGGCACACAGTCAGCCTGGCTCCCGGATGTGCGCGAAGGGGCTCAATGCCGGGCTTCACTCGCGACGACGGAACTGATAGACATTGCGCGGGAGGCTGGCTTCCGCGTCGAGGTCAGCTGGGCACGGCAGGCCTCCCAGAATGGCGGACTCGACGCAGTGTTCTATCGACAGGCACCTGCGGACGGAGAGTCGCGGGTGTTGATGCGCTTTCCGACAGACCAAGATTGCGGACAGCTCACCAGCCGTCCGTTACAGCAAAGGCAACACCGTCAGATCGAAGTGCAAACGCGAGAATGGCTCCGGACGCAGCTCCCCTCGTACATGGTCCCGGCGCGCATCGTAGTGCTAGAGCGGATGCCGGTCAACGCGAACGGCAAGGTAGACCGACAAGAACTCGCGCGAAAGACGCTCACGGAGCCGCCGAGCCGGGCGCCAGCGGCACGTGTGGCTCCGCGCAACGAGATCGAGGAAGTGCTATGCGAAGAGTACTCAGCCGTCCTCGGCGTGGAGGTGGGCGCCACGGACAACTTCTTCGAGCTAGGCGGGCACTCGCTGATGGCCACGCGCCTGATCGCACGTGTCTGTCGCCGACTGGACACTCGCGCCTCGGTCAGAGACGTCTTCGAACAGCCTGTCGTCGCCGACCTCGCCAGAGCGATCGGCCGCGGCTCAACTGTATACGAGCCCATTCCCCGTGCCCGGGCCGCAGGACCGGTAGAGCTGTCCTTCGCTCAGAGCCGGCTGTGGTTCCTCGATCAGCTAAGGATCAATGCCGCGTGGTATATTATGCCGTTAGCGGTACGGCTGCGCGGGCCGCTGCGGCTGGATGCTCTGCACGCAGCACTATGCGCGATCGAAGAACGGCACGAGATCCTGCGTACGATACTAGAGCAGCGAGATGGCGTTGGCGTGCAGCTCGTACAGCCCTACCGCCCACGCCAGCTCCGGGTAGTAACGACAGAGGGTACAGAGCACTCCCGGCAAGCATTAGAGCACGAGCAGACCACCCCGTTCGAGCTAGAGCGCGAGGCGGGATGGCGCACTCTCCTCCTCCGGCTTGGGGACGACGACTACATCTTGTCGATCGTTATGCATCATATTATTTCTGACGGCTGGTCGGTGGACGTCCTGTACCGCGAGCTCGCCACGTTCTACTCGGCCGCAGCCCGCGGCCTAGACCCCTTGTCCCAGGTCCAGCCCCTAGCCATCCAGTACCGCGACTTTGCCGTCTGGCAGAGGCAGCAGCTACAGGCGGCGGAGCACCAGGCGCAGCTAGAGTACTGGACCCGGCAGCTGGCCGACAGTCATCCCGCCGAGCTCCCAGGCGACTACGTAAGGCCGGCTGTGCTGTCTGGCGAGGCCGGGGTTGTAGAGATCGCCATCGAGGGCGCGCTGTACGACAAGCTACAACAGTTCTGCAAGTCCCAGCAAGTGACGGTGTTCGTAGCGCTGCTGGCTGCCTTCCGGGCGACACATTACCGCATTACAGGCGTGGAGGACGCGACCATCGGCACGCCGATCGCGAATCGCAACCGGCCGGAACTCGAGGACTTGATCGGGTTCTTTGTCAACACGCAGTGCATGCGGCTTCCCGTCGACGACGACATCTCGTTCCGCGAGTTCGTGCACGGGGTGCGTTCGACCGCGGCGGATGCGTTTGCCAACCAGGATGTGCCATTCGAGCAGATCGTCTCGAAGCTGCTCCCGGGCTCGCGAGACACCTCTCGCAACCCGCTCGTGCAACTGATGTTCGCCGTGCACTCGCAGCCCGATCTAGGAGAGCTCTCCCTACAAGGCGTCGACGGGAAGCCTGTGGCCCCCACGGCATCGACGAGGTTCGACGTCGAGTTCCACCTTATGCAACGTGCAGAGCTGCTTGAGGGTAGCGTGCTCTTCGCCACCGACCTGTTTGAGGAGCAAACCATCCGCGCGGTGGTCGCGGTATTCCGAGAGGTGCTCCGTCGAGGCCTGGATGACGCGGACACGGCCATCGCGGATATTCCCCTCACGGATGGCCTCGCGCAGCTCCGCACGATGGGCCTGCTCGAGGTGGAGAGGACGCAATATCCTCGGGAGTCCAGCATCGTCGACGTGTTCCGCGACCAGGCGGCGGCGTGCCCGGAGGCGGTGGCGGCAAAAGACTCGTCCACGCAGCTGACCTATGCGCAACTCGACCAGCAGTCCGACCAGCTCGCGTCCTGGCTGCGCGGTCACCGGTTCCCCGCCGAAACCCTGATCGGGGTGCTAGCCCCGCGGTCCTGTGCGACAATTATCGCCTTCCTAGGAATTCTCAAGGCTAACCTGGCCTACCTCCCGTTGGACGTCAACGTGCCCGGCGCCCGCACCGAGAGCATCCTGTCATCGATCCCGGGGCACAGGCTGGTGCTTCTGGGAGCGGGCGTGCCGGTGCCGAGTCTCCAGTCGGAGGATGTCCGGTGGGTAGGTGTGGCGGAGGCCCTCGACCAACCGCGACCCCAGGGGCCTGCGGACGGCGGCGGTGTCCTGGCATCCCCCTCTGCGACCAGCCTTGCGTACGTGATGTTCACCTCTGGGTCGACGGGCAGGCCAAAGGGCGTCATGGTCGAGCACCGTGGCATCGTACGCCTCGTCAAGAACAGCAATGTCGTGAACGATCTTCCAGCCGCCGCCCGCGTAGCGCACCTTTCTAATCTTGCTTTCGACGCGTCGACTTGGGAGATCTATGCCGCGCTCTTGAACGGGGGTACGGCGGTCTGCGTTGACTATTCGACCGTTCTCGACAGCAGCGCCCTAGGATCAACCTTCACCGTGGAGCGTGTCCAGGCCGCTATGCTTACGCCCGCGTTGCTCAAGCAAGCCCTAGACCTCTCTCTCCCAGGTTTCCGCACCGTTCACTCTCTTTTTATAGGTGCGGATCGGCTAGATGGCCATGTTGCTAGTCTCTCAAGAGAATCCACGTTGGGCAAGGTATATAACATATATGGTCCCACGGAGAACACAGTTGCAAGTTCCTTCTACGCCATCCCACAGAGCGATCACTTCCCGAACGGCGTCCCTATTGGGAGACCAGTAAGCAATTCGGGCGCGTATGTCATGGACCGGCAGCAGCGCCTGGTCTCGGTCGGCGTGCTGGGGGAGCTCGTCGTGACTGGGGACGGGCTCGCTCGAGGATACACGGACTCCACGCTCGATCAGGATCGTTTCGTCGAGGTGGACATTGACGGCGAGCGCGTCCGCGCCTACCGGACGGGGGATCGCGTGCGCTACCGACCAACGGACGGCCAGCTGGAGTTCATTGGCCGCATCGACCGCCAGATTAAGATCCGAGGCCAGCGAATAGAGATATCGGAGGTCGAGCACGCAATCTTGGGCCATGAGTCTGTCAGGGACGCCGCCGTCGTAGCACATGAACGGAAAGCAGACGAGCTCGAGATGGTTGGCTACGTGACCATCCGAGATGCTCGTGCTCTACAATGGAACGAGAGCGAAGCGCAGGTGGACACATGGGCAGCGCATTTTGACAAGAGTTTGTACGCTAACGTGGACTCGATCGATGCTTTTCAGGTCGGCAGAGACTTCCTAGGTTGGAAATCAATGTACGACGGCAACGATATCGATAAGGTGGAGATGGAGGAGTGGCTCGACGACACCATGGACACCGTGCTAGATGGCCGAGCGCCAGCTCACGTCCTAGAGATAGGCACGGGCACTGGTATGGTCCTCTTCAACTTAGGAGAAGAGCTCCAAAGCTATGTAGGCATCGAGCCATCGAGATCAGCGGCCGCGTTCGTAGCGCATCAGGCGCAGTCAGTCCCGCGCCTAGCAGGCAAGGTCGCAATACACGTTGGCACAGCGTTGGATATACGGCAATTGCACGAGATTCGCCCGGAAATTATAGTATTGAACTCGGTCGTTCAGTACTTCCCCTCTAAGGAGTACCTAGACGAGGTTGTGGACGCGCTCGTCCGACTGCCCGGTGCGCAGCGCATCGTCTTCAGCGACTTGCGGCCCTACGCGCTTGACCGACACTTCCGGGCAGCGCGAGCCCTCCGCAAGCTCGGGGACACCGCGCATCGGGAGGACTTTCGACGAGAGATGGCTAACATACAGGCCCGGGAGGAGGAGCTGCTCGTCGACCCGGCGTACTTCACGGGCCTGCTCGCGCGGCTGCCGGAGCTACTCGAGCACGTCGAGATCCGGCCCAAGGCAATGAAAGCTACTAACGAACTCAGCTCGTACCGCTATGCAGCTGTTCTGCACATTCGCCAGAGCGGGCAGTCGCGAGCAATACATGCACTTCCTCCGGAGGCCTGGGCCGACTTTAGCGCAGCGCACATGGATAGGCACAGGCTTTTGGGCTACCTACAGGAGCCTCGAGATAGTCCTGCCATAGGTGTCAGCAACATACCGCATCAGAAGACGATCCTGGCACGGTGTATCGTCGAGTCGCTTGACGGCGACGCCGAAGAAACCGGCACACAGTCAGCCTGGCTCCCGGATGTGCGCGAAGGGGCTCAATGCCGGGCTTCACTCGCGACGACGGAACTGATAGACATTGCGCGGGAGGCTGGCTTCCGCGTCGAGGTCAGCTGGGCACGGCAGGCCTCCCAGAATGGCGGACTCGACGCAGTGTTCTATCGACAGGCACCTGCGGACGGAGAGTCGCGGGTGTTGATGCGCTTTCCGACAGACCAAGATTGCGGACAGCTCACCAGCCGTCCGTTACAGCAAAGGCAACACCGTCAGATCGAAGTGCAAACGCGAGAATGGCTCCGGACGCAGCTCCCCTCGTACATGGTCCCGGCGCGCATCGTAGTGCTAGAGCGGATGCCGGTCAACGCGAACGGCAAGGTAGACCGACAAGAACTCGCGCGAAAGACGCTCACGGAGCCGCCGAGCCGGGCGCCAGCGGCACGTGTGGCTCCGCGCAACGAGATCGAGGAAGTGCTATGCGAAGAGTACTCAGCCGTCCTCGGCGTGGAGGTGGGCGCCACGGACAACTTCTTCGAGCTAGGCGGGCACTCGCTGATGGCCACGCGCCTGATCGCACGTGTCTGTCGCCGACTGGACACTCGCGCCTCGGTCAGAGACGTCTTCGAACAGCCTGTCGTCGCCGACCTCGCCAGAGCGATCGGCCGCGGCTCAACTGTATACGAGCCCATTCCCCGTGCCCGGGCCGCAGGACCGGTAGAGCTGTCCTTCGCTCAGAGCCGGCTGTGGTTCCTCGATCAGCTAAGGATCAATGCCGCGTGGTATATTATGCCGTTAGCGGTACGGCTGCGCGGGCCGCTGCGGCTGGATGCTCTGCACGCAGCACTATGCGCGATCGAAGAACGGCACGAGATCCTGCGTACGATACTAGAGCAGCGAGATGGCGTTGGCGTGCAGCTCGTACAGCCCTACCGCCCACGCCAGCTCCGGGTAGTAACGACAGAGGGTACAGAGCACTCCCGGCAAGCATTAGAGCACGAGCAGACCACCCCGTTCGAGCTAGAGCGCGAGGCGGGATGGCGCACTCTCCTCCTCCGGCTTGGGGACGACGACTACATCTTGTCGATCGTTATGCATCATATTATTTCTGACGGCTGGTCGGTGGACGTCCTGTACCGCGAGCTCGCCACGTTCTACTCGGCCGCAGCCCGCGGCCTAGACCCCTTGTCCCAGGTCCAGCCCCTAGCCATCCAGTACCGCGACTTTGCCGTCTGGCAGAGGCAGCAGCTACAGGCGGCGGAGCACCAGGCGCAGCTAGAGTACTGGACCCGGCAGCTGGCCGACAGTCATCCCGCCGAGCTCCCAGGCGACTACGTAAGGCCGGCTGTGCTGTCTGGCGAGGCCGGGGTTGTAGAGATCGCCATCGAGGGCGCGCTGTACGACAAGCTACAACAGTTCTGCAAGTCCCAGCAAGTGACGGTGTTCGTAGCGCTGCTGGCTGCCTTCCGGGCGACACATTACCGCATTACAGGCGTGGAGGACGCGACCATCGGCACGCCGATCGCGAATCGCAACCGGCCGGAACTCGAGGACTTGATCGGGTTCTTTGTCAACACGCAGTGCATGCGGCTTCCCGTCGACGACGACATCTCGTTCCGCGAGTTCGTGCACGGGGTGCGTTCGACCGCGGCGGATGCGTTTGCCAACCAGGATGTGCCATTCGAGCAGATCGTCTCGAAGCTGCTCCCGGGCTCGCGAGACACCTCTCGCAACCCGCTCGTGCAACTGATGTTCGCCGTGCACTCGCAGCCCGATCTAGGAGAGCTCTCCCTACAAGGCGTCGACGGGAAGCCTGTGGCCCCCACGGCATCGACGAGGTTCGACGTCGAGTTCCACCTTATGCAACGTGCAGAGCTGCTTGAGGGTAGCGTGCTCTTCGCCACCGACCTGTTTGAGGAGCAAACCATCCGCGCGGTGGTCGCGGTATTCCGAGAGGTGCTCCGTCGAGGCCTGGATGACGCGGACACGGCCATCGCGGATATTCCCCTCACGGATGGCCTCGCGCAGCTCCGCACGATGGGCCTGCTCGAGGTGGAGAGGACGCAATATCCTCGGGAGTCCAGCATCGTCGACGTGTTCCGCGACCAGGCGGCGGCGTGCCCGGAGGCGGTGGCGGCAAAAGACTCGTCCACGCAGCTGACCTATGCGCAACTCGACCAGCAGTCCGACCAGCTCGCGTCCTGGCTGCGCGGTCACCGGTTCCCCGCCGAAACCCTGATCGGGGTGCTAGCCCCGCGGTCCTGTGCGACAATTATCGCCTTCCTAGGAATTCTCAAGGCTAACCTGGCCTACCTCCCGTTGGACGTCAACGTGCCCGGCGCCCGCACCGAGAGCATCCTGTCATCGATCCCGGGGCACAGGCTGGTGCTTCTGGGAGCGGGCGTGCCGGTGCCGAGTCTCCAGTCGGAGGATGTCCGGTGGGTAGGTGTGGCGGAGGCCCTCGACCAACCGCGACCCCAGGGGCCTGCGGACGGCGGCGGTGTCCTGGCATCCCCCTCTGCGACCAGCCTTGCGTACGTGATGTTCACCTCTGGGTCGACGGGCAGGCCAAAGGGCGTCATGGTCGAGCACCGTGGCATCGTACGCCTCGTCAAGAACAGCAATGTCGTGAACGATCTTCCAGCCGCCGCCCGCGTAGCGCACCTTTCTAATCTTGCTTTCGACGCGTCGACTTGGGAGATCTATGCCGCGCTCTTGAACGGGGGTACGGCGGTCTGCGTTGACTATTCGACCGTTCTCGACAGCAGCGCCCTAGGATCAACCTTCACCGTGGAGCGTGTCCAGGCCGCTATGCTTACGCCCGCGTTGCTCAAGCAAGCTCTGGATCATATCCCTAACAGTCTACGAGACTTGGAGGTTCTTTGGATTATTGGCGAACGGCTAGATCAGCATGTCGCTGCAATGGCACAGTGCTGGGTCCCCGGTATCTCATGCAATGGGTACGGCCCCACGGAGAACACTGTCTTCTCCACTCTCTACCGGATCGTTAGGGAGAATCGATTGCCAATGCATGTCCCTATTGGGAGACCAGTAAGCAATTCGGGCGCGTATGTCATGGACCGGCAGCAGCGCCTGGTCTCGGTCGGCGTGCTGGGGGAGCTCGTCGTGACTGGGGACGGGCTCGCTCGAGGATACACGGACTCCACGCTCGATCAGGATCGTTTCGTCGAGGTGGACATTGACGGCGAGCGCGTCCGCGCCTACCGGACGGGGGATCGCGTGCGCTACCGACCAACGGACGGCCAGCTGGAGTTCATTGGCCGCATCGACCGCCAGATTAAGATCCGAGGCCAGCGAATAGAGATATCGGAGGTCGAGCACGCAATCTTGGGCCATGAGTCTGTCAGGGACGCCGCCGTCGTAGCACATGAACGGAAAGCAGACGAGCTCGAGATGGTTGGCTACGTGACCATCCGAGATGCTCGTGCTCTACAATGGAACGAGAGCGAAGCGCAGGTGGACACATGGGCAGCGCATTTTGACAAGAGTTTGTACGCTAACGTGGACTCGATCGATGCTTTTCAGGTCGGCAGAGACTTCCTAGGTTGGAAATCAATGTACGACGGCAACGATATCGATAAGGTGGAGATGGAGGAGTGGCTCGACGACACCATGGACACCGTGCTAGATGGCCGAGCGCCAGCTCACGTCCTAGAGATAGGCACGGGCACTGGTATGGTCCTCTTCAACTTAGGAGAAGAGCTCCAAAGCTATGTAGGCATCGAGCCATCGAGATCAGCGGCCGCGTTCGTAGCGCATCAGGCGCAGTCAGTCCCGCGCCTAGCAGGCAAGGTCGCAATACACGTTGGCACAGCGTTGGATATACGGCAATTGCACGAGATTCGCCCGGAAATTATAGTATTGAACTCGGTCGTTCAGTACTTCCCCTCTAAGGAGTACCTAGACGAGGTTGTGGACGCGCTCGTCCGACTGCCCGGTGCGCAGCGCATCGTCTTCAGCGACTTGCGGCCCTACGCGCTTGACCGACACTTCCGGGCAGCGCGAGCCCTCCGCAAGCTCGGGGACACCGCGCATCGGGAGGACTTTCGACGAGAGATGGCTGACATACAGGCCCGGGAGGAGGAGCTGCTCGTCGACCCGGCGTACTTCACGGGCCTGCTCGCGCGGCTGCCGGAGCTACTCGAGCACGTCGAGATCCGGCCCAAGGCAATGAAAGCTACTAACGAACTCAGCTCGTACCGCTATGCAGCTGTTCTGCACATTCGCCAGAGCGGGCAGTCGCGAGCAATACATGCACTTCCTCCGGAGGCCTGGGCCGACTTTAGCGCAGCGCACATGGATAGGCACAGGCTTTTGGGCTACCTACAGGAGCCTCGAGATAGTCCTGCCATAGGTGTCAGCAACATACCGCATCAGAAGACGATCCTGGCACGGTGTATCGTCGAGTCGCTTGACGGCGACGCCGAAGAAACCGGCACACAGTCAGCCTGGCTCCCGGATGTGCGCGAAGGGGCTCAATGCCGGGCTTCACTCGCGACGACGGAACTGATAGACATTGCGCGGGAGGCTGGCTTCCGCGTCGAGGTCAGCTGGGCACGGCAGGCCTCCCAGAATGGCGGACTCGACGCAGTGTTCTATCGACAGGCACCTGCGGACGGAGAGTCGCGGGTGTTGATGCGCTTTCCGACAGACCAAGATTGCGGACAGCTCACCAGCCGTCCGTTACAGCAAAGGCAACACCGTCAGATCGAAGTGCAAACGCGAGAATGGCTCCGGACGCAGCTCCCCTCGTACATGGTCCCGGCGCGCATCGTAGTGCTAGAGCGGATGCCGGTCAACGCGAACGGCAAGGTAGACCGACAAGAACTCGCGCGAAAGACGCTCACGGAGCCGCCGAGCCGGGCGCCAGCGGCACGTGTGGCTCCGCGCAACGAGATCGAGGAAGTGCTATGCGAAGAGTACTCAGCCGTCCTCGGCGTGGAGGTGGGCGCCACGGACAACTTCTTCGAGCTAGGCGGGCACTCGCTGATGGCCACGCGCCTGATCGCACGTGTCTGTCGCCGACTGGACACTCGCGCCTCGGTCAGAGACGTCTTCGAACAGCCTGTCGTCGCCGACCTCGCCAGAGCGATCGGCCGCGGCTCAACTGTATACGAGCCCATTCCCCGTGCCCGGGCCGCAGGACCGGTAGAGCTGTCCTTCGCTCAGAGCCGGCTGTGGTTCCTCGATCAGCTAAGGATCAATGCCGCCTGGTATATTATGCCGTTAGCGGTACGGCTGCGCGGGCCGCTGCGGCTGGATGCTCTGCACGCAGCACTATGCGCGATCGAAGAACGGCACGAGATCCTGCGTACGATACTAGAGCAGCGAGATGGCGTTGGCGTGCAGCTCGTACAGCCCTACCGCCCACGCCAGCTCCGGGTAGTAACGACAGAGGGTACAGAGCACTCCCGGCAAGCATTAGAGCACGAGCAGACCACCCCGTTCGAGCTAGAGCGCGAGGCGGGATGGCGCACTCTCCTCCTCCGGCTTGGGGACGACGACTACATCTTGTCGATCGTTATGCATCATATTATTTCTGACGGCTGGTCGGTGGACGTCCTGTACCGCGAGCTCGCCACGTTCTACTCGGCCGCAGCCCGCGGCCTAGACCCCTTGTCCCAGGTCCAGCCCCTAGCCATCCAGTACCGCGACTTTGCCGTCTGGCAGAGGCAGCAGCTACAGGCGGCGGAGCACCAGGCGCAGCTAGAGTACTGGACCCGGCAGCTGGCCGACAGTCATCCCGCCGAGCTCCCAGGCGACTACGTAAGGCCGGCTGTGCTGTCTGGCGAGGCCGGGGTTGTAGAGATCGCCATCGAGGGCGCGCTGTACGACAAGCTACAACAGTTCTGCAAGTCCCAGCAAGTGACGGTGTTCGTAGCGCTGCTGGCTGCCTTCCGGGCGACACATTACCGCATTACAGGCGTGGAGGACGCGACCATCGGCACGCCGATCGCGAATCGCAACCGGCCGGAACTCGAGGACTTGATCGGGTTCTTTGTCAACACGCAGTGCATGCGGCTTCCCGTCGACGACGACATCTCGTTCCGCGAGTTCGTGCACGGGGTGCGTTCGACCGCGGCGGATGCGTTTGCCAACCAGGATGTGCCATTCGAGCAGATCGTCTCGAAGCTGCTCCCGGGCTCGCGAGACACCTCTCGCAACCCGCTCGTGCAACTGATGTTCGCCGTGCACTCGCAGCCCGATCTAGGAGAGCTCTCCCTACAAGGCGTCGACGGGAAGCCTGTGGCCCCCACGGCATCGACGAGGTTCGACGTCGAGTTCCACCTTATGCAACGTGCAGAGCTGCTTGAGGGTAGCGTGCTCTTCGCCACCGACCTGTTTGAGGAGCAAACCATCCGCGCGGTGGTCGCGGTATTCCGAGAGGTGCTCCGTCGAGGCCTGGATGACGCGGACACGGCCATCGCGGATATTCCCCTCACGGATGGCCTCGCGCAGCTCCGCACGATGGGCCTGCTCGAGGTGGAGAGGACGCAATATCCTCGGGAGTCCAGCATCGTCGACGTGTTCCGCGACCAGGCGGCGGCGTGCCCGGAGGCGGTGGCGGCAAAAGACTCGTCCACGCAGCTGACCTATGCGCAACTCGACCAGCAGTCCGACCAGCTCGCGTCCTGGCTGCGCGGTCACCGGTTCCCCGCCGAAACCCTGATCGGGGTGCTAGCCCCGCGGTCCTGTGCGACAATTATCGCCTTCCTAGGAATTCTCAAGGCTAACCTGGCCTACCTCCCGTTGGACGTCAACGTGCCCGGCGCCCGCACCGAGAGCATCCTGTCATCGATCCCGGGGCACAGGCTGGTGCTTCTGGGAGCGGGCGTGCCGGTGCCGAGTATCCTGGCATGGAACGTGGAGTTTGTTGCGATCGCAAACTGTTTAGTTCACCGTGACGAGACCCGTGGTAGCACAATTCCGTCGCCCGCTCCAACTGCCAATAGCCTTGCATATGTTATGTATACCTCCGGATCGACTGGTAAACCTAAGGGCGTTATGATTGAACACCGTGGCGTTATGCGTCTTGTCCAGAACAATACAGTCGTAATGCAGCTTCCGGATACTGCAAGGGTTGCGCACTTGTCAAGCATCGCGTTCGATGCATCGACTTGGGAGATCTACGCTCCACTTTTGAACGGAGGCACCGTGGTCTGCATCGACTACGCAACTGTCCTGGATGTCACTGCACTTACGAACTTGCTGCGGCAAGAAAGCATCCAAGGTGCTGTCTTGACCCCCACATACATCAAGGAGATCTTGAAACAATATCCACTCGGCTTCTCGGAGCTCAAAGTCTTGTTTGCCGGTGGAGATCGATTCCATGCCACTGATGCAGCAAGGGTACGAAAAGGAATGACGGGGAGTCTCTATAACGTTTATGGACCAACGGAGAACACCAGTTTAAGTACAGTATACTGCTTAGAGGAACGATCAAGATTCGCAAGAAGCGTCCCGATCGGACGTGCAATAGACAATTCTGGAGCGTACGTCATGGACCGGCAGCAGCGCCTGGTCTCGGTCGGCGTGCTGGGGGAGCTCGTCGTGACTGGGGACGGGCTCGCTCGAGGATACACGGACTCCACGCTCGATCAGGATCGTTTCGTCGAGGTGGACATTGACGGCGAGCGCGTCCGCGCCTACCGGACGGGGGATCGCGTGCGCTACCGACCAACGGACGGCCAGCTGGAGTTCATTGGCCGCATCGACCACCAGGTGAAGATTCGGGGCTTCAGAATTGAAACATCAGAGATTGAGCACGTACTACTTAGCTGTAGCGCAATAAGTGCCGCTGCTGTTGTAACGCACGAACGAGAAGGCCAGGAGCTCGCACTAGTCGCTTATGTCACCGGTCTGGACGATGAAGCATGCAGACAGGCCAGCTTGGAACGCCGGAATGAGGAAGAGGAGCAGCAATGTTTGGAAATAGAGCGCCAGGCATATCAGTGGCTCCGGACGCAGCTCCCCTCGTACATGGTCCCGGCGCGCATCGTAGTGCTAGAGCGGATGCCGGTCAACGCGAACGGCAAGGTAGACCGACAAGAACTCGCGCGAAAGACGCTCACGGAGCCGCCGAGCCGGGCGCCAGCGGCACGTGTGGCTCCGCGCAACGAGATCGAGGAAGTGCTATGCGAAGAGTACTCAGCCGTCCTCGGCGTGGAGGTGGGCGCCACGGACAACTTCTTCGAGCTAGGCGGGCACTCGCTGATGGCCACGCGCCTGATCGCACGTGTCTGTCGCCGACTGGACACTCGCGCCTCGGTCAGAGACGTCTTCGAACAGCCTGTCGTCGCCGACCTCGCCAGAGCGATCGGCCGCGGCTCAACTGTATACGAGCCCATTCCCCGTGCCCGGGCCGCAGGACCGGTAGAGCTGTCCTTCGCTCAGAGCCGGCTGTGGTTCCTCGATCAGCTAAGGATCAATGCCGCGTGGTATATTATGCCGTTAGCGGTACGGCTGCGCGGGCCGCTGCGGCTGGATGCTCTGCACGCAGCACTATGCGCGATCGAAGAACGGCACGAGATCCTGCGTACGATACTAGAGCAGCGAGATGGCGTTGGCGTGCAGCTCGTACAGCCCTACCGCCCACGCCAGCTCCGGGTAGTAACGACAGAGGGTACAGAGCACTCCCGGCAAGCATTAGAGCACGAGCAGACCACCCCGTTCGAGCTAGAGCGCGAGGCGGGATGGCGCACTCTCCTCCTCCGGCTTGGGGACGACGACTACATCTTGTCGATCGTTATGCATCATATTATTTCTGACGGCTGGTCGGTGGACGTCCTGTACCGCGAGCTCGCCACGTTCTACTCGGCCGCAGCCCGCGGCCTAGACCCCTTGTCCCAGGTCCAGCCCCTAGCCATCCAGTACCGCGACTTTGCCGTCTGGCAGAGGCAGCAGCTACAGGCGGCGGAGCACCAGGCGCAGCTAGAGTACTGGACCCGGCAGCTGGCCGACAGTCATCCCGCCGAGCTCCCAGGCGACTACGTAAGGCCGGCTGTGCTGTCTGGCGAGGCCGGGGTTGTAGAGATCGCCATCGAGGGCGCGCTGTACGACAAGCTACAACAGTTCTGCAAGTCCCAGCAAGTGACGGTGTTCGTAGCGCTGCTGGCTGCCTTCCGGGCGACACATTACCGCATTACAGGCGTGGAGGACGCGACCATCGGCACGCCGATCGCGAATCGCAACCGGCCGGAACTCGAGGACTTGATCGGGTTCTTTGTCAACACGCAGTGCATGCGGCTTCCCGTCGACGACGACATCTCGTTCCGCGAGTTCGTGCACGGGGTGCGTTCGACCGCGGCGGATGCGTTTGCCAACCAGGATGTGCCATTCGAGCAGATCGTCTCGAAGCTGCTCCCGGGCTCGCGAGACACCTCTCGCAACCCGCTCGTGCAACTGATGTTCGCCGTGCACTCGCAGCCCGATCTAGGAGAGCTCTCCCTACAAGGCGTCGACGGGAAGCCTGTGGCCCCCACGGCATCGACGAGGTTCGACGTCGAGTTCCACCTTATGCAACGTGCAGAGCTGCTTGAGGGTAGCGTGCTCTTCGCCACCGACCTGTTTAAGGAGCAAACCATCCGCGCGGTGGTCGCGGTATTCCGAGAGGTGCTCCGTCGAGGCCTGGATGACGCGGACACGGCCATCGCGGATATTCCCCTCACGGATGGCCTCGCGCAGCTCCGCACGATGGGCCTGCTCGAGGTGGAGAGGACGCAATATCCTCGGGAGTCCAGCATCGTCGACGTGTTCCGCGACCAGGCGGCGGCGTGCCCGGAGGCGGTGGCGGCAAAAGACTCGTCCACGCAGCTGACCTATGCGCAACTCGACCAGCAGTCCGACCAGCTCGCGTCCTGGCTGCGCGGTCACCGGTTCCCCGCCGAAACCCTGATCGGGGTGCTAGCCCCGCGGTCCTGTGCGACAATTATCGCCTTCCTAGGAATTCTCAAGGCTAACCTGGCCTACCTCCCGTTGGACGTCAACGTGCCCGGCGCCCGCACCGAGAGCATCCTGTCATCGATCCCGGGGCACAGGCTGGTGCTTCTGGGAGCGGGCGTGCCGGTGCCGAGTCTCCAGTCGGAGGATGTCCGGTGGGTAGGTGTGGCGGAGGCCCTCGACCAACCGCGACCCCAGGGGCCTGCGGACGGCGGCGGTGTCCTGGCATCCCCCTCTGCGACCAGCCTTGCGTACGTGATGTTCACCTCTGGGTCGACGGGCAGGCCAAAGGGCGTCATGGTCGAGCACCGTGGCATCGTACGCCTCGTCAAGAACAGCAATGTCGTGAACGATCTTCCAGCCGCCGCCCGCGTAGCGCACCTTTCTAATCTTGCTTTCGACGCGTCGACTTGGGAGATCTATGCCGCGCTCTTGAACGGGGGTACGGCGGTCTGCGTTGACTATTCGACCGTTCTCGACAGCAGCGCCCTAGGATCAACCTTCACCGTGGAGCGTGTCCAGGCCGCTATGCTTACGCCCGCGTTGCTCAAGCAAGCTCTGGATCATATCCCTAACAGTCTACGAGACCTGGAGGTTCTTTGGATTGGTGGCGAACGGCTAGATCCGCATGTCGCTGCAATGGCGCAGAGCTTGGTCCTCGGCAAGTTACACAATGGATATGGTCCCACGGAGAACACAGTTGCAAGTTCCTTCTACGCCATCCCACAGAGCGATCACTTCCCGAACGGCGTCCCTATTGGGAGACCAGTAAGCAATTCGGGCGCGTATGTCATGGACCGGCAGCAGCGCCTGGTCTCGGTCGGCGTGCTGGGGGAGCTCGTCGTGACTGGGGACGGGCTCGCTCGAGGATACACGGACTCCACGCTCGATCAGGATCGTTTCGTCGAGGTGGACATTGACGGCGAGCGCGTCCGCGCCTACCGGACGGGGGATCGCGTGCGCTACCGACCAACGGACGGCCAGCTGGAGTTCATTGGCCGCATCGACCGCCAGATTAAGATCCGAGGCCAGCGAATAGAGATATCGGAGGTCGAGCACGCAATCTTGGGCCATGAGTCTGTCAGGGACGCCGCCGTCGTAGCACATGAACGGAAAGCAGACGAGCTCGAGATGGTTGGCTACGTGACCATCCGAGATGCTCGTGCTCTACAATGGAACGAGAGCGAAGCGCAGGTGGACACATGGGCAGCGCATTTTGACAAGAGTTTGTACGCTAACGTGGACTCGATCGATGCTTTTCAGGTCGGCAGAGACTTCCTAGGTTGGAAATCAATGTACGACGGCAACGATATCGATAAGGTGGAGATGGAGGAGTGGCTCGACGACACCATGGACACCGTGCTAGATGGCCGAGCGCCAGCTCACGTCCTAGAGATAGGCACGGGCACTGGTATGGTCCTCTTCAACTTAGGAGAAGAGCTCCAAAGCTATGTAGGCATCGAGCCATCGAGATCAGCGGCCGCGTTCGTAGCGCATCAGGCGCAGTCAGTCCCGCGCCTAGCAGGCAAGGTCGCAATACACGTTGGCACAGCGTTGGATATACGGCAATTGCACGAGATTCGCCCGGAAATTATAGTATTGAACTCGGTCGTTCAGTACTTCCCCTCTAAGGAGTACCTAGACGAGGTTGTGGACGCGCTCGTCCGACTGCCCGGTGCGCAGCGCATCGTCTTCAGCGACTTGCGGCCCTACGCGCTTGACCGACACTTCCGGGCAGCGCGAGCCCTCCGCAAGCTCGGGGACACCGCGCATCGGGAGGACTTTCGACGAGAGATGGCTGACATACAGGCCCGGGAGGAGGAGCTGCTCGTCGACCCGGCGTACTTCACGGGCCTGCTCGCGCGGCTGCCGGAGCTACTCGAGCACGTCGAGATCCGGCCCAAGGCAATGAAAGCTACTAACGAACTCAGCTCGTACCGCTATGCAGCTGTTCTGCACATTCGCCAGAGCGGGCAGTCGCGAGCAATACATGCACTTCCTCCGGAGGCCTGGGCCGACTTTAGCGCAGCGCATATGGATAGGCACAGGCTTTTGGGCTACCTACAGGAGCCTCGAGATAGTCCTGCCATAGGTGTCAGCAACATACCGCATCAGAAGACGATCCTGGCACGGTGTATCGTCGAGTCGCTTGACGGCGACGCCGAAGAAACCGGCACACAGTCAGCCTGGCTCCCGGATGTGCGCGAAGGGGCTCAATGCCGGGCTTCACTCGCGACGACGGAACTGATAGACATTGCGCGGGAGGCTGGCTTCCGCGTCGAGGTCAGCTGGGCACGGCAGGCCTCCCAGAATGGCGGACTCGACGCAGTGTTCTATCGACAGGCACCTGCGGACGGAGAGTCGCGGGTGTTGATGCGCTTTCCGACAGACCAAGATTGCGGACAGCTCACCAGCCGTCCGTTACAGCAAAGGCAACACCGTCAGATCGAAGTGCAAACGCGAGAATGGCTCCGGACGCAGCTCCCCTCGTACATGGTCCCGGCGCGCATCGTAGTGCTAGAGCGGATGCCGGTCAACGCGAACGGCAAGGTAGACCGACAAGAACTCGCGCGAAAGACGCTCACGGAGCCGCCGAGCCGGGCGCCAGCGGCACGTGTGGCTCCGCGCAACGAGATCGAGGAAGTGCTATGCGAAGAGTACTCAGCCGTCCTCGGCGTGGAGGTGGGCGCCACGGACAACTTCTTCGAGCTAGGCGGGCACTCGCTGATGGCCACGCGCCTGATCGCACGTGTCTGTCGCCGACTGGACACTCGCGCCTCGGTCAGAGACGTCTTCGAACAGCCTGTCGTCGCCGACCTCGCCAGAGCGATCGGCCGCGGCTCAACTATGTCCAACGCCGCTGACGATTCCCACCTCACCGTACGCGACTACGCCCCATTCGAGCTTCTGTATCTGCAAAATCCAGGAGAATTCGTTGCGAATCAAATCCTTTCCCAGCTCTCGCCGGACCATAATGCTGTCCTCGATGTCTACCCTGCAACCCATGTGCAAGCACTTTTCCTTCGGGACCCCTCAACCGGCTGCCCGAAACCTCTGGTACCATTCTTCCTTGAATTTGAGCCCGGAATAGATTGCAGGCGTCTAAGATCAACCTTTGTCAACTTGATGCGGCATTTCGACATCTTCAGAACTGTGTTTCTATTGGTTGCAGACAAGTTTTATCAAGTGGTGCTTCACGACCTTGAAGTACCTATCTTGATCAAACACGTCGAAGACGATCTGGACGTGATCACTGGATCTTTACAGGCCGATTATCTTCTCCGACCTGCCAAACTGGGAGAATCTATGTGGCGCATTGACATCTTGAAGCACAAATCAACCATTCGGGTATTATTACATATGTCACATGCATTGTATGATGGGATCAGCTTTGGACTCTTAATGGATGCTCTACACACTTTTTATCACTCCACCTCCTTCCCTGAAGCGCCGAGCTTCGCTCACTACATGAAATGTCTAGAAAGCAGTCGGATGGAAGGGTATCAATTTTGGCGGCGTGCTCTCCAAGGTTCCTCCATGACGGATCTGAGCAAGCCTTTGACCGCTGTTGAGAGGCAAGATCGACCTCGGGACCTCTACAGTGCCAACAGACTTGTACCCGCCCGTAATGCAACGGGATCACGGGGAATCTCGTCTGCGACAATCTTCACCACTGCATGTGGGCTCGTCCTCGCGCGAGAATCGAATTCTCAAGATGTGCTCTTCGGTCGTGTCGTATCGGGACGCGAGAATTTACCTGCCAGCTGCCAGAATATCGTGGGCCCTTGCACGAACGCCGTGCCCATCCGGATTCGCTTACACCCTGAACAAAGTCAGGAGGCACTGCTGCAGGAAGTGCAAAAACAATACCTTGATAGCCTGCCATACGAGACCCTGGGATTCGATGAGATCAAGCAAAACTGCACAGACTGGCCGGGTACGACAACGAACTTCCAGGTATGCTGTGCATATCAGGATCTTGGCTCGGTCCCCAGTTGTGAGATTGAAGGCCAGCGTGTCGAGTTGGGGTTCTTGGAATACCAAGGTGGTACGGCATATGACGTTGTGATGGCGGCCTTCCCTGAGCATGATGGTCTCTGTCTCAAGCTTTCCGTGACAACAATACGACACGCCTGTGATGAAGAGAAAGCTGACCGCATTCTCAACGCACTTTGCGAGAAGATGATTGCCTTATCTGGTTCTGTAGATGAAGGCGCTGAAAAAGTCTATCGGGGTTAAACTAGTCGAATTCTGGGTGTCATTCTCAACGGCATCAAGGTTGAAGTCTGAACAGGAAAAGATTGGTAGAAGTTTCCTCGCGGAATTTGCAATATTGAGGGGTTGCCTAGTCATGGGAATCGAAGGAAGCACAAGCACATTCCGTGGCCTCCTCTTTCTAGATGTGCAACAATTCTGTCCGCACACCGTCTCAGTTGACAGTGACACTCGCGACCAGACCAATAGTATTTCGTCCTGCTCAGACTAAATAATTGAATGTTCGCGGAAAAAAATCTCGATTCCTGAGTAAGCATGCTACGATGACGTTGCGAGTAGAGCAGTATCATCACGCGCCGTAGAGACGCAACTCTGTAAAATTACCCAACGACAACTCCTTTAGGTAGTGTCTCTTCCTACTTACACGTATCAGCTTGTATATGATCTGCTTGCTGCTCATGGGGTGCAGCTATGGAAATCATTTTTGTGTTGATCGCGCCGATCCCTGAAATAAGGTGATTCTTCAGGAGGATGGCAGGATAGGTAAACGCCACGACATGTCCTAGACGTTCTGTACTTATGGACGACATGAATGAAAGCGAGATGGCGATTTGATCTTCAGCGATTGAGCGAGCTAACGCAGACCTGGTGCAATAACGGCCAGTAAGTTCACTGTCCTCTGGGCGATCGACTCGGTTCCAAATTTGGTATTTCGACGAATTCCGTTGTCTCTGATAACTTTTTTCCTGCACTCGCGCTTTTATGACTTCCTTGATTCTGTTCTCTCAGCTGTGGGATGGGGTCCAGTCTTATGGGCAGGGTTTCTGGATAGTGCTGGCGGGTGGTGCGATTCAATTTCTCTCAAATGGTCGTCGGGACCTGGACGACTTGAATATCATCGAATACGGTGACCGCGAATCTTGCGGTGCTTTTTACCCAATTCAGCGATTCTATTGAGACCCAGCATTTCCTCAAAGGGCCGATGCTCAAAATAGACATGTTTTTGAGGGGATTCGCTTTGCAGTACTAATTATGCGGCACTGTATGCAACCGTGCGAGTTCGTGGCACCCGCCCACGGTGATGGACTTGCAGGACGTAGACATGCGATGCTTCGACATTTTCGAAGGGGTCGCCCTCCAAGTCAAGCCTAGGTTGGGTAACTCGTTCAGTTTAGATAGCACAAAAATGTTTGGTACATCAACAGCGGCAGTATACATTCCAGAGTGGGACGCAGGGGAATCAAAAGTCCATCATCATCATCATCATCATCATCATTGTCATCACTGTTGTCGTCGTCATCGTTGCCTCGTGTCCGCCAAGGTGATTGCGGCAGGACAACGACACATGCGACGTCCGAGGGAGTGGGAATATGGCATTAGCACGGCGCTCCAGATCTTCTCCGAGCTGCACGCCTCCAGTTCACCGTATTCCATAGCGTCAGACGCGGCAGTTGGAGACATCCGCGACTGAGAATTTGTGCTCGATAGCAATCGCGCGGCATTCGAGAGAATGTCCAGTGTACTCGACTGCCCGCCATGCTGCTGCAACCAAGAAATGCCCACAGCATCATTCCTGGTAACCTAGAAAGCTTTGTCGTGGTATACGGCAGTGTTCGACGTGGTGGGCGATGGTGAGCCACAAGCCCCTCGTCGCGGGAGGCGAGCCCGCCGGCATACCTCGATAGCTACGTGCTCGGGACCAAGCACAGACGCTTGCATCCGCATACATGGTGATGGTACGAATAAAGCAGCACTTCCAGCCGCTGATGGCGAAATTAACAGCGGATAATTTGGTATCACGGTCAACGTCGGGGACGCGTCTCACGTGACGCCCGAACACCAGGCATGGGTTGTGACACCCTCCACGCATGTTGCTTGAAAGACTGTCCAAAACAAGCCAACAAATCGAAGTACATTTTCATGGAGGCGTCTCGATTGATGATGCAAAGAAGTAGGCCGTACCGTTACGGCAAGGTTATGGGACGCCGCATATTTCATCCATCTGGATATTACAGTCATTCCCCTACACGATGCATGAACTCAGCTGCTACGGCGGACATCCGAGCGCGTGACGTCCGTCGCCGACACCGGCAAGTTCGCTTTGACGCTGGTTGCACGCAATTGGGGGCGATCTCGCCTGTCACATTGAAAGCACAACCTACCGTATTGCCCACCGAACCGCAATGAAGCAGGAGCATCCATTGTAATAACGACACAGTCCTCGCAGTGGACTCTGGGAATCCCTTCCCGGACGACCCGGAGCCGTCCCATGAGAAACAGCTTCGGCTGCTAGCAGTCACCCTAGCACTGCTTCGAGAAGTGCTCAGGCCCAAAATTGTCGGCAGAAGGTATCACTTTCTCAGACAGATGCCTAGGACATCATTGTGTCTCTTGGCCAAGTTGGCGCGCTGTGACCTCTCTCCCTGTCCATAGACAGTGGTGCCAGCAGTGTTACCTCCTCGGAAGGTCTCCTGAGCAGTGGCCTTGCACTTCGTCAAGCTCTTTAGCTTGGAACTGCTCATGTTCTCAGAGGAAGACAGGCCTTGAGCGACTGCTTTGGAACGCTGCCAAGATTTCCACTGCTCCCAAAGTTCGCGACTCTTGCGACCACTTTGACCAGCAAGTGAGCAACGCCAAATGAAAATCCATTTTCTTGTCATCGGTTATGGCCAACAACTCGCAAAGAATGCCAAATGTGGAAAGCAACGACCTCACTCTTCTCGCTGCGTAACAAAATGTTTCGATGCTTGCCATCACAGCGTGTTCATGAGTATTGGGCGTCCACCAAGGAAAAGAACAGAATGCGCTCGCGCCGAATTGACGATCGAAGATTCTGCTTCACCACCTCTGGATCACAACACCGAGCAAGACTGGCCGATGACGAACGCAAGCATGCTATTTGATGATTTGGTATGGGCGCTGGCTTCTGGTGGTGTGGACATTCCCACCTTGGAAGACGTCGCCGTCCTTGATGCCACGTCTGGAACCACGGGAGCTGGAGCAGATTCGCTGCATTGTGTCCACCAGCTCCGGCAATGAGTTCTTAGCCATCCTCAACATCGGAACCGTGTCCACCTCCGTCGTCGCTCACAGACGATCAAATCCTGCTACTTCAACGCGTCGCGGCTAGATCGCCGTACCTGGGGTCTTACGAACTCAGGGAGGCAGCTCAGCGTGGTATACGCGGCCGAGTCGTGTTGACTGGGCTCAAGCATCACCTCGAGCCACTATTGGAGCGTCTGTCAAGCTTCCGTGCGTCCCTTACAGAATAGACAAGTCGAGCAGCAGATGAATCATCTATGCCGAAGCTGCCAATGGCGATTACTCATCCTAAGGTGCAACAGTGTGTGCTACGGGAGCAACTGAAGTCGCTCGTGTCAGCAGCTGGCCAGGTTTCCTGAAAACCTGGGTGCTAGCACGAATGTACATGCTATGTACAGTATGATTAAAGACAGCGGTCCGAGCGGAAGTGCTAGTGCTCCTAAACCTCTTCCAGCAGCATTCTGTGCTCGCGCTACCCCGAATTTCATCTTTCGGTATGCCTCTGAGGTGCTCAATCTCCAACAGGCCGCTGAGGAGCAAATACCTCGAGCCAAAAACGAAGTTTTTATGTTGATGGATTGCTTGATAATTTTTACACCGATGTGATCCCCGTGCGGGCCCATGCCGGAGTTGCTACTCGTTCGCTGAAGAAAACGAACGTGGCCCGGGCCCGGGTGAAAAGCTTCTCTGTGTGTGTTGTTCAAGAGTTTCCGCACCTCGAGCATTTTGACTCCGCAGGTGGAGCTTCCGAGCGACTGAAGGGCGCCGATGGTGTTGGAGACTTTCCGCTGTATCGCTTCAATATGTGGCTTCCAGTGTAGCTTGGTGTCCATAGTGACACCAAGATACTTGCACGTTACCTTCGGTGCGATATTGCACCAAGGGGTCTCGATGCCTTTCTCGAGGTCAAACCGCGTGCGGGAGCGCGTGAAGTGGGTGAGCTGGAATTTCTCGGGAGCGAACTTACGATGCGTGGGTGCGTGCCCAGTGCTGGGCCTTTTCTAGCATGTCTTCGAGCTGGGAGCACGTGTCTTCTGTGGAATCGCCCCAAGCGAGAAGAGCGGCGTCGTCGATATATCCCGTGACAGCTGTGGTGCCCTCCGAGTCGCTATCTGTGTTGCTTGGCTGAATAAGGCTAGAGTTATAGTAGATATACAGGATGGGCGAAAACGGGGATCCTTGCGGGATACCTGTAGATACGGTGTATGGCGGGGATTGGAAGCCGTCCAGTACAACGTTTGTCGATCGATTGCTCAGGAAACCCGCTATCCATCGGACCAGTCTCTCGTCCACCCTGCGTGTCCATAGGTCATGTAATAATCGCTCGTGCGAAACATTATCGAACGCTCCTGAGACATTGAGTAGCAACAGGCTCGCGACTTGTCCCTGACTTGTGTTCCACGCTTGATATATCCTGTCTATCATATTGTGGAGGGCATGTTCTGTCGATTTCTGTCTCCGACCTCCGATATGTGCGCGAGGGAGGAGGCTGTGAGTCTCGGCTATGTAGCTCAGCCTCCTTGCTAGGATGGCATCCATCGTCTTCCCGATAGTGTTTAAGAGGGCGATGGGTCGGTTATACCTTTGGCGTCGTGTAATTGTCCTTGCCTGGCTTCCGTAACACCACCGTCGTAGATCGGCGGAAGTGCGCGGTGCAGTATGCGAGGTCGATGCTGCTGTTGAAGATATTGCTTAAGTGGCCTGTTGCAACGTCTTTCGAATAACTCTGGTCTTTTTGTTTCTTGCTTTTCGGTAGGCTTCCCAGTCGTCCTCCGTATGCTCTCGACTAAATCTCCGTTTCAGACGCTTCGCCTCTGCGAGGACCTCGGAGCATTGCTCATTCCATCCTTGCCTCATTCTGCTCGACCGCGTCGTCTTGGGTAGAGCCCGGTCGACAGCCTCGTTAATCGTCGTAATGATTTGCTCGACATATCTATCTAGAGCTGCCTTTGTTCTCGGGTGTTGTAGCGGAGGGAGCGTCTTCTCGAGTGCCTCACGGTACTGCTTCTCGTTGAGCCTCTTCCAGTTTCTCCGTGCTGTTTCTGTGCGATGCGGGAGCTGTAGGTCGATAGTCGTAGCGATCGGAAGATGGTCTGAATCGTGATCCAGTTCGTGGTCCACCTAGCTGCGCACCACCCTGTCCATAAGGCCCATAGTGGCGAGACATAGGTCGATTGTGGTTTGGGAGCTGCCTTCCTCATAGGTGATAGTTCCCGATGGGAATGTGTTCTGCAGTGTATTTTGTTCCGTGATTTCAATCAGTTCCACAGCTTCAGCGTCTGGCCGCACGATATGCTCCCCACCCCAGAGGGAATGGTGGAGGTTGAAGTCCCCAATCACCATTCGCTCGTTGGCAGTAGATCTCTCGAGCAGTTGCCTCGGGAAAGGCAGGACGCTCGTCCGATGTTCTGTGCTTCGGGGCGGGTTATAGATGTTGAGTATCTCGAGGCTCCTTGGTGTTTCATCGTCTCCAAACTGGAATGTGAGCGAGCAGATGTCTTCGCTGTGCCGATCAAACCGCCACTGGGCATGATCGAGTCGCTTGTGGACGAAGAAGCATACTCGTGTGGGCCTTCCTCCGCGTCGTCGGGAGCATAGCAGAGATGGAAGATGTCTTTCGCCGGGTGGTGTGTTGTGTTTGTAAACGGGTTGTTCCACGGTTCTTGTATGGCGAGGACATCAAAGTCGCCGATTTTGGCATCGCGCAGTAGCGTGGCCATGACCATGTCCTGTGACTTCCGGACGTTGTACTGCAATATGGTGAATGTAGGGTTCCTCCTCATGAGTCGCTCTCTACATCAATGTCCATTTGCTGGCTACTGCTACGTCCCATCCCATTTACGTGCAGAGACTCTAGCGCTTTCCTAGTGGGATGGTATGTTCGCTGCGGCCTCTGACTGCCAGGTCCAGTCGGAGGCTCGTTCTCCTTGTCTAACGAGCCAAGGCCTCTGCCAGTATTAGCTCGTTTCTGTCCAGATCCTAGGGACCCGAGCTCTCCTTGCGGTCTTTCCTCTCCTCGGAGGCCGAGCCCTCGTGCCGAACGCTTTCGGCGTAGCACTGTCCCGTTGCTGCCAGGTGGGGTTCCAGACATCGCGGATGCCGGGACTGGGTAGAATGGCGCTCTTGTGGCATATGCTGCCTTGGCGCGGGCCATTTCTTCTTGTCGTGTCGGGCACTGTTGGCTCCATGCCTCGTGCTCTCCGTGGCACGCCGCGCACTTCCTGGGTCCGTCGCGCTCCCTCTTCGATGGACAGTCCCGGGATTGGTGCTCCTGAGCACAGTAGCCACATCTCATTGTTATCTTGCACTGGGTTCCTATGTGGCCGTCTTTCTGACAATTGAAGCACTGCTTGACCCGACACTGTCGATCGTACCTCTCGCATTGGCAAAGCTCGCCGTGCCACACGAGGCCCTCGCTGATGGTTTTGTTGGCATCTTCAGGTCGCGCGAACTCGATGATGATAGAGGTCGTCGACTTCTTCGCACCGCTCAGTGTAAGCCGTCCTATGTATTTGATCTCCGCTCGAGGGATGAAAGGCCGGTCCTCATGTAGGATCTCATCGCGATTCTCCGGGAACTTGTCCGTGTCGATAGAGTGCGTGCGGATGCTGTGAACAATGACGCCGTATGTCAGGACGCGAACAAAGGCCCCTCCCCGACGCGACGAGCCCATTTCCCGCTGTGTTATTGTAGTGTCTGTGTCTCGCTGATGCTAGCCGTCCTAACGATAAGGTCTCCACACTTGAGCTGGTTAGCGGACATGATTTTGATCTCTGCTATTTGTTCGTTCGCGCTCTGTTCAAGGGCGCGGTCAATGTGGGATTTGAGATGCCGCGGGTTCATTGCGCGCAAGCGTTCAATGGTCACAGGGTTTCCGATGTTTACGATGATTTCACGCTGGCTCTGGGTGGATGCGGTCTGTGTGTGGTGAGGGTTGTGCGTACTGCTGGCTAGTGTACCGCTCGCTACTGCTGCTGCATAGCTCATTGGCGCAC
Source organism: Cercospora nicotianae (assembly GCA_029490675.1). Lineage (NCBI taxonomy): Eukaryota > Fungi > Ascomycota > Dothideomycetes > Mycosphaerellales > Mycosphaerellaceae > Cercospora > Cercospora nicotianae. The sequence continues at coordinate 1,566,582 of JANQAT010000002.1, forward strand.
TCATATGATTATGTAGGTTGTTGTTTTTGACGTCCCTCACGATTGCGACTCCTACCTTGCCCACTTCCATCGCCTCTTTCGCTGCTCCCTTCGTCTCCTCGCCGACTACGGCGATCCTCTCCATTTGTGCGTTTTTACCTCGCAGCTCTTTCTTCAGTGCTTCTAGTCTCTGCGACGTCTCCTCTTTCATTGCCTTCGCGTCTCCACGCATCTCGCGCAGTGCGCCTTGGATAGCGGTCATGTCGGGGATGTTCTGTGCCTTTGCAACGAACGTTGTCGCGCCTTGAATCATCGTCTTTGCGACCTCTGTTGGCACGGTCTGGCTCCCAGTGCGGTCAATACAGCCGCGGATCTCCAGCAGGTACTTCATGAGTTTGAGGGCATGCTCTCGGTATTCTGTGGGCCACATCACCCCCTCCGGCCACAGCTCCGCCATCGCAGCAGGCGCGGTGGGCAACGTGTTTGACCACGTAGCGTTGCAGTGCCTTCTTGGATGGATATTTTGCACCGTGTTACGACTGAATTCCGAAAAATGAGATTCTCGCTATGTTCGTGTTTTTTTCTGCAAGAGCTCAGTGCTCGTCCTTCGCAGTTCCCCGCAGCCAGTAGGTTCATCCCGTGACACACAATGCCAAGGTGCCTATTTTGCCAGTGACCATAGAAGCCAAAATAACAGTGCTGACCCACATGCCACAATGTCTGTGACAGATCCCAATCCTATGCAGCTTCAGTACGCTGTCAGCGAGGATGCCCCACTATTCCTCGTTCACGACGCCAGCGGAACCATTTTCAACTACTCTTTGCTAGGCGACCTACGCCGAAATGTGTTCGCTGTTTATGATCCGAAGTTTGAGAGGGAAGAAGGCTGGTCGGGTGGTTTGCCCGAAATGGCACGAGAATATGTTGCGCTCATTCGCAAAGTCAACCCATCGAGACCGATCATCTTAGGAGGTTTGTGCATGCAAAGTGGCTCAAGTCATTCAAAGTGCTTATACTGAAATCTGTCTCTATCTCCATAGGCTGGTCTTTGGGTGGTCTCGTGTCTCTCGAGATGGCACGTATACTCGATCATGAGCGGCATCTATGTGGCAATGACGACGACTTTGCAGGACCGATTGTTCTTGGCGTCATCATGATTGACACACCTTATACCCCAGGTTGGCGGGAGCACGAAGCTCCACTCATGAAGTGGGCTCCAAACTTTCCTTCTCGGACACCTCGTCAGATCTGCGAGCGCATTGTCCGCAGAATGACGATTTATGACAAGCTGCTCGAGTCCTGGGATGCGCCACTATGGCCTGGCCAAGGGAACGGTCAAACAATGGGAACCGGTGGGACATTCCGACTACGTCAGGGCAGCATTGAACCCCCTGTCCTCTTGCTCAAAGCCGCACATCGCGTATCTTTTCCTTCCAGCGACGGTATAGTAGACGTGGATCTGTTCCGGGACGAACCGACGCTAGGTTGGAGTCGATATCCGGCGGATTTAGTGAAGGAAGTTTACGAGATTCCTGGTCATCATTTTGATATCTTTGACCATGCCTCCAGAGTACGTTCATGAACAAGCTGCCAGATCGCGATCATACAGCTAATGAATATCGGATAGGTCAAGAACATGACTAAGATCTTGGACCAAGGATGTAGCAAACTGAGTGCAGGCCTTGTGAAGAATTATCAGGATTTGATGTATCAACGGTTGACATGTAATGATGCAGGCACTCTTCAATAAGATCCTCTGAGGTTAGTCAACACGATATTGCGGTAATCAGACTGTATACTACTGAAAAAGATCACCAAGTCGTGCCGACAAAGGAATGTCAAGTTGCGTTGATGAAGAATGATCTGCGTGGCGTGACTGTCGGAAACATGTGGGTTCTCCAATCGGGAACTGCACGCACGGGTATATTCTCAGCAACCCGGCTGACCAAGAAGTCTGCGCATTTGCGACAACGTACATCCTGATCTGGTCGACCACACCATGTCCTCGAATATGGATATCTTGCGCGATTCTAACTCACCCAAAGCAGGGTCAAACGCTTCACAAGGTCAACAGCAGATTTTCTGTTTGGCACGGGGGATAATTCAGGAGCCAATGACTCTGTTGATGGACGAAGCGACGGCTTTAATAAATTCTTGTCATCTTTACATGAATTTTTTGTCTCCAGATCTGTTACCAACATGCAAAGGGGTAGTTTATCAGTGAAAGTAGCTGGTTATGGCACCATCTCCTTTCGTTTCGCTCACTTTGTCACGGATTGTTTGGTGGATCGCGCTGATCGTACATTTACTGCAATCACGGGAAAGTCGCACGTGGAAGTTACCCTCTCCGCAGTAGAGAACGGAGAAAATCTGTCGTCGGTCGAGAGTGGGGCCTCTACGCAGAGTATTCGGAGCGTTCTCTACAGAGCATGGCATTGAGTAAGCCGAGCACATCTCTACTCCGAGCTTTTCTCATCTAGGACTCTTCATGAAGCTGCAAAACATGGATCTGCACTTGTAAAATGTGATCAAAAAGTCCCGAGAAGATCTGCAAAATTTGTCTTGCAACTATGGCAGTTCAGTCTGAACATCGGATAGATTGGGACATTCTATGCCATATTGATCACGATATTCGCTGGGCTTTACGGTAGCAGCTGGCTATGCAAATCGCGTTCGTATCAGAGAACATTTGAACATACGCCAGCATCGGCTGCAGATAGGACCGGACAACTTCAATACCGAGGGTCAAATGGGGAGAAATGTACAGTCAGGTTCCCAGCATATGCACATCTTTCCAATCGCTGTCGATGGATGGGGAGAATGTATATTTTGTTCCATGTACTTGTGTATGAACGGACACATTGTTGTGCATCATGGTGATCTCGTCATACGGTTAGCTAGGCTTCAATCTCCGTGAGAAGAAGGTCAAATAACTTGAGCGTAATGCCCGAGATGGGTTTAGTGGTTGCTAGGCACCAGAGTCCCGATCTGCCCGCACTGTACTCAGGCGCCATCTACTGCAGCGTCGCAACGAAATGGCGTACAAGAGTGATACGGATATATTGCCTCTACGGGACAGCAATGACGCGCTTCTGCGGCACCGGAACATATCGCAACACATCTCCGGTCGCAAAGCGGCGCCAGAGAACTTGATTGGTCACGAGCCCCCCACAACCTAGAGACGCTAGTACCAATCCGTACGGCCTTGCGCACTTCCGCACGGACACACGCGACTACGCATGTCTTTGCACATCCTCGCATAGCACCTCTTCTTCTGCATTCGTTCATTCTATACGTCGCTGCTCAGTACGACTATGCGGGACCTCAAGGGCGTAGTCGCGAATCGCGTCGGAAAGCACCATAGAGTCTGCGGGTACTGCTTTCACCGACTGAACAGTGCATCCAGTCTGCGACGGCACATTCGAGAGAAACCAAAGCACGAAATCTACCAGCGCTTTCTAGAGTTACTGCACCTACATCTGGAGCCAATTTCCCAGACACATATTTCAGACCCATGGAGCCCGCTAGAGTACGACGCGTTGAAAAGAAAGGCGCCAGGGGAAACAGAATCCGTGGAAATACCGAATGTGAGCTCAGTTCGAGCACCTGAGCATTGCGCAGATATGGTGACCCTGCTGGAGATGATCGGACACCTGCGTCTGCCTCTGCTCGCCGAAGCTCTTCAAAGCGCGTCTCTGAGTAGCCTCGATTCATGTTCGTCAGCAGTGCGGGACGCCTGGACCAGAGTAGGAGGTTTGCCGGTCGCATTCGCTTCCTCGAAGATGTATTTTGGCGAACGGCGCCATCGAGATAAAGATATATTTGTGCAGTATTTGAGCTCGGCAAGGGTTCGTCTATTCGTGAACGGCGTCGAAGACCCTCAGATGTGCCATGCGAGCAGGCGGCAGATGATGTACGAGCTGGCTCACGAGTATAGGGCGGAGCTACCATCTGACAGCAGGATCAGTGCGGCCTTCTGCCTAAAGGACGACAATATTCTGTTCATTCCCCGCTTGGAGACGGATTCGCTCGCCCAAGGACAAGAGCAGACCGAAGTTATCCTCACGTCAAGAGGAGGGCTCACGGATCTTCATATCGGTGCGTATACACCTGGATCTTTGAGTCGCGCACGTGGACTAACATTACTATGTAGACAATGGAAAGTGCGTGGTATCGAGCCCTGTGGAGCACAGTCGTCGCCTTTTTTCCTTTGGCCTCCCACAAAGCACAATCTTGCTGTACTGGAGAGGTGGGGATCCCGAGGGGATCGTCTCCTCAATTGTTGTCACGACCTGCAGAGTGGTGTTTACCAAGTCCTCGGTGGTGAGGATGCCCTCCGAATGAGACCCGGTGTCATTCATGCCGTGCTTACTCTGCAAGGCGGGTTCGTGGTCACTAAAGCATACATTGACGAGGCAACCTTGGGGCCAATGTCTTCATGGCTTTCGAACAGTCCATCCCTTGTGGATGGAAGGTCGGACACGGAGATGGAGGTCTTGGCGCACAATTGGGTTGATGCAGCGGAGCTGGCGATCGTCGATCATCTCTTCGCGAGCTGGCAAGCACTACCTCCTAGGCTCAAGCACACTATGCGGACACGTATACATTTACGAAAGCAGATCGAAGGGCTGTGGTACGGTGCAATCACTAAATGCCCAACGAAGCGTAGGCAGATCAACGGGATCTTACAAGACTTTCAGAATCCAAGCCCATCCAGTGCGCCGCATTCAAGACTGCGTTTGCCTAGACAACCTTGAAATCTGGGAGGGTGAACTTTGCATCACTGCTGGGACTCTACCAATTTTCACACGTGACGATGTGCATGAGTCTTTGCTGCAGCGCCGCGTGACAACGTGTTGCGCATTGTGCTACTTGACTCACAATTCAGAGACATGGGAGGACTTCTCCAATTTCTGAATCCATAACAAGCCCTAGTACTATTGTAAACCACTGTCCACACATTATCTTAGCTGTCGCACATCAGAACTAAACAAAAGAGATCTCCGGCAGTGATGCGAAGCTTCGCCAGGTCATTACAAAATGCATCTTCTGTTGCCTCGTTGGAAGATCGTGGGTACCAGGTTCCCTGCTTTGGGATGAAACCCGCGCAGTACGAATGATCTAGAAGTTCAAAGTGGAGCAAACAAGATGAGCATTTAGGTGGGAGGGAAGAAGAGAACGTCGGACACTGTGCGCAGCTTTCTGTTATGTGGTGGCCGATGCGGAGAAGGCACGCTCGAGGCTGTTCACTGGATCTTTGACCTCTCCCAGTACGAAAATGTGATTCTTTTCCGCTTCGTAGCCGTTCGTCTTCATTGACAAGAATGCCGCCTGGCTCCCATCTGGACTGAAAACTGAAGATCCTGAAGCGCCATCGAGCCCAGGTACAACGACCTGTTGTAAGGTAGGAGCATGCTGTCCTTCCCAATCGTGGATGTGCAAAATGTACACATCCTCCTTCGTGGTCAACGCCGGTTTCAATTTCGGATCTTTCGAGACGAAGATGAGAGCATTTTTGCTGAGGTCGAAATTGTCGGTGCCTCCGAAAGGCCGAATCGGACTCTCCAAACCAGTCTCATGTAAAGCGTTCGTGTATTTTGATAAGCTGAATTTGCCATGACCTGACCTAAATAGCTTCACGTACCAGAGACAGTTCGTCTGATTTGTGGTTCAGGTATGCCAATGTCGCTCGAACAGGCCATTGTACATCCTCGCTGTAGACTGTGGCTTCTTCTCCGTGTCGGGATTGTAAATAGTTCCAACGCGGTTGTAAGCTTGAGCAGAAAACACGACAGCAAAGTGTTTGTCGTCCAGTTTCTTCACCTTGAGATTACCTGCAGGTCCTTCAATTGTGCCTTGCAGAGATCAAGTCAGCGAAGGGAACACGCAAAAATGATTCCCAGTCGTTCAAACTCACCTGCAACATAATAAACCTTCCCCGCCTCCTCATGTTTGATGACCTACAATCAAAACCGTCAGCCGCGACACCAACTCGCACAGCCACAACCACATCAATAACACCAAACTACATAACTGAGATCAATCACATACCTTCCCCACACTATTCGTGTCTCCGAGCTGGTCTGAGATAGAGTTGGACGCTTCTGATTGATCATCTATCCTCTCACACGTATTCAGAATGTCAGGAAGATGAAGCCAGACCTGTGCTGCAGTCATAAGCATTCGCTTTTGTTGAAATTTGGAGGACGATTGGTGGAGAGGTTCATTTCTGTCTTTGCTGTACTGTGATGTGCCAAAGTGGTGGCTTCCCTGCGCGCGATCTATCTGGCAATTGTTTGGACTTGCAGTCATCAAGGATGCTCAATCATGCGCGGACATTCCACTACATCCGACTACATTTCCCGGCTGTTTGTTGGACGTTTCTCACCATCTCCTGAACACGTGTCAGCACCGTGACTCTGCTTGGGGCCAGAATCCGTATGTTGAGGGGGAGCTGGAAACTCCAGCATCTGAACCAGATAGCACGGCTGCGTGGGCTTCTTCATGCTGCTGGACGCTTGAATCGGTAGGTCGAAGATTGGAGGTGGACATGTCAACATCTGCGCCAGACAATGCAGTTCTGCCACTCAGGTCGTCAATCGTTCCATCGTCAGCTTCCGGAATAGCGCCAGTAATCTCGGGAATCGACGTCATCGAGTGCTCCTGAGGTTTGTAGTCGAGAGTGTCTGATAACAACCAACTGACATGTTCGTCCGTGCGCTCTCGAAATCGTGCCTTGCGGCTGCAGATCACGTCCAACACCCAGGAATCCACGATTCCTCCGATGCCCTCGTTCGGGCTGCTGTCAATGGTGTCCCACATTACAACATCAACATGATTCGAAAGAATGTGAGTCTTATCAGGGGCCACTGGAACCTTGAGTTCTTTGCCGGTCGTGGCGCCTGCTTTCGGGTATAGAGCCAGCAGACCTCGAGTTGCGACCGCCCATCCCCAAGATCCCGAATGTCACTGATTCGTGCCGCGTCCGCGACTCCATCGCCTGTGCAAATGGAGACGGCGTCACCTCGCCGATACGTGTTGCCGCCATACGCAATAGTATCCAGCTCTTTTAATTGCGACCAGGGAATATGCTGTTCCTGCACCTCGCCTTGCGGCAATGGCACAATGTGCGGTCGCTGGCATGCACCCTGTTCATCCTGCATATATTGAACTTCGTAGCATTGCTGGGCGTTTGCTAATGACGGCGAAGGCGAGACGATCCCAGAGTCCTTCCCAGATTCGTCGACAATTGTATTGCCATCTGTTGGGTGCTTGTCGAGAGTAGATGTCGTTTCTCGTAGTGTAGTCTGATTGCTCTCATTCGCTTCCCGTCTCACCTCGTATCTTTGCTGCAGCGCAATGATTCGAGGCAATATCTGGTAGGGGTCATTCGTCACGATGTAGGAGCTGTCCTGGATCATCTGCAGCACTTTGCGCGTATTTTCCATTACAGGCAGCTCGAGCCCTTCGCTTTGCTCCAGATAGTGCAAAGCAGCATTGATGCGCCCCCACTTGGGCGGCGCTGGTGGCACACTTCGAGCTAGCCACCTGCGTAACTCTCTTCGGCTGTCTTGTGCAGACAAAACTCGTAGAACAGCTTCATTCTGATCTGACAGTGGCAGTGCCGAGTCATGGTCTGCGGCTGTAGACTCTACTCTGTCCCCCTTGAATACTTGGGGGCCTGTATTATGATTAGTCTATCTGATCAAAAGCTCGAACTGAAGTATGCCCACTCACACTAGGACCATTCACATCAGTGTTGTCAGAGTCCGAATGCTTCCGCTTTGTCCCGTATGTAGATATGATGCTGACCACAGGGTCGGAAGCCTCGATCTGTGAGGACGTATTATCCCCATGCTTTCGGTCGCTTGCTCGTTCTTCCTGCGCAATTGTCTCTGCTCTTTCGCTCCCAGATGGTGATATGGGCTCAGGGTTGGGGTCCTTGAATGGGTGGCTTCGCTTTCTTGTTCGGTGGTGAGCTTTGCGCAACGCCATCGATGAGCGTGGTCACGACGAATAACGCAGGATGGCGAATGTGGTTTGCAGCTGGAAATGACCACGACGCGTTCAGACGCGACGATGCGGTGCTCACCTCCAAGCTCGCATAACTGGTGATTTCATTGGTCGATCCCTCTGACTCAGCTCTGGTCTTAGCGAGGGCTCGCGGTAACTCGGCGCGAAATGTGTTTGGACATGCACCCCAGCCTGCCAAGACGGTCTACTGGTCTCTGCCACATAGGCTACTACAACACGCCTGAAAAGAGCTGCGAAGAGAACAGCGCTGCTCTGGAAGTCTATCTCCAGTTAGAAGCCTATCATGGTCCTAATGCTCCAGATGCATACTTTCGTTCCAAAAATTGGGGCCACGTGCGGTCTGCTTGAGGCGAGGGACTTGCTAGCGAAAGGAGGCGAACTATTTGCAGCATTTCATCGATTTTTGTACAGATCTGTATTCACTCAGATGTTGCACAACTTCGGCGCCCCATGAGCATGTAAGCGCTCACTCCCTGATACGCTAATGCGCATATGCGGCACCGAGCCTGCGGCACAGACACTAAACCGCATCTTTCGAGATCAATATCGAAGGGTTTTTGGGATGATTACGCAGAAAGCGAGATATGCGTGGCCACAAACAGTAACATGCACTGGAATTTTGACGATAATACACATGGTCTAGGTCTGGTGCAAAGTCCAGCTTCCGTTGCACAAGGTTGCAGCACTTCGTACCTGGACAAGGTGAGTTTCTGTCGGTGTATCCTTGGGTACTCCTTCGCTGTTGGATTTGACTTGACCTCAGTCCATATTGCGCTGTCTTACCTTCGCCAGGCGACTCAGCACCCACGTATGTTTGCCAGACAAGGAGGGCCTGTTGGTGACGCATCGGGGACATCGTGACCCGACCATTTCACCATCTTCAAATTTCCCAGGAGCGACAGACGCTGCCACAGAACAGCCCTCAAGTCCTCGCCCATGGATTCGGCAATCTCTTGTTCCGTCAAATCAAAGCCTGGCGGAAAATCTCCAAGCTGATCCCCTGCCACCGCCTTATTCGATTGCCACTCCAGTATGAACGAGTGGAGGATGTGGAGATCCTGTCCCATCGCCTCCGGTATATGATGCTTTGCATTTTTGATAGCCGAAGCGACAAGCTCCAAAGCGTGAATGGCGCCCTGTACCTGCGCCAACGTAAGTGGTGTCTCCCCAGAAAGCGCGTGGCGAACAAGCACGGATGCCTGCATCCGTAGCCAGAGAAGTGGAGGAATAGCAAGCAATGCCGGGGTTCTGGTGCTAAATACATGAACATCATGGCCCAGTGAGTGGAGGACAGCTTCGAAACAGGGGAATTGCTGGTCACAAAGATCGCACTGTGGAAGCTCGTTGACAAAATGTCCAACGTTGCCGCACATCAACTGGCCGTTATGCGTGAGCCAAAGCAAATGAGACAGTAGGAGCCTGGAGTCCTTGGGTGCATATCTGAAGGCGTTGGAATACCGACAGATGCGGGCCATCGCATACATGCTCCGGAGCAGGGCGAAGGCAGCTTTACTTCCTCTGTTGCTGGCGTCATAAGTGATCCCGCTGTCGAATTGCCATTGCCTTATCAGCCGGACCAGAAGTCTTCGTTGTGACACGCGCGTCGAGGAGAGCCACCCTGTAAAATCCATGCATCTTAAGACGACATGATCTCTCACCTCCTCAAACCTAGCTGCTCCGTATAGCGTGAACTTATTATCAGTGTGCCCTAGTGTCGAGAGAAGCTCAAATAAAGACTGCCACTTCTCGTTGTTGCCCTTTTCGCCCCAAGAGATATCCACTACTACTTCCAGATGAAAGGTGTGGAACGAGATATGTTGTGCGGCTTGTGCAAGCGGCGGCTCATGACGCAGACGTTGGGGTGGGGATATGCTGTTGCGGATCGCATTTACCGCTTCGCAGTAGTATTTTGCGTCCTCCATGGAAACGATTACGCTGTCGGTGACACAGTCCTGCAATATATCGCGCTGATCTCGCACGATCGCGGTCAAGGCCAATGTGGGCAAATCTGGAACGCTGCGCTTTAAATGAAGCTGTTCGGTTGCCCCAAAACCTAGCGACGCGACATAGTTCTTCGGAGATAGGTAATCAGGCACTGTTGCAGAGAGCTCGATAAGGTTTGATCCTCCAATCCAGCCTGCAGCGTCGAGCCGGTCATACAGTGGTGGTGTAACAGGCCGCAAGATCTTCCAGCAACCATTCCAATGCGCAACAGCGGTGCCACCATCAATAACGTGCTTCTCTCTAGCAACAAGAATTGTCAATTCAGTTGGAAAAGGAAGCAGGTCCGCCAATGGTGTCACCTGGGAAGAATAAGATGCCATTTGTCGCCTCATCGAAGCTGGCACTCTTCTAGCACGTCAGCAAGCTGGCCTCTGTCAACTGACGTTCTGTCAGCGATTCGAAACGCCTTGAGAAGTCTGTCCAACTTATGATGGATACTCTTACGGAGTCTGCGGTGTTGTCTCGACGGCTGAAACAGGAGTTTCCATGTAGTATGAATTCGCGAGATTGTCGGAACCGACACTGCACAGAGGCTTTTGGCCTCAGTTTCCTTGCGCGCTAGACATGCCGAAGTAGAGCAAAGTGTGTCAAGCGAGCGTTGATAGAAGGCCGATATCGTTCTCAAGTCGTGAATTTCTTTTCGACTCAACAAGGTTACATTACGCTGTCCCCTTGACCTGAGCATGCCTGCGCAAAAGATGCCTGCATTGCGAGCAGCCCCATGTGAAGGGCACGAGAAGATTTGGAGAGTGCTACCAGATAATGAAATTGTTGTTAATTCTCAGGCTGGTTTCACATTCCCGTAAAATGTGCACCGGGGTAGCACATCCCATTCCTATTAGGTGTTCCGGTCACACACATAGTCGGCCCTGCCATTCTGTTGTCAGTATAACAAGTTCTATAGACACCCGCGCCTGGACCATTTGCAGCAGCATATATAGTATCAGCCCACCACCTGCCCTCAGCTCCAGTCCCGCAGTGCGGAACATGCGCCACGGAAGACGGGGCACCACAACTTGGATTATGATATGAGATAGAATAGTTTCGCAGGGATATCCTGCTGTGAGAATGGGCGGCAGATAGAAAGGTTGTAGCATCCTAGTGCAAGCGTGCACAAGCTTACCGCTGCTAGTTCCCGCTTTTCCGTAAATCTACAGGTGACGTAGTGACGAGCCCTTACAGTTTTGATTAATATTTGACTGCTACGCGTCACGTTCCTGGCCCTTCGATTCAGTTCCACGGCACTGCCAAAATGATACTGGCGAAGCGGATCTCGTGGAGGACTGTTTGAGGACGACACGAACAAAAACAGTGCTGAAGAGAGTGATGCATGCATCTGGGTGGGAGTTGCGATGGCTGCCGGGCGGTTCGCGCCGCTTCAGTATGCGACCGGGCTTGCAGACGCGCCGCGGGGGTGCCAAGGTGAGACAACTTAACAGCTCGTCTCCTGACATCTGTTAGAAAACATGAACACAGCGAGAAGCACACTTTTTGGAATTCAGTAGTACAACGGTACATTACACGTCTGCACGTGGCCGTGACAGCGTCTGTAGGCTTCTGCGCGTCCCTCCGCGTAGATGTGCCTGCAGAGCTGCCGTCGCGGTCGCGGGAGACCTAAGGCCACCAAACACCGAGAGCACGAAACGGACAGAACGCGTGTAATGGAGTTGGCAACAGCAGCAGCGCTGTGAACGACTCGCCGGCAATACGGAAGGGACGACGAAGCCTAGACACTGAACAATACTACAGCAGCAACATACAGCCACCGATAGGCTTCTGGCCAGTCTATCACCAACCCCTGACAACGTCTGCGATGTCCCACATCGACGGGCCCTCAAAGAGAACGGTATCATCTTCCCCGCGAATCGAAACACTAGACGTCCGGCATGCTACGGTCGATGCCAACAACATACATGGTCCCCAGAGAGCCTCGTCCACTGTCGCCCCCAAATCCCGTGAAGAAGGACTGCTCACCCTTCGACACACCCGACAAGGTCTAGGGAGATTCGCGATGGAGCTCTCATGCTCAGTAATTCGACGCCTCGTACGAGCGGAAAATCTCACCTGAAGAGCTGGACGATGAATCACGGCGCTGCCTGCGTGCCAAAACATACGACGCAAGAAGAAGAGAATACACGGCCACATAGGAACCTAGTAGGAGGCAACAATTTTACGCAGATCACACTCAATACACACACCCATGCCTATAGAGGGAAATTGTTTGGGTCAGAACAAGCAGACGAAGCCGAGCATTAGGGGGAGACAGTATGTAGATGGTCGCAGATATGGTGCAAGGGCACCGTCAGAGCCACAACAAATGGAACAGCATAGGAGTTTCACATGGCTGATAGGAGCAACAAGAGGGAACGCAGAGGAAGACACTCATTACAAAGAGATATATAGTTGGTCATAGAGACAGACCACAAGCAGAGGTGAGGGATCGGCTGGTCGTACTGTTAGTACGGCGAGGTGGGGCACGTTGACTCTGTTAGCGCTGCTTCGGCCGATAGCCAACCCTCTGTCTCCGGGCATAGCTGCCTTCGTGGCGGCTGCAACCGTTTAGGAATCAACCAACCAACCAACCGACTAGTTATCTTGTGTATCCTACGGAAACAGTCATTGCAGACTCCCGGGCATCTTGGTCATACATGGAATCTTCACCGCTCCATCTCTCAGGTCTTCCACCATTTGCGTCGCAAAAGTTCGGTGCCTGTCTGCATGTCCATGAATGGGTATCCCGACCGCCACGTCGCCAGGTACTCGCGTATCGTTGATCGGTGGCCGAAGAGGGTGCTTGCATTTACATTGCCTCTTCGATACAACTCCATGGGTAGCTGCACTAGTTCAGATTTGATGATGCATGCTCTTTGAACCTTGTATTCAATGAACTCTCCTGCTGAGTTCGGAATCCTGATCGTAGATCGGAAAGACGCTCTACAACGAAGCCGTCGTGACCACACGGTTCTGCTCCAGAACAATCTCTCTCTGCTCCTCACAGAGATTCTACCAGCTGTAAACAACAGCAGCAGTCCAGCCGACTCATTGATGGACGGTCATTGGTGTCCTCACATTCCTAGCATTCCTTCGAGAGCATATCAGCAAAAGTGAAGATTGCGCCAGATCCGGACGATATCCATGGAGAGCATAGTGTCTTACTCTAACTTCGAGGATGTCAGCGAGCCAATACTCCCTCCTCAAAAACTTCGACGAACACGACGCCAGAGGCTACAGGGCGCAGAATATGTGAAGCATCAGCGAACGAGGAGCGGTTGCTCTACTTGCAGGCAACGCAGAGTTAAGGTGAGGATGTACGTGAAGGCTTCCCAACCATGGGTTTACATTTGATGATAGTGTGATCAGAGTCATCCAATTTGTGAGAGTATGAATCGCTAAACGTGCCTATAACAAGACCGGGCTGACCAAACTTCTAGGGCGTTGGAAGGGCAAGCGGGAGTGCAAATATCCAACGAACGCAGCATCTGCACCTGAAACAGCGAGTACGACGCACTGGAATTCTCTTACCGACGAGGCAAAATACTATCTCAAATTCCACCAGCAGCATATGACGCATCATCACTATGCCTTCAAGTACGACAGAGAGGGCTTTTTCAAAACGGCATTCCTGGAGATTGCGATGAACGATCAGAGTGCAGCACTCCTTCACGCCATTTTGGCATTTGCTGCCTATCACCACACAATAGGCCAGAATGATAGTGATATTTCCACGTTCCTCTCCTACTACAACCAGTTGATAGCCTTTCTCCAGCAGTCGCTGAAGAAGGAACAGCACAGCATTGCGACTTTATTGACAATACTTCAGCTAGCAACGATAGAGGTATGAGGTTCTTCATCTATAGGCCTATTTAGCTGGCTAATGACCTCGCCAGGAGTTCTTGGGCGACTTGGTCAACTTGCTTGATCACCGCAGGGCAGCCTATAAACTTCTCATGGAGCTCTTTACGCCCCAGACGATTCTGCGGGATGACACCAGTCGCATGATCCTTACCTGGTACCTTCGATTTCAGCTCTTCTCGGGCATGATTCCGAGAGCAGATACGATTCTGGACCGCCAATGGCTTGCTGCTTCTGCCGACTTCTACAATCGACAACTTAAGGATAAACCAGAAGACCTCGGGCACAATTTCAATCGTACTTTGCGACATCGCGGCTTCTAGCGACCGATGTGGCGATCCTCTTCGCCGGCAAGGCGGAGAAGGCAATCGGCGATGAGACGTTCGGAGCAGGGATCAAATCGCTATCGAAAGAGCTAGTAGAGTTCGGACATACAATCAAGAACGCATCCATCGATACATCGCACTTCCTCACAGGGGACTGGGTAACGTTGGATTTCGTCCTAATGGAATACATGGCGATAGAAATCATGTTTAAGTATCAGCTCGGGATTGCATCCCGACGGCCGCTTTTCGATGAGCTCGCGCAAATTGCGATAAAAATGGGAAGGCTATTCGATGCGATCTAGTACAACCACGAAGGTGTGCAAAATGCAGTCCTGAGCTGTCAAGCGGGTTTGGGCATCATAGGTCTCTTCATACCCAAGGAGGACCGGTTCAATTGGTGGTGCAGGAGGAAGTTTGCCTGCATCGAACAGCTCGGGTTTGTACGATTTGGGGCTCACGATGAGAAAGAAGCTGAACCTTGATATCCCGAAACATTTCGCAAACGCATGAACGATTTCTGGCCAGAAGACGTATTACAATGGTGGCTACCAAATGAAGAGGGTTATCCAGCGACAAATCGCGCCATTCGCGAATTCGTTCAATACCGAGCAACAAGACCTGCAGATGCCCGGGCGACGAAGTGTCAGTAACGTGAGCGAAATTTCCGAACATGAAACGTCGATAAACATTAGGTCTTCGATGACATGAGCAGCGCATGAAGTGGATCTGTGGACAGCAATCTTGATCCTTGGTAGAAGAGTCTAGCACAAGTCTCTCGTAATCGACACAACTCACAATTTGAGCTCAGCCTTCATACTGAAGGGAAGTTTTACACCGTTTGAACACGCGATCTTCGCGCGCCGACGAAGAGGTGGAACGTTGATAAGATCACAGCTTAATGACCACCTGCTCCCAGTTCTCTCGGATGTTGGCGCCGTGTTCTCAGCCCACTGCGAATCGCTTCAATTACTCGCAACGCACGCATGTCAGCCTGGGCGGCCAGGGTCGCTTTCAGCCACAAAGGAAAGAGCAAAGCGCTACGAAGGGCTCATGGCGGCGGTGGCTCTGCGACTTGGCAAGCAGTGGCAGGTGGCTTCCAGGAGCAGAACAATATGCGCATATCATCTCATCGGCAAGATCTGCACTGGTGTGAGCTGGTGGAACCTCGGTCAGCATCCTCTCTCCGAGAATGACTCTCTGAGCTGTTGTCTGGGGATCTCAAGGCTGACGCTCTGGTTCACGACACTGGTCGACAGACGGATTAGATGGTATATCTAGAACAGAATGCAAGTGCCGGAGAAGTTCGTCAATGTCTTCTTCCTCAACATCCTGCGACTGGTCGCAGAGTAGAGTGGCGAGCGAGGAGATCGAAATCGGATCTGCTGCCAGAACTATCGGCCCCACAATCGTTCGGAAGTCTTGGATCAATTCGTTTCGCTCAGCTTGAATCTTGCCGTCAAGCAGATGGTTCAGAATAGGCAAGTACGTTTTGGCCAGCTGCGAGGACACGGCGGTGTGGCGTTGCGCGAGGATTGACTCAAGACGCTTTCGAGGTTTTGTCTCGGATATAAAACGACACACCGTCGATGCAAAGATGAACAGGGGGACCGCAAGATCGACGAGCGCTTGTAAGTCAGCTTCGCTGGGCCAGTGTTGTAGTTTTGCAGCGTCATTTCTGTCCTCTTTGATCTTGACGAACGCAGCGTCGAAGTATACACGAATATCCCGATGAATGGTATCTACTTGGACCTCTTCAAGAACGATATCATGGTGGAGACTTCCATCAAGCGCTCGGAACCCAAGCTGGACCGGAAGCTCCGGCCTGCTCGTGAGAAAGATGCGTAGTCGCAGGTTGCTCTCAGTCTCTACTTGAGCAACCAGCCTGAGAAATAATCGGATATCCGTGCTTCGGTCGCATTCATCGAGAGCGTCGATGACAATGACGAGTGTCTGTCGTGGCAGAGACGCCGAGTCCAGGCTCAGCACCGGCTGCAGAAGTAGCTTCTCAAACTGTTCTTGCAGGCCTCTGCTGCAGATGAAGGAGTCGTGATCGAGAGCGGCTAAGATAGGTCTGCGCATGGCAGGAATCAGGTCTGCAAGTTGTGCAGCAATCGTGGCAAAGAAGAGGTTGGCATTGCTGCGGTCCTGTTCGCCTCGCTTGAAGAAGAAACTCGCTCCCAAACGTGGCTTCTCTTCGAGCATTTGCGGCTGATTGAAAATCTGCGCGATTGTCCGACTAATAGTCGACTTGCCAGTACCAGCCTTGCCACAGAGCCAGAAAATGAATTTTCCGTGGGGTGCGTCCGCCCACTGCTGAATATTGAATAGGATTTCGGACCGCGTACCATCAAGGCAGGTTGAGGTCGTTTCTTCTGCTACCGAGTTGAAGACTGCATTGCGCACGACAGTCAGTCCGGAGAGATCGACCTTCTGAGCGTCAATCGCCGCTAGGAAGCGCTGTTCGACCCTTGTACGTCCTTCGCCATAGTTGACGACCAGGCCGAGATCAAGGATACCAAGCATAGCATAATAGATGTCCTCTTCGCGCGTGGTGATTCTGCCATCCATCCATCTACGCTTTCGCTAGTATCAAGACGAGAGCCCGCCTCATAATTGTGCAAAATTTCTTTCGGAATGCCCGTAATCTGTGCAACCCGGTCTTCAAGCACAGGCCCGGTAATTGTCCCAAGGTATTTACTGGACACGGCGCCCTTGTTTCCGATCACCTCCCATTGTTCCGCGAGGAAGACCACGATTCGTGGTGCGAAGAGCTCCTGCAAGGTCCAGCCTCTTGTGAACCACGCACTCTGCCGGAATGTGTCGTGATCATGGATATCCTTGACGTCGCCGAGGTAAGCCAGGCACAGCTCAGCATCACGGTACCATTTGAACATCGAATTAATGGAAAATGACAACTCCACAGCGTTCTTTCTGTCAATGCAGCAGGTATCGATCCAGAGCCACTCGATCCAAGGCACTTTACTCTTGATATACTCCACAAAACCTTGCACCTTCCTGTAGCCAGCAGACTCTGTGTTCCGACCGCTTTCTACGTCTTCCAAGGTCACTTCGGAGTCGCACCACCGGTGCGAGGCGATCGCGTAGGGCGGCGGTTTCTTCGGTTCGTCGAAATGGCGGAGCTCGAGGCTCTGGACGCAGAGCAGACGCATGGTTCATCGCATTCGGCGCGGTACGTAGCACCTGGTTGGCTTGCGTATGTTGATCGAAGTGTTTCTGCGTTCCTTGGTGTGCCGGGCGCTATGGAGGTGCAAATCGCGCCGCTGCTCTGTGCAGCTCGAGGCGACCGGTCATGAGGCTGAGCTCTTGCATGATGGCGCACCCACAGCCTCGTGCGACGCGTGCGGAAGCGAAACATCGTGCGCGGACACAACGTGCGTCGTTACGAAGACTGATTACACTTGCGTGCATCGACGACTTTAAGCGATCCGCAGTACTGCTCGTCTCTAAGCGGTGTAAGCAGGATCTCTTTCGCAAGCGAATCGGGGAGTAGGATGGAGCACAGGAATCTCGCGTAGCTTCGTCTGGGTTCCTGAGGCACCACTTGGTAACACGACTCTTAGTTTCGCCAAATGAGGGCGAGACCCCAGAAAGACAAGCTAAATTGTTCAGTCAATGCCGCAGCATCCTCTTTTGAGTGTCGATGCCGTCGAATAGTAACAGAAGACTGATAGTACTAGAATGCATCCACGATACGAGCTGAAGTGCGTCTGTCCTTGCTATCTTGGCATTTTCTAAGCAAGGTGATGCCTGTGTGTCTCACTTCGCCCTAGCATCGTTGCCACATCTGCATCGGCCATCGTCATAGCTATCGTCCAGCTAAGTTACTGAGAATGGGTGCAGAGAGACCGTGATCGGTGACCAAATTGTCGCGGATTCTCGGAATACGAATCTGGGAAATGGAGAAACGCCCCGTGGGAGAAATGGGAAGAACGAAGCAGAGTTTCTGGGGGATCTGCAGGTACCCGAAAACTGGTCCGAAAGCGGACAACAGGCAGAAGCGCCGAACTACACGTGGCTTCGGAAGCGTCGAGAAGCGCGCGACTAGGCGGCATGTGCCACACTCCACCACACAGCATATCTGGAGACAGCATAGCGCTGGAACAGGTTTACATGTTTGATACACTGAGGTCAGCACGATTACAGGCCTCATATTCACTGACGGACTGGTGATCTGCCTCGTCGAACGGAGAAACTCTCGGATTGCACAACGGCTGTGCTCAAACACTTCCTCAAGCTGCAAGCATCTCAATTGCCCTATGGACTACAGTATTCGCCCTCCGAACGCCGTAAAGAAGACGTCGGCCGCGGCGTACCAGGGGCTAGTCGTTGACGAGTCGATTTGCAGCGTGTGCATGATGGTTCCCAGCACGATCACCATCATCCCCTTCTTGTAATGCTCGAGGCAGTGGACCAAGAATGTAGTGCAGAGTGACTTTACAGGACCGATCGATGCGCAAATCCGTTGTTGAAGGTGGAGGCTGCATTTTTGTGTATGTTGGCTCGCCTCATAGGGTGGCTCGCCATGGAGTGAGGGACGTTACACTACCACTCAAAACGACATGAACAACAACAGTGCTAAAGAGAGTGATGAATGCATTCGGGTGGGAGGTGAGGTGGGCGTCGGGCGGATCGCGCCGGTTCAGTATGCGACCGGGCTTGCCGACATCGCCGCGGGGGTGCCAAGCCCGGAGATGGGAGAAAGGGCGGTGGATGAAGAGGGCTACTAGGTAGTGACGAGGGCACGAGGCAAGAAGGCGAATCATGCAGCGACCGAGGCGCCCCGAGGCGCTCGAGCGGTGTTCCAGTTCAACCAACCGGTCGAAGCATCGAAGAAGAGAAGGGCTGAAGAGCAGTTGAGCGAGGCCGCGGGAGGAAGGACGGTAACGGAGCAGATCCAGAGCCTCAAGACGCTCATTGTTCAGCTGATCGATCAAAATGAGGACCGACAAGAGGAGGTGGAGAAGCAGAGGCAGGAGATCGGTGCTCTCCGTGGCGAGATCGAAACGATGCGGAAGCTCCTCCAGCAGAGCACACCAACCAGGGCCACCTACGCGACGGCTGCGACAACGGGGATGAAAGTAGTACAAGCAGCCGATGCCAATCGGCCTGCTAAGGTGGACCGGGTAGTGCACTCGCAGAGGCTGCGAGTCGAAGATGACAGAAGCGCGATTACCATTAACACTACACGCTTCAGAGGCGAGAAGACGGATTTCGCGCTAGTGAGGGCAGGTCTGCAACAGGGCATCGATGCCACGCCGGCGGTCCAAGGGGTCAAGATCAAGTGTCTTCGGCAGCTACCGGGCGAGAGGATCAACATCGTGTTCGCGAGCGAAGCGGATGCGGCCAAGGCCAAAGAGCACTCGGGCTGGCTGAACATCGCGATGCCGGAGGCCCACGTGAAGAGCGATGCGTGGTACCCGATCAAATGCGACATGGTGTCGAAGCAGGCAGTCATCGATGCAGCGGTCGAGGGAGGTCGCAGCCTCCGCAGGGAGGTGTGCGCAGAATTCGCAGTAGACAATCGGAGGGACGATATGGACTTTACGGCAATGAAGGCAAGCTGGCTTAGTAAGATGGACCCGAGGAAAAGGACTGGCTCCCTTGTTATATGGTTGAAGAACAAAGTGGCGGCAGACTACCTGCTTAAGGCGGGTCAGGCACTCTTCGGCGGCGGAGCGTACGGAGCGTTCTGCTCTCGATACGAACCGAGCACGGCGGACAAAATGTGCTTCAATTGCAACGCGTACGGCCACCTCCAAGGAGCGTGCCGCAGGGCCACAAGATGCGGGAAGTGTACAGGTCCGCACCAAACACGAGACTGCCAGAGCACGGATCCCCCGAAGTGTGCGGTATGTGCAGGCGGGCATCGAAGTTCAGACTGGGCGTGTAAGCGGCACCCCTACCACAGACGGTATCTCGCTGCCCAGGCGCAACAATCGTCGACGCAGGGGACGACACCCGCAGGGGAAATTGAGATGGGAAATGCAGCACTGAATTTATGATGGAGCATCTGCAGGTCCTCCATTACAACGTCGGCAGGCAGAAGCATGTGCAGTGGAGCATGTTAAGTGACGAGGCGTACTCTCAGTTTGCAGTCCTCGCGGTCGTAGAGCCGCATCTGCACGCAGATCTAAGCACAGGAGAGGTGCGGTGTGGGAGCCACCAGAAATGGAGGCCGCTTACTCCGACGGTGCAACGAGAGCATGGCCCCGGCCAGTTCGCATACCGGGCCATGCTCTGGGTCAGCGCCGGCATGTCAGCCGTGCAGGTTCCCGTGCCTTCGCACGACATCACAGCAGCGATAATCACCACAGCCGAAGGGAAGGTGCTCGTGGTGTCGGCCTATGACCCCAATGAGGGGGACAGCCGCATTGAGAAGCGCAAGGCAATATACCAGAAGTTGGCATATATCCGCCAGGCCATTGACGAAGCGCAAGCCCGGTGGGGCGGAGCAATCGAGATCTTGATCTGCTCTGACTTTAACCGACACCACTCCCTCTGGGGAGGTGATGAAATCCTCGTAAAGCAAAGAAAGACGGAGGGGACACCAATCGTGCACTTCGCTCAAGAATTTGGCCTGCAGTCCATGTTGCCCGCAGGAACCATTACCTGGGAACATGTCGGCAAGAACCAACACTCAACAGTCGACGTCCTCTTGGCCAGTGCGGGGCTGGTGGGTCGGTTAGTGTGGTGTCGTGCCCACGAGCACGACCACGGTTCCGACCACAGAGCAATCGAGATCGACTTTACCATGCGAGCACCGCAACCGCAGTCTAGACCGAGCCGTCTAATGCCGGAAAGGGCAGACTGGACACAAATCGGCTCGGAGGCAGTGAGCCGGCTGCAGTCGGTCTATCTGCCTGCAGCAGCAACGACGGGGATTCTAGACGACACTGCGGAGCGCTTTCTCCAGATCGTGAAGGATGTTATCCATCAATACGTTCCACGGGCAAAACCATCTCCCTACGCGAAGAGATGGTGGTCTTCCGACCTCTTGCTGCTGCGGGAGACGCTCTCAGCATCTCGCAACTACGTGACAACTCTGCAGCGCCGAGGGAAGGACACATCGGAGGCGAGGCAAGCTCTCCAGAAGATCCGCAGAGAATACTTCCGGCGGGTAGAGAAGCAGAAGAGAGAACACTGGAAAGAGTTCTTAGCAAACCCGAACAACATCTGGAAAGCGAATAGCTACGCCCGCAGTGCATCCCAAGCGAACGTAGTTCCGACGTTGGTGAAGGATGACACCGTGGCGGAGACAGACGAAGCGAAAGCGGACATACTAATGGGTACATTCTTTCCCATCCCACCAGAACCAAAGTCGAGTAGACAGGCGAGCGAGGCGCAAACGACGGCGCGAAAGCCGGGTGTGCCTCGCGAACTCCCGCGCATCACATCCGAAGAGATACACCAGGCCATCTTCCGGCAGAACCCGAAAAAGGCACCAGGGGAAGACGAGATCACATTCGACATCTGGAGGCGCCTCCTGCAGTATGTCGGCCCGTGGATACAATGGATATACCAAACGTCGCTGGATCTGGGCTATGTCCCCCATTCGTGGCGGATGGCCAGGATTATTGCGCTGAAGAAACCGGGCAAGTCCGACTACACCGTGCCCAAGGCATATCGACCAATCTCGTTGTTACCGACGATTAGCAAAGGTCTCGAAGCTATTGTCGCAGCGAGGCTGTCATACCTTGCAGAGAGGTTCCTTTTGCTGCCTTCCAATCATTTCGGTGCGCGGAAGCAGCGTTCCTGCGAGCAGGCGTTGGACGTCTTGATCGAGAAGATCCACGAAGCATGGAAAGGGAAGCGTGTGCTCTCCCTCGTGACATTCGATGTGCAAGGAGCCTTCAATGGGGTGCACCCCGCAGTCTTGGCACGGCGGTTGCGTGAGCGAAGTGTTCCGGGTCAGATGGTGCGATGGATTCGCAGTTTCTGTGAGGATCGGACCGGGAGCGTCGTAGTAGGCGACTACACGTCCGAATGTGTGCCCATCAGCCACGCTGGTATACCGCAAGGGTCTCCGCTCTCCCCATCCTGTACGTGTTCTATAACGCAGATCTGGTGGAAAGCAAGATCGACAAGCGGGGTGGGTCGCTCGGGTTCATCGACGACTTCACGGCGTGGCGGACAGGTGCCAACTGTGAAGAGACGACCGAGAAACTACAGGCGGAAGTGCTGCGACGGGCGGAGCAGTGGTCGGAGGACAGCGGAGCGACGTTCGAAGCAAGCAAGACCGGGTTCATCCACTTCGAACGAACAGCATCGGACGCAGCAGCGAACACCGTGCTACACTTCTTCGACTCCGAGATCCAACCCCAGAAAGCCATCAAGATTCTGGGAGTGACACTGGACACACGTCTAAACATGACCGCACACTTCGATAGGATTATCACAACAGCAACGAAAAAGTGCCTGGCCATTGGGCGGTTGCGAGGCATCCGGCCGAAGCAAATGCGGCAGCTGCACCGAAGCGTAATCGACACCACGACCGACTATGCGGCATCCACGTGGTACGCTCGGGGAAGGCTCGGCGTACAACAGCACACCACCCGGCTCGAACGGATCCAGCGGATGGGGGCGCAAGCGATCATTGGTGCCTTCCGCACGGTCTCCTCCGGTGTCCTCCAAGATGAGGCGGGCGTGGAGGCGGTGGAAACACGACTGGCGAGGAAGACGGCCAAGCACGCGCTGGACGTGAGAGCGCTGCCGCAGCAACACCCGCTGTGGTCTATTATGAACGACATGGAACGAAGGAACGACCGGCGCAGAAGCCCGATGTTTGAGATCTGGACCCAATATTACAAGGCTATCCAGGGGAAGAAAGGAGTCGGCATCACTCCGAGGCTGCCGTACGCCTTGCCGCCGTGGCACGACGTCCACGACGTGGTGCAGGTGTGCGACGAAGCGGAAGCACACCGCCTCCACGGCCGCCTGCTGGCCACTCTATCTCAGCATCAGCTGTACTATACCGACGCGTCGGTGCGGAACGGCTGGGCTGGCATCGCAGTGGTCAGGTGCTATCGCGTGGCGGGGAATCCAGCATACGAAGTCGTCCACCAAGAGACCATCGGGCGGGAAACGACATGCACCGCCACGAGTGCGGAGATCCACGCGATCAGGGTGGCGCTCGGATATGTCGCAGAGGCGCACACTCCCGTGTGGATTGTGTCTGATAGCCAAGAAGGTCTGCGGCGGATCGGCACTGGTGGTCAGTCGAAGAGGTCGCGGGAGGTAGTGTTAGCAACGCTCCGGGAGATCCAACTCGTCAGAGAGAGGCATCCACGTAAAGTTGCTGTGGATACCTGGACATCGGGGAATCGCAGGGAATGAGCAGGCACATTGCGCGGCCCAAGAAACGACGTCGACAGAACATACCCCGAGTGTGGAACCTGGACGTCGGATACGGGAATATTCTGAAGCCTCCAGGCTGCTCCGATCAGCGTTGGAGGCCGACGTGCCGAAAGAAGCACCAGCATGGGGGAGATATACATACGCAATCGACAGTGCTCTTCCCGGAAGACACACGCTGCAGTTGTACGGGGCGCTGACGCGCGACGATGCAGGAATACTTGCACAAGCACGAACGGGACATGCCCATCTCCGAGAATACCTGGCACGTACGCGTCAACTGGAAAGCGCGGTATGCGAATGCGGGAGAAGCGTGGAGTCCGTCAAACACGTGATTCTGCATTGTCCTTTGTGGAACTCCCCGCGACGAGCGTTGCGAGAAGCTGCTGGCAACAGATGGGGCGACGTGTCCTTTTTACTAGGCGGTAAGAGTCGAAAGAAGGATTCGAGAACGGGACTACCAGTGGATGGAGATAGATGGCGGCCAAACCTGAACATGGTGCGGGCCACGATCACGTTTCTGAAAAGTACGGGCAGGTTTGCACCTCAGGGCCCCACGTCAGATGTCTAACAGTGCTCTCATGGAGTGGCTACCCCTATCACACTCCTGAAAAACCGATTTGGGGGACATTCTGAGTCAAGGCAGCATACGAGAGTATAAATGTAAGGTCAACGCTTAGGGACAGCTCATGCGGACGTTAGATCTGTGCATAGCTATACTGAATGACATAACATAACATAACATACACTACCACTCGTATCAAGGTATTCGATCACTTCCAATCTGTGACCTCCACTAAGTGATCCTGGTGAGGCCAATCTCAAATCACCACGTGTCAGGGTAAACCGCCTGGTGTCGGGTCTCCGCTCAGCAGGCGCGCGAGATGCGGCACGCGTGAACCATCTGAGACCCCTCCCCCGGGGGGCCGGATGGGAGCGAAAATACCTGTGGAAAGCACGCGGTCCCCAGCAATGGTTCAAATTCCTCAGATGCCGTCTACGGACTGCCATCTTCATCTTCAATTTGAGCTCTCTGGAAACCTGGGCCCAAGGATGAATCTGCTTTATTACATTCTGGGAAGCTCACTTTTCCCCCATGTGCTGGGCAGGTTGCTTGCTGATGGCTCATGTCGGAATTCTCCCGACGATAATTCCATTCTGATTTATGCCTCAGGATACTGGCAGTCCATGCCCCGAGGCTTCAGCACCTGCGTCAACGGCAGCCTGATACCCTTCAATGGATCTGTCGGTTCGCTGTCGCACGAGGAAACCTCCTTCCCGATGCGATCCCTCCACGCGACTTCCGCCAACGGAGGGCTTTCGACTCCAATGACAGAGTCCAGCACTCAGCTCGCACCGACGCGGTCAGTCAGTTCGCAGCCGAGTCACGCTTCCTGCGAAGTGAAGGGGAGACTGGAAATTCCCGCTGCACAAACCAGACCCTTGCTTGCCGTAGCACAGATCGTGGCGTTGCTTCATACGCCGTCGGAGGCAAGATGGCTTCTATGTACGACCGTCTGGGCGGGGCATTTCGCTGCGATATCGAGCCGGACAGTTCGCTCTATGTGGCGGTCTGGACGCCTTACAACTCTTCGGCCCAATCACAGCCGAGGCCGGAGAGCTGTGGGAAGAAATGGACATTTACCAACCCGCGTACGAGAACTTCTGCCGTGGCGATGGTGGTCGACAGATGTGCGAGCTGCGTCGGCGTCGGTCGGCAGACGTCGGATCCCACGACTGCTGACATTTTCGTCAATGGTGCCACAGTGGATTTGAGCCGAGACTTATGGGACCTGCTTTACAATGGTGAGCCACCCGGCGTCTACGACATCGATTACGACGGGCCGGTATGGCTTGGCACGGCTGCAGAGCCTGAAATTCTTCAGAACCCCAATTGTGGTGTCTGAAGGCGCGAAAGCAGGACGGCAGGCTCGCGAGCGGGCGGCGGGCGCCTCCCTCAATGTTTGTGCGGTAGTCTCTCCGGACGAGCCACAGTGAACGGTGCTTAGAATGGAGAGCTGCATCATCTAATTATTCATCGTGTTGCACGGAATAGCCATGCATCCAAATGCCTGGTATCGTTCGGAGTGTACAGCGCTCGCATCGCTTGGCCACCCATGACCCCAGCGAAAGCACGGAAGTCAATGCCCCGAGTTTGCATTCACTTGGTCGGGCTGCATTGGGAGCTACGCTGCGGCGGCGGACATTATCATGGTATTAGTCGAGGGAGAAAACGTTCGATGTGACTTAAATGCGCAAGATGAGCTGTTGATTGCTGGACGTATACTTCCTATAAAACCGTAATTTGCATCTCCTACGAGTACTAAAATAATGAAAGTAAGTGGAAAGTCAGGCCTTAGTAACAAGACGCAAGGAAATCGCCTTCGAACGAATCTTAAGGCGCTTAGTCTAGTGGTTTTCGAGTTCTTCTCCTGCGGCCAGGTCAACACCAGTTCGCAAGGATAAGATTACACGGTAGTTAGCTCCAGAGGACAAAGCAATGTAATTAAGGGGAACCCTGGGGGAGGCAAGTGTGCGGGGAAGCGAGAACCCCCCGGGGGGTTGTTTAGAGCTTAGTATAGCACTTTCTGTAGGAGAGCTGCCGCGGTTCTTCTAGCCCATTCGTTAATTGCACGAGAGACCTTTGCTGAGAGCAGCGCATCTGGTGCTACGTAGTCTGCATCCTGGTAGACACGACTTATGCGTCAACGTTTATCGCGGTGCATAGCTCGTAATATTTAAGCTGATCGTAGTCCAGCTCTTTACAATAGCGAAAGCGGGAGGGATCTGACAGTCTAATGATTCAGCGACGTACACCTAGAGCAGAAACTAGCAAGCAAAAGACGTCAATTATCAAGCACAATGCTGCTGACGAACAGCGAAGGCTGCTGTCCGAACCCAAAGATTTACGTTGTCACCATTGCCTCTCTGACATTTCGAGATATCTGCCTCGCATATCGCCGAAGAGGTATAAAAGGGATTCGGAGACTCTTTGTCAGAAGGCCGAGACTACTCTGCGAACGGTGCATTCGCACGTCTGCAGTCTTATCTGGTTCGTGCGAAACGCACACGCACGAAGACAAAAGACTAACATTTACATAGAATCCACTCTATTTGAAGGGACGTCAGTCACTTGTGCCACCAAAAGCTTTGATGGGAAACGACCTGCTTCGCTGCCCCCGACGCAACATGCGCGTCCGAAATGCGAAGGGACTCGAATTTGCCGAACTCCATAACGAGAACCGACGGACTGACCGAGATACGTGCTCGCATCGCATCGGGGGCCCGAGGATGCGAGATGAGGCCACGGAACGTTCGTGGTTACCGTAACACGGAGAAATAAGATCGAATACTTGCGATGTCTGTGGAGGAACACGTTCCTAGAGTAGAGTAAATAAGTTATATTGCCTTTAGTTCTTACGGGCGATGTGACCAAAGTCGAACATGCGGAGGCAGCGATAGCATGGGTGAATGCAAAGCCACTGCTCGCAGCGTCTACGTTCTGCGGCGGCACGGTCCTATCTTCAGCAGAACTTCGCCCTAGCGCTTGAATCGATCCCTGGCGGACCAAACCATGTCTTACTCGCTCGGCGTTGTTCCCTGCTTTCTAAGCCAATGGAGGCGCTAGAGGCCAGCGAAGGTCACAATGCCGATGACGAAGATCCTAGCGCTCACGAGGTCATCGTATAGCTCCTTGTTGAATGACAAGGAATGCAGGCTGTAAGTTAGTGGAACTTGAAGACTGACGGAATACGTTTGAATGTATGAATTTCACTCAGTCACCTCGGAAATTAATCACCTGCTTCACTAGAATGCCGCCGCAATAATCCCTCGTCTTTTCACCCCAATCCAAGGTGGCGCAATTTCGTGCCTGAAGCCATCCGCTCAATCCTGGTCTTCCCACCTACGCTTGACTACATGTCCGTCCTCCATTCCCATATTTAGAACCGTCTTGTCAAAGTTTGCTTTACATTCCAGTATGCGACGTGTTTCTTGCCACTCAATTTGGTGGATATGTCAGGAACGATCGCACTGAACAGCTTCACGATAGCCCTCTGGTGTCTCTGTAGAACGGGATACCCGGACTCAGTCGTCAATCTGGCTCGTGACTGGGCTCGCATCGAGTTCCTTGAAATCCTGGGGAGGGTAATAGGTCGCTTCCAGAGTATACAACACGAGTGTTTCCAATCGGCCTGCGTCCGCTTGCCGTAAGTATTCGTGCTACTCTCACGTCAGCAGCCATCATCCCGGGTGCTGAGTGACGCATACCTGAAGTGCGAGGCGTATGTCGTCGTTGTTGGCCAACTGATGAAAAACTCGCGCGGGAGCCGCTCAAGCTGGTCACATTTGGCACGAGCCACGAGGGGAAATGAAAGCCGGAGTATTATGCGTGCTAGCTCGGCCAAATCTCTCGCAAAGTCTTTACGAGAGTGCATAAGACAATGGGCGAAATTCGCTTCATACCATTAGTCGTCAGTGGGACATGGTTCAATTGCAGTCTTACCAAGCTTGACGGAACCACTCCGGTTTATGAGAATGTTCGCGGTTTCCAGGAGCCCATAAGATACTTCGAAGCTGTGGCGAAGATATTGGAGACCTTTCAATACCTGTGATGAGGTGAGCACTTGTGAGCTCGCCTTGAGAGGAGTCATTACCTGAAGACATATTGCCGAGAGTTGAGCATCTTTGCATCCCGGATCGATGGACCAAGGATCTATGTCGAGGGAAAAGACTTGTTCTAACGAAACGTCCATCGCTTCGTATACGAAAGCCACTCTATCGCCGGTGCCAAAGATTTGGAAGAGCTGAACGATGTTGCGATGAAGGGGCTTGGCAACGCTGGTGATTTCTTCCCCAACAGTCTTTTTCTCACGCTTCACTATATACTGAGTGTCCTGTTGCTGCCAGCCACGATGTCTTCTTTTGCTTACTACCGCGTCTCCGTGAGTCGTTCCTTGGTTCATAGTATATGCCAGCGGCTGGTAAGAGTCCCATGGGGATCTACGGATGAGGCATAGACCATGATCCAGAGCTGCTTTCGTAGGTGCATGGAAGTGATTGACATTCGAGTCGGGAAGTAGAGATGATGGTTGGTGGAGAGACTGATTTGTCTCCGTCTGCGCCTCTTGTTTTGGAGTACCCTGCATCGGTTTGGTTTTGGTCAGTATCATAATGGTTCGAAGAAATTTCGAGAAACGCGGGTGAGAAAGGCGGACAAGACCACCACCAGATCCAATATGCCGCTTTGTACCCCTCCCCCGGGGGAGGGGGCGGGGGTTCCCGAGCGACCAAAACCTTTGTTCCAAAAGTGGCCCCGTGCAGAGCAAGGGTCGACCGATTGTACTTCGAAATGGCTGACGATCCTGATAACTGAACTGTACTAGACGAGTTCGATTCATTCTATTTGGCGATGATAGGATATCCAATTCCAATTATACTTATTCGTCTCCTTCAATCACGCGTTCCTCGTGTGGATTGAATCTTTCGACCACACATCCCAGGTCGAACTGCCGTTCCTGTGCGCAAAGCATATTCCAAGCGTCCCCGGGTGCGCACGGGAGCCATTCCACAGTACTAGCCCCTTCGCTTCGACGTCGCACGAGCGCATTAAGGGTCAGGTTCCCGTATGATCGGAGTAATGCACTCATCTCATGAACAAAGACCTGCTTCATACGTGGTTCCCTCGGCCAAGCCCATATTCTCGCGTTGCCGTCCCATTCTCGCTCCTTCACTCTTTCTACCACAGCAATCTCTTCTGCGATTATTCTCTCTATCTCCGCGCTTCGCACGGCGTTTTTGTCGTGCAATTCCTGCTCAGATCGAATTTTTTGCATGAGATCATTTGCGCTGAGTAGAGAGGCCACGAATACATAGGGACGGTCCAAGATCTCCATGCTGTCTACGTTAGCAAGTATGGTCTCGTAGAAGGCTCTCTGAGCGGCGCCTTTGCGTAGACCTGTCGATGCTCCCCCAACTTCGCATAGCGCTTGTTGCTATTCGTCGTGGCTGGTTCTAGACGTCCCCGAACGACTGCTCTGTGCTGTTGCCACTGATCTGATGACGACTCCTCCCGATGAGTCTCGGCGTTACGGCCGACGTTCAGCACATGCGAGCGCACACTGCCAGTAGTAGCGACGTCCTGTTGTGCTTCGGAGCGCACGGGATGTTGCGTATGATGCGCCGTGCTCTCTCCCGCTCTCCAGGCCTGCTCGGAACCACGCTCCTGGGGCTGCACATCATTGTCAGTGATCGATGGTTCTTCAGAAATATGCCCACTCAGCCATCACGGAGATCTGGACCTGAGGCGGACGAAGGGAGGCTGGCTCTGCCCACTATGCCTGATGTGGCGGGGCGAACATGGGCTTACCTCGATCTCTGCTTCCGTATCGTGAGTGATATGTCTATCGACTTCTGAGTCTGCCGAGAGAGGCCACTGTGTCACACGTTTGCTTCGGGAATGTTCTGCGAAGCTGGAGCCGCTAGCGATCACGCCTTCCCTATCCTCATTCACGTTAGTGTCGCGAGGCTTCGCGTGTCTGTTCGTTTCGTCACTCTCGATTTGCTCAGGGGCGATAGGCTGTTCTTGCATTGTCTCTGTCCTGTCATCACCGTCGTCAATGTGGTCTACCGATGAACGAACTCCCGCTGATCGGGGCGGAAAGCGGTTAGAGCGGGCATTCTCCTCAGCAACTCGGTGCCGTGCTGCCTCTCGAATGTCTGCCTCCGCTGTGAATCGTTCTCCTGGGACGTTGACACGATCTTCCAGATGAGTGTCGTTTATCGAGCGTACACCCAGTGCTTCGCTGACTTGAGCCGCTTCGGAGCGGATCCGCTCTGCATCCTCTTCATCGCGGTCACCCCGGTCCCCTATGATTGCATCCAAGTCGTCATTCGTTTCGTCGTAGGATGACGTGTCATGATCGTGCGACCTACGGCGATACTCCGAATCCTGTGCTCCTTCCTCTTGCTGCACAGGCTGTCGTTCTAGCTGAGGTAGGCTTTCGTGCTCTTCTCCATGCGCACTGGAAGGGGCATCCTGTAGCGCGCCGTCCATAAACTGCCCTTGCTGAGAGCTCATATCTTGAGGCCATTGAGTGCGACGCCTGTCGAGCAGATACTGCGCAACCGAGCCACGCGACTTGAGCCGAGAAGCCAACATTTTCGTTGCATCTCCTTTCGTCACCCTACCCTTCGTTACCCTTCTCTCCTTGCGCGATGCTTTCCTTGGGTTGCCTCGCGATAGTGTCTTCTCAATTTTCTGAATTGCCGCAGACTTTGGTAAGTTTCGAACTTGCGCATCTGTATTTCGAGAACCAGATGGCGTATTTGCGGTATGCCCCACTTCTAACAACTGGACGTCACTTCCTGCGTGCTTTGCACCAAGGGCCTGCTGTCTTGGACCTTCATCCGGTCCAGCTTCATGCCCAGGCCGAGGCAAGTCTCCTTCGAAGACTTGAGAGACTGGGATTGGGCTCAGCGGATCTGCAAGAGTTTCGCTTATCATGCCGTGCTTCACTCGTTGAGGGTCTTCGAGATGTTCGGGGGTATTCTGCTCCAGAAACAACGAACGATGTCGTAGAGAATGTAAGTTGGAGTTATTTGCGCCATGACGGCGTCGGCGCGAGATTGGTAGACGAGCTTCGGGAAGAGATAATGGCGAGTTCGAGCGAGGACCCATCGAGAGGGTCGGTTGCAACGCGACAATTTGCGATCATCGCCCCAGTCGGACGATAGTTGAGGAAGTCTAGCACTGGGTCTGTCCAAGACTGGGCGATCGGGGCAAGACGCGAGAAGGGTAGATATCTGTGTCGATTGGAATCCGAGATTGTGTGCTCTCAAGGCCAGAGCACTCACGCGAGCGGGATCGCGTCGTGCCCCCTTCTTATGAGGTAGATGGTCATCTTTCGGTGGCTCATTGCTCCGAGTTTCTGCGAGATCCGGGTACTCGCGCAGAGCGTGCATCCATAGCTCCATGTAATTGGCCGAGAAGAACTTCCGCTCATGAAAGAAGTGCTGTTCTAGGGCACTACGAAAGTCTTGCTGAGCCTGAGACTTTCGCAGATGTCCTGCGTGCCCGCGCTTTCTCCCCTTCTGACCCTGTACGTGAGAGCGTGGCTGACGCGGTACGATAATCAACTGCTTCAGTGCGTTGTACCCCGCCTCGAGGAACAAGATGTCTTGGTGGAAGGAGTACAACGAAAGGATTCTTGGACACTGCAGCAGCCGACTCCGCAGATCGCGGCGTACAGTCTGGTTTTTCGTCGCGTGGAAGATGGACCTGTCGTCCATTAGACTGGAGACCTTCTCCGCATCATCTTTGCACCCTTTCGGACAGAGGAGCTGGAATGACTCGACAGTGTCTCTATCCAACTGTGCCGGTTCGAGATCTGTGCGAAGTATGTCGGTCCAGGTGTGCTTGATGGCTGATGCATAGGTCTGGATTTCCTACATGCTTTCAGCTTCATTCTACAGCTCCTATGCATTGAAGTACCTCAAAGCACCTCGTGGGAAGTATCTGGTTGAATGCTCCCAGGCTGAAGTCTGCCCACAGAGCTCTGAATGGCAAGAGCTCGTCAAATGCTTCGATTAGTGTTCCTCGATGACTTCGTTCCAATTGCCGAAGGTTCGTGTATTTTGACCCTGACAGCCGCAGCAACCAACGGTCGGCGGCGCTGAAGTTCTTCTCTTTGACATGGGACCTATAATGGAAGAAGATATCACCGTCCGAATAGCCTTGGGAGTTGTCTGTTTGCTCCGTCAGGAAGTTCTGAGCGGCCTCGGAAAGCGCTGTAATGATGGAATCAGCCGAGGCCTGTGCCTGTGGACTAGGAGAAGACCCACATGAACGGTAGAATTGCACAGTCCACCACTGGTCACTTGCTGGAAAGACCTCCTCGGCAGCCAGAAGTCGATGCCGGCCATGGAGGCACGTCAATCTAGGCCCGGGTGGAAGATGCAAGACTGGCGGGGATCGTAGGGTAAGGTCCGAGTGACCCAGGCCTGCATCCAGCAGCATTTGGTGAAGAAGATATTGGTCGACCAGAACCGGCACAGAGTGAGCTGGTGTGGTGCGATCACACCCATTCTCGAATATAGCTTCGAGGCGCTCCACGTGCCGCCCGTCTGTCGGCCTTGCGGAGCCATATTCCAGAGACGATAATGACATGCGAGCATAGCCCTCAAAGTGCGACTCCAGTTCCGAGAGGATGACGTCGGTTGCTGCCATCGTGAGCGTAGTGAAGAACTTTCGAGGCGGGTGAGCCGCATTTGTAGACGCTACGCCTGCAAGGGAGGGGGTCAAAATGCTAAAACTGGGACTGCAGGGACATTCTCTGCAGTAGTAGGGTCGCAGTAACATCATTGTTTGGCAGTCCCATGACGGCCGGAGGGGGTCGCCATCCTGCCGGCAACTCCGCATGGGAGGGCTCTCTCCCTGCGGACGAAATTCCTGCAAGGCTCCAGGCATTGCAGCACTGTGGCTACCTGCAAGCCCTACAATTTTGCATAGAAGAGAATTCCGCAGGGAAAAGGCCCCTGCCATCAGAATGAACGGCATGTCCCCAACACCTGCAACGCGTAGAGTTCCTGCCGTGCAGAATGAGCGGCAGAGGCAAGCGAGCCTTCACTTGCTGCTCGCCTCGCAGCACTTTATGTCCGCAGGGGAAGAGGCCCTGCGAATGTGAGGGAACGCCAGGGCGGCGACATGTTCAACGTCTTTGAGGACGCAGGCATGGACTGCCTGCCCCGTAAAGTTCCTGCCAGGCGCAAGCTTCAAGATGCAAGATTGCTGCGCATGCGGCAGACTGGGGTGCTTCTGCGCAAATGCATAAATCCAATTGCGGCAGTCGCATTGGAAGACTCCGAAAACATGCCCTCTCGGTGCAATTGTTGTTGGGCGTAAGAATCGGTTTCGCGGATAAGCTGCCCTCGCCCAGATTTTAGTCGGCTGAAGAGCTGCGCCATTGCTCAGTTACATTAGTCATGTTTAAGTGATCTACGCATTTGCCAATAGATATAACACGTCTATTTACAGGACCGGATTCTTTTCATATCCTCAGCCTTTCCGGAAACTCTCCCACGAGTTCTGAACTTCTATTTTAACAAGCGAGTGCAGACCGCCTAGAAAGCGCACCAAGGACGTGAGGTCGCCGTCCCGCGTGGATTTATTAACCAGAGTCAAATTGCGAAGAGAGGGAGCATGGTGGCTCAGGAAGTGTTGTATCTCTGCTTGTGTGTATGACCATCCACGCAACTCAAGGTCGACAAGATGCGGAAAGGTAAGATGCATCAAGACGATCTGGAAGTCAAGCAAACCCAGCCAGTCTGGACAGAGATCACTCTCGTTTTCTCGAAGCAAGTCGTCAGCGTTAAGCACCAGACGCGTAAGGGTTGGGGCTGCTCCGTGTAGCAGGGACAGGAGAGAAGGGCTCCTTAGGCATCGTAGCGGGGCCGACCCTAGCGTAAAGGAAACGCACAGCTGGCGGAGCGTGCGGACGACAATGCTAACCTCAGGGGCCTCCCAGTCCGAAATTTGATTCAGGATATGCAGTGGCAAAGACGAATTCGACGAGGCAGTTACAGTTCGCTGATGCCGAGCGCTGCGCCCCACTGGCTTCGCCTTTTCAGGCCTTGGATCTGGATCACCAAACGCAAAGCTCAAAATATCACTTTTTCCATGCTGTCCAAGGGAGCGAACCAGATTGCCAAGCGTGCCGGCCTGGGTGGGATCGTCTTGTCCCATATGCACCAGATTTTTGTCGGTGTAAAGCAGCCCCAGATCGACAGCGGCCCGATGTCCTAGATATTGAAGGTGTTGCAGCCTAGGAATCTTGCGGAGTAAAGCTATGAGCATGTTGTGGCGGAGGGCCTGGATGAAGTCGCTGGAAGGAACTGGCGGCCACTGTTTTCGCTCTTCCCTACTTCCTGCGAGCACTGCCACCGGATCGAGGTCCTCAGCTCCCGAGTATAAAGCCAAGTCGCGCCAGAACACCTGGTCATCTCTATGCAATCCTTGCCAGTTCTTTTCGTGAAGAATACCGAGGTATTCAGAAACATCGGCCAGAGAATGTGGACTGTCCACGTATACGAGTGTAGTAATCGAAGACAAAAACGGCCATGAACACAGCAACGAGTATAATCCATGAATGACGCGCAGTCGCGGAGCCAACACGACGTGCGTGAGGAGGTGGGGTGTGCTGTGCCAACGGAGACTGCGGCACGTGAGCCGGCAGGCGCTAATATCCGCGCGCGAAGCCGACAAGAGATGGAAGATCCTGTGGAGAATGTCCGGGGGAGAGCGGTAAGCCTCTTCGACCCCATGGTCCTATCTTGTCTGGTAGAGAATGATCTTTGGGACCCCAGCGAAGACATAGTGACTGCAGACGCGTGCTTGCGCAGTTGCGATAGGTACGCTATATGCAGGTCAGATCCGATTTTGAGATGTTTGGAGACAACCAGACTTAGGCGAGTTGTCAGTATTGCAAACGACGCGAAAGGCCGCGCTGGGGAGGGCGAGAGTACCTGCGCTAGACGTAATTCTACGTAATCTAATTCAGCGCGACCTATCTGACAGCAGTTTCGAAGCCTTGATAAAAAGTTAACAATTGTACGAAGGTCAGACTGTTAGAGGGCGGAGGGGTAGCGGTATAAATGATCGACGGTACCGTATGCTCGGCCCACAGCACATCGCAAGTAGAACAGAGGCCTTGACCCCCGGGGTCAAGCACTTTGACGAGGCTCGAGGGTCATGACAAGACTTCGATTGGCGGACAGTGTACTGCTCTGCGGCGCTACCAAAGGGCCACAGGCGTTGTTGCAACACAGGCCATGACGATTCACCGCTTCGCGACGTGGATACTGATTTTGTGGACGTGAAGGCATAATGACTCGTGTAGCACGTCGTTGGCCGGCCCGCACCCTTGGCATTCAAACACAGAAGCCAAGCACACAGCGGCCGACACCGCACAGCACCTCAACCCATGAACCCGAGAAGAACGAGCAACAAGAACATAGGAAGTCCGAAAGAGACAGGAAGAGGAGGGTTCAAAGCAACGAGAAATTCCGTATTTCTCCTGGTCTCGTGTGGACCCCGCTACCTTGGGAAACAAATGACCACAGCCGAGCGCTTATTACGAGCGCGTGCTTCAAGCATCCGACGAGAACGGGCACCATGTAGTGGAGGACTGAACGTTCCAGGACAAATCGACGACCTTCTCAGACCCGGGAGGAGGAGAGCCATAGCAATAGCAAGAGCTGGTTCAAGAGCTGAAAGCGGTCGACGACGAGCTCCCTCGGCGCATGGTGCCGGCTACAGCCCTCTACTGCTCAGCAGTTTGTAGAGCTACAAGATCCAAATGGCAGTGGTATGCGCAGCAGGTACACAAAAGCAAAGAAATATCAAGGCATGCATCACACGAAGAGCAAGCAAACGACAGAACACACGTCCATCGATATTGACGGCAGCGCGGTGACTCCGTCAGGATCCAGCCATACGGACGCTACGACGGACACTTCCCACCACAACAGTCACCACATATGGCTCTCAATAGATCTGCTTGCAGTTCATACACACATCTTCCAAGGTCCGCGACGATCTCTCTGGTCAAGTGCCTGGACAGAAGAGGATCCTCTCACGCGACTCGAACACGGGACATGTTGATATGCTACTAATTGGTTTCACACAGGGCGAGCTTCTCATGCCTAGTGACTCGGAGGCTAGTTGAAGTGCATGGTCGGCTGCACAGGCTTTGACTCCAGCACATTCACCACGGCCGTTCGTGATGATGGAAGGCGCCCAGCAATATGGAAGATCCTCTCCCGTTGCGACTGTCCATCTGCAAAGTTTTGGGCAACGCTGGATATGGTATGCGATTGACAACCAACATGAGTGTCTCGACTTGCGACTTCGGTCATGTACTCCAGGCCTCAATAGCTGTGTTCTACGCAGATAACATAATCTCGAAGGGCAGAATGGCCTGCGATAGCTCTACGCACGTTCATATCAGCTGATCGAACACACCAGGGGGCTTCGGCCACACACCGTGCTCTATTCCCTATCTGACTATGGTATCGACTCGTACCGGAACAGCAGCCGCAGTGGAGACACATCGCGACTTGGGGCTCTGCGGGTGGGTGACGCTGCCACCGCGCACAGCTGGTGAGGCAGCAGGGGCTCTGGACCTTATATATTCGCAGCCCACTCGCCTCCCTTCCTCCTCCCCTTTCTCTTCTCTTTCCAGCCAGTTCTCCCACACACTCCACCATCTCGTGCTCAATAATGTCCAAACGGAAAGCAACTGCGACATGCGCATCACGCTCTAAGAAGCGACTACAGCTCCAAGACCGCGCAGACCCACGGTACACCGAGGATGCTGTCGCCGCGCTTTCCCACTGTCGCAACGTCTTGGTCATCGTGGGCGCAGGAATCTCGACGTCGGCGGGGATCCCGGACTTTCGCTCCTCTCGCGGCACCTTCATTAGACATGACTTGCGGCGTGCTTTCGATGCTTCCACGCTGCGATACTCGACAGACGCTCTCAAGGAGGCCATCGACTTCCTGGCCGCGCAGGCCGCACGCGCCGAACCAACACCTTTCCACGAGTTTCTGGGAAGATTCGACAGTCGGCTGCTTCGGCTCTACACTCAGAACATCGATGGGCTTGAAGCGGAAGTGGGGCCAGCTGACGGGAAAGTTGTACACCTCCATGGCTCGCTCAGGGAGATGGTGTGCACTATACGTCCATCTCATCACCGCCCAATGGTCACATCGGAGCTTTGGAGACCGTGCCTCGACTGTGGCAGAGAACAAGATGAGCGCAAAGTCCGAGGCCTGCGCCACCGTGGCTGCGGTGTCATGCGCCCACGTATCACGCTTTACCAAGAAGACACCTTTGCTGACGCAGAGTGTGACATCGCCACTGTGATGGAGCAGGACCTGCAGCAACGCCCGGATGCACTGCTGGTGGCTGGCACTTCCCTCAGCATCGACAGCCTTCGCGGATTCGTTGTGCGAGCCGCGCGAGACATCTCTCGCAGAGGTGGACCGACTGTGTGGGTGTCGCACAATACTTGTCCAGTACCTCACATGACCTACCACCTGAATATGGACTGCGATGGCTTTGCTCGATCCATGGGAGCGCTGCCAAACAGACTGACCAGCCACGAGCAGGTCTCTGGAGACCATAGAGATCACCCGAGCTCTTCCACTCAATGACATGACAACACATGCAACTATCATTCCAGACGATATTGCTGTGGGAATCTGCTGGAAGGAATGTTCCTTGCCAAGGAATGACTCCCCGTTCACCTCAGGGAGTGATTCCTGAGAGGAGTTGAATGGTTCTGGACTACAACTTCCAGCGGCAACACTATGGAACAAGCGTTTTCATGGATGTAGCGTATATAAGCAAACAGAATCAACACAGCTCAGTGAGGCAAGCAGACTGTGATTGAGATAAGGCCATTGCGCAATCCCAAGACTCTTTGCTGAGGACGCTCTTACGAACATGTGTTCATTAAAAGGGGTATAAGTGGCCGCAGGAGTGTGCACGGTCGCAGATGTGGATTCGCCATGGGGTAGGTCGTTGCTGTGGTAACCGTGGTACTAAGCCTGCCTTCCATCGCACAAGGGTCATGGCGATTGCTTTGGGCAGGAACTCGGCGCTAGTCGCTGCGCTGTAAGCTGTGGCCCTGGCCAGGCATGCGATTTGAATAAGATATGATACGTGGCCCGATTTTGGTGATGTGTGACAATACATCATTCGAGACTGCTCCTGGCATTAACTAGCGGAATTATCAGCCTCGGGTGTGGGGACTCGGCTCCGGCGATCAACCAGTAAGGTCCTGGCGGCTGCGGCCGAAAGTCAGCTAGCACATTTGTTTACTTGGGTCGCTTACCGTCAAGCCAACAACACACACACAATGGCTGACGAGATCGCTAAGCTGCGGGCGCAGCTCGCGGAAGCGCAGCTGAACCAGGAAATTGCGGAGCGTCGAAGGGAGGAAGAGCAGCGTCGAAGGGAGGAAGCACAGCGCAAGCAAGAAGTTGCAGAGCGCGGACAACAGGAAGAACAGCGGCGACGAGAGGAAGAGCAGCGGCGGCGAGAATATGCGGAACGAGTGGCCGCAACAGCCGTCAATCAGACGCTTGCGGACTTTCTCGAAAGCTGCCATGCTCTCTGCAGAAAGATTCGCCCAGTCACGGACCCCTCCTCGGTCACCCGCGGCTCTACCACCGATCCAACCTCGAGGCTCTTCCCCCAGACGATCGCTCTCTGGAAAGACTTCGGCGAACGGCAGCAGCGCGCCTGGGCCGTTCTAAGCGGCATTGCGGAGCTATGGCAAGAGCCGCTCTACCCATCGATAGAGGCGTGCAAGTCTGTTGAGGGGTATATCGATCCGATCGGGTCCGAAGACGATTTGCGATTCTTGCAACGGCTCACGGTGGAAAAGATGGTCAAAGATATGCACGAAGCGCTCGTGCGGAACCATCAATCAGCTCCTGACCTGCTGGGGCACGGCCAGATATCGTTCGAGAATCAGGAGAGATTCCGAGGAGCGGAAATGGCTACATTGAGCGATACGATGGGGGAACTGGCGATTCAGCGCAAGAGTGATCAGCCACGGAGAAATACACGAGCGGATCAATTCTGCGTGCTTTGGCGAGAAGACGGAAGCGTCCGGCCGTTGATTGCAATTGAGTATAAAGCGCCGCACAAGCTGACCATCGAAGAGATTTGTACCGGGCTTCAGTCCGACATTGACCCCGAGCGAGACGTGATTGACCAGGACGGGAATGGCTTCGTCTTCCTCTGCAGGCGCCTGCTAGCCGCGGTGATCACACAACTGTTCTCTTATATGATCGATAAGTGTGTTCGCTATGGATACATCTGCACGGGGGAGGCATACATTTTCCTGCGGATCCCGGACGACCCCACAGCTGTTTACTTTAGTGTCAACATACCGAAGAACGACTACGAGGTGGACGCAGAGAGTCGTCTGGAACGAACGGCTGTCTCCCAGGTGTTTGCGTTCATCCAGCAAGCGCTCTCGGAAGACTCGCCCGGCCAGGCCTGGATCGACGACGCGAAAGCCAGGTTGAAGAGGTGGCAGGTGGAATTTGTCGATGTTCTTGCGACGATCCCAGAAACGGAGCGCAAGTCCAAAGAAGCCTCCAAATATCGACCACGCGTGTGGCGTAAAGGCATGCGGCGCTCACCGATCGGCCTCCGTAGTCAATGTGGCGGACAGGGCACCGATACAACATCCAAAAGTGACGAATCCGAGAGTGACGGCGCCGAACGGGCTGCAAGCCCCACTCCTGGAGCGCAAACGCGTTCGCGGACAGCGAGGAATGCGGCAACAAGGCTTACGAGAGGGCGCGGACAGCAGCAGGCCCCCCTCGAGGAGAGCACGCTCGCACGCGCATCCAGCAACGAGCGTACTGTTCACACAATTGCCTTCTCGGTCTCTGCCAAGGACTTGCGATAGACCCCTCTTGTCCGAACGCGATCGAACACGGGCCGAGGCATTTGTCCCAAGCTTCATTCCTTCGGCATGTGCGTCAGCAACTTGCTACCGATCGCGGCAGTGCTGCCAACTGTTGCCCTCTGTTCATTCACGGTTCCCGGGGAGCATTGTTAAAACTTCGCCTGAACACTGGAGGCTACACCTTGGTCGCGAAAGGAATGGCCAACACTCACAGAAGCTACCTCGAGCACGAGGCAACTGTATACGGTCGACTGAGGAGCCTGCAAGGGCGATACGTGCCTGTGTGCTGTGGTACCGTGGAGCTCAAATTGCCCTATCATTATGATGGGGTCGAGCTGAGACACATCCTGCTGCTGAGCTGGGCAGGGGAATCTCTGGCACAGCTGATGGTCCAGGACGAGATCTTCGCGTCTATCAAACCGATCTGCGACGAACAAGCTGGGAACGCGTACGAGGCCATTCGCCGCCTGCAAGTCCTGCATTGCGATGAGGAGCCGCGGAATATGGTCTACGACGCGAACACGAGGCAACTGATGATCATCGATTTTGAAAGGAGTAGAGTGATTGAACGACAGGCGCTAAGTGAACTTTCTCCGAACCGCAAGCGCAAACGGCCATCAAACCAGCGAAGGCGGGAGAAAACGAATCGTGGAGAGGCGAGCTGCATCGCTGGCAACTTTCAGAAGGTTTCACCTGTATAACTCACCACGCCTAGATTCGATGCCTGTACTTGAAACAGGACATCTACATGAATGCTGCGAACAAGGACGCTTACCGTGCTCAGTGTTCGTGCGGTCATCGTGAATCTGAAATCAGTGAAACAGAGCTGCTCCTGCCGTTACAGAAACCCGCAAGACTGTGAACGTTGACGCGAGAGCTGTCGTTGGATTCATTGAAGTGACGCTCCAGCGCTCCGTCATCGCCGCTCCCATCGTGAACAGTGTAACTTTTCACGTCGGATTGCACGGAGCAGCATTCATTTCCCAGGTGTCTTACATTGGACTTCCTGAAACATTGGAAAAGCTGCAGTGGTAGGATCGAAAGATTCCACTGAGCAAGCTTCGGATCACTCGTTCCACATTGCGTTCGTGAATCTGACAAGACCACAAATGTTCATGTAGACTGCCACAGGCCTGTTTAGCAGAATTCCGACCGCACTAGACGGGGTACCCATGGCGATTCAGCAACCTGCATAGATGGGCATCCGCTACGTCCGAAATAGTGACTCGTGGTCGATCAACCGAGATTCAGTCGATACATTGAACATCATAATTACTCCGCGTCTCAGATTGAGGGAATGCAGGGATTCAGTCAAGAATATACTTGCGCGTACTGCGAAGCACGCGAATTTCATACTCAGTCAAATTAATTGTGACGGAAGTTCCTCGTGCATTCCACAAGAGCTGCAATTGAACACCTACGGACACTAGGTTTCCTTACCATGTTGTGACCGAATGTGTCTGCTCAAATTGTCCTTCCTTATGGGATGCGCTGCGTGCCCGCGGGTAAATTTGCAGCTAGAGAAGTGGCAGTATTCCGTCGTCACCTGCGCAGAAGTTCCAGGGTGCTGGGAGTTACAG
This sequence comes from Cercospora nicotianae, assembly GCA_029490675.1. Lineage (NCBI taxonomy): Eukaryota > Fungi > Ascomycota > Dothideomycetes > Mycosphaerellales > Mycosphaerellaceae > Cercospora > Cercospora nicotianae. Next base: position 1,608,217 of record JANQAT010000002.1, read on the forward strand.
TGACGAACTAAGTCCTTCTTGAGATGAAATCTTCTACCACAGTCTAACGCATGGCAGTGATGTGGCTCGTGCTTCTTGAGGTGCTTACTGTAGAAGACTGTAGAACAGCCAGGTCTGCTATAGTGTCAGATTGAATAGTGATACTTCACAAGGTGCAACTTCTCGAAATGCTGCAAACAGCGTGAACCCTGTCGGTGAGCGTTGTTGTCGATGGTGGCTCGTTGTTCTATTGTAGGCTTGTATGGGACTTGCGGACGATGAATGAGTGGCAGTTCTATCAAGCCGCGAGGTCCAATCAGTTGATTATAAGGCCGCTGGCTGTCTTGACGGCTTATGCTCTCCTATCCAGCAGGGGAAGCATTATCTGGTGTGGCATTCCACTCGTACGACGGTAAAGGACCATGACCTCCGGACAATACCCAAGTCACGTCAACGAGTTGAAAGGCTGCCGCTGATGATAGTGATGTAGAAGTTCGGCCGTCTGGTGGAATCCGATGGAGGTTGACTTGAGATTAGAGTCTTTTCGGTAGGTGTATGGTGGTCTCCCGCGCAGCAACCGGTGTACAATCCATGGTACAACGAGTGCCCATGTCTCACTAGAGCTGAAGTGTAAAATGATGCATCAATGTGAGGAACGCCGTGACACCGAGTCTGCTAACGCACATTCCTTGCGACAAAGGGACTAGGTCTCCTACGTTTATCGACTCCACATATGCTCTCATCACCTTCCTCGACGAGCTTCCAGACTGTAAAGGACAACCTCCAAGCCTGTACATCGACCTCGAGGGGGTAAATTGCGCCATGATTGGACCTTATCGCCCATTACGATATTGGTAAAGCCACAAGAGAAGGTGTATCTGGTGTATGTCATCCACTTGAGGCGAAAAGCATTCGAGAGTGAGTCCTGCAGATCTAAAAGCCTTCGGACCGCGCCGCCCTAAGCGGCTGAGTTGAGCCCCACACCCGCCTTTGCGAATTGTTATAATTTGGACCGCGTGTCTCGCGCACGCATAGGAGAAGTATGATCAAATGGCGACTTTGATGACCGTCCATCTACTCAAAGCGCACTGCCCAACTGGCCCATACCGGTGCCCACAATTACCCCGGAGGACGGCCAGTCTTGCCGGTGGCCTGCAGCTGAGACACGCAGTACAACGCAGCTCCATGTAAGCCACGGCTGGAGCTGAACGATGAACCGAGGCGCAGCACCGACAGCGCTCAGCCTCGCCGATGCGAAAGAAGTCAACTGGAAAGCTCTTCTGTCGTCCTCGCTGCATCAGCCACCATACAAGCAATCTGTCAGAGCCGTTGCAGTCACCGATGCTATCAAGTAAGTCACAACATGCGCCTGCTGAACGTGAAAAGCCTCAACTTTGCGGAGTTTCGTGATGACGACCGACCGAAGTACGTAATCGCATCGCATCGATGGGTCGAGGGATCCGAAGTAACGCTGCGAGATGTTCGTAACAGACGAAACACGGACAAGAGCGGATACAAGAAGATTACATGCTTTGCAGAGTATGTCGAGAAACATGTTCCGGCGGTGGAATGGCTATGGGTGGATACGTGCTGCATCGACAAGACCAACGCTGCAGAACTTTCGGAATCGCTAAACTTGATGTTTGATTGGTATCGCAATGCGGTGTTGTGCATTGTGTACCTCGTAGACGTTAAATCGACGAAAGATCAAGCCTCGTTTCAGCAGAGCGAGTGGTTCAAGAGGGGCTGGACTCTGCAGGAGCTGCTTGCTCCACAATTACTCGTCTTTGTTACCGAGACATGGCAAGTCATCGGCAATAAAGGAGCTTCCACAAATGTTAATTGCGGCACTCCGGCTGGGCCCGACCTAGAAATGGACATCGCAGCGATCACTAGTATCCCAGAGCGGGTACTGCGTGATTATGCAGCAAGCACCGATATCAGCGTCAATGAGAAGCTCAGATGGATGGAGGGTCGGGCAACAACAAAACCAGAAGACATGTCGTACGCTCTTTACGGAATCTTTGGAGTTACGCCTGGGGCGAACTATGGTGAAAGACATGAAGGAGCCAGACGCCGTCTCTTAGCTGCGATCCACCATCAGGACGATGTCGCTGCACAAAAGACAGAGCGGTTTCAAATGATCGTAGAGTGGCTGTCGTCGCCTGATCCGTGGACGAATCATCAGACTGCTCGCCAGCTGCATGAACCGCGTTCAGGAGCTTGGCTCCTTCAATCAGACCTATACCAGGATTGGAAGAACTCCTCGACCCGTCATTTGTGGATGCATGGGAAGCCGGGATGTGGAAAGACTGTCCTCTGCTCTACGGCGATCGAGGATATCAAGGAGCACTGCCAAAACTGCCCTAATGCTGGATACGCTATCTTCTATTTTTCATTCTCTGAAACGCAAAAGCAACAGATTACACATTTGCTGCGCTCGCTTATCGTGCAACTGGGCTGGAGAGAACCGGCTTTTTCTATACTCAAGCAGCTTTATAATCGCCCCAACCGAATCGCACTAGGGCTCAGCGAGCTCGAGAGGACTCTACTTGCCTGCTTCGAAGCCTACGACACAGTATTCCTCCTTCTCGATGCACTCGACGAATCCCCTGAAGATGATGATGTCCGGTGCGGTCTATTAGAATGGATAGTTCGCGTTTCACAAAAGACAAGCAATGTGCAGATCTTCGCAACGGGCCGCAAGATATCGGACATAGAAGGCTCAATGGCAAAGATATCAGCGGAGCCTATAGCCATTGCTCCGCGTGCTGTCGACGTAGACATCCGCCGGTATATCGCGACGCAGCTCGATCGCAACCATTGGCTTTCCCGAATGGATGAGGAAACAAAAGCCCTCATCGAGGACACGATCTCTGACAGAGCCGATGGAATGTGAGTTATGCGATAGTCTCACATGCAGTTGTTAATGTTAATGGGTGACTCGTGCTTAGGTTCCGGTGGGCATATTTGCAACTGCAAGAGCTGAAGAAGCTTAAATCTGCAAGACGCAAGCTCGTGAAAGATGCTCTTTATCGCCTTCCTCCGACGCTAGATGCTACTTACGAACGGATTTTGGTCGGAATCTCGGACGAAATGAGGGATGTTGCCGTGAAGCTTCTCCGATGGCTAGCTTACGCGCAGTATCCGCCAAGTCTTTACGAACTCGTCGACGCTACAACAATCGTGTTATCAGACGACGAGTACGTAGAAGTAGAAGAACGCCCAGGCGAGGACGATTTATTAGCAGTCTTGTCAGGGCTTGTCACCGTAATCGATTCTGAGGATGTCAAAAGTCAGTCAATTACGAATTCGCATCACCCGTTTCCGGAGATGGGAGATACCGAGTACTCGAAGTGCCAGCAAGTTGAAAAGAATACCAGGATTAGATTGGCACATTTTACTGTGAAGGAATATCTCGAGTCAAAGCGCATTGTTCAGAGCAGTGCGAAAGGCTTCCATTTTGAGAGTGCCAAAGAACAGGAAACCCTGGCGAAGAGCTGTCTGGTTTATTTGGAGCACTATAGCAGCAGCAGCCAAAAGCTGGCCGATGAGCAAGATCTCACGACATTTCCGCACCTTCGATATGCGGCTGAGTCATGGTACCATCACTCAATTCGCGGGCGAAGCGGAGACTGTTCTCGCGAAAGAAGTCTGCTTTGCAACCCTCTGCTCTTATCTGATTGGCTCAATGTGCATCAACCAGATCTGAAACACTTACCGAGATTCAGCTTGGCTAAGAATATAGGATCGAGTTTGTACTATGCTAGCCTCATCGGACTAGTGCCCGTCGTCCACGAGCTCATAGAAGCTGGTGCTAATGTCAATGCCATGGGAGGGCATTACGGAAACGCGCTACAGGCAGCCTCGTACGAAGGGCAAGAAAAGGTGGTGCGGATTCTACTTGACGGAAAAGCGAACATTGACGCTACAGGAGGGCACCACAGCAACGCTCTACAAGCAGCTGCTACTAGAGGCCATGTCACGATAGTCCGGATGCTCTTGGACGCCGGGGCGGACATCCACGCAAATGGACTGGACTATCGTTCGGCGTTGCATGTAGCTACGCAGGAAGCGCACGCGAATGTAGTGCAAATGCTACTGGAGCGTGGAGCGAGGATGACCTCTGATTACAACAATATGACTCCATTACACTACGCGGTGCAGTCAGGCCAAGAGAAAATTGCAAAACTCATACTGGATTCCGGAACAGATGTGGACCTTGCAGTGCACAGGCAAATCTGGCTGTCGACGCATGAGGGGAGCGGAAAATTTTGGACGCCAACAGATGATCCGAATAGACCATCAATCGATCGAGCGAAACCCAATTCGCAACGAGGATTAACACCATTGCACTACGCAGCTCTTGCTGGCTCTGCTACTATGACGAAATTCCTCCTCGGTCAGAATGCGGATGCGGATGCTAAATCTGATTATGGCGAAACGCCACTCCACCTGGCAGTTAAAGGGGATCTTCACGGACCAGATTGGCTTAGTGGGAATGAAGATTACTGGAATGACCCCGCTTTTCGAATTGAGTACTCATTAGATCTCGTCGCTTTGGGATCTGAGAATGACGATGAGTATTACATGGTGCAGTGCGAGGTTGATCACTTTCGGTCTGAGGTTATCGATCTTCTGTGCAGCCATTACAGCACGAAGCCTTGTGCAAAGGACTTCCGTGGCGCAACACCCTTGCATAGCGTTCGCTACGGAACTCGAATTTCCGAGTTTACTCTGCAGAGCCTTTTCTCGCGAGATTTCGCAGTAAACCAACGCGACTGCTCAGGACGTACTGCGCTGCATCTCGCATGTTCGGCAAGCGCTAGGACAGCAATCGAACTTCTCGAAAGTCATGGTGCCGCACTTGATGCAGTCGACGATCTCGGTATGAACGCACTCCACCATGCCGCTCATACTGGGAATCATGAGATGATACAGATGGCACTGAGACTGGCCGCACGGCAAGGACTGATAGGATTTGCAGCAGAAAAAGACTCCTCCAATCGCAACGCGCTACACATTCTCTTGGAAAGTTGCTTGGCAGAAACTGCTTCAGTTCAACTTCTCATTAAGAATGGAGCGGATCTGAATGATAGCACTGACGGCGGCTACTCTCCGTTGGCTTTACACTTATGCCAGTTTCTGCCCCCTCTCAGTACAAAGCCAAGATCGCAGAAGTTCTCCTCGAACATGGCGCAGATCCTCTTTAAATACCCTGAAGACGATCGGAACTTGGCACATCTAGCAGCTTCCGCGGATGAAGTTGGGGTCGTTCTTCTAAGGGTTCTTGCAAATTGCGGTGTAGATCTGGCCGCAAAGGACCACGATGATCGCACAATTTTTCATCATTGTGCAATGGCAGGGTCGCTCACTGAGGACGAGACATTCAGCTTCCTGCGCTATACAATGAAAGTGTCGCATACTTCCACGGATAGGTTTGGCGAAACACCTTTGCACCTCGCCATAAAAGCGCACACGAAGACGCATGACCCTCATCTATTCCGGCCGGACCGGTGGCGATCTACTATGTGTATTCTGATGCAATAGAACATACAGCTGCTGTCTTTTTCCCGGTGCAAGCAGCCACCGACAACTTCGTTCGTTTCGGTACGCAGAGAGTCGAAAGGATTTAGTCGCCACTTGATTCCGGTTGGACGAGCACCATGGCTAACCTGACAGTACGCTCATCTTTGTGACAGAAAATCTACACACTGATGTTCGCGGCCAGTAAGGTCTGCATGTCAATCACACAGGACTTTCGCTCCTTCTCCCTTGAATCCCTTCATTTCGTCAAGCGGAGCCACATGGAGATGGCCTCAACAGGATTTTCCCTGGTGAAACTCAGCAATAGCTCTGTCCGCAGTCCCTCGCAGACTTTCCGCCGGCTCCCAAGTTGGCTTCCACTTCACTTTGTAGAGCGTTTTGCCGTACTTGCGTCTACTGCTTATGATTTTCTCGATGACCCACGTGGGCCCATCCTCAATATCATAGGCCGGCCTCGAGCAGGGTTGGTCTTTTACGCTGGAATCAGCATCCAGTCTTCCGCCTTGACGAATTTGCTTTCTGGCACGTGTGCGTGGTGACCGAGAGATGGAACTCGCAGAGCGCTGTGGGCAGGCCACGCTGTTGGTGCGGCGCACGCGTGGTAAGACTTTCGAGCGGCTGTGGCCACGCTGAGGTTTCTGTTGGGATCGAGGATGCTGGCTCTCTTCGCATGAAGACTGGTCTCGTTAGCAGCGCTTGGGAGGAAAAATGGAAGATCCATTCTTACGCATTTGTCCCGGGTGACGTCTCTGCGGCCTGGCCGTTCGCGGCCAGTCTGCGGCTGGTCGTCGGGTGAGCTACCGAGACCGAGGCTTTCATCCACTCCAGGCGGTGTGGATGGGCCGACGCTTTCTTGTAATTCCGCCGGGCACACATGCTCTTCTACATCAGCCGGACATCCTGGCCGGAGACCGGACTGGAGGTCCTGAGGTGCGACTGCTCTCTGGTGGAGTGAAGTGACATTCGAAGCGCAGCTCAATCGGCTCTGTTGCTGAGGAGAGCCGGTCTCTGAAATGCCTCGAGGAATGCAGCTGAACGATCGGCGACGCCTTCGCGGTTTCCACGGTCTTATCTCGTCATCACTGCTATCGACTTCCGTGTGGTTCCCGAGAGCACCAGGAGAACGTGTCGGACTGTGCCCGCGACCACTTGGCTCGTCCCCAAGTAGAACAGGCGAGTCGGGCAAAAGATCGTCTTGCCCTTTCCGCGCAGAGCTCTCGGAGTGAACAGGGTGGCGGAATGCGTCATCCACTTCCGGCGCATCTTGTGGGCTATCGGGCCTGACTCCAACTTAGCAGAATGTTACTGGCTTCGAGGAATATTACTGAGCTCACCCAGTTTCCTCTTTACGCTCCACAATCTGCATGGCGTCGTCATCTACGCTACAAAACGTCTGCCGCTCACCTCGATTTCGCGCCGACGGAGCAACTACATCCAAAGAGGGGCAGAGTGGCGACTCAGCCGCCGCATGTGCTGCACTGAATTCAGCACAAGTGCCTCGGTCTGGGCAAGTGTCCATTGCAAGCAGATCCGTGGCTGCCGTGAACTCTTGGTCGCGGTCTCCGACTGGCGTGTCTCCTCGACTTCACCTGGAGCAACAACTTGCGCTTCTGTCGAATCCAGTGCGCCGACAGAAACTGCGGCGTTCGCGGACGTGCTCTCGATGCTCGTCTGACCTGCCTGGAACCGTAGATCGACATATAGGCTGCTCCATTCGCTGAAGTCGCACGGAGAGCCTAGGAATCCAGCGGACAAATCTCCGCCGTCGATGCCAGCTGTCGCACGGTCTTCGACCTCGTGGAATCCGTCGGCGGACGCTGAGGCGACGTTCGTGGGGCTTTCAAATCCGCAGCGCACAACAATAGGCGTGTCGCATGCTGTTAGCAGAGAAGTCAGCTCGTGGTCATCGCCCGCGGATCGTACAACGCGCCGGAGATCTACCTTTAGCGCCGACACTGCTGCGATGTCCATCCACATCTTCATGAGAACTCAACCGGACGAGCAGGCCCTCCTCCCGCGTATGTGGGGTTCCTCTCGCGGGAGCTCTCTTACTATTCTTTGAAGCAGGCGGTCCAGAATAGGCGATGAAGTTGTTGTGTTGAGCGGCAGTGCTCGAGGGGAAAGACATCAGCATGGCGTTCATTGGGATGATTTCCACGCGACACGAGGAGAAAAGCTAAGGAGTGAGCGCGTGTCCCATAGGAGACCAGGCCTGCAAGTATTTATGTTCCACCGGATGCCCGGTTCCGGCGGACTGCGTGCGCTCCATCGATCACACCATTCCAAGGCCCACCGTCAGAACAAAAGTTCGCCGTGACTTCTCTTCCAATCACCAACGATAATCCGCCCGCGTGACACTTAGGAAAACGATCATGCCGTCCATCAGAGCCTAAAAAGGGGGCCGAAGACAACGCGAGCCCAGATACGCCCCGGAGTCCCCTTTTCGAGGCGAGCGTCATGCGTCTCTCCTTTTGTTGAGCGCCTTCATTTCCGTTCCGTGTCGCTTCGACGAGGAGGCCAGGCTCTGTATGGACATGTCGCACCGCCATTTCCTCCTGCACCATCCGCAGCATGCCGACACGGGTGAGGATTAACTCAGTGCCCACAGCGACAACACACATCCCGCACGCCACGGTAAGGACCCATCCACGTTCTTCCCCTTACCAATGTCGTTGGCTGGGTTCCAGGGATGCGCGCTGCGCCTCGTTTCGCCATATCCCAACCGCTCCCCTCGGGCTCAACCATCTGCGACGTGACGCGTCCTGCGCAGCACAGGGGCGGAGGCCCCGAGCTCGTTGCATGCGGCCAGCGTCGCACGCCTCCGCTGCCGAGATCCCCCACGAATATCGTTGGCTACGTTCCGGAAATGCACGCTGCGCCTCGTTTCACCACTTCTCAACACCTTTCCTTGGGCTCAACCTTCTGCAATGTGACGCGTCACTTGCGCTACAGGGTCGGAGTCCCCGAAGTCGTGACATGTGGCCACGTCGCGCACCCTCGCTGCCGAGCTCCATGCGTGTGCTAGCTCAGACCGGGGAGGGTCGTGGCCACGAGCGTTCTCCTCCGTCTTTGTCTCCTCTCGCAGAGGAGCTGGTGCGTCGCGCAGTGGGCAGCACAGAGCCGGGCGAGCACGAAAACCGGTCGATCTGCCACGATTCTGCAGCAGTGATCTAGGGTGGGAATCGGGCGGCCGGGATGGTCCACAATCGGGTGCTGGAGGATCCGGAGAGAGCGATAGCTGCGTGACGGGGGCGCAACAGGACCGGCGGTCGACGCAGGGGTGCGACGGGCGCGAGGGCAGATGTGTGGAAAGAGGATTGCGAGCAAAATGGACGGATGTGGTGGGAGACGCGACCACTTATACTCGGGCGACGCGCGCGAGCGGCCCGCGGATTGCCGCATCGGGCCACCGGGCAGCCCGATCGGGGTGGTCCTCTTTCCTAACGCGGGACTGCCGTTACGTCCTTTATACTAGATATATCTCCTTCTTAGCTAAACTCTAAGCTATAAGCTTCTTAGTTAAATACTTAGTATAGTAAAGATAGTAGTAATAAACCTCCTTCTTATTATTCTTCTTATAGCTCTACCTAGTCGTCTTAAATCTATAGTTAAGAGCGAATTATAGTATAAATTCTTTAAGGAGCTCGAAGGTATTAAATACGCTATCTTTAATAGCCGAAATCTAATAGAACTCTTCTAAGGTAGATATTAAATTATCCTTAGAATTACTCTATCTATTATCTTTACTATTAAGCTTATTAAGCGCCTTTGTAACGAGCCGTTCTAAGTGACCTCGTATATTCGGAAGTTTACGTACGAGTCTACTAAGAGGTCCTAGGGACGGAGTGTTTATATACGCGAGGCACGGCTGCCAAGCCGGAGCGGGCCGAGCCACCCACGTGACTCAGGTGAATCCATTCTCTGCCCGTAACAGCCTTAGAGTTATTACTCTAAAGTATAGTAGAGTTAGATAGAGATATTATAGATAAGATAGGTAGCGATAGTAATAGCGCTAGCGATAGTAAACTAAAGTTAGTAATAAAGTTCTTAATCTATTAATTATATTTAGAGATTATAGTAGTAGTAGTAGTAGTAGTAGTAGTAGTAGTAGTAGTAGTAGTAGTAGTAGTAGTAGTAGTAGTAGTAGTAGTAGTAGTAGTAGTAGTAGTAGTAGTATAGTAGTAGTAGCGAGGTATATATAGAGGAAATACTAATTAAAGGTAGTATTCTATAGAAGAGACGACACGTCGATACGATTATTTAAAGCTACCTAATTACTTAACTAAATAGATAGAAGTAGAGATATACGTTCTTAGAGTTAGAGCCGCAATTTTAATTTAGTAAGATACGATTTTAATTTAGCTACTAGGGGAAGAATCGAAGTTTAATGAGGTTGCGCGCGCATTGCCGCAGACGAGGAAGTATAGCCTTTCCCTAGGGTTGGCTTCCGAGGGTCGCATGTCACTTCCACGCGAGTCTGGATCGCTGTCGCCACTCCTTCTCAGCCCGACCCCGACGTGGCTTTTCGCACGTGATGCTCAGTCAGTATCAAATTTTGATTGGGCTTCTGATAATGACTGACTTCACCAAACGGACGGGATGCCTGTAAGTGGATGGATAAGGAAGGCGCCAAGGTGGTAGTGAGGTAGAAGGTAAGATGGTGCGCGACTCCTATGTATATGACTCGGAGATGGAAGTGGAAAGGACATCGAACATTGTTGAAGTTCGGAATCGGCGGAGCTTTCTTCCGAAGCAAGCCTGACCTGACAAGCCTGTGAGAAGACGGCAGCTGATGGAGGTGGTGCTCATCCTGGCCTCACATCAAGCGCAGTATTTGGACGTCCAGTCATCTGCATTCTGCTGTGGCTCGTCTCGACTCTTCTTCTTGAATACGTGAGAAGGTGTTCTTGACGCCGTCCATTCTTCACATCTCGACCGGAACACAGACAGCAGGACAATCACAGAACTGGTGCGCTTCAGGCATTCTTTCTGGATAGTTCAAGCCGGACAACACGCAATCCGGGCACACAGTCACAAACTATGTACTGTATTCGCATACTCTGACAGAGCTATGGCGCATCTGGCAGTGCTACCGATGCCCCGTGCATTGGGCCAAGGGGCGATCAGCACTCCGAGATTTTGGCGGTGCAAGCTTCTCTTTGCAGCTGGTTAGCTGAACCTCACTTCGTGATAAGATCCACTTTCAACCCGCATGCATGTGTTGATTCTCATGAGTGAAGGAGGCCCTCATATGTCCGGGGAAGAACCTCTGTCGCCCTTCGATATCCTTGGTGCTTGGAAGAACTATCGGCGCTGCCAGGCGAATCGACCTCTTGAACACTTCGCTTAGCATTGTGGGCCGTCGTACCCTTGTACGGCGATGCGATCTATGCGCAGATCAAGGGCCGGCGTCAGAGCGATCACGTGCGCACTCGAAGGTCAACCTCGCGGCTAAACCGAGCCCCAGTTCGGATTCCGAGCCCTAGTAACTCCCCTTAATAACCTATTCCGGATAGCCGCGGAGACGATTTTGTTACGTCCTGCCTGTCCGTCGGCAGCCTAACCCTAATCTGATATGGGGTTGGCCTGGGAAGTGTCGATCCTCGCAATGTCCTCGTGGTATATCAGAGAAGGTCCTGAAAGGTTTGTAACATAACCCTAAGAGAGTTGTATTGAGTTGAGCACGAGGCTCCTATCTACTCGGTAGAGAGCGTCGTCTATATAGTGTTATGTCCTGGCGCATCCCACAGCTTCTCCCGCCCTGTCGCTCTGTCCGCTCTGTCGCTCTGTCCGCTCTGTCGCTCTGTCCGCTCTGTCGGGAGAGAGCAGAGAGCGCTCTGTTGTCACGTGACTACCCGGGCAGGCGAGTGGCTGTGGGCTTCTTTTAGTGTTCGCGGCACGATCCGTAACACCATCCCCCTTCTAGCCTAGCTTCGTCCCGAAGCTTACAAAGTAAACCCCGTTTCCATGTTCGTCATCCAACGATGTCTTTCCTTCCTCCCACTCCATCTTTCTTCGCAGGCAAACCCAAGCGCAAGAAACTAGGAGCCTCCACCATTCGTCGCGAGCATCAAGCCGATAAGATCGACGCCCTTGGGAAAGAAATGGTGCAAAAATGCAGTCGGTGTGTTCGCGAGAACATCTCTTGCCGTGTTCACATGTCGTCTGGAAAGTGCAGTGCCTGTGTTCGCGCAAACTGCAGAGAGTGTGATATCTCGATTTCTGAGGGCGACTGGATCCGTCTGCGGAAGCAACGCGCAGCTCTTGAGGAAAAGATGACTCGTCATCTTGCCCGCATGCGTGAGCTCCGAGAAACCCTCCAGAAACTCCAAGAGGAGGAAGCCAAGGCGTGGGAGAAGAAGTCCCGTCTCCAGAAAGAGATGGACCTCCTTGAGACCCGCGAGGCAGAGGCGCTCAAGGTTGACGACGCCGCCATAGCTGCCGCGGAGGAGAGTGACTCTTTCGCCGCTCCCGAGCTCCCTCAGGATCTGGTTCCGATTCTTCCCTGGTCCAACATGGAGGAAGTGCCGGAAGAATTCTGGTCGGAAGTCTGCTTTGATCCTATACCGTTCGTCCTTTGTTCCGTTGTCCGTTATCGTCGTGCTGATCTCTTTTGCCTAGGTCATCGAACCAAGAGACCGCGGTTCGATGAGCCCTTCGGGGTCGTCTCTCCGAACTAGTCGGATTTCGAGGAGTTCTCCTCGCATTCCCGGTATGCTGTTGTCCGAGCCATGGTGTTCACTTCACGGCTGACCTTGTTCTTCTTTCTGCAGTTCCGCGCGTAGTGGCCTTCCTTGCCACACTCGTAGCAGGTGAAGCCTTTGCTCTTCAGCTTCCTTCCTCGCGTACGTTCGGTAGCATCCAACTCCATTGGATCTCCGTAATCAGGGTCCTGACTTCTGGCCTTGAAGCCCCCTCTTCCGCCTCGAGCGGGTCTCTGGTATCCAGGCTGTACGAATCGGTCGTACTTCAGTTCCTGGAGTCTCTCGTCGATTTCCTTTGCTGCTTTGATCATTGCACCAAGCGTGGTCATGCTGGAGTTTCGGGGTAATTCGGCCTTGACTGAATCCTTCAGTCCCAGGTAAAACTGCGAACGATAGGCAGCGTCGTTCCACTCGAGATCGGCCTGATATCCTTGGAATTCTGACGCATAAGCGGCGACAGAAGTGGTTTGTCGGAGTTGTCGGATATGGCGATCGGCGTGTGCCTCTTCGTTGGGTATCCCGTATAGATCATTAAGTTTCTCTTCAAACTTGTCATAGCTGTGGAAGATTCTTCTGGTTTCCGTTTCTGGCTCATCATCTGAACTCTGGCAGATAAGCCAGTCTCTCAGGTATGCTCGGAATCCTCTGGCGGCTCTTCCCCGTAGGAAGGATGCGGCATACAAGACCTTGTCGGCCTCGCTATGAAACTGGTGCGCGTTGAAGTGGAGGTACAGCTGAACCTGCAGCTGGAAGCTCTCCAACTTCTCCTTAGTCCCGTCGAACGTCTCCGGCGTGGATATCTTAGGTGCGTGGGTTGACTCGTATGAGCCCGCTGTGCTCATAGTGGGAGTCGATTGTTTCCCGCTTCCGTTAATCGACATGTTGCTCATTCGTTCCGTGATTCCAGTCGATAGCTGTTGTCGTGATGGACTTCTTGTGTCGGCAACGTCCTGAGTCTTTTTTTGACATTGATCGATAGCGCTTCCCTTCGGCTTTTGGTGCTCAAAGTTGTTACGTCCTGCCTGTCCGTCGGCAGCCTAACCCTAATCTGATATGGGGTTGGCCTGGGAAGTGTCGATCCTCGCAATGTCCTCGTGGTATATCAGAGAAGGTCCTGAAAGGTTTGTAACATAACCCTAAGAGAGTTGTATTGAGTTGAGCACGAGGCTCCTATCTACTCGGTAGAGAGCGTCGTCTATATAGTGTTATGTCCTGGCGCATCCCACAGCTTCTCCCGCCCTGTCGCTCTGTCCGCTCTGTCGCTCTGTCCGCTCTGTCGCTCTGTCCGCTCTGTCGGGAGAGAGCAGAGAGCGCTCTGTTGTCACGTGACTACCCGGGCAGGCGAGTGGCTGTGGGCTTCTTTTAGTGTTCGCGGCACGATCCGTAACACCATCCCCCTTCTAGCCTAGCTTCGTCCCGAAGCTTACAAAGTAAACCCCGTTTCCATGTTCGTCATCCAACGATGTCTTTCCTTCCTCCCACTCCATCTTTCTTCGCAGGCAAACCCAAGCGCAAGAAACTAGGAGCCTCCACCATTCGTCGCGAGCATCAAGCCGATAAGATCGACGCCCTTGGGAAAGAAATGGTGCAAAAATGCAGTCGGTGTGTTCGCGAGAACATCTCTTGCCGTGTTCACATGTCGTCTGGAAAGTGCAGTGCCTGTGTTCGCGCAAACTGCAGAGAGTGTGATATCTCGATTTCTGAGGGCGACTGGATCCGTCTGCGGAAGCAACGCGCAGCTCTTGAGGAAAAGATGACTCGTCATCTTGCCCGCATGCGTGAGCTCCGAGAAACCCTCCAGAAACTCCAAGAGGAGGAAGCCAAGGCGTGGGAGAAGAAGTCCCGTCTCCAGAAAGAGATGGACCTCCTTGAGACCCGCGAGGCAGAGGCGCTCAAGGTTGACGACGCCGCCATAGCTGCCGCGGAGGAGAGTGACTCTTTCGCCGCTCCCGAGCTCCCTCAGGATCTGGTTCCGATTCTTCCCTGGTCCAACATGGAGGAAGTGCCGGAAGAATTCTGGTCGGAAGTCTGCTTTGATCCTATACCGTTCGTCCTTTGTTCCGTTGTCCGTTATCGTCGTGCTGATCTCTTTTGCCTAGGTCATCGAACCAAGAGACCGCGGTTCGATGAGCCCTTCGGGGTCGTCTCTCCGAACTAGTCGGATTTCGAGGAGTTCTCCTCGCATTCCCGGTATGCTGTTGTCCGAGCCATGGTGTTCACTTCACGGCTGACCTTGTTCTTCTTTCTGCAGTTCCGCGCGTAGTGGCCTTCCTTGCCACACTCGTAGCAGGTGAAGCCTTTGCTCTTCAGCTTCCTTCCTCGCGTACGTTCGGTAGCATCCAACTCCATTGGATCTCCGTAATCAGGGTCCTGACTTCTGGCCTTGAAGCCCCTCTTCCGCCTCGAGCGGGTCTCTGGTATCCAGGCTGTACGAATCGGTCGTACTTCAGTTCCTGGAGTCTCTCGTCGATTTCCTTTGCTGCTTTGATCATTGCACCAAGCGTGGTCATGCTGGAGTTTCGGGGTAATTCGGCCTTGACTGAATCCTTCAGTCCCAGGTAAAACTGCGAACGATAGGCAGCGTCGTTCCACTCGAGATCGGCCTGATATCCTTGGAATTCTGACGCATAAGCGGCGACAGAAGTGGTTTGTCGGAGTTGTCGGATATGGCGATCGGCGTGTGCCTCTTCGTTGGGTATCCCGTATAGATCATTAAGTTTCTCTTCAAACTTGTCATAGCTGTGGAAGATTCTTCTGGTTTCCGTTTCTGGCTCATCATCTGAACTCTGGCAGATAAGCCAGTCTCTCAGGTATGCTCGGAATCCTCTGGCGGCTCTTCCCCGTAGGAAGGATGCGGCATACAAGACCTTGTCGGCCTCGCTATGAAACTGGTGCGCGTTGAAGTGGAGGTACAGCTGAACCTGCAGCTGGAAGCTCTCCAACTTCTCCTTAGTCCCGTCGAACGTCTCCGGCGTGGATATCTTAGGTGCGTGGGTTGACTCGTATGAGCCCGCTGTGCTCATAGTGGGAGTCGATTGTTTCCCGCTTCCGTTAATCGACATGTTGCTCATTCGTTCCGTGATTCCAGTCGATAGCTGTTGTCGTGATGGACTTCTTGTGTCGGCAACGTCCTGAGTCTTTTTTTGACATTGATCGATAGCGCTTCCCTTCGGCTTTTGGTGCTCAAAGTTGTTACGTCCTGCCTGTCCGTCGGCAGCCTAACCCTAATCTGATATGGGGTTGGCCTGGGAAGTGTCGATCCTCGCAATGTCCTCGTGGTATATCAGAGAAGGTCCTGAAAGGTTTGTAACATAACCCTAAGAGAGTTGTATTGAGTTGAGCACGAGGCTCCTATCTACTCGGTAGAGAGCGTCGTCTATATAGTGTTATGTCCTGGCGCATCCCACAGCTTCTCCCGCCCTGTCGCTCTGTCCGCTCTGTCGCTCTGTCCGCTCTGTCGCTCTGTCCGCTCTGTCGGGAGAGAGCAGAGAGCGCTCTGTTGTCACGTGACTACCCGGGCAGGCGAGTGGCTGTGGGCTTCTTTTAGTGTTCGCGGCACGATCCGTAACAGATTTCCTAGTAAATTATATAGCAAATTCCTCTATTTATTAACTCGTATAGTCGCGTCGTAGGCACCTTAGAGCTAACTTTCTACTACCTACTATAACTATCTCTATATCGCTATAGACGATTAACTAACGTATAATATAGAGTTTCTCGCTTCTTAGATAGCTACTAAGCTACCTAATAACGCGCTAGTTATTAATTCTAATATTATTATTACTATAGAGTTACTACTACTACTACTACTACTATCTTAGAACGAGTTAGAACCTCTACCTTCTAAATAACTATATGTCACGGGCGGGGACGGGCAGGAAAGGTAGGTAATGTCGCAACAGGTACAGAGTGCTACGGACAGGCTTTACAGACACTGTGCTACCCTATGGGTAGCCCTTCTTGACAGGACGTAGCTCGAAGAGCAGAAGGGGAGGCCTTCTCTCTTCGAGCGCACAAGTGTACAGGCGCTCCCGTGCTTCCCGCGCACGTGAGCCGGGGCCGGCGTTACTATCTTCCGCCGACTTCCAGGCAGTCCTATGTCTACGGGCCCAGCCCGTGACATTACTCCCTTCCTAGCAGTGACGCTCCGGGTCACGTTCCTTCAAAATAGGGCAGGTGCAGCGCACTCCCTTCCTAGGCAGCACGCAGCTCCTCTTCCTCGGGTCCTACCCGAGGGCAAAACAAAACAAAACAGATGCTTTACGGCAGCGGAGCAAACAGGTTAGCTCCTGCAAGCAGGAGCCTTCCACGGTATTGCCTTTGGTATGCACAGCCCGCTCGAAGAACCCAATCCCACATCGCTGCTGCGACTAAGTGCATAGAATCCAAAGACAATACCGGAGCTTTACTGTACACAGTACTTCGTGGTCAGGACGGCCCTCTTACTGCACTAGAGTTACTGGGTGGTCAGGCCAGTCTCATATGCAGCCCCTCAATTTATGGGAACCCCCGGAGGGGACCCCCATAGTCAGTTTGTCTGATTGGTTGCAAGCAGAGGATTCCAGATCCAACATAACTCTTCAGAATCCAGGTTGCTTCCCTGGTGCAGTGGTTATGATTGTCCAGCAGGAATCTGGGGTCTCGGGTTCAATCCTCGGTAGGGGCAGGAACCAAGTATCGGATTTCGGGCGGTTCGGGGTGTAGGCGCGTAGCAGGGGTCATGTGCGTGTAGGCAGTGAAGTCGGGACATTTTTCCCGGCAACGACGGGTAAGATATGGCCCTTCTCGGCGGGGAGGCCAATCTTCTCGAGGTCACGGGTTCAATCCCCAGTGGGGGCAGGGTGTCGGGTGCGAGTTCGGGTCGCAATAGGTCAGAGGGGGTAGCTGGCGGAGCGGGCGGGTGTGCCAAGAGGTCACGTGACTTTTCTCGGGTCTGTATGCGCGGGTAAATCTGCGATCGAAGTGGGCTCGTGTAACCTCTAGCGGGTGTTGCTGCAGCCGTATGCTAGCGCAAGTCTTCAGCGTCTAACGGATTTCAGGCATTATATGGCGGCCGGAATCGTGCTTTGTCAGCTCGTCCAGTTGGTCTGGGGCACAGGTGCAGGCAGAGAAACAACGCGTCGTTTCTTCTGTAGCTGTGTTTGACGCTCTGGGTTCGAACCCCAGACGGGCTATGTATAACATTGATAGCGCCGGCGGTGCTTCAATGTCGTGCTGAACTTTTGCTTCTTATACTGGCATCTGACGGGGCGCTGGCTTTAGCGGGTACCGACGGTGGAAGTTCCGGACGAGGTGTGGCACATCTTCGATAATCGTATCGGCAGGTTCTGTAGTCGGTACGTCGTAGCCTTTCCATTTTACTACGTAACGCAGTCGTTCCTTGCCGCCACGGCCGCGGCGGTCGACCTTCGAGTCGACGATCTCTTCGATCTCCCATTCCTCGACTCCGTCGACGATAACAGGTGGCGGCGGGGGCGTGTGCTGGTAGTTATGCGGGTTACTCGCGGCGGGAGTAAGCAGATCGTTGTTAAACACCGGGTGCAGCTTCATCGTTGCAGGCAGGTCTAGTCGGCAGGTATATGGTTTCACTTCGAGGACGCGGAACGGGCCTAAGTTCTTCCAGTCGAGTTTCTTCGTAGGGCGGAGAGTCTTGACATTACCAGCGTCGAGCCAGACCTGATCCCCGACTGAGAACTTATACGAGGCGCTACGATGTCGATTAGCAGCCTCCTCGTATCGGGACTGTACAAGGCTGGTTTCGGCCTTTAGGAAGTCGGTAATTGCCTTCATATCTGCGACGAAGGATTCTGCTTCCCGGCTTGCAGGGGCGTCGGTCGTATGCTGTAGGACTTCGGTCCCTAGGAGGGGTTGGAAACCGTAGGTAGCTAGGAACGGAGACAGGCCGGTAGTTTCGGAGAATACTGAGTTCGCTGAGAATTCTGCTAGCGGTAGCCATTCTACCCAGTCATCTTGTAGGTACGAAACGTACGCGCGCAGGTGTTGTTCGAGGACTGCATTCAGCCTCTCGGTCTGGCCGTCTGTCTGCGGGTGGTAGGCGGTCGACGGGGAGCAGGTAATCCTTAGTTTCCGCGTAAGGTGTTTCCAAAAGTCAGACATAAACTTGGCGTCCCGATCAGAGACAATGTTAATCGGTTTCCCGTGGAGTCGGAAGATATTCTTAACAAACAGGCGAGCGATCTCTTCGGCGCCGTCGGTCGTAAGGCACGGGACATAGTGGCGTAGCTTCGTAAGGCGATCGACAACTACGAAGATAGCGTCGAACCCTTCGGACTTAGGCAGGTGCGTAATAAAGTCCATCGAAATCGAATCCCAGGCACGGTCGGGTGTCGGTAACGGTTGTAGGAGTCCTCGATTTCGTTGTCGGCTAGGCTTGATCCTACTACAGACGTGGCAGTTCTGGACCCAGCGGCGAATATACGCGCTCATACCTGGCCAGTAGTAGTCCCTAGATACGATCTGGTATGTACGGGCTCTTCCAGGGTGTCCGGCAGCTGGTGTTTCGTGGCAGAGGCGGAGAACTAGGTCGTAGAGCTCTTCGTCGTTCGGTATATAGAGCCGGCTTCGGTAGAAGAGCAGGTCCTCTCGTAGCTCGCACTGCGCGAGCTGGATTGTCGGGTAACGGCTTTTCCCTTCTCGTATTGCGTCTATTATCTCGCGGAGGGCCTCGTCGGTTCGGTATCCTTGCCTTATTGTTTCCTGGAGTTCTTCGGGAATCTGTACTGTACTGGTGGCGTCTCTCGGCGGGGACTGTTCTCTTGTTCGGATTGGAAATACGTATAGCTGCGGTTCTAGCGTTGGCAGCGTATGAATCGTAACCTGGTCAGAGAACGATACTCGTTTCTGTTCCTTAGGAGTAGGGAGGTTTTCTCGTTTCAGAATCGTTTGGCTCTGGTGCTGCAGGCGTTCATCCCCCTCTTTAGGCAGGTCGTCTGACCTCCTGGTCAGAGAGTCGGGTTTCTGGCCTTGTTTCCCTGGTCGGTAGGTAATTTGGAAGCGGAAACGGGACAGAAATTCGGACCAGCGCGCTTGACGGCGGTTAAGTTGCTTTGTTGTCGTAAAGTATTCCAGGTTCTTATGGTCGGACAAGACTTTAATCGGGTGTTCGGCTCCTTCGAGTTCAGGACGCCACTCTTCAAAGCAGCGGATAATAGCAAGCAGCTCTTTATCGTAGATCTCGTAGTTGCATTCGGCAGGGCTATGCTTCTTTGAGAAAAAGGCGATAGGTCGTAGTATCCCTTCGTTATCGTATTGGGAGAGGATCCCAGCGGATACGTAGTCAGAGGCGTCGGTTTCGACGATAACTTCTTTAGTCCAATCAAACGGGGCGAGTATCGGGCCTTCTACGAAGGCTTGCTTTAGGTCGTCGAAGGCTTTCTGGCAGGCAGGAGTCCAGGCGAACGGGATGTCCTTGCGCGTAAGAGCTGTAAGCGGCTGGCAGATTTTCGAGAAGTTCCGTATAAAGCGGCGGTAGAAGTTCGCAAACCCTAGGTAGGATTGGACATCGGTAACATTCTTTGGTTCGGGCCAGTTCTGGATTGTCTGAATCTTTTCGGGGTCCATCCGGATACCGTTTCGGCCTACGATCATTCCTAGGAACTTGGTCTCGTGTTGAAAAAACTCGCACTTCGATAGCTTTGCGTAGAGGCCTGCGTCTTGCAGCTTTTGCAGAACGGCTCGGACGTGTTTCTCGTGTTCTTCCCGGGTTCGGCTGTAAATCAAGATGTCGTCTAGATAGGCTGAGCAGAACTGGTCGAGGAATTCGCGCAGGGTGTCGTTAATAAACCGCTGAAAGGTTCCCGGCGCACCGGTAAGTCCAAAAGGCATTACAAGGCTCTCAAATAGCCCGAAACGGGTCCGGAATGCAGTAAGGTACTCTTGCCCTTCCTTCATACGTACATTGTTAAAAGCAGAGATAATGTCGATCTTCGTGAAGTACTTCATCCCGCTTAGGTTGTTCAGGGTCTCGGTTGTTAGCGGGAGCGGATAACGATCCTTAACAGTAAGTTCGTTTATCGCGCGGTAGTCTACGCAGAGTCGTAGGCCACCTCCGGGCTTCTTAACGAACAGGACGGGGGAGGCGACTGGAGAGGAGCTTGGCCGGATAAAGCCTTTCTGGAGGTTCTCGTCGAGCCACTCCTTTAAAGCTTGCAGTTCGTCTCGGGACATTCCGTAGAGAGGGCCGAAAGGCGGTTCGGCGCCCTCCTTTAGCTTGATATCGTGGTCGTACGGGCGGTGCGGGGGAAGCTGGTCAGCTAGCTTCGGAGAAAATACAGAGCTGAAGTCACGGAGGCACTCGGGTAGCTGTCCTTCGATATCGGCCTTTTCTTCGGAGGTAAATATCGACTGTAGGTCCTCGATCGTCGTATAGCAGAGGCGGTATCCTTTCCGTTGCATTTGTGGGGCGGCATACCTAGTAGCAGCTCGGAACGATATATTAAACACGTCGATAGTCTGACGTTTCCCTTCTTGGATCCGGGGGAGACGTTTCGTATACATCTGGACAGGTAGAGACTCGGCAGGGACAGAGCAGTGTTTCTTACAGTGCTCGCTCCTAAACTGGAGGGTAGAGCGGCTCGGACGGATGTCGGGGTCGTGGACCTCAAGCCACGGGTACCCTAAGATAATAGGACTTCCTCCTATCTCTGTAAGGCGGAAAACGACTTCCTCCTCTAGGTGGTCGTTAATTCGGAGTGCACAACGAGTGCCATAGCGGATAGCTACTCCCTCGGCGTCGCTATCGGCGTCAAACGGCAGCATAATAACCTCTCTCTCTAGAGGTTGGACGTTAAGGCCCTGGGCCTTAGCCCATTGTAGGTCCATCATTGCATAGGCTTCGCTACCAGTATCGACTAAAGCGTAGTCGGAGACAATCCTCCCATCTAGGGAGATTGAAAACGGGATCTTCGGTGACGTAGAGCGGTCGTGTTTGTACGGAACAGCAAGTAGTGGTTCGATCGAGGAGCGGGAGACGCGGATTACTTCAGGCAGGGCAGGGCTGCGCGGACCTAACGCCGGGCTGCGACTAAAGCCAGGCGTACTCCGTTTTCCGACGGCGGAGGAGAAGGAGGAGAGATAGTGCGTTGTGGGCTCGGCGGAGATCGACCTCTCGAGGGAGATATAGCAGCAGCTGCGCGGCGGCGTTCGGCGTCGCGCTTCTGGGTAGCTAGGGGACGGCGGTCAGGTTCAGGACAGTCGGCGACCCGGTGTCCGGGTTTGTGGCAACGGTAACAGTTCCCAAGCTCTTTGTCGGTCTTACGACCTACGTCTAGATCCATAGGGTCGCCCGTATTCTTAAGCTTAGCAACAGGGCTCTTCTCTTGTCGGGTAGGCTGCGGGGTGCGAGGGCGGTTGTCGGGTGCAGCAGTACGAGTGCTAGAGTTCGTCGGTAGGCGGGGGCGTTCGGTCTGGCGTTGGTGTTGACGGTACCGGTTATCGAGCTTCTGTAGGTGTCGGGTATAAGCGCGGTATTCCTGCGTAGGGGCTTCATTGTGCAGGAGCATATCTTGGAGTTCACGGGAGATAGCCTGCGTAAGTAGCGGAGCTAGGGCCTCTTCGGCCATTTCTCCTTCCTGGGCAAGTCGGTCGAATTCGGCGATAAAGGTGCTAAACTCCTGGTTGCGTTGTTTAAGGCGGTATAGGGTGTTCTGAGCGTTCTGAACGCGGTCGGGATCACCGTAGGCAGATTCGAGGAACTCTAGGAGTTGCTGGTAGTCGACAAACTGGGGCACACCGTATTTCATCTTCGGTAGTAGGAGGTTATACGCGTCGCCTTGGAGGCGGCCAGCAACGTACGTAAGGCGGGAGGCAGCGGAGGGGAAGCGGTCTAAGTTGGCGGTCATTTTAGCGTAAATCTGCTGGACGAAACGGCGGAGGTCCTTCCTTTCGCCGTTGAACTGGACCGGGTCAGGGAGGCGTTCGGAAAGAGATAGCTTGGAAGGTGTGGCAAGAGCAGGCGTAGCCTCTCTTGCTGCAACATCTTCGGCGGCCTTAGCAGCGGTAGAGACAGGCGGAGAATCGGGAGTCGGTACAGTAGGTGTAGGGTTTTCGCGCGCTGCAGCGAACACCCTATCTCTCTCGGTTTCAGCAGCGAAGGCCTGGCGCCGGGCAGCTTCGATCTCTTGTCCCTGGTACTGGATAATAGCGTTCTTATCCTCTAGCTCTTTCTGGTATCGGGAAGCTAGCGATTGCGCTCCCTGAGCGCTTTCGCGTGCGTTTTGCAGCTCTTCCTCGAGGCCCGAAATATAGGCGTCGAGGTTGCGGAGATAGAAGAGCCACTCGGTAGGGCTCTCCTGTACGCGTTGCACAAGGTCGGTAGGCTGGTCTACCGCCTGAGGCGGCGAAGGTCGCTGGGACATCGGGAGTGCGACAGCACCTAAGGGTAGGAGCTACGTAGTGTCACGGGCGGGGACGGGCAGGAAAGGTAGGTAATGTCGCAACAGGTACAGAGTGCTACGGACAGGCTTTACAGACACTGTGCTACCCTATGGGTAGCCCTTCTTGACAGGACGTAGCTCGAAGAGCAGAAGGGGAGGCCTTCTCTCTTCGAGCGCACAAGTGTACAGGCGCTCCCGTGCTTCCCGCGCACGTGAGCCGGGGCCGGCGTTACTATCTTCCGCCGACTTCCAGGCAGTCCTATGTCTACGGGCCCAGCCCGTGACACTATAACCTTAATAGCGTAGCTACCTTACGCGTCGCTATTTAACTAGTAGTAATTATAAGTATATCTAATACTTTCTAAGATACTTCTTAGTATTACTATAGCTATAGAAATATATATTTAAATATACCGAACGCTCTTATAAACCTCTATCTAAAGAATACGAATTCTACTCTTATAACTCTTTCGCTACCTACGTCTATAAGTTTAGTAAAGAATATAGCTATAAGTTTATTAAATATAAGTCTAAACTAAATACTAAGAGTATTAAATATCGATATCTATATATCTATAAGTATTATAGTAAGACTAATAAATATAGAGATAGTAGTATCTAGAAGACTAAATTAAAGAAGATTAGCTATCTATTTTACTTCTATACTATTATAGTTATCGGAACTCTATATATTTAGTCAGAGCAAGTGAGATGAGCGCGACGACGAGAGAACCGCCAGACGGGAGAGGCCTCGAGGCCTCTCAACACGCTGCTGTCCACCCCCAGCGACAGCAAAACATCGACGAGGGCAGAGGGCGCCCGAGGGATGGAGGCTGGCACCCTCCAACCCAAGGGCACCCTCAGAAGCCCCAGCAACCATCTGCTGGCCCCCAGGGCCAGCAAACCACCCAAGAGAAACAGACAGTGAGTGAAACCATCCAAAAGAACACACTCAAGCTCGCTGCAGACATCCAAGAAGCCCTGGACTCCTACCAGGCCCAAACCACCTCCTCCCTCCTCCCCCTCCTCCAGAGAGCCCAGCAGGCTCTCCTCCACCAGGCCCATTGCCAGGCCATCGACAACACCCTCTCTACTATCCAGAGAGACCTCCAGAAGCAGCAGCCAGCTGCTGCTTCAACCACTGCAACATGGGCCCAAAAAGCCCAAATTCAACCCACAATGCCAAGGCTGCTCCCACAGCCTCAGGCATCCAACCAGACAGTGACCATCAGAATGGGAAACCCAGAAGAAAGGGAGGCAATCAAAAGACAGACAAATGAAGACCTCAGAAAGAAGATTGGAGCCCAAAAGGCAGCAGCAGTGCAGAAGCTGCCTAGTGGGGACATTAGAGTAGTAACCTACTCAACATATGACAAAGCAAAGATGGAGGAAGACTCAGCTTGGCTGCAGGAACTGTGGCCTCAGGCAACAATCTCCAAACCAATGCACAGAGTGGTAGTGCATGGAGTAAGAGCAGGATGGCAGTTAGAGGACAAGGCTAGCTGGGGAAAGATGGAGGAGGAGAACCTGAGATGGCTCCCAAACCTCAGGATTGAGCAGGCAGTTTGGCTCAAGAGCCCAATGGCCAGGAAGGGGCAACAACACTCCTCAGCTATAGTTGCAGTACAGAATGAGGAGCAAGCGAGGGCGATTACCAAGAAAGGCCTCCTGCATGCAGGCACTGTCCTTATAGCAGAACCATACCACCCCAAACAGAGGGTGGTCCAATGCCTCAAATGCTGCCAGTTTGGGCACATCTCCCCATACTGCAAGGAGGATAGGGCCACCTGTGGGAAGTGTGCAGGCCCCCACAAGACAGCAGACTGCACATCAACAACACACAAGTGCAGCAACTGCAAGGGAGCCCACCCAACCTGGTCTGTAAGGTGCAAAGTCAAGCAGGCAGCCAAGGCAAAGGCCCAGGCATTTTCCCACTTCTTTACCAAAAGGTGGGAGGAACCTAAGGCCCCAGCAACACAAAGTGGATGGACCCAAGTGCACAACAAGAAGAGGAAAGGGACCCAACTGGAGCCTACCCCAGGGGAAGCTGAGACACAGAGGGCAACAAGCAGACCAGGGAGACCAAGAGGCAGCACAGCCATAGCCAAGGCAGGAGAAAGACAAGCAAGCAAGATCAGATTTCCCCAGAGCCTTCACACAGATAACAGCTCCCAAGAAGACCATGATACTGCAATGCTAGAACCAATAACCCAGCAGTCAAGCAATGAATAGCCACAACCTCACTATCTACCAACACAATGTCAACCACAGCCAAAACATACAAAGAATCATAGTACAAGAATCTGACCCAAGGACAACCCAAATTATTGCACTCCAGGAGCCTTGGACAAACCCCCAGAATGGGAGGACAATATCACAAGGATACCACCCAATCCTCCCTACTGCTGGGCACCCAAGAGTGGCTATACTAGTCTCCAACCAACTAGACAGTACCACATGGAAACCAGTGTACTACCAGACAGGAGACCTCATCTCGGTGGAGATTCAAACTAGCCTCGGGATAGTGGCAATCCACAACTGCTACAACCCAAGTGGACCAACCTCCCACTCCCAAGTAGGGACACTCCAAGAGGCAGAGACCGCCCTAGAGCAAAGCAGGAACTTAGACCACACCCAGCAGATCCTGCTGGGAGACTTCAACCTCCACCACCCAAGATGGGGAGCCAACTTGGCCTGCACACCACACAAGATGGCAGACAAGCTGCTAGAGATAACAGCAGAAGCTGGGATGCAACAAGTCCTAGAGCCAGGCACAGTAACATGGGAAAAGCAGGGAGCTAGCTGCCAGACACTGGACCTAGTGTTTACAACTGCCCAACTCCAGCAAAACATACTCACCTGCAAGGCAGTGCCAGAGATGGCAAATGGGTCAGACCACATCCCTATTGTCACCACCATTAGCAACACAACTCCTACCCCAAAGCAAAGCTACCCTAGGCCCCAATGGAAAAAGGCTAACTGGGAAGAGGTGCAACAAATCCTCCAAGGAAGGCTGGACCAAGCCCAACTCCACACTGCCCCCTAGCCACCAAAGCTAACATAGACAAGGCAGCCACCCAGGTGCAAGAGGCAATCCAAGACACTATTACAGCAGCAATCCCCAAAGCCAAGCCCTCAAACTATGCCAGGGAAAGCTGGACACCTGAAAGTCAGAGGCTAATCAAGCTTACTAGAAAGACAAGAAGGCAATGGAAGGATACCCAGACAGACCAAGCATACCAAGCATATATTGCTACAAGCAAAGCAAGAAACAAGCAAATCCAGAGGGACACCAACTTAGCCTGGAGGAAGGTAGTGAGGGAAGTTACAAACAACCCAAACAAAATGTGGAGACTGGCCAAATGGGCAAGAGAAGGGGCCAATCAAGCACACCAGAACCCCCAATTTCCAGAGATGCAAGGACCCAACCAAGAGAAAGAGAACACCAATACTGGGAAAGCAAGGATCCTGGCCAACCATTTCTTCCCAACAGAGAAACCAGCTGACCTAAGCGACATCCCAGACACACAATACCCCAACCCCTTCCATATGGAGACAGAAGTCCAAGAGGCAGAGGTGCTACAAGCGCTTGGGAAGCTGCCAGCCAACAAAGCCCCAGGGCCTGACCAAATCCCTAACCTGGTGCTCAAGGAATGCAAAGCTACTATTGCACCAGTTCTTGCTAGACTGTTCACAGCATGCCTAAAACTAGAACACCACCCACAGCCTTTCAAACATTCCATTACAGTGGTCCTAAGAAAGCCCCAGAAACCAGACTACTCCAAACCAGGAGCATACAGACCTATAGCCTTGCTGAACACACTGGCTAAGACACTGGAAGCAATTGTTGCAAAAAGGATCTCTAAGGAGACAGAGGCTAGGAAGCTCCTCCCAGAATCCCAAATGGGAGCCAGGCCAGGGAGATCCACTGCCTCAGCACTTGACCTCATTACTGAACAAGTCAGAACTATCTGGGCTACCAATACCAAGGCAGTAGCATCCATGCTCTGCCTAGACATCTCAGGGGCATTTGACAATGTCTCCCACACCAGACTGCTACACAACCTCAAACTCAAAGGGTTCCCCAGCTACCTGGTGGGATATATCCAATCCTTCCTCCAAGGCAGAACTACCTGCCTAAGGCTTGGAGACTACATGGACCAGCCAAGGCCACAAAACACAGGCATCCCCCAAGGCTCCACACTGTCCCCAATCCTCTTCCTCTTCTTTGCATCTACCCTCCTCCCAACCCTCCAGGAGGGAAGGACAAGAGCAATGGGATTTGTAGATGACTCCAACATCCTCACCTACAGCAACAGTACAGAGGAGAACTGCAGGCAGCTGGAGAAGGCCCATCAGAAGTGCCTGGACTGGGCCAGCAAACATGGGGCAGCTTTTGCACCACAAAAATACCAGCTGATCCACTTCACCAGAGGGAGACAACACAACCTCAGAGCCACAGTCCAAATCCAAGGATTTGAGGAAGGCCCAGTCCCATCCCTCAGACTCCTAGGGGTGTGGGTGGACACCAAACTGCAGTGGGGACCCCACATAAAGAAGGCAGCAGAAAAAGGAGCCAACCAAATGCAGTCACTCCAGAGGCTATGCAAGTCCACATGGGGTGCATCCTTCCAGAAAGCTAGACACCTCTATACAGCAATAGTTAGGCCAGCAATGATGTTTGGGTGCACCACCTGGATGGACCCAGAGGGCACCAAAGGACACAGGAAAGGGCTCACCCAACCACTGGAGAAGGTGCAAAACCAAGCCCTCAGACACATTACAGGAGCATACAAGAGTGTCCCAGCAGCAGTACTCCAAAGAGAAGCAGACATCCCACCAATCCACCTGTATGCACAGGACCTAGCAAGACAGGGAGCCAAAAGGAGCAAGGACCAGGCAGCATACCAATACATCCAAGACAGGTGCAGAGACGTTGCAAAGCAAGCACAGAGGGCCAAGAGACAAAGACAAGGGAACACCCAACCAAAGCAAAGCACAAGACAAGAAAGGATCCAGGAGATGGTTGCAAGCCAAGAGGCTCGGCAAGAGGCACCTAAAAAAGACTGGTGGTTGCACCAAAAATGGGAAACTGCATGGAATGGGTTCAAGGCAAAAAGGAACCAAAGGAACAGGGCCCAAGCAGCGGCCTGGACCTCAGACAAGACCAATGCAGGCAAACACCTGCACAGAGGATGGTCCAGGCCAGAGAGCACAATGGCTACACTCCTGAGGACTGAGCACATGGGGTTGAGGGCCTACCTAGCCAAGAGGAGAGTCCCAGGATTTTCCCCAGACTGCACATGCAACCAAGGCTACCAAACCCCAAAGCATATCTGTATCTCGTGCCCAGAAAGGCAGGAGAACAGACAGGCACTGTTTGCTGCTGCAGGCTCAAGCAACTGGAAGGACCTCACAAACACCAAGAGAGGCCTGCTAGCAACAGCCAGGTGGCTAATCCAGGAAGGTGTGCTGGAGCAATTCTCCCTAGCAAGGGGAGAGGAACTCCAGAGGGTTCAGGAGGAGGAGGAGGAATAGGGACCTGGTGAGAGGAAGGACTTCCAGTGTACCTGTGTTTGTCCAAAAGAATTGCATACCCTAGAGTGCAGGGCTGCCAACCTGCAGAGACAAAAGGAAAGTGAGAGGTTTTTGTAGCTAAGGGCCTTGGCCCTAAGCTTTTCCTTTCTAGATAAATAAGTAGTGCACGCTGCGTGCTCCTCTATAGGAGATAGAACGGCAATTGAATTTATCTATCTATCTATATACTCGAGATAGCTAGTATCTATCTTATAGACTATAGTACGAATTATAAGTATACTATTAATCTGCTATAGAAGGCGATATATAGTTATTAACGCTAGGTCGTCGGTATTATACTAGGCGTCCTTAGTAAGTATCTTACTATAGATAGTTATAACGATATTAAGATACTATAGTAGTAAGAGAGTAGTAATAGCTACTATAACTACGTCTACGTAGCTCTTATTATCCTTATATATAAGGAGGTTATCGTCGATTAACTCTTAAATTACTAAGACTAGAATATAGGAGCGATATATATACTTAGCTAGTTCGAGAGTCTACTAGAACTTTAGTTTTTCTAATACTTCTATATTAAAAAAGCTAGTATCTTGTTACGTCCTGCCTGTCCGTCGGCAGCCTAACCCTAATCTGATATGGGGTTGGCCTGGGAAGTGTCGATCCTCGCAATGTCCTCGTGGTATATCAGAGAAGGTCCTGAAAGGTTTGTAACATAACCCTAAGAGAGTTGTATTGAGTTGAGCACGAAGCTCCTATCTACTCGGTAAAGAGCGTCGTCTATATAGTACTTCTTACCCTAGCGGTCGCTTGCGGTCGTGGTCGCACTGGTCGCGCTGGTCGCGCTGGTCGCGGTCGCACTGGTCGCGCTGGTCGCGGTCTTGGCGACCGTCCCTGGATCACGGATTGGCTACTTCCTGGCCGGAAGGACCAGACCGTAACACCATCCCCTTCTTAGCCTAGCTCCGCCCCGGAGCTTATTATCAGGGTCCCCGCTTTCCCTCTTTTTAATTCGTCATCTGCTTCATCATGTCCTCTTCGACTTCCATTCGTCGCAATCGCCGTCTTGCTCGCATCTTCGCGAGCCCTTTCACGACACCTACTCCTTGTGATCAGTGTTCTCTCCGTGGTCGTACCTGTATCTTCATTTCTGATTTCTCCCTCATGGCCTGCAGCGAGTGCACGCGCCTAGGTCGTCCCTGCGTGACCTCCAGCATCACTCGTCTTGACAAGGTAGTTGACAAGTTGTCATCGAAGATCGCTTCGGATGAACAAGAGCTAGCCAAGAGTCTCGACTCCATGGGGATCCTCCTCGAGAAGATCCAGGATCTCCGCCGTCGCATTGCCACGAACAAGACCATCCGTCAGGCAAACAACGACAAGCTGGACAACGATGTTCGTCACCTCGTTGAATCCGAATCGAATGCCGCCCTGAACGAGGGTTTGTCCGCGAGTGTGGATGTCGATCGTTCTCTCCGTGATCTCGGAATGGATGACTTGTTTGACTGGTCCTTCGAACCCTTTGTCCCTTCCGAGTCTCCTCAGTATGTGGTGTGTCCGTTTTCAATATCCGTGTTGCTGATCTCTTTCTGCCTAGGTCATTGAACCAAGAGACCGCGGTTCAATGAGCCCTTCGGGGTTGTCCCTCCGAACTAGTCGGATTTCGAGGAGTCTTCCTCGCATTCCCGGTATGCTGTTGCCCGAGCCATGGTATTCACTTCACGGCTGACCTTGTTCTTCTTTCTGCAGTTCCGCGCGTAGTGGCCTTCCTTGCCACACTCGTAGCAGGTGAAGCCTTTGCTCTTCAGCTTCCTTCCTCGCGTACGTTCGGTAGCATCCAACTCCATTGGATCTCCGTAATCAGGGTCCTGACTTCTGGCCTTGAAGCCCCCTCCTCCGCCTCGAGCGGGTATCCGGTGTCCAGGCTGTACGATTCGGTCGTATCTCAGCTCCTGGAGTCTCTCGTCGATTTCCTTTGCTGCTTTGATCATTGCACCGAGCGTGGTCATGCTGGAGTTTCGGGATAATTCGGCCTTGACTGAATCCTTCAGTCCCAGGTAAAACTGCGAACGATAGGCAGCGTCGTTCCACTCGAGATCGGCCTGGTATCCTTGGAATTCTGACGCATAGGCGGCGACAGAAGTGGTTTGTCGGAGTTGTCGGATATGGCGATCGGCGTGTGCCTCTTCGTTGGGTATCCCGTATAGATCATTAAGTTTTTCTTCGAACTTGTCGTAGCTGTGGAAGATTCTTCTGGTTTCCGTTTCTGGTTCATCATCTGAATTCTGGCAGACGAGCCAGTCCTTCAGGTATGCTCGGAATCCTCTGGCGGCTCTTCCTCGTAGGAAGGATGCGGCATACAAGACCTTGTCGGCCTCGCTATGAAACTGGTGCGCATTGAAGTGGAGGTACAGCTGGACCTGCAGCTGGAAGTTCTCCAACTTCTCCTTAGTCCCGTCGAACGTCTCCGGCGTGGATATCTTAGGTGCGTGGGTTGACTCGTATGAGCCCGCTGTGCTCATAGTGGGAGTCGATTGTTTCCCGCTTCCGTTGATCGACATGTTGCTCATTCGTTCCGTGATTCCAGTCGATAGCTGTTGTCGTGATGGACTTCTTGTGTCGGCAACGTCCTGAGTCTTTCTTGACATTGATCGATAGCGCTTCCCTTCGGCTTTTGGTGCTCAAAGTTGTTACGTCCTGCCTGTCCGTCGGCAGCCTAACCCTAATCTGATATGGGGTTGGCCTGGGAAGTGTCGATCCTCGCAATGTCCTCGTGGTATATCAGAGAAGGTCCTGAAAGGTTTGTAACATAACCCTAAGAGAGTTGTATTGAGTTGAGCACGAAGCTCCTATCTACTCGGTAAAGAGCGTCGTCTATATAGTACTTCTTACCCTAGCGGTCGCTTGCGGTCGTGGTCGCACTGGTCGCGCTGGTCGCGCTGGTCGCGGTCGCACTGGTCGCGCTGGTCGCGGTCTTGGCGACCGTCCCTGGATCACGGATTGGCTACTTCCTGGCCGGAAGGACCAGACCGTAACATATCTCTCGATATATTATAAGCTAGTAGCTCGCCTTTACTATTTCTTTTAAGATATATCTTTAGAAGCCTATAGACTAGGTTTATTTCTATATAGAACTATCTGTTAGAAAGTGCAGTCCAGTTAGACATTCTGAGGGACACTTTGGGGATCAGGATCAGGTGACTTAGGTCATGTGACATTAGGTCACATGACTTAGCTAATGCCCATCTCAGGAGTGAGATGCAACCTATAACTAACTAACACAATCAACTCGGTTAGTTCCTACTTATCGCCTCTACTTCTACTGCGTATTATACCTATAATACGAGCCTGTCCGACGCCCCCGCACGACAGGTTATAAGCCCGGGTTTGCAGAGAGGCCCTAAGTAGAAAGAGTTAGCCTTCTTATCCTTAAAGTAACACCTGTTACCTCTTGCAGGACCTGCAGTATTAACCGGACAGAGAAGCAGGAAAAGAGCATAAGGGAGACTAGAGGCATATCCCATCTGCACTGCCTAGAAGCTTTAGAAGATCCTAGTTGCTAACTAGAAGTTCCTAAAGGGCAGGTAAGACAGAGAAAAGCCTAGTAAGGCATACTCTACTTTAAAAGAGAGGCATACTAAAGGAGTGTAAAGAGGAAAGGATCAGTCTTGGACTGCAGCACCTAAAAGGATAAGACTAGGCCTAAGCACCAAGTACTGCCAATACCTTAGAACT
Organism: Cercospora nicotianae; assembly: GCA_029490675.1. Classification (NCBI taxonomy): domain Eukaryota; kingdom Fungi; phylum Ascomycota; class Dothideomycetes; order Mycosphaerellales; family Mycosphaerellaceae; genus Cercospora; species Cercospora nicotianae. The sequence goes on from JANQAT010000002.1 coordinate 1,640,114, forward strand.
AGCTAGTAGTGCCCTTCTAAGAAGGTAGATCTTTTGGAGGTTCTCTACCTAAGAACCTAACTAACTCCCCTAAGAGAGAAGAGTCCTTAGACACCTTAGCTAAGAGAGAAGAGTCTTAGCAACTAGGGAAGGCAGAAATCTAGAAGCTGCCAATTAGATTGAAAGAGCCTATGTTTTCTAGAGTTAGATTTGTTTGTTTAATTTTGCAGTAATGGATTTAGAGAGTAGATACAAGGCAAAGAAGGGAGCTGCACTAGTCTTAATAAGAGAAAACTAGGAGCTATAGTTTAGCCTAATAGAGTTGCACCTTATTAGCAAGGACTTGCATTAGATTATTACTAAGGGAAAGGCACCAATTGTAGAGGATAGGACACCAAGTTCATTAAAGTTATTATTACCATTCCCTACCCTTAAGGAGTTAGAGTTTAGTCTAAGATAGACAAAGGCAAATGCAGAGGCAAAGTATAAAATGCTAATTTGCCTTAGCAAGGATGATTAGAGCCTAGCTCTAGCAGAAGCAAAGGCTAAGAACATCTAGGACAAGCTTAAGACAAAATATAGGAAGACTTAGAAAGCTAATGCAATAAAGCTTGTTAAGGAGTATACCTTATTTAAGATGCAAGGGGACATAACAATTAGAGAAGCATAGGAGCATCTAACAAAACTTAGGAGAAGGATAGCTAAAGTGGACTTAAATTACAAGTTCTACTAAGAACCTAGGACCAGACTTAACTACCTGCTACACTCCTTGCCTATAGAGTATAGAAGCATAAGGCAGATTGTTTAGATGCAAGAAGACCCTAACTATAAACAAGTCCTCCAATATCTTGAAGCAGAGGAAGCAATCTTGCATAGTAATAGCTAGGAAACAGGAATGTTTGCTAAGGGAAGAGGGATCTAAGGCACAATACTAAAATGTTACCTATGTAACTAGGAGCATTTTGGAGGTGTTGCTAAGTGTCTACACCTTGACAAAGCTAAGAGAACTGTCAACCCAAGACAGAGTAGCAGGGTAGAGAAGAGAAGATTACTACCTAGAGAGAGCACCTTTAGGAGGAGGTCTTTACTAGACAAAGAAGCACTAAAAGAAATAGTAAAGAAACTCAGCCTAGAAGTCCAGTCCCTTAGGAAGAGACAAAACCTAAGGAAACCCTTTAAGAAGGCCCATGCTGCCCAAGAAGAGGCAGGACCTTCTGCAGGAGGATCTAAAACATCGGACTATCCCTTAGAGGAGGATGATGTAGAAGAGACAGGCCACTTAGCAGTGGAAGTAAAAGGCAAGTCAAGACCATTATACTAGCTAGTTAACACTAGTGCTTCCTCCTACATAACTGACTAAGAATCACTCTTTAGGAAACTGAAGCCCTCTAAGGGAAGAAGTGGATTAAGGTTGGTAGAGGCTTTATCAGAGCAACACATGTGGGAGATGCTGTAATGAGTGCAAGCCTGGGAGATCCTGGAGTTCTGAAGGATGTGCTGTTTGTACCTGGTCTTGGAGTTAATCTTGTTTCTGTTAGCTAACTTTGCAGGCAGTTTGGTCTCAAACTGCCAGACTTTTCACTTAATTTACCCTCTAGAAAACCTCTTTTCTAGACAAAGATGATAGGAGGAGTTCCCTTTATTAATGAGATAGGGAGTGCATTCTATAAGATGTCTGCAATGGCATGCACTGCATAGGGAACTATTTAACAACCCTATGCCTTTAAAGCCTAAGAGAAGTCCTAAGAACAGTAGGAGCTCTAGCATAGGAGACTTGCACATTTTGGAGAGGGTCTTCTTAGAAACCTGCACAAGGTATCTAACTTAAAGGCTTAGATTCCTATTCCGAAGGAACACCAACCTTGCAGGGTATGTTCCTTAGCAAAGATAAAGAAACATAGAGGAAAAGAAACTAAGAGGAAGCCTTAAAGGCTGTCTCTTGTTTCTGTTAATGTCTGTAGTCCTTTGCCTATCTTAAGACTAGGATACAAATGGTAGCTTGAGATTGTTAACAACTTCTTAAGAAAGAAATGGACTTTCCTAATAAAGTCTAGAGAAGATGCACCAAGTATCCTTAGAGACTAGAAGGTGAAAGCTAAGCTGCAATTAGGGAATCCCCTCTAGATTGTAAGGAGTAATAGAGCAACAGAGCTTCTTGCTATGCTAAAGCAGTAGGAGAAGGAATATGGAATCTCCTTCCATACAACTGAGGCATATAACTCTATCTAGAATGGAGTAGTTAAGAGGTTAATCTAAACCTCTAAAGACTATATGAGAGCAATGCTAGAGGATGCTCACATGCCTATTGAATTCTAGCTAGAAGCCTTAGCAGCCTGCATAGTTGTTAGAAATTCTCTTCCTAATGGCCTAGAAATTAATGGATTCAAAGTGTTACCTAAGGAAGCCTTTTTAGGCATCCAACCCTCTGTGTTACACTTTAGAGTCTAGGGTTGCAAAGCAGTAGTCTATATAGATCCCAAGTCCCAGCTAGCTAGGATGAGATTAGACAAACTAATAAACAGAGGCAAAGATGCTGTGTTTATTGGGTATGTCCCTAACACTGCTAAAATGTAGCTCTTCTAGGAGCCTAACATAAGGGCTATTAAGGCCCATAATACTGCAACTTGGTTTAAGCATAGGAAAGGAGGAGATATGGAGCTGAATGTTCCTAAGCTCAATTAAGCAAGCAGTGCACCTGTTAGAAACCTAGTTAGCAGACCTCTAAAGAAGCTAATAGCAGTTGCACCCTCTGCAGCTGCTATACCTGCAGCTATAGCAACCAAACCTGCAGGTCCTAGCTAAACACTCTTTGTGCAGTTGCTACCTCCACTAAAGGACAAGGAGGAGTACTAGAGGATGGAGGATCTAGAAGAAGAAAACTCTAGGGAACTACAACCCTAGCAGGAGAAAAGTGGAACTACTAAACCACCTAAGTTAAGCTAGGAAATTAATGGACAAGCCAGTCCTAGCACTAGTGGGAGACTGCATCCTAAAGCAAAAGGATCAACTGTTGCATAGCAGGACCCACAAGGACATAGGGATTAGGAGGGGAACTAAGACCAGACCTATAGCTAAAAGAGAAGGAGATCTGTCTTAGATAAAGGACTAGGCCTAGAGCTAAAAGCTTACAGCATGGTTACAAGACAAGTGCTTTAGAAGAGATAGAGAGAACATAGACAGGAGGAGGAGCCAAGTGCCAAGCATTATAGGGCATTCCTTAGCCAAGTCTAAGGCCAAGAATAGGAGTAGATTTGGGAAGCCCTGTTAGAGGTTTAAGAGTCTGCATTTGCAGCAATTGCCCCTCAAATCTCTGCATAGAGACAAGAGGTGCCTATTCTAAAGTCCTACAAGGAGGCAATTTAGGATCCCAAATGGGGACATATATAGGAAGATGCAGTCTAAAAGGAACTAACTGCATTAAGAAGCAACAACACCTAGATAGAGGTTGTTCTACCTAAAGGAGCAAACCTTATTATATCTAAGTAGGTGTTTGATATAAAGAGATCAATTAGTGGAGCTATTAAGAAATTTAAGGCAAGACTAGTTGCAAGAGGTTTCTCTTAGAAATTTGGAGTTAACTTCTAGGAGACCTTTGCACCAACAGTTAGGCATAATACCTTAAGGGTGTTTATAGCTGTAGTTTGTAAGAAGGATCTAGAACTTCACTAAGTGGATGTAAACAATGCATTTACTAAGAGCAAGCTTTAGGAAGAAATCTTTATAATCCTACCTCTAGGAGTTGAGATTCCACCTAATATAGTCCTGCAGATTCTAAGAAGCTTGTATAGACTAAAGCAAGCAGCAAGAGACTAGAACAAACTCTGTGTCTCAAAGTTAAAACAGATTGGGTTCACACAATTAGAGGTAGACCCATGCCTTCTTATCTATAGAGAAAGGAACATCTTAATCCTAACACATGTAGATGATATTCCTATTGCAGCACTAAAGCTGGAAGATGTGCTTTGGTTTAAGGAACAGCTAGGCAAGGTGTTTAAGATTAAAGATCTTGGAGAACTAGAGAAGATCCTTAGGATAAGGTTAATAAGAGACAGACAAGCTGGAACTTTAAAGCTTAATTAAGAACACTTTATCTAGGAGAACCTTGCAAAGCTGGGAATAACTAAGGAGATGGCCAACCCAACTCTCTTACTAATAGACAGCTATAACAGTCTAAGACCAACAGGCTTGTATAATGAGAGAGGGGAATAGGACAGAGTACTAAAGCCAAACTAGTACCTAGATGTAGCCTATAGTTATAACAAGACTAGACATTGCTTTCTCTCTTGGAAGGCTGAGCTTATATGTCTTAGACCCAGCTAAGAGACACTTGCAAGCTCTAAAGAAACTGGCTAGGTACCTGAGATCATCCTAAGACTTAGGACTAATGTTTAGAAGAAATGGAGGAAAGCTAATAGGGTATTTAGACTCTAACTATGCAATGGACAAAGCAGACAGAGTCTTAATCCTTGGAAGCATCTTCTTCCTTTGTGAAGCCCCAGTTTCTTAGATGAGCAGAAAGCAGAAGTCTGTTGCAACATTAACAATGGAAGCTAAGTACATAGCTATGAATGCATGTGCAAAGCAATCTCAATTCTTGGCAGCACTCTTAAGAGAGATGGACTGTGCAAGGCTGGTAGGAGAATGCCCATTCCAGCCAACTGTTAAAGCCCATCCTAACATAGTGAAAGAGCTGAGGCCAGTGCAAATCATGGGAGACAATTAGGCAGCCTTGACCCTTGTCAAGGATGCACATACCTATGAGAGATCCAAACACATTGATATTGCATACAACTATGTCAGGCATCTCTAGTAGCAAAGGAAGGTTGCAGTAGAATATGTTCCAACAAAAGAGATGGTTGCTAATGGCCTGACCAAACCAAAGAATGGGCCACAGTTTCAGGAGTTTGTAAGACAACTCCAACTTGCATAAGGAAAGGCAAAAGATTCCTGCCCCAACTGTAGATTGAACCCTAGACCTTGGGAACGCAAAAATCAAAGGGGATTGAAAGTGAACGTTGTCCACTTCAAGCCCCCAAACCAAGCCCAGGAGTTGCACCATGGAAGAAGTGGCTTGCCACTCTTGATGAGTAATCAGAATCTGGGAATCCATATATGGTTCAAAAGGGAGCCTAGGCAAAAGAGCAAAAGGCACTGAATTCCACCCTACTCTGGCAGGGCGAATTCAATGCAGCACCAGGCCAAGGAGTTGAACCAAGATGGATTGGGTACACAGCTCCAACCATGTGACCACAGCACCTGATGACTCATCATGATTTGGGGATGGATTTAAATGCAGGCAGAAGACTATCTGGCCTAAGTAGGAGTGTTAGAAAGTGCAGTCTAGTTAGACATTCTGAGGGACACTTTGGGGATCAGGATCAGGTGACTTAGGTCATGTGACATTAGGTCACATGACTCAGCTGATGCCCATCTTAGGAGTGAGATGCAACCTATAACTAACTAACACAATCAACTCGGTTGGTTCCTACTTATCGCCTCTACTTCTACTGCGTATTATACCTATAATACGAGCCTGTCCGACGCCCCCGCACGACACTATCTAGAGTTATTAATAATATAGTTATAATAGTTCTATACTCTCTTACTTTCTACGCTCTCTACTTAGCTTTATTCTATATAAAGAATCGATATCTAATTACTAATAGTAATATCTAGGCGCTTACTAAAGTCCTTATCTAGATTAAAACTAAAGCTATAGATCTAGATATCCTTATAGACCTATCGAGTACTATCGATTATAGACTTATTAGCTATCGAGTAAGAGAAAGAGTATATCTCTACTACTTAGTTTAATATATCTTCTATATTATTAATAGAAAAAAAACATGCACGACGGCGACGACGAGCACCAGAGGCCGCCTCAGGGCAGCCAGACGTACAGACCACGACAAGAGCAGACCCGTGAGGGCGCTGACGGAGGGAGGGGCGGTCAACCACGTCCTCCGCCAGCACTCCCGCGGGCGAGCCAACCGGGCGCGACGACGCGCCCGGACAACTACCACACCAGAGCCAAACTGACAACGAATATACAGAAGGACCTAACCCACAGATTGAACCGAGCTAGAGAGGTCCTCGAGACCGAACCCTCCCAAACCCGGGAGGCCCTCCTCCATGCCCTCCGAGACGCGTGCGAAACCGCGTCTATCCTCCTCCTCCGCTCCCACGAGAGCAACCACATCGAGACGCTCACCCGAGAGGTAAGCAAACTGACCCAGGGAGGCCAACGAGCCCCCAATACAACCACCACACCGAACGACACCGGGCGCAGCACCACCTCAATTCCGGAACCTGTAGTCAGTCACGTGATTACAGCATACATACCTGAAGGAGAGGAACGGGATGCAGCCCGAAAGAAGACATTCGCAGAGATTGCGGCTGGCCTTAGGGAGGCTGGAGCCGACGTCGCTGGGATCCGGAAGTCCAAGTCCGGAGAAATCAGAGTGTTCGCGTCGAGCGCGGATAGTCTGGAAAAGATGAAGAAAGATGGGGAGTGGGTGAAGGTTCTAGGAAAGAAGGCGGTAGTGCGGACACCTAAACACCAAATGCTAGTGCACGCGGTACCGATACAGGGCGCAGAAACACCCGCCAATAAGATCGCAGAAACGATCGAGAAAGACAACCACCGACTTCACCCAGGGATAAAGGTCAGCCAAGCCTTCTTCTATAAAGGAAAGGCTAGGAGAACTGGCCAACGATCCACCAGCGTCATTATAGAGGTAGAAAACTTCGACATCGCTAGAAGCATCTACAAGCGCGGGCTGTCATATGAGGGCACGATCCTGTGCGCAGAGCCACACTCTACTAAGTGCCGACCGGTACAGTGCAGGAACTGCTACCAGTGGGGACACGTTGAAAAACACTGCAAATCTCCGACTAGATGCGGAAGATGCGCAGGGCGACATAAGGAAGCGGGGTGCACAGCAACACAAACGAAATGCGCCAACTGCGGAGGCCCACACGCCCCATGGCGAGCGGAGTGCGGTATTACACAAGTATGGAAGGAGAGGACGCACAGGGAGCGAGCGGCACTATGTGGACTGTTCGAAGCAGGCAACGCGAAGGGTCAGGCACGGCCGACCACAAACGGCCCCCCGGAAGCACTACGCACAACGGGACAGAAGCGGCCGAGAGTAGAATCCCCTCCGCCGTCAACACCACTAGCGCTGGCCCAAATGCAACGGACACTACGACCATCTGAGCCTGTAATGGGCCCACCGGTGCAGAGACGAGGCCCAGGACGACCACGTCTGTCGGACGTCTCTAGAACACCGAGGAGCCGCAGCCAAAGCCAGATCACGACCTTCGGCAAGAGACAGGAGGAGCCGGAGACGGAAACTACAATAGTATCCAGCGCACCCGAACGAAACGACACCTACATGGAAGAAGATGACGAGTAAAGACACGCAGACCCTTACCATCGTACAGTACAACACGAACCACAGCCGCGAAAAGGTCATGCTGCCGTTCCTACAGGCGCTCGACCCTAAAACCCACCAGATTATCGCTATCCAAGAACCGTGGATAAACCCAAGAACGAGCCTAACAGTTCAAGCGCCAGGATACTACTGCGTCCAATCAAATACAGGAATAGCCCGCACGTGCACATACGTATCGAAAGACATTCCGCCGCAGAAATGGCGGCCAGAACGAACTGAAGACGACATCGTAGCGATTACGGTCGACACCGGAAGAGGCCCTATTCGGATCATAAACTGCTATAACCCACCCCAGCCGATAAACGAGACAAACGCCGGCACGCTCACACAGCTCGACGACTGTCTCCTAGACATTGGTAGCCATATAGTCGTCGGGGACTTCAACCTTCACCATGCTCAGTGGTCCGGAAACAATAGCCGCCCCCACAAAATGGCGGACCAGCTAATCCAGATAATGGATGGCAAACATATCGAACTCGCTACGCCCCAAGGCCTAGTCACCTGGGAATCACCGAGGAGCAAACAAACCCTCGACCTTTGCTGGATAAGCAGAGACATATCGAGGAGAATCATACAATGCCGCGAAGCTAAAGAGCTGGACGCAGGTTCCGACCACCAGCCTGTCCTTACCGAACTTATCGCTACAACGGCGACGGCGGAACGGCCGGGTCGCCCACAGTGGAAGAAAGCCGACTGGATCACGATAGGGAACGCTATCCTGGAAGCAACAAACTCAATCCCGAACCACACCCTACAGACGAGAGAACAGATCGACGAGGCCGTAGCGAACCTCCAGGCCACCGTCCAGACTGCCCTACGGGAGAATATACCAACAGCGCGACCATCACCGTACGCGAGCATCCGGTGGACCCAGGAGTGCACCGACCTTGTAAAACAGGCTCGGAGGGCAAAACGAGAATGGCGGAAGACAGGGCTGCTCGACGACTACGTCGCATACCGGAAGGTCGAGAACCGGAAGAAACGCCAAATCCGCAAGGACACAACAATCGCATGGCGCAACACAGTACAGGACGTAATGGCCGACCCGAACAAATTCTGGAAGCTTACGCGTTGGGCGAAACAACCTAAAGAGAATACACTCCCGCAATTCCCAGCGATCCGCGCAGCTAATGGAACACTACAAACTACCGAGGAGGGAAGGCAGAGGCCCTAGCGGCGCACTTCTTCCCACCCCCAGTAATAGCGGACCTAAGCGACATTACGGACGAAGGGACACAGGCCGAGCTGCTGCCAATAGAACCGACAGTATTAGAAGAGGACGTCAAGAAGGCGATCAAACGCCTTCCCCGGAACAAGGCCCCAGGGCCGGACGAGATACCGAACGAAGCACTCAAGGAATGCGCCGACGTACTAGCACCCCCTAAGCAACATATTCACCGCCTGCCTACGCCTAGGATACCACCCAACCAGGTGGCGAAGCTCGATAACGGTAGTGCTCCGAAAGCCCCAGAAGCCCGACTACACACAACCTAAAGCATATCGACCAATAGCACTTCTGAACACTATGGCCAAACTGCTCGAGGCTATCGTAGCAAGGCGAATGTCCGAGCTCGCAGAAGAACGCAAACTCCTACCAGAAACCCAAATGGGAGCCAGACCCGGAAGGTCGACGCTATCGGCGCTAGAATCACTTGTCGAACAGGTCCGTACCGCGTGGGGCCAAGGGAACAACAAGGTGGTATCCATGCTCTGCCTCGACATCTCTGGAGCATTCGACAAGGTCTCCCACGAACGACTACTATACATCCTCCAGTGCAAGGGCTTCCCGCAATGGACAAGAAACTTCATCGAATCGTTCCTAAAGAACCGCACGACAAGCATCCGCATTGGGGGATTTACTAGCCCCGAACGCCCGACAGAGACAGGCATCCCGCAGGGGTCGACGATCTCACCGATCCTGTTCCTATTCTTCGCATCTGGCCTCCTACCCGAACTGGAAAGCGAAGATACATCGGCAATCGGATTTGTAGATGACACAAACATACTCGCATTCGGCGAAACGACGGAAGGCAACTGTAAGAGGCTGGAACGGGCACACGAGAAGTGTGTAGAGTGGGCAGCGAGACACGGGGCGAAGTTCGCCCCAGAAAAGTACCAACTAATCCACTTTACCCGTACCCGCACACGTAAACGCGAACGACACAACAGAAAGGCACGTACCCGAATCCCCGGCTTCGAGGGCGCCCCAGCAGAGTCGCTCCGGTTCCTCGGGGTCCAAGTGGATTCCAAGCTCAACTGGAAGGCCAACTTGAAGGCGGCAAAAGCAAAAGGGGAACACATAACACAGGCGCTCCGGAGCCTTACGCAGTCCACCTGGGGAGCCGGTCTCCTCCGAACGAGACAGATATACACGACCATAATCAGGCCAGCTCTCACATACGGGTGCCAAATCTGGGCCCCGCAAGCAGGAAACGGCATAAACAGCATTGCTAAAGTGCAACACGCTAACCTCCGGCAGATCGTTGGGGCGTACAGAACTACCCCCACGATTGCACTCCACAAAGAAGCAGGGATTCCCCCCTTAAAGAATACACAGACGCAATGGCGGCCGAGTATTCAACCAAGTCGAACATGACAGAGGCGACTAAGGAAATACGGCGGCGGTGCCAGAAGATCCAAGCCCGCCTTAGATACAGAACAGCCCAATGCACGCCGTACACGCTTCAAAGGGATAGAATCCTAGCACAGCAGGAGGACGCACAAAGAGACAAGAGCACTAAGTTCCCCCGGTGGGAGAAGACCTGGGAAACGACTGCAAGGGAAAAAAGGGCACAGTCTAGCAAACACCCGCCAACATGGTGGGCGCAGGGACGAAACGACAAGGCGCGTCACCGCCTACACAAGGGACTTTCAAGACCTGAAAGCACGATATCTACGCTCTTACGAACGGAGCACATCGGATTGAAGGCATACCTCTACAGGAGAAAGGTCCCAGGAATTACGAGCGGAGCCTGCGAATGCGGTGAGCTACAGCAAACAGGCAAGCACATACTACTCTTCTGCCCTCGCACGGCGAAGGGCAGGCAGGAAATGTTCCAGAAGATCGGAAGCACAGCGTACCGCGACATTCTAACAAGCACGAGGGGTATGAAAATTGCAGCGAGATATATACTCCAGACGGGAATCCTAGAACAATTCAGGCTTATACAGGAGCAGGAGGAGAGACAAAAGGCGAGAGAAAGGAGGCGAAGTGAGGACGGACGTACACCGGAGGAGGAGTAGGTCCCGAGGACCGCCGAAAACAAAGGCGGTACTGCCGAGAAGGAGCACAATACACCATGGGCGCAGTGACGCGCGCCACACATCGCAGAGAAGGGGTTTTCGTCCGGAGAGGTTTCGCCCTACGTAACTAGTATAGATAGCCTGCGTGGACCTAGATAGGAACCGGTTTAGGAATACAAGACTTTATCTATCTATCTATATTATTAATAGTTAGCTATAGAAATTAGTTATAGCTACTAGTATTAGAGAAATCGATTTCGAAGCTAGTAATAACTAAAAAGTATATAGTAAAGTCGAATTTCTCGAAGATCTTCTCTATCTACTCTAGAAATAGTATCTATATTATATAGTCGATATAGTATAGGCTAGTTAGTATACGCTTATCGTTACTCGCAATCTTATCTAGAATAGTACGAAGCTTTAATAGTTCGTCTAGTTTTAGTATTAACTACTTAAGGCCTATTAGTAGTAGTCTAGAGTTAGTACTAATAATAATAGAGGTTATATTTACTATTTTCTTACTATTACTAATAGTCGTAGAGGGCTTCTTACCTACCTACTTAACTAGATTATGTTGGAAAGTGCAGTCCAGTTAGACATTCTGAGGGACACTTTGGGGATCAGGATCAGGTGACTTAGGTCATGTGACATTAGGTCACATGACTCAGCTGATGCCCATCTCAGGAGTGAGATGCAACCTATAACTAACTAACACAATCAACTCGGTTGGTTCCTACTTATCGCCTCTACTTCTACTGCGTATTATACCTACAATACGAGCCTGTCCGACGCCCCCGCACGACAGGTTATGAGCCCGGGTTTGCAGAGAGGCCCTAAGTAGAAAGAGTTAGCCTTCTCATCCTCAAAGTGACACCTGTCACCTCTTGCAGGACCTGCAGTATCAACCGGACAGAGAAGCAGGAAAAGAGCACAAGGGAGACTGGAGGCATATCCCATCTGCACTGCCTAGAAGCTTTGGAAGATCCTGGTTGCCAACCAGAAGTTCCCAAAGGGCAGGTAAGACAGAGAAAAGCCTAGTAAGGCACACTCTGCTTTGAAAGAGAGGCATACCAAAGGAGTGTAAAGAGGAAAGGATCAGTCTTGGACTGCAGCACCCAAAAGGATAAGACTAGGCCCAAGCACCAAGTACTGCCAATACCTCAGAACTGGCTAGTAGTGCCCTTCTGAGAAGGTGGATCTTTTGGAGGTTCTCCACCCAAGAACCTAACCAACTCCCCTAAGAGAGAAGAGTCCTTGGACACCTCAGCTGAGAGAGAAGAGTCTCAGCAACCAGGGAAGGCAGAAATCCAGAAGCTGCCAATCAGATTGAAAGAGCCTGTGTTTTCTGGAGTTGGATTTGTTTGTTTGATTTTGCAGTAATGGATTCAGAGAGTGGATACAAGGCAAAGAAGGGAGCTGCACCAGTCTTGACAAGAGAAAACTGGGAGCTGTGGTTCAGCCTAATAGAGTTGCACCTCATCAGCAAGGACTTGCATTGGATTATTACCAAGGGAAAGGCACCAATTGTAGAGGATGGGACACCAAGTTCATCAAAGTCATCATCACCATTCCCCACCCTTGAGGAGTCAGAGTTTGGTCCAAGATGGACAAAGGCAAATGCAGAGGCAAAGTATGAAATGCTGATTTGCCTCAGCAAGGATGATCAGAGCCTAGCTCTAGCAGAAGCAAAGGCCAAGAACATCTGGGACAAGCTTAAGACAAAATATGGGAAGACTCAGAAAGCTAATGCAATGAAGCTTGTTGAGGAGTATACCTCATTCAAGATGCAAGGGGACATGACAATTAGAGAAGCATGGGAGCATCTAACAAAACTTGGGAGAAGGATAGCTGAAGTGGACTCAAATTACAAGTTCTACCAAGAACCCAGGACCAGACTTGACCACCTGCTACACTCCTTGCCTATGGAGTATAGAAGCATAAGGCAGATTGTTCAGATGCAAGAAGACCCTGACCATGAACAAGTCCTCCAATATCTTGAAGCAGAGGAAGCAATCTTGCATGGTAATAGCCAGGAAACAGGAATGTTTGCCAAGGGAAGAGGGATCCAAGGCACAATGCTAAAATGTTACCTGTGTGACCAGGAGCATTTTGGAGGTGTTGCCAAGTGTCCACACCTTGACAAAGCCAAGAGAACTGTCAACCCAAGACAGAGCAGCAGGGTGGAGAAGAGAAGATCACCACCCAGAGAGAGCACCTTCAGGAGGAGGTCTTCACCAGACAAAGAAGCACTGAAAGAAATGGTGAAGAAACTCAGCCTGGAAGTCCAGTCCCTCAGGAAGAGACAAAACCTGAGGAAACCCTTCAAGAAGGCCCATGCTGCCCAAGAAGAGGCAGGACCTTCTGCAGGAGGATCTGAAACATCGGACCATCCCTCAGAGGAGGATGATGTGGAAGAGACAGGCCACTCAGCAGTGGAAGCAAAAGGCAAGTCAAGACCATCATACTGGCTGGTTGACACTGGTGCTTCCTCCCACATGACTGACCAAGAATCACTCTTCAGGAAACTGAAGCCCCTCCAAGGGAAGAAGTGGATCAAGGTTGGTGGAGGCTTTATCAGAGCAACACATGTGGGAGATGCTGTAATGAGTGCAAGCCTGGGAGATCCTGGAGTTCTGAAGGATGTGCTGTTTGTACCTGGTCTTGGAGTTAATCTTGTTTCTGTCAGCCAACTTTGCAGGCAGTTTGGTCTCAAACTGCCAGACTTTTCACTTAATTCACCCTCTGGAAAACCTCTTTTCCAGACAAAGATGATAGGAGGAGTTCCCTTTATTAATGAGATAGGGAGTGCATTCCATGAGATGTCTGCAATGGCATGCACTGCACAGGGAACTATTCAACAACCCTATGCCTTTGAAGCCCAAGAGAAGTCCCAAGAACAGTGGGAGCTCTGGCATAGGAGACTTGCACATTTTGGAGAGGGTCTTCTCAGAAACCTGCACAAGGTATCTGACTTGAAGGCTCAGATTCCTATTCCGAAGGAACACCAACCTTGCAGGGTATGTTCCTTGGCAAAGATGAAGAAACATAGAGGAAAAGAAACTGAGAGGAAGCCTCAAAGGCTGTCTCTTGTTTCTGTTGATGTCTGTGGTCCTTTGCCTGTCTCAAGACTAGGATACAAATGGTGGCTTGAGATTGTTGACAACTTCTCAAGAAAGAAATGGACTTTCCCAATGAAGTCCAGAGAAGATGCACCAAGTATCCTCAGAGACTGGAAGGTGAAAGCTGAGCTGCAATCAGGGAATCCCCTCCAGATTGTAAGGAGTGATGGAGCAAGAGAGCTTCTTGCTGTGCTGAAGCAGTGGGAGAAGGAATATGGAATCTCCTTCCACACAACTGAGGCATACAACTCTATCCAGAATGGAGTAGTTGAGAGGTCAATCCAAACCTCTGAAGACCATGTGAGAGCAATGCTGGAGGATGCTCACATGCCCATTGAATTCTGGCCAGAAGCCTTGGCAGCCTGCATGGTTGTCAGAAATTCTCTTCCTAATGGCCCAGAAATTGATGGATTCAAAGTGTCACCTGAGGAAGCCTTTTCAGGCATCCAACCCTCTGTGTCACACTTCAGAGTCTGGGGTTGCAAAGCAGTGGTCTACATGGATCCCAAGTCCCAGCCAGCTGGGATGAGATCAGACAAACTAATGAACAGAGGCAAAGATGCTGTGTTTATTGGGTATGTCCCTAACACTGCCAAAATGTGGCTCTTCTGGGAGCCTGACATGAGGGCTATCAAGGCCCACAACACTGCAACTTGGTTTGAGCATGAGAAAGGAGGAGATATGGAGCTGAATGTTCCCAAGCTCAATCAAGCAAGCAGTGCACCTGTCAGAAACCCAGTTGGCAGACCTCCAAAGAAGCCAACAGCAGTTGCACCCTCTGCAGCTGCTGCACCTGCAGCCATGGCAACCAAACCTGCAGGTCCCAGCCAAACACTCTTTGTGCAGTTGCCACCTCCACCAAAGGACAAGGAGGAGTACCAGAGGATGGAGGATCCAGAAGAAGAAAACTCTGGGGAACTACAACCCCAGCAGGAGAAAAGTGGAACCACTGAACCACCTGAGTCAAGCCAGGAAATCAATGGACAAGCCAGTCCTGGCACTAGTGGGAGACTGCATCCCAAAGCAAAAGGATCAACTGTTGCACAGCAGGACCCACAAGGACACAGGGATCAGGAGGGGAACCAAGACCAGACCCATGGCCAAAAGAGAAGGAGATCTGTCTCAGATGAAGGACCAGGCCCAGAGCCAAAAGCTCACAGCATGGTTACAAGACAAGTGCTTCAGAAGAGACAGAGAGAACATGGACAGGAGGAGGAGCCAAGTGCCAAGCATCACAGGGCATTCCTCAGCCAAGTCCAAGGCCAAGAATGGGAGTGGATTTGGGAAGCCCTGTCAGAGGTTCAAGAGTCTGCATTTGCAGCAATTGCCCCTCAAATCTCTGCACAGAGACAAGAGGTGCCTATTCCAAAGTCCTACAAGGAGGCAATTCAGGATCCCAAATGGGGACATATGTGGGAAGATGCAGTCCAAAAGGAACTGACTGCATTAAGAAGCAACAACACCTGGACAGAGGTTGTTCCACCCAAAGGAGCAAACCTTGTCACATCCAAGTGGGTGTTTGATGTGAAGAGATCAATCAGTGGAGCCATTGAGAAATTCAAGGCAAGACTGGTTGCAAGAGGTTTCTCTCAGAAATTTGGAGTTGACTTCCAGGAGACCTTTGCACCAACAGTCAGGCATAATACCTTAAGGGTGTTTATGGCTGTGGTTTGTGAGAAGGATCTGGAACTTCACCAAGTGGATGTGAACAATGCATTCACTGAGAGCAAGCTTCAGGAAGAAATCTTCATAATCCCACCTCCAGGAGTTGAGATTCCACCTAACATGGTCCTGCAGATTCTGAGAAGCTTGTATGGACTAAAGCAAGCAGCAAGAGACTGGAACAAACTCTGTGTCTCAAAGTTGAAACAGATTGGGTTCACACAATCAGAGGTGGACCCATGCCTTCTTATCCACAGAGAAAGGAACATCTTGATCCTGACACATGTGGATGATATTCCTATTGCAGCACCAAAGCTGGAAGATGTGCTTTGGTTCAAGGAACAGCTGGGCAAGGTGTTCAAGATCAAAGATCTTGGAGAACCAGAGAAGATCCTTGGGATGAGGTTAACAAGAGACAGACAAGCTGGAACTTTGAAGCTTGATCAAGAACACTTTATCCAGGAGAACCTTGCAAAGCTGGGAATGACCAAGGAGATGGCCAACCCAACTCTCTCACCAATGGACAGCTATGACAGTCTGAGACCAACAGGCTTGTATGATGAGAGGGGGAACAGGACAGAGTACCAAAGCCAAACTGGTACCTGGATGTGGCCCATGGTTATGACAAGACCAGACATTGCTTTCTCTCTTGGAAGGCTGAGCTCATATGTCTCAGACCCAGCTAAGAGACACTTGCAAGCTCTGAAGAAACTGGCCAGGTACCTGAGATCATCCCAAGACTTGGGACTGATGTTCAGAAGAAATGGAGGAAAGCTGATAGGGTATTCAGACTCTGACTATGCAATGGACAAAGCAGACAGAGTCTCAATCCTTGGAAGCATCTTCTTCCTTTGTGGAGCCCCAGTTTCTTGGATGAGCAGAAAGCAGAAGTCTGTTGCAACATCAACAATGGAAGCTGAGTACATGGCTATGAATGCATGTGCAAAGCAATCTCAATTCTTGGCAGCACTCTTGAGAGAGATGGACTGTGCAAGGCTGGTGGGAGAATGCCCATTCCAGCCAACTGTCAAAGCCCATCCTGACACAGTGAAAGAGCTGAGGCCAGTGCAAATCATGGGAGACAATCAGGCAGCCTTGACCCTTGTCAAGGATGCACATACCCATGAGAGATCCAAACACATTGATATTGCATACAACCATGTCAGGCATCTCTGGTGGCAAAGGAAGGTTGCAGTGGAATATGTTCCAACAAAAGAGATGGTTGCTGATGGCCTGACCAAACCAAAGAATGGGCCACAGTTTCAGGAGTTTGTAAGACAACTCCAACTTGCATAAGGAAAGGCAAAGATTCCTGCCCCAACTGTGGATTGAACCCTAGACCTTGGGAACGCAAAAATCAAAGGGGATTGAAAGTGAACGTTGTCCACTTCAAGCCCCCAAACCAAGCCCAGGAGTTGCACCATGGAAGAAGTGGCTTGCCACTCTTGATGAGTAATCAGAATCTGGGAATCCATATATGGTTCAAAAGGGAGCCTAGGCAAAAGAGCAAAAGGCACTGAATTCCACCCTACTCTGGCAGGGCGAATTCAATGCAGCACCAGGCCAAGGAGTTGAACCAAGATGGATTGGGTACACAGCTCCAACCATGTGACCACAGCACCTGATGACTCATCATGATTTGGGGATGGATTTAAATGCAGGCAGAAGACCATCTGGCCTGAGTGGGAGTGTTGGAAAGTGCAGTCCAGTTAGACATTCTGAGGGACACTTTGGGGATCAGGATCAGGTGACTTAGGTCATGTGACATTAGGTCACATGACTCAGCTGATGCCCATCTCAGGAGTGAGATGCAACCTATAACTAACTAACACAATCAACTCGGTTGGTTCCTACTTATCGCCTCTACTTCTACTGCGTATTATACCTACAATACGAGCCTGTCCGACGCCCCCGCACGACAGATTATTCTAATAAATAAAAGCCTATCTATAGTCTTAAAGTAACTTAGCTTTTATAAGCTAGGCCTTTATATTACTCTCTATCTCTCTCTAAACTATATAGTAGCCTATAGATATACTCTAGTTAGCTAGTATATCTACTACTAGACGAATAACGCTAGAATTAATAAGTATAATACCTATCGACTTTATAAACTATATAGAGTTCTTAAGAGTAACTAAGTATACTACCTACTAGGTTAAGGCTCTAATATACTTATATATATAACCGCGCTTATCTTTCTCGGCTAGTAGCTAATATCCTTTAGCTATTCTTTTCTCTAAGACTCTTTAGTTAAGAAGTAGCCTAGTAAGGAGGCTATACTATTAGAGAGTATTCTTCTAAATAACTCGATCTATATCTACTAGCTTATAATTCTTTATACTATTCTCTAGATAGTATATAGAAAAGAAGAGTATAATACCGACTAAGCCTCGGATCTTACTATATAGTACTATACTTAGTAAAAATAAGCGCGACGACGAGAGAACTACTAGGCAGGAGAGGCCTCGAGGCCTCTTAATACGCTACTATCTACCTCTAGCGATAGCAAAATATTAATAAGAGCAGAGAGCGCCCGAGGGATAGAGGCTAGTAACCTCTAACCTAAGGGCACTCTTAGGAGCCCTAGCAACTACCTACTAGCTCCTAGGGCTAACAAACTACCTAAGAGAAATAGATAGTAAGTAAAACTATCTAAAAGAATATACTTAAACTCGCTATAGATATCTAAGAAGCCCTAGACTCTTACTAGGCCTAAACTCCCTCCTCCCTCCTCCCTCTCCTCTAGAGAGCCTAATAGGCTCTCCTCTACTAGGCCTACTACTAGGCTATCGACAATACTCTCTCTACTATCTAGAGGGACCTCTAGAAGCAGCAGCTAGCTGCTACTTCTACTACTATAATATAGGCCTAAAAAGCCTAAATTTAACCTATAATACTAAGGCTGCCTCTATAGCCTTAGGTATCTAACTAGATAGTAACTATTAGAATAGAGAACCTAGAAGAAAGAGAAGCGGTAAAGAAATAAACAAATAAAGAGATTAGGAAGCAGATTAGAGCCTAAAAGGTAGTAGTAGTATAGAAACTACTAAGTAGAGACATTAGAGTAGTAACCTACTTAGAGTATATTAAAGTAAAGATAGAGGAAGACTCGGCTTAGCTAAAGGAATTATAGCCTTAGGCTATAGTATCTAAACTAATATATAGGGTAGTAGTATATAGAGTAAGAGCAGGATAGTAGCTAGAGAATAAGGCTAGCTAGAGAAAGATAGAAGAGGAGAATCTAAGATAGATGTTACGTCCTGCCTGTCCGTCGGCAGCCTAACCCTAATCTAATATAGGGTTGGCCTAGGAAGTGTCGATCCTCGCAATGTCCTCGTAGTATATTAGAGAAGGTCCTAAAAGGTTTGTAATATAACCCTAAGAGAGTTGTATTAAGTTGAGCACGAGGCTCCTATCTACTCGGTAGAGAGCGTCGTCTATATAGTGTTATGTCCTGGCGCATCCCACAGCTTCTCCCGCCCTGTCGCTCTGTCCGCTCTGTCGCTCTGTCCGCTCTGTCGCTCTGTCCGCTCTGTCGGGAGAGAGCAGAGAGCGCTCTGTTGTCACGTGACTACCCGGGCAGGCGAGTGGCTGTGGGCTTCTTTTAGTGTTCGCGGCACGATCCGTAACACCATCCCCCTTCTAGCCTAGCTTCGTCCCGAAGCTTACAAAGTAAACCCCGTTTCCATGTTCGTCATCCAACGATGTCTTTCCTTCCTCCCACTCCATCTTTCTTCGCAGGCAAACCCAAGCGCAAGAAACTAGGAGCCTCCACCATTCGTCGCGAGCATCAAGCCGATAAGATCGACGCCCTTGGGAAAGAAATGGTGCAAAAATGCAGTCGGTGTGTTCGCGAGAACATCTCTTGCCGTGTTCACATGTCGTCTGGAAAGTGCAGTGCCTGTGTTCGCGCAAACTGCAGAGAGTGTGATATCTCGATTTCTGAGGGCGACTGGATCCGTCTGCGGAAGCAACGCGCAGCTCTTGAGGAAAAGATGACTCGTCATCTTGCCCGCATGCGTGAGCTCCGAGAAACCCTCCAGAAACTCCAAGAGGAGGAAGCCAAGGCGTGGGAGAAGAAGTCCCGTCTCCAGAAAGAGATGGACCTCCTTGAGACCCGCGAGGCAGAGGCGCTCAAGGTTGACGACGCCGCCATAGCTGCCGCGGAGGAGAGTGACTCTTTCGCCGCTCCCGAGCTCCCTCAGGATCTGGTTCCGATTCTTCCCTGGTCCAACATGGAGGAAGTGCCGGAAGAATTCTGGTCGGAAGTCTGCTTTGATCCTATACCGTTCGTCCTTTGTTCCGTTGTCCGTTATCGTCGTGCTGATCTCTTTTGCCTAGGTCATCGAACCAAGAGACCGCGGTTCGATGAGCCCTTCGGGGTCGTCTCTCCGAACTAGTCGGATTTCGAGGAGTTCTCCTCGCATTCCCGGTATGCTGTTGTCCGAGCCATGGTGTTCACTTCACGGCTGACCTTGTTCTTCTTTCTGCAGTTCCGCGCGTAGTGGCCTTCCTTGCCACACTCGTAGCAGGTGAAGCCTTTGCTCTTCAGCTTCCTTCCTCGCGTACGTTCGGTAGCATCCAACTCCATTGGATCTCCGTAATTAGGGTCCTGACTTCTGGCCTTAAAGCCCCCTCCTCCGCCTCGAGCGGGTATCCGGTGTCCAGGCTGTACGATTCGGTCGTATCTCAGCTCCTGGAGTCTCTCGTCGATTTCCTTTGCTGCTTTGATCATTGCACCGAGCGTGGTCATGCTGGAGTTTCGGGATAATTCGGCCTTGACTAAATCCTTCAGTCCCAGGTAAAACTGCGAACGATAGGCAGCGTCGTTCCACTCGAGATCGGCCTGGTATCCTTGGAATTCTGACGCATAGGCGGCGACAGAAGTGGTTTGTCGGAGTTGTCGGATATGGCGATCGGCGTGTGCCTCTTCGTTGGGTATCCCGTATAGATCATTAAGTTTTTCTTCGAACTTGTCGTAGCTGTGGAAGATTCTTCTGGTTTCCGTTTCTGGTTCATCATCTGAATTCTAGCAGACGAGCCAGTTCTTCAGGTATGCTCGGAATCCTCTGGCGGCTCTTCCTCGTAGGAAGGATGCGGCATACAAGACCTTGTCGGCCTCGCTATGAAACTGGTGCGCGTTGAAGTGGAGGTACAGCTGAACCTGCAGCTGGAAGTTCTCCAACTTCTCCTTAGTCCCGTCGAACGTCTCCGGCGTAGATATCTTAGGTGCGTGGGTTGACTCGTATGAGCCCGCTGTGCTCATAGTGGGAGTCGATTGTTTCCCGCTTCCGTTAATCGACATGTTGCTCATTCGTTCCGTGATTCCAGTCGATAGCTGTTGTCGTAATGGACTTCTTGTGTCGGCAACGTCCTAAGTCTTTCTTGACATTAATCGATAGCGCTTCCCTTCGGCTTTTGGTGCTCAAAGTTGTTACGTCCTGCCTGTCCGTCGGCAGCCTAACCCTAATCTGATATGGGGTTGGCCTGGGAAGTGTCGATCCTCGCAATGTCCTCGTGGTATATTAGAGAAGGTCCTAAAAGGTTTGTAACATAACCCTAAGAGAGTTGTATTAAGTTGAGCACGAGGCTCCTATCTACTCGGTAGAGAGCGTCGTCTATATAGTGTTATGTCCTGGCGCATCCCACAGCTTCTCCCGCCCTGTCGCTCTGTCCGCTCTGTCGCTCTGTCCGCTCTGTCGCTCTGTCCGCTCTGTCGCTCTGTCCGCTCTGTCGGGAGAGAGCAGAGAGCGCTCTGTTGTCACGTGACTACCCGGGCAGGCGAGTGGCTGTGGGCTTCTTTTAGTGTTCGCGGCACGATCCGTAACAATAGATTCTAAACCTTAGGATTAAATAAGTAGTCTAGCTAAAAGCCTAATAGCTAGGAAGAGGCAATAACACTCCTTAGCTATTATTATAGTATATAGTAAGAAGCAAGCAAGGGAGATTATTAAGAAAGGCCTCCTATATATAGGTACTATCCTTATAGTAGAGCTATACTACCCTAAATAGAGGGTAATCTAGTGCCTTAAGTACTACTAGTTTAGATATATCTCCCTATACTATAAGGAAACTAAGACTATCTATAGGAAGTATATAGGTTCCTATAGAATAGTAGACTATATATTAATATTAAATAAATATAGTAACTATAAGGGAACCTACCTAACCTAGTCTATTAGGTATAAAGTTAAGTAGGTAGCTAAGGCAAAGGCCTAGGTATTCTCCTACTTCTTTACTAAAAGATAGGAAGAACCTAAGGCCCTAGCTATATAAAGCGAATAGATATAGGTATATAATAAGAAGAGGAAAGGGACCTAGCTCGAGCTAACTCTAGGAGAAGCTAAGATATAGAGAATAGTAAGCAGACTAGGGAGGCTAAGAGGCAGTATAGCTATAGCAAAAGCAGAGGAGAGATAAGCAAACAAAATTAGATTCCTATAGAGCTCCCGAGTAGATAATAGCTCCTAAGAGGACTATAATATCGCAATATTAGAGCTAACTCCCTAGCTAACTAGCAATAAATAGTTACAACCTAACTATCTACTAATATAATATTAACTATAGCCTAACTATATAAAGAATCCTAGTATAAGAAGCAGACCTAAAGATAACCTAAGTTATTATACTCTAGGAGCCTTAGACAAACTCCTAAAATAGGAGAACTATCTTATAAGGATACTACCTAATCCTCCCTACTACTAGGTACCTAAGAGTAGCTATACTAGTCTCTAACTAACTAGATAATACTATATAGAAACTAGTATACTACTAGATAGGAGACCTTATCTCGGTAGAGATCTAAACTAGCCTCGGGATAGTAGCAATATATAACTACTATAACCTAAGTAGACTAACCTCCTACTCCTAAGTAGGAACACTCTAAGAGATAGAGACCGCTCTAGAGTAAAGTAGGAGCCTAGACTATACCTAGCAGATCCTACTAGGAGACTTTAACCTCTACTACCTAAGATAGGGAGCTAACTTAGCCTATATACTATATAAGATAGCAGACAAGCTGCTAGAAATAATAGTAGAAGCTAGGATATAATAAGTCCTAGAGCTAGGTATAGTAATATAGGAAAGGCAGGGAGCTAGCTACTAGATACTAGACCTAGTATTTACAACTACCTAACTCTAGCAAAATATACTTACCTATAAGGTAGTACTAGAGAGGGCAAATAGGTTAGACTATATCCCTATTATTACAACTATTAGTAATATAACTCCTACTCTAAAGTAAAGCTACTCTAGGCTCTAATAGAAAAGGGCTAACTAGGAAGAGGTATAATAAACTCTCTAAGGAAGGCTAGACTAAGCCTAACTCTATACTGCCTCCCTAACTACTAAAGCTAATATAGATAAGATAGCTACCCGGGTGCAAGAGGCAATCTAAGATACTATTATAGTAGTAATCTCTAAAGCTAAGCTCTTAAACTATACTAAGGAAAGCTAGATATCTAAAAGCTAGAGGCTAATTAAGCTTACTAGAAAGACAAGAAAGCAATAGAAGGATACCTAGATAGACTAAGTATACTAAGTATATATTACTATAAGCAAAGCAAGAAATAAGCAAATCTAGAGAGATACTAACTTAGCCTAGAGGAAGGTAGTAAGGGAAGCTATAAACAACCTAAATAGAATATAGAGACTAGCTAAATAGGCAAGAGAAGGGGCTAACTAAGTATACTAGAACCCCTAATTTCTAGAGATATAAGGACCTAACTAAGAGAAAGAGAATACTAATACTAGAAAAGTAAGGATCCTAGCTAACTATTTCTTCCTAATAGAGAAACTAGCTAACCTAACCGACATCCTAGATATATAATACCCTAACCCCTTCTATATAGAGACAGAGGTTCTAGAGGCAGAGGTTAAGTAAGTACTTAGGAAGCTACTAGCTAACAAAGCTCTAGGGCCTAACTAAATCCCTAACCTAGTACTTAAAGAATATAAAGCTACTATTATACTAACTCTTACTAGGTTATTTATAGTATACCTAAAACTAGAGTACTACCTATAACTATTTAAGCACTCTATTATAGTAGTCCTAAGGAAGCCTTAAAAACTAGACTACTCTAAACTAGGAGTATATAGACCTATAGCCCTACTAAATATACTAGCTAAGACACTAGAAGCAATTATTATAAAGAGGATCTCTAAGAAGATAGAGGCTAGGAAGCTCCTCCTAGAATCCTAAATAGGAGCTAGGCTAGGAAGGTCTACTACCTCGGCACTTAACCTTATTACTAAATAAGTTAAAACTATCTAGGCTACTAACCCGAAGGTAGTAGTATCTATACTCTACCTAGATATCTTAGAAGTATTTAATAATATCTCCTATACTAGACTACTATATAACCTTCGACTTAAAGAGTTCTCTAGCTACCTAGTAGGATATATCTAATCCTTCCTCTAAGGCAGAACTACCTACCTAAGGCTTAGAGACTATATAGACTAGCTAAGGCTACAAAATATAGATATCCTCTAAGGCTCTATACTATCTCTAATCCTCTTCCTCTTTTTTATATCTACTCTCCTTCTAACTCTCTAGAAGGGAAGGATAAGAGTAATAGGGTTTATAGATAACTCTAATATTCTAACTTATAGTAATAGTATAGAAGAGAACTATAGGCAGCTAGAAAGATGTTACGGTTACAATAAGGAACGCTGCAGGCGGGCAAGAAAGAGAAAGGCAGGACCAATCGATAAGAAGTTACACCCCGATGATGCAGATCACGTGCACGACCGCCAAGCAGGGAGAATGGTCGAACACGACTAGACGACTATACGACCGGACGACTGGACGTATAGACGGCTAACACAGCCAAGACAGAAGAGTCTCCTTTGTATATAGCAGCGATGAGTATCGCCTCTCTAGATAGTCATCGCGTACAACTCACTGTTCTATCTCACTGATTGGAATTAAGTGACTCTTCCTACTTCGTTGCCTTCCTCTAGACTACCCGACAAGCTCAAACCCCGATCGAGCTTAAGCTTCTGCTTAGTGAGATCTTAGGTCATCAGCCCAGCGCAGATAAACCTAACAGCTTTGTACGCCCTTAAGGATGTCTACCGCAGGAAGCTCCAGGGGAATCCCGCCCCCAGCGAAGCAGGATCCAGCCGCGGCAAGCCAGTTCAAGCCCCAAGACCGACTCCACCGGACGACTCCGACGACGAAGATAGTGGCCCAAGACCGAGAAGTTTCAAACCAGCGAAGCCTGACCACTACTATGGAGATCGAAACAAGTTCGACGATTGGGTCAACCAGATGGACATGTACCTCATGTTCAACCCAGTCCAAGCAACACTCAAGACTGTCTTTGCCAGCACGTACCTCAGGGGTAGTGCTCAGAACTGGATCAAACCCCACCTCAAGGTCTACTTGGACAGCCAGGGAACTCAGGATCCCACCGGCATGTTCAGGGACTATACGACCTTCAAGGTCAAACTCAAGGAGATCTTCGGATCTTCAAACGAGGTAACCCAAGCGATCAGGGTTATCCAGCACCTCAAGCAACGAACTTCGGCGTCCGAGTACGCAGCCAAGTTCGAGGAACACTCTCAGGTGACTGGATGGGACCAACAGGCGTTGATGACGATGTTTAGGCGTGGTCTCAAAGACTCGGTCAAGGACCAGTTGATGAACCACGGAGGAACACTCGACACCCTGAAGGATTTGACCGAAGCGGCTATCGAGATCGACGACCGGCTCTACGAGAGAGCCCTGGAACGCAAGTACGACTCCAAGGTTGGAGGAACGGCCGGGTTCACCCCAGACTATGGAAGGAACCGCGGATACCATTCCAAGCCAAACAACCGGTCCAACAAGCCATACTATGGACCCCAACCCATGGAACTCGACGCGACCCAGAAGGGTCAAAAGATCAAAGGAAAGGGCAAGCCAAAGGGCAAACCCAGAAAGAAACAAGGTGACGATAAGACTTGTTACAACTGTGGCAAACCAGGCCACTTTGCGAGAGATTGTCGTTCCAAGAACATGGTGCAGCGACGATCTTTCAACACGATGCAACGAAAGGAAGAAGGACGAGGGGGTTATTACGACAACAACGCTCCTAGGGAAGTCCGACTTCTAGGCATGATGTCCCGAGTGCCAGATCAAATCCACTGGGAAGGACGTCTCGGACACGGAAGCCTTCACTGGCGATTCTGTTACGATGACGCATGCCGAACACACTACTCTTCCAAGAGGGACGCAGGCTTTTGGCCCTCTGCCCCGCAGAGAGGTACAAGCTCGCCTCCAATCCGACGATACGAGGACGGAAGCAGGCCGTTACCTGTTCCAGAGGAACTTCAAGACGAAGTACCACACCTCAGGCTCGCCGAGGAAAGAGAACCCGACGAATCTTGCTACAACGAAAACGAGGAAAACAACCCTCCTAAATCAGACACATCCGAGGAGGAAGAGCAAGACGAGTCAGCAGAAGACACGGAAAGCAGTAGCGAAGAAGGGAATCCGAAGACGAACTAGTCACGTTCGTAAGCACCTCCCCAGGACCACAGAGGAAAATCGCGCTCCACTTTGCGCGAGAAATCGAAGACATCTTCCCCCTTGTCAACGGGAAAAGATACCTCAACCCTCGGAAATTCGAATATTCTCTCCAACGACTACGACAATCATTCTGGAATCACCGAAGGATTCGTCAGGAGTCTCATTTCCGAGAAATCGCAGTAGAACGACCGCCGCTAGGCAGCACCTTCACACCATACGGATATATTACGCCAGACAACTACGTTGTGCCTAACGAAATGCGACAAGGACTCTACGAACTACAGAAGCGATTTCAAAAGGTCCAAGAATGCCAATACAACTTCGCCTGCATCGAAACCCCGTTCGAACAAAGGATTACCAACGAGATTCGAAAAACGAAAGCCAAGATCCACGCGTGGCTACAGCAACAGGCCAGCAACACCCAGTCGGGAAAAGGATCAACTCTCAAGGGATGAGCGTCCAAAGAGAGTTCTGCAACACCGAAAGCGCTCAAGCATCAACATTAGTCTTTCGCACCAATATTACCGTCAACGGACATAAGGTCCAAGCCATGATTGATTCTGGAGCGAGCGGGAACTTTGCCTCCAAATCATTCGTGAAGCGATATGGGATAGCTACCCAATCGAAGGACGAAGGGTACGAATTGATCGCAGTCGACGGATCATCGTTACCAAGCGTGGAACGCGAAACCATTCCGTTGCCACTCGCTATCCAACAGCACCACGAGGAAATTGTCTTGGACATCACTGACATGGCCAGTCATGACGTCGTATTAGGCATACCTTGGTTGAGAAAGCACAATCCAATCATCGATTGGAGACGAGGAGTACTCAGGTTTGAACAATGCGATTGCGTTATCGACATTGACCCTATGCAGCGACAGCGTTCACTGATAGATGAGGCTAGGAGACAGATCAACGAAATGACACTCCAGTCGCCCGGAGCTACGAAACAATCGAGCCCAACTCGGACAGTCACTCGCGATGGCAAGGAGGACAACCAAGTCACGAGCATGGATGGAAGTAACGCACCATCGAAGGATACGGCCTCGGAAACCGCTATCCCCAAAGAGTATCAAAAATGGGCGAAACTCTTTGAAGAGGTAGAAGACATCACCGCTTTACCTAAACATCAAACATGGGATCACCGGATCAACCTGAAACCCGGAACGGAGCCCCCATTCGTGCCACTATTCAAGAAATCCGAACACGCGCTCCAAGAAGAAGATAAGTGGCTACGCAAGATGCTAGCCAAGGGCTGGATACGCAAGTCCAGGTCCAGTGCAGGCGCACCTATCTTCGGCGTTCCAAAGCCCAACGGGAAGACGCGAATCGTCGTTGACTATAGGAAGCTCAACGACATCACAATTAAGAACCGATATCCATTACCCAACATTGAGGAATCACAAGACAGACTTACCGGATCAGACTGGTACACAAAGATCGACCTACGAGACGCATTCTATGCTATCCGCATGGCGGAAGGCGAAGAATGGAAGACAGCATTTCGAACACGCTACGGATTGTACGAATTCACGGTTATGCCAATGGGATTAACCAACGCACCCGCCTCCTGTCAGGAGATGGTAAACGACATTCTCAGAGACCTGCTCGACATATGCGTCATTGCATACATGGACGACATCCTCGTCTACACTAAGGGATCTCTGGAGAAACACAAGCGACAAGTACAAGGCGTATTCGAAAGACTCTCCCGAGTAGGATTCCGGACCGCACCCGAGAAATGCGAATTCCACAAGAAGGAAGTCAAATTCCTTGGCTTTATTATCAATACCGGAGGAATCGCAATTGACCCAGAAAAGATCGAATCTATCAGGACGTGGCCAACCCCGAAGACAGTCAAGGATGTACAATCATTCCTTGGACTAGCCAACTACAATCGGAAGTTCATTAGAGACTACTCCAAGATCGCTACACCACTGTCAGACCTTACAAAGAAGGACCTCAAATGGAAATGGGAACAACAACATCAAAAGGCATTCGACAAACTAGTACAGATGTGCTGCGAAGCACCAGTACTGATAATGTTCGACACGAAGAAACCGGTCTTCATTGAGACCGACGCATCGGATCTGGCTATAGGAGCATGCCTCACACAGATGCATGATGGGAAAAGACACCCAGTGGCTTACTACTCAAGAAAAATGTCACCCGCGGAACAAAACTACGATGTCTATAACAAGGAACTGCTAGCCATCGTTGCAGCACTGCAACACTGGAACTACTATGCGGAAGGAGCACCAGGACTAACGATTCTTTCTAATCACAAGAATCTAACCTACTTCACTACGACTAAGGTACTAACCCGCAGACAGGCCCGCTGGTCGGAACTGCTCGGACAGTACAAGTTCGAAATCCGCTATACTCCAGGAAAAGAGAACGGCAGAGCAGACGCCTTAAGTCGAAGAGTCGACTACATGGAAGGAAAAGAACCCGTACAGCAACGAGTTCTCAAGGCCAATCCGGACGGAAGCCTTAGTGCCAACACTCAGGAATTCAACAACATTGTGCGAATCCTCAACGACACCGAGGAGCAGTTCCCAATACTGCAAGGCAAATACCAGGTATCAAAGGACCGAGAAGAAGAATGCATACGACAACATTACGACGATCCTACGAGAGGACATCCAGGAGCGACCAAGACTGTAGAACTTATCTAGAGAAGTTTCAGCTTTCCACAAATGCGACAAAAAGTGCTTAAGTACATCAAGCGCTGCGAGCATTGCCAAAGAAACAAAGCCGAACGACATGCGAAATACGGACATATACAGTTTAGGACTCCACTACAACAACCATGGGACGAAGTTACAATGGATTTCATTACGAAACTCCCGTCCTCTAAGGACAAGGTCACGGAAACCACATTCGACATGATTATAGTCATGGTCGACAGACTCACCAAATATGCACACTTCATACCTGCGAGTGAAAAGTATATAGCAGAACAACTCGGATACCTCGTACTAGACAGACTGATACGATACCACGGATTCCCGAAAATCTTTATCACCGACAGAGACAAGCTATTTACATCAAACTACTGGAGAACGCTAGTCGGAACCATCGGAATCAAACACAAGCTGTCTACAGCCTATCACCCAGAAACAGACGGACAAACAGAAAGAACAAACTAAACACTGGAACAGTACCTACGACACTATATTAACTACGCACAAGACAATTGGGTTACATTGCTCCCCATGGCACAAATAGCACTCAACAACCACAAGTTAGAGACTACGCAGGCTACGCCATTCTTTTCGAATTATAGGCGAAATCCGAACCTGTTCGGAGACCCGCATAGTCATCCCCAAGCTGAACGAGCTATAGTTGCGGCACAAGACATGAAAACCGTTCACAAGGAACTCGAGAACCGCATCCAGGACTCACAAAAGACAATCGCTAAATCCAGACAGGACGAAAGAAAAATGGCACCTCAGCTTAAGAAGGGGGATAAGGTCTATCTTCTTACCAAAAACCTGAAGACAAGAAAGAAGACCAAGAAACTGGATCACGTCAAAGTCGGACCATTTTTGATTGACGAGGTTAGAGGACCAGTCAACTACCGACTTAAGCTACCAAAAGATGCAAAGATCCACCCGGTGTTCCATGTATTACTGTTGGAACCCGCCGACGCCGAAACTCCATGCTAAGAGACGTTTTACTTCCAGCCCGAGGAAGAAGACGAGTTCGAAGTCGAAAAATCCTGGACTATAAGAATCAGAAATACCTCATCAAATGGAAGGGATACCCCGAATTAGACAATACCTAGGAACCTAGGAAGAATCTCGAGAACTGCCACCGGCTCCTTGAACAGTTCCACCAGGCCCAACAGCAGAAGAAGCGCTAGCAGCCTCATCAACAGTCGGATAAGACCAGAGAGCGTCGTCAGGGATCATCGACATATCCTCCCAGGACGGAATCGACAACTGGAAAACGTTTTCCACCTCCTCGGGATTCCCCTCTGGCACGAGAAGAAACTCCGACGAAGCAGACAAGGCACCGGCACCCTCGCTGGGAAGCCGCCGCAGCTCCTCAAAATCCTTCGCGATCGCCTTCTCCTCGCGATCCTCCGCAACGCGCAGTTGTTTTCGGAGACGATGTACCTTTGACATCGCCTTAGTCACCTTCTCTTCAGCCTCGTCCAACTCGCGCTTGAGTTTGCGACGCTGATTGCGAAGCCTCTCCCATTCCATCCAAGTAACGGTCACGTCGCACTTGACACCCTTGCGCACACATTCCGAACAACACCCAAATCGCACGTCCACAACGCAGCGAGGACGACTCTTTCCTCAGCAACCCGAGCCTTTCGGCAACCAGAACATGGAGACGGCATTTCGCGACCTTCGGACTCGATACCCAGTGCTTGACGTTCGCGGCGCTCTTGACGAGTCAGCGGTTCTCCACTCATAGCGCAAGAAAGGAAGAAACATACAGGAAGAAAGAAAAGAACTCGGGACGAGTTCAGCTAAGAAGGGGATGGTGTTACGGTCACAACAAGGAACGCTGCAGGCGGGCAAGAAAGAGAAAGGCAGGACCAATCGATAAGAAGTTACACCCCGATGATGCAGATCACGTGCACGACCGCCAAGCAGGGAGAATGGTCGAACACGACCAGACGACTATACGACCGGACGACTAGACGTATAGACGGCTAACACAGCCAAGACAGAAGAGTCTCCTTTATATATAGCAGCGATAAGTATCGCCTCTCTAGATAGTCATCGCGTACAACTCACTGTTCTATCTCACTAATTGGAATCAAGTAACTCTTCCTACTTTGTTGCCTTCCTCTAGACTACCCGACAAGCTTAAACCCCGATCGAGCTTAAGCTTCTGCTTAGTAAGATCTTAGGTCATTAGCCCAGCGCAGATAAACCTAACAAAAGAGCTTACTAAAAGTGCTTAGACTAGGCTAGCAAATATAGAGCAGCCTTTATACTACAAAAATACTAGCTAATCTACTTTACTAGAGGGAGATAATATAACCTTAGAGCAATAGTCCGAATTTAAGGATTTAAGGAGGGCCTAGTCCTATCTCTTAGACTCCTAGAAGTATAGGTAGATACTAAACTATAGTAGGGACTCTATATTAAGAGAGTAGTAGAGAAGGGAGCTAACTAAATATAGTTACTCTAGAGGCTATATAAGTCTATATAGGGTATATCCTTCTAGAAAGCAAGATACCTCTATATAGCGGTAGTTAGGCTAGTAATAATATTTAGGTATACTACCTAGATAGACCTAGAGGGCACTAAAGGATATAGGAAAGGGCTTACCTAACTACTAGAGAAAGTATAAAACTAAGCTCTTAGGCATATTATAGGGGTATATAAAAGTGTCCTAGTAGTAGTACTCTAGAGAGAAGCAGATATCCTACTAATCTACCTATATATATAAGACCTAGCAAGATAGGTAGCTAAAAAGAATAAGGACTAGGTAGTATACTAATATATCTAAGATAGGTATAGAGATATTATAAAGCAAGTATAGAGAACTAAGAAATATAGACGAGGGAATACCTAACTAACCTAAAGCATAAGATAAGAAAGGATCTAAGAGATAGTTATAAGCTAAGAGGCTCTATAAGAGGCACCTAAAAAGACTAGTAGATATACTAAAAATAGGAAACTATATAGAATAGGTTTAAGGCAAAAAGGAACTAAAAGAATAGAGCCTAAGTAGTAGCCTAGACCTTAGATAAGACTAATATAGGCAAACACCTATATAGAGAATAGTCTAGGCTAGAGAGTATAATAGCTATACTCCTTAGGACTAAATATATAGAGTTAAGGGCATACCTAGCTAAGAGGAGAGTCCTAGGCATCTCCCTAGACTATATATATAACTAAGGATATTAAACTCTAAAACACGTCTATATCTTCTACCTAGAAAGATAGAGAAACAGATAGGTATTATTTGTCGTAGTAGGATTAAGTAACTAGAAAGACCTTATAAATACTAAGAGAGGGCTACTAGTAATAGCTAGATAGCTAATCTAAGAAGAGGTACTAGACTAATTCTCTATTATAAAAGAAGAGGAACTCTAGAGGATCTAGGAGAAGAAGGAGAAGAAGTAAGGACCTAGTAAGAGGAAGGACTTCTAGAGTACCTATATTTATCTAAAAGAAATATATACCCTAGAGTATAGAGCTACTAACCTATAGAGACAAAAGGAAAGTAAGAGGTTTTTATAGCTAAGGGCCTTAGCCCTAAGCTTTTCCTTTCTAGATAAATAAGTAGTATATACTACGTTCTCCTCTATAGGAGATAGAATAGTAATTAAATTTATCTATCTATCTACTATATAGTACTCGTTTAGAAATATACCTTATATATAGTATTATATCGATAACTATCTTAGTTCGATTATAATATCTCTTCTTACTAAAAGTTCCTAATGTTACGTCCTGCCTGTCCGTCGGCAGCCTAACCCTAATCTGATATAGGGTTGGCCTGGGAAGTGTCGATCCTCGCAATGTCCTCGTAGTATATTAGAGAAGGTCCTAAAAGGTTTGTAACATAACCCTAAGAGAGTTGTATTAAGTTGAGCACGAGGCTCCTATCTACTCGGTAGAGAGCGTCGTCTATATAGTGTTATGTCCTGGCGCATCCCACAGCTTCTCCCGCCCTGTCGCTCTGTCCGCTCTGTCGCTCTGTCCGCTCTGTCGCTCTGTCCGCTCTGTCGGGAGAGAGCAGAGAGCGCTCTGTTGTCACGTGACTACCCGGGCAGGCGAGTGGCTGTGGGCTTCTTTTAGTGTTCGCGGCACGATCCGTAACACCATCCCCCTTCTAGCCTAGCTTCGTCCCGAAGCTTACAAAGTAAACCCCGTTTCCATGTTCGTCATCCAACGATGTCTTTCCTTCCTCCCACTCCATCTTTCTTCGCAGGCAAACCCAAGCGCAAGAAACTAGGAGCCTCCACCATTCGTCGCGAGCATCAAGCCGATAAGATCGACGCCCTTGGGAAAGAAATGGTGCAAAAATGCAGTCGGTGTGTTCGCGAGAACATCTCTTGCCGTGTTCACATGTCGTCTGGAAAGTGCAGTGCCTGTGTTCGCGCAAACTGCAGAGAGTGTGATATCTCGATTTCTGAGGGCGACTGGATCCGTCTGCGGAAGCAACGCGCAGCTCTTGAGGAAAAGATGACTCGTCATCTTGCCCGCATGCGTGAGCTCCGAGAAACCCTCCAGAAACTCCAAGAGGAGGAAGCCAAGGCGTGGGAGAAGAAGTCCCGTCTCCAGAAAGAGATGGACCTCCTTGAGACCCGCGAGGCAGAGGCGCTCAAGGTTGACGACGCCGCCATAGCTGCCGCGGAGGAGAGTGACTCTTTCGCCGCTCCCGAGCTCCCTCAGGATCTGGTTCCGATTCTTCCCTGGTCCAACATGGAGGAAGTGCCGGAAGAATTCTGGTCGGAAGTCTGCTTTGATCCTATACCGTTCGTCCTTTGTTCCGTTGTCCGTTATCGTCGTGCTGATCTCTTTTGCCTAGGTCATCGAACCAAGAGACCGCGGTTCGATGAGCCCTTCGGGGTCGTCTCTCCGAACTAGTCGGATTTCGAGGAGTTCTCCTCGCATTCCCGGTATGCTGTTGTCCGAGCCATGGTGTTCACTTCACGGCTGACCTTGTTCTTCTTTCTGCAGTTCCGCGCGTAGTGGCCTTCCTTGCCACACTCGTAGCAGGTGAAGCCTTTGCTCTTCAGCTTCCTTCCTCGCGTACGTTCGGTAGCATCCAACTCCATTGGATCTCCGTAATCAGGGTCCTGACTTCTGGCCTTGAAGCCCCCTCCTCCGCCTCGAGCGGGTATCCGGTGTCCAGGCTGTACGATTCGGTCGTATCTCAGCTCCTAGAGTCTCTCGTCGATTTCCTTTGCTGCTTTGATCATTGCACCGAGCGTGGTCATGCTGGAGTTTCGGGATAATTCGGCCTTGACTGAATCCTTCAGTCCCAGGTAAAACTGCGAACGATAGGCAGCGTCGTTCCACTCGAGATCGGCCTGGTATCCTTGGAATTCTGACGCATAGGCGGCGACAGAAGTGGTTTGTCGGAGTTGTCGGATATGGCGATCGGCGTGTGCCTCTTCGTTGGGTATCCCGTATAGATCATTAAGTTTTTCTTCGAACTTGTCGTAGCTGTGGAAGATTCTTCTGGTTTCCGTTTCTGGTTCATCATCTGAATTCTGGCAGACGAGCCAGTTCTTCAGGTATGCTCGGAATCCTCTGGCGGCTCTTCCTCGTAGGAAGGATGCGGCATACAAGACCTTGTCGGCCTCGCTATGAAACTGGTGCGCGTTGAAGTGGAGGTACAGCTGAACCTGCAGCTGGAAGTTCTCCAACTTCTCCTTAGTCCCGTCGAACGTCTCCGGCGTGGATATCTTAGGTGCGTGGGTTGACTCGTATGAGCCCGCTGTGCTCATAGTGGGAGTCGATTGTTTCCCGCTTCCGTTAATCGACATGTTGCTCATTCGTTCCGTGATTCCAGTCGATAGCTGTTGTCGTGATGGACTTCTTGTGTCGGCAACGTCCTGAGTCTTTCTTGACATTGATCGATAGCGCTTCCCTTCGGCTTTTGGTGCTCAAAGTTGTTACGTCCTGCCTGTCCGTCGGCAGCCTAACCCTAATCTGATATGGGGTTGGCCTGGGAAGTGTCGATCCTCGCAATGTCCTCGTGGTATATTAGAGAAGGTCCTGAAAGGTTTGTAACATAACCCTAAGAGAGTTGTATTGAGTTGAGCACGAGGCTCCTATCTACTCGGTAGAGAGCGTCGTCTATATAGTGTTATGTCCTGGCGCATCCCACAGCTTCTCCCGCCCTGTCGCTCTGTCCGCTCTGTCGCTCTGTCCGCTCTGTCGCTCTGTCCGCTCTGTCGGGAGAGAGCAGAGAGCGCTCTGTTGTCACGTGACTACCCGGGCAGGCGAGTGGCTGTAGGCTTCTTTTAGTGTTCGCGGCACGATCCGTAACACCTAACTACTTAGTAAGCTACTACGTCCTCGAGATATAGTAGGTCTTAAAGACGTCCTTAATCTAATTAAACTTATAATTAGAAAGCTCTATTAGACTCTTATTTTCGCTAGTAGAAGTAGTAGTAGTATCCTTATCTTCCTTTTCTTCTAACTATCTACCTACTATAACTTCTTCTTATTTTTTTCTTCTTTACTCTACTCTAGTCGCTTAGTCTACTCTAGTTATAGAGTATCGATTACGTCGTCTTCTATCTTAGTAAGGTCGCTATCTAGTAGAGTAGGACTTCTAGATAGTATTAGCTAGTTAGCTAGTATTAACTAATTCTAAGTTACCTAGTATTATATAGTATATAATAGAAGAACTATAGATAACGAGCCGCCTCGTAGCTACTTTTCTTTATAGTTATTTAAGTTAGCTATAGCGACGACTAAGACTTAATAATAGTAGGCTAGGTATTATAATAGTAGGTTAGATATTACTTAGATATTATTCGTCTATAAGGAAACGAGTATAGTAATATAAGTATATATACGAGTATTAAAGATATATTCGTTAGTAGTCGAGTTTAGTTATATAAGAGTATTTACTAGCTAGCTAAAAGAAAGGCTAAGAAGAAGCTAGTATACTAGTAGTAAAGTATATAAGACTCTTAGCTTATTTACTAGAAAAGTAAATAGTTACGACTTATATACGACTATACTAATAAGTAATACTTCTTACTATCTATACTAAATATAGGTTATTAGTATAGTCGTATAGTAGCGACTATACTAATAACTAGTTCTTAGTATAGTCGTATAGAAGTTATAACTTCTCTACTTATACTAGTATATTCTCTTCTCTATATACGTATATATATATATCTATATATATATATATATACGTATACTATAATAGCGATATAACGATATTTTAGTATAGTAGCGAGCTATAGCAAAGGTACTAGTATATTTAAGTCTATTAAGTAATACTATAACGAGATACCTTAATACTAGACTAGGCCTATAGTAATAATAAACTAGCTACTAGGTATAGTAAACTAAGTAATAGTATATATATAGAGCTAGGCTAGGGATAGTTAAAATAGAATAGTAGTAGCTAGGTCTATTAACTAAATAAAGGCGAGAGAATTATAAGTAATAGTTATATGTTACGGTTAGGACAACGTGAGGAGAAACCAAGAACTGAGAGCCAATAGAGAAGCGGACCCAACTGACACGTCAGAGGTCACGTGACGCTTGGCGACCAAACTGACCAGACGACCGGACGAACCGGTTAGGTGGACGAACAGGAGGACAGGACGCCAAGACATGGCACTATATAGACGACGCTCTTTACCGGGTAGATAGGAGCCTCGTGCTCAACTCAATACAACTCTCTTAGGGTTATGTTACAAACCTTTCAGGACCTTCTCTAATATACCACGAGGACATTGCGAGGATCGACACTTCCCAGGCCAACCCCATATCAGATTAGGGTTAGGCTGCCGACGGACAGGCAGGACGTAACAACTTTGAGCACCAAAAGCCGAAGGGGAGCGCTATCGATCAATGTCAAGAAAGACTCAGGACGTTGCCGACACAAGAAGTCCATCACGACAACAGCTATCGACTGGAATCACGGAACGAATGAGCAACATGTCGATTAACGGAAGCGGGAAACAATCGACTCCCACTATGAGCACAGCGGGCTCATACGAGTCAACCCACGCACCTAAGATATCCACGCCGGAGACGTTCGACGGGACTAAGGAGAAGTTGGAGAACTTCCAGCTGCAGGTTCAGTTGTACCTCCACTTCAACGCGCACCAGTTTCATAGCGAGGCCGACAAGGTCTTATATGCCGCATCCTTCCTACGGGGAAGAGCCGCCAGAGGATTCCGAGCATACCTGAAGGACTGGCTCGTCTGCCAGAATTCAGATGATGAACCAGAAACGGAAACCAGAAGAATCTTCCACAGCTACGACAAGTTCGAAGAAAAACTTAATGATCTATACGGGATACCCAACGAAGAGGCACACGCCGATCGCCATATCCGACAACTCCGACAAACCACTTCTGTCGCCGCCTATGCGTCAGAATTCCAAGGATACCAGGCCGATCTCGAGTGGAACGACGCTGCCTATCGTTCGCAGTTTTACCTGGGACTGAAGGATTCAGTCAAGGCCGAATTATCCCGAAACTCCAGCATGACCACGCTCGGTGCAATGATCAAAGCAGCAAAGGAAATCGACGAGAGACTCCAGGAGCTGAGATACGACCGAATCGTACAGCCTGGACACCGGATACCCGCTCGAGGCGGAGGAGGGGGCTTCAAGGCCAGAAGTCAGGACCCTAATTACGGAGATCCAATGGAGTTGGATGCTACCGAACGTACGCGAGGAAGGAAGCTGAAGAGCAAAGGCTTCACCTGCTACGAGTGTGGCAAGGAAGGCCACTACGCGCGGAACTGCAGAAAGAAGAACAAGGTCAGCCGTAAAGTGAACACCATGGCTCGGACAACAGCATACCGGGAATGCGAGGAGAACTCCTCGAAATCCGACTAGTTCGGAGAGACGACCCCGAAGGGCTCATCGAACCGCGGTCTCTTGGTTCGATGACCTAGGCAAAAGAGATCAGCACGACGATAACGGACAACGGAACAAAGGACGAACGGTATAGGATCAAAGCAGACTTCCGACCAGAATTCTTCCGGCACTTCCTCCATGTTGGACCAGGGAAGAATCGGAACCAGATCCTGAGGGAGCTCGGGAGCGGCGAAAGAGTCACTCTCCTCCGCGGCAGCTATGGCGGCGTCGTCAACCTTGAGCGCCTCTGCCTCGCGGGTCTCAAGGAGGTCCATCTCTTTCTGGAGACGGGACTTCTTCTCCCACGCCTTGGCTTCCTCCTCTTGGAGTTTCTGGAGGGTTTCTCGGAGCTCACGCATGCGGGCAAGATGACGAGTCATCTTTTCCTCAAGAGCTGCGCGTTGCTTCCGCAGACGGATCCAGTCGCCCTCAGAAATCGAGATATCACACTCTCTGCAGTTTGCGCGAACACAGGCACTGCACTTTCCAGACGACATGTGAACACGGCAAGAGATGTTCTCGCGAACACACCGACTGCATTTTTGCACCATTTCTTTCCCAAGGGCGTCGATCTTATCGGCTTGATGCTCGCGACGAATGGTGGAGGCTCCTAGTTTCTTGCGCTTGGGTTTGCCTGCGAAGAAAGATGGAGTGGGAGGAAGGAAAGACATCGTTGGATGACGAACATGGAAACGGGGTTTACTTTGTAAGCTTCGGGACGAAGCTAGGCTAGAAGGGGGATGGTGTTACGGATCGTGCCGCGAACACTAAAAGAAGCCCACAGCCACTCGCCTGCCCGGGTAGTCACGTGACAACAGAGCGCTCTCTGCTCTCTCCCGACAGAGCGGACAGAGCGACAGAGCGGACAGAGCGACAGAGCGGACAGAGCGACAGGGCGGGAGAAGCTGTGGGATGCGCCAGGACATAACACTATATAGACGACGCTCTCTACCGAGTAGATAGGAGCCTCGTGCTCAACTTAATACAACTCTCTTAGGGTTATATTACAAACCTTTTAGGACCTTCTCTAATATACTACGAGGACATTGCGAGGATCGACACTTCCTAGGCCAACCCTATATTAGATTAGGGTTAGGCTGCCGACGGACAGGCAGGACGTAACATCTATCTTAGATTCTCCTCTTCTATCTTTCTCTAGCTAGCCTTATTCTCTAGCTACTATCCTGCTCTTACTCTATATACTACTACCCTATATATTAGTTTAGATACTATAGCCTAAGGCTATAATTCCTTTAGCTAAGCCGAGTCTTCCTCTATCTTTACTTTAATATACTCTAAGTAGGTTACTACTCTAATGTCTCTACTTAGTAGTTTCTATACTACTACTACCTTTTAGGCTCTAATCTGCTTCCTAATCTCTTTATTTGTTTATTTCTTTACCGCTTCTCTTTCTTCTAGGTTCTCTATTCTAATAGTTACTATCTAGTTAGATACCTAAGGCTATAGAGGCAGCCTTAGTATTATAGGTTAAATTTAGGCTTTTTAGGCCTATATTATAGTAGTAGAAGTAGCAGCTAGCTGCTGCTTCTAGAGGTCCCTCTAGATAGTAGAGAGAGTATTGTCGATAGCCTAGTAGTAGGCCTAGTAGAGGAGAGCCTATTAGGCTCTCTAGAGGAGAGGGAGGAGGGAGGAGGGAGTTTAGGCCTAGTAAGAGTCTAGGGCTTCTTAGATATCTATAGCGAGTTTAAGTATATTCTTTTAGATAGTTTTACTTACTATCTATTTCTCTTAGGTAGTTTGTTAGCCCTAGGAGCTAGTAGGTAGTTGCTAGGGCTCCTAAGAGTGCCCTTAGGTTAGAGGTTACTAGCCTCTATCCCTCGGGCGCTCTCTGCTCTTATTAATATTTTGCTATCGCTAGAGGTAGATAGTAGCGTATTAAGAGGCCTCGAGGCCTCTCCTGCCTAGTAGTTCTCTCGTCGTCGCGCTTATTTTTACTAAGTATAGTACTATATAGTAAGATCCGAGGCTTAGTCGGTATTATACTCTTCTTTTCTATATACTATCTAGAGAATAGTATAAAGAATTATAAGCTAGTAGATATAGATCGAGTTATTTAGAAGAATACTCTCTAATAGTATAGCCTCCTTACTAGGCTACTTCTTAACTAAAGAGTCTTAGAGAAAAGAATAGCTAAAGGATATTAGCTACTAGCCGAGAAAGATAAGCGCGGTTATATATATAAGTATATTAGAGCCTTAACCTAGTAGGTAGTATACTTAGTTACTCTTAAGAACTCTATATAGTTTATAAAGTCGATAGGTATTATACTTATTAATTCTAGCGTTATTCGTCTAGTAGTAGATATACTAGCTAACTAGAGTATATCTATAGGCTACTATATAGTTTAGAGAGAGATAGAGAGTAATATAAAGGCCTAGCTTATAAAAGCTAAGTTACTTTAAGACTATAGATAGGCTTTTATTTATTAGAATAATCTAGTTAAGTAGGTAGGTAAGAAGCCCTCTACGACTATTAGTAATAGTAAGAAAATAGTAAATATAACCTCTATTATTATTAGTACTAACTCTAGACTACTACTAATAGGCCTTAAGTAGTTAATACTAAAACTAGACGAACTATTAAAGCTTCGTACTATTCTAGATAAGATTGCGAGTAACGATAAGCGTATACTAACTAGCCTATACTATATCGACTATATAATATAGATACTATTTCTAGAGTAGATAGAGAAGATCTTCGAGAAATTCGACTTTACTATATACTTTTTAGTTATTACTAGCTTCGAAATCGATTTCTCTAATACTAGTAGCTATAACTAATTTCTATAGCTAACTATTAATAATATAGATAGATAGATAAAGTCTTGTATTCCTAAACCGGTTCCTATCTAGGTCCACGCAGGCTATCTATACTAGTTACGTAGGGCGAAACCTCTCCGGACGAAAACCCCTTCTCTGCGATGTGTGGCGCGCGTCACTGCGCCCATGGTGTATTGTGCTCCTTCTCGGCAGTACCGCCTTTGTTTTCGGCGGTCCTCGGGACCTACTCCTCCTCCGGTGTACGTCCGTCCTCACTTCGCCTCCTTTCTCT
This sequence comes from Cercospora nicotianae, assembly GCA_029490675.1. NCBI lineage: Eukaryota > Fungi > Ascomycota > Dothideomycetes > Mycosphaerellales > Mycosphaerellaceae > Cercospora > Cercospora nicotianae. Next base: position 1,680,713 of record JANQAT010000002.1, read on the forward strand.
CGCCTTTTGTCTCTCCTCCTGCTCCTGTATAAGCCTGAATTGTTCTAGGATTCCCGTCTGGAGTATATATCTCGCTGCAATTTTCATACCCCTCGTGCTTGTTAGAATGTCGCGGTACGCTGTGCTTCCGATCTTCTGGAACATTTCCTGCCTGCCCTTCGCCGTGCGAGGGCAGAAGAGTAGTATGTGCTTGCCTGTTTGCTATAGCTCACCGCATTCGCAGGCTCCGCTCGTAATTCCTAGGACCTTTCTCCTATAGAGGTATGCCTTCAATCCGATGTGCTCCGTTCGTAAGAGCGTAGATATCGTGCTTTTAGGTCTTGAAAGTCCCTTGTATAGGCGGTGACGCGCCTTGTCGTTTCGTCCCTGCGCCCACCATGTTAGCGGGTGTTTGCTAGACTGTGCCCTTTTTTCCCTTGCAGTCGTTTCCTAGGTCTTCTCCCACCGGGGGAACTTAGTGCTCTTGTCTCTTTGTGCGTCCTCCTGCTGTGCTAGGATTCTATCCCTTTGAAGCGTGTACGGCGTGCATTGGGCTGTTCTGTATCTAAGGCGGGCTTGGATCTTCTGGCACCGCCGCCGTATTTCCTTAGTCGCCTCTGTCATGTTCGACTTAGTTGAATACTCGGCCGCCATTGCGTCTGTGTATTCTTTAAGGGGGAATCCCTGCTTCTTTGTAGAGTGCAATCGTAGGGGTAGTTCTATACGCCCCAACGATCTGCCGGAGGTTAGCGTATTGCACTTTAGCAATGCTGTTTATGCCGTTTCCTGCTTGCGGGGCCCAGATTTGGCACCCGTATGTGAGAGCTGGCCTGATTATGGTCGTGTATATCTGTCTCGTTCGGAGGAGACCGGCTCCCTAGGTGGACTGCGTAAGGCTCCGGAGCGCCTGTGTTATGTGTTCCCCTTTTGCTTTTGCCGCCTTCAAGTTGGCCTTCCAGTTGAGCTTGGAATCCACTTGGACCCCGAGGAACCGGAGCGACTCTGCTGGGGCGCCCTCGAAGCCGGGGATTCGGGTACGTGCCTTTCTGTTATGTCGTTCGCGTTTACGTGTGCGGGTACGGGTAAAGTGGATTAGTTGGTACTTTTCTGGGGCGAACTTCGCCCCGTGTCTCGCTGCCCACTCTACACACTTCTCGTGTGCCCGTTCCAGCCTCTTACAGTTGCCTTCCGTCGTTTCGCCGAATGCGAGTATGTTTGTGTCATCTACAAATCCGATTGCCGATGTATCTTCGCTTTCCAGTTCGGGTAGGAGGCCAGATGCGAAGAATAGGAACAGGATCGGTGAGATCGTCGACCCCTGCGGGATGCCTGTCTCTGTCGGGCGTTCGGGGCTAGTAAATCCCCCAATGCGGATGCTTGTCGTGCGGTTCTTTAGGAACGATTCGATGAAGTTTCTTGTCCATTGCGGGAAGCCCTTGCACTGGAGGATGTATAGTAGTCGTTCGTGGGAGACCTTGTCGAATGCTCCAGAGATGTCGAGGCAGAGCATGGATACCACCTTGTTGTTCCCTTGGCCCCACGCGGTACGGACCTGTTCGACAAGTGATTCTAGCGCCGATAGCGTCGACCTTCCGGGTCTGGCTCCCATTTGGGTTTCTGGTAGGAGTTTGCGTTCTTCTGCGAGCTCGGACATTCGCCTTGCTACGATAGCCTCGAGCAGTTTGGCCATAGTGTTCAGAAGTGCTATTGGTCGATATGCTTTAGGTTGTGTGTAGTCGGGCTTCTGGGGCTTTCGGAGCACTACCGTTATCGAGCTTCGCCACCTGGTTGGGTGGTATCCTAGGCCCTTAGGATTGCGATAGGGTCGGACATGTCCCCCATCATAAGGACCCCTATCTCAGATTACGTCTTTCTTTCAGGACGCCTGCCTTATCCTAAGATTTGCTCCATAAGCACACAGCACAGGCTCCGCTGGTGGCGACACCACCTTGCATAATGAACAAGGCTCCCAGTGCGAGTGGGCCAGCGGCTTCCTTCTCTTTGTGTACCGACATGCGCATCCGTCCTTTCGAGCCGCGCAGACGGTGTCTCTGTCGCCGCCATTGCGCGCTACGCCCCGCGACCGAAGTCGTTTCGCGTTACCTGCCCAGGTCTCCCCGAAGCAGGCCGACCATGTCTCGCCGTGTAGGATCGAGATAGCGCCCCAGCCGGCAGCGAAACCTCTTTACCTACCCGACTAACCAACCCTATGCTCGTTGTTTATACAAGTCCGCTACAGAGGTGGCCTGTCCCCTCATCCTGCGAGCAGGATGTGTGGCTTCTAACCCACATCGGCGAACAAGTCCTCTGCCTGTAGCAGTGGCCTGCCTCCTCACGCTGATAGCCAGCGCGTGCAGCTTCTACACTGCAAGTAGGAACGAGTCGGCTACCCTCGCCAGCATGTTGCTAGTCTCAGAGCGCGTATAGGTCAGGGGTGTCCTGTCTCGTGCCTAGCTCAATTACACGTCCACCGGTCTTGTCGTCTTAACAGCTGTGCTGTCCCCCTACTTCCTCTTAACAGCTGCCGCGCGACCAGCAGCTGAGGGGCGACAAGTGATGCACCGGCTTCGGGCCTGGGTCGACGTTCCAGGTAGGCAGGAGTCGGATGGTTTTCGTACGCCATATCCCCTGGTTTTGTAGGTGGTTTTCCCTTGACGAAGCTAATTTAATAGTAATAACTATTAACTTCTATCTCGAACTAGAGATATTACTTACTTAACTATAGAAGATAGTTACTTACTATAAATATAAGAGCTAGTATCGTAATAAATAGTACTCTTATTAAGCTACTAACTATACTTATAGCTCTACCTATTATATAGCTAGCTATAAATACTATAATCTCTACTAGTAATTATTATAACTAGTACTATCTTAAGAGCTATTAGAAATAGATATATTACGCTATTAAGTAGTAGAACTATAGTAGCAAGAGGCAGCTCGAAACTATACTAATTAATTCTATACTATATAGTAGTATAAACTAGTATACTAGTAGGTAGTATACTATAAATAATATCTCTAGTAATAACTACTATATTTAGCTACCTAGCTAGTATAGTATACCCTCTATTAGAATATCGTCTAGTAATAGTATTTCTAGTAATACTATAGTTATTAATATATTTAGTAGGTTTAGTAATAATAGCTTAATTAATAGTAACTAGTAAACCTACTACCTTATAGTTATAGTAGAGCAGGCCGTAACCCTCTTAGAAGCGAATAAGTCGTTTAGCAGTATAAACACGATTATTAGATACTTCTTATAGCAATTATTAACGTTCTAATTAGCTACTAATTAGCTACTATTTCTTTATACTATTAAGGTAGGGCTGTTTCTTTAAAGTCCTAATTTATCCCTATAGCGATAGTAACAGCGTCGCGATTTGGGTACGTTTGTCACGTAATTTGAGATACGTGGGGATTATTAAGGGGAGTCACTGGGGCTCGGAATCCGAACTGGGGCTCGGTTTAGCCGCGAGGGAAGGTCAAATGCTCGGACGAACAAGGTCATGGCCTATAGCACGTCAAGATGGCCGCTCCGGACCAATTGCGATCGAAGCCTGAATTGCAAGCCTCGCTGAACGTCCGCTATATGGCCAAGCGACATAAGCGTCCACGTCAAGCGAAAAGGTGCGTACTCCCTGCAGCCCACATGCTTCTGCCCGAGGATGCTGTGCTGTGGAAGTGGCTAGTTATAAGCCTTATCCAAGTGGGTGTCGTGGTCATCCGGGGCGCATCTCACTACATACACTCCTTTCCTTACATTTCTACCATTCTTGTTCGAAATGAAACTGGCAGCAGCCGTCGTCATTACTTTTGCTCTCGCTGCATCTGGTGCCGTGCTGTAAGCAACGATCTCAGAAGTTTTGCAGTATGATCAGAGCTGAACAAACGACAGGAACGGACACAGCAGCAACGAGCTATATTCACGACAGAGCAACAACACTTCATCGATCAATGACAGCGAGTACGAGTATGTGATCGTTGGATCGGGTGCCGGTGGCGGGCCTTTGGCTGCACGCTTAGCATTGGCTGGCCACAGCGTGTTACTGATCGAGGCCGGCGATAATCAAACGACGACTCGAGAGTATGAAGTCCCAGCCCTCCATGCTGTCGCGAGCGAGTTTGAGAAGACGCGATGGGATTACTGGATTCGTCACTACGATGACGATATGCAGCAGCAGAAAGACTCCAAGCTCACATACACACTGTCAAACGGATCTGACTACACGGGCTTGAACCCACCACAAGACGCGAAGATCAAAGGCGTACTCTATCCTCGTGCCGGCACGCTCGGTGGCTGTACCGCCCATAACGCGCTAATAACCATCTATCCGAACGAAGTAGACTGGGAACATCTTGTCGAGGTCACTGGAGACAGCAGCTGGGCACCAGACAATATGCGAGGCTATTTCACAAAGCTTGAGCACAACAAGTACTTACCTACTAGCATCGTTGGTCATGGGTACTCCGGATGGCTTCCGACCTCGCTTACTTCATTGACCCTCATTCTGCAAGATGTAAAGATCATATCTCTGGTCGTGGCGGCAGCAACGGCAATAGGTCAAAACCTGCTTTCATCCGTGCTTACCACCGTGACCGAAGTTGCTCATGTGCTCTTGACCGATATCAATGCTCCCGGAAAAGAGCGTGATGGAAGTGAAGGCGTTTATCAGGTTCCACTTGCAATGCAGGTGCCTGAGTACAAACGTGCTGGTCCAGTCGACCTTCTGAACCAAGTCGTTTCCGCCACGAACTCGGACGGCAGCCGGAAGTACAAACTTGACATCGCGCTGAACACGCTTGTCACAAAGATTAACCTGGATGAGAGTGGAAGTACGCCAAAAGCAACAGGCGTGGATTTTCTCGCTGGACAATATCTCTACAAGGCTGACCCGCGCCGTCAGTCTGGCAGCGCCACCGACTCTGGCACTGCAGGCACCGTCAAGGCGACTCGCGAAGTGATCATCTCCGCGGGCGCTTTCAACACACCGCAGCTTCTGAAACTCTCTGGCATCGGCCCACGTGCTGAACTCGAAAGCTATGGTATCGACGTGAAGGTCGATCTCCCAGGAGTGGGCAAGAATCTCCAGGACCGATACGAGGTTGCCGTCGCAGGTCGCGCACCAACACCCATCAATCTGATCAAAGACTGCACGTTCCTTGAGAGCTCACCTGATCCGTGTCTTGTGAATTGGGAGAGCCGCGCGATTGAGAAAGGAGTCTACAGCACGAATGGCGTTGCCCTTGCTGTCTTGAAGAAGAGCAGTGTGGCAGAGAACGACACTAGCGACCTTTTCATTGCTGGCTGGCCTGCTCACTTCGTCGGCTACTACCCGAACTACTTCCAAGAAGCAGTCGGAGGCCGGAACGCCTGGTCGTGGGTTCCACTGAAGGCGCACACTCGTAACTCCAATGTTGGAACCGTCCTTTTGAACTCCGCCGATCCCACCGACATGCCTTCGATCAACTTCCGCTACTTCGAGAACGGTGCAGAGGAGGACCTGCAGGCTCTCGTGGAAGGCCAAAAGTACGGACGCAAAGTCTTCGAGGATCTTATTCCTTTGGATGGAAAATTCACTGAGGATTGGCCAGGTGAAAAGGTCCAGACCGATGAGGAATGGAAGCAATTTATTAAGGACGAGGCTTGGGGTCACCATGCTTGCTGTACAGCGAAAATTGGCAGTGATGACGACTCAGATGCTGTGCTGGACTCGAACTTCAAGGTCAGAGGTGTAGACGGCTTGAGAGTGGTTGACGCCAGTGTGTTCCCTAAGATTCCTGGGTATTTCATTGCGGCACCGATCTACATGATTAGTGAGAAGGCGGCAGAGGTCATCATTGCAGATGCGAACTAAGCACGAGGCATGGGCATGGCTTGTCCGCGTTTTCACTCCAAATGAGGCAGCAAAACAGACAAAAGTTGCAAACAGGAAGTGTAGGATATCAGAATTCTTTCAGAGAATGACTCCACATATTTAAGTGTACGTAATTCATAAAAAGTCACTCATAGCTTCGAGACTATGCTCTTCAAATTGCTTTCCTCCCATAACGATCTCTTCGCTCTTGTAGTAAGGATTGAATGTAATCTCATTCAAAGGATTCTGTCGATGAGCACGATCAAACAATTCCTCGTAAACTTTACCATCATACCTGCCCAGTGCCGAATCAAGCAAGAAATCCGGAATCTTCCAAGAGTCGACAAGACGCACCGCATGTGGTCTGATCTTCGCCATGAGCTCTTGAATTTTCTCCGGGACGCGATCAAGGTCATCATCTGATACGGCGTTGGCTTTGACGAAATCTCGCGCCTCGTTGTCGAGGGTGAAGAATGCGAAGAGTCGGAATTGGTCGGTTAAGTGCTTTCTGAGCGTGGGAGAAATGTTTGAGGACGTGAGTGCCTCGTAGAAATTGGTGACCAAGATGGATTGTGACTCTGCAACACTGATTTTGCGAAGCTGAATCAACATGTCGTTCCAGCTTCGCTTCTTCTCAACTCGGTCAACGTATGCTCGATACGTGAGATATCTTGAGCGACGGTGGAATGCCTTGACCAAATCTTCATCGCGGTCAAAGATACGGAAGTGTTGAGGCTTTTTGTGGTGCTCGTTCTGGAGCCAGTCGCGACACGCTGCCTCGATTGCATCTTGCGGCTTGCCTTTTCGAGCGACGGCAGCTTCCATGCGCTTGATCAGGTAGCTTGCGGTCTGCTGTGTAATCATCCAGTTGTCGCCTTCCACGGTCGGCTTTGACAGGTAGTCGTTGTTGAATTGCACGAAGCCGCTGGAATACATAAAGCCATGGCCGCCCATGGCTCTCCGGCAAGTTTCGATACTGTTAGCTGCCAGCTCAGTGCACAGACTCTTGAGTCCAGAGGACTGCGCGTGTAAAATCGCGAGTTGAGTGAAGTCCCCTTGATCGATCTCAGCCCTGGTGCTTGAGTACAGGTTGTACATTGCCTCTCCCGTGAAGTGCAAAGCAAAAGCTGCCGCCAAGAGTGGCAGAATCCTTATCTGAACAGTCGGATAGTCTAACACAGAGAGTTCCGGTGCTGACTTGTCTTTGCTATCCCGGTCTTGGAACTGGTGGCGTACTGTGGTATATCGAACGGCGATTGTGACTGCACGGGCCATAATAAGGCGAGCATGCATGATGATCTGAGCTCGGACGTAGGTTAGACTACCATAGACCACTGCCGGGTTCGCTGGCTTCGAATATGTGCAGGTGTTTGGATCTACACGCGAGTAATTGGACAGCATGGCAGAGTGCGGCACTTTGAAGTGGTTGAAGAGCATGTAACCATTGTCCATCGGAGCATAGCCATACTTCGGTCCAATGTCGCCCACGATGATGCCGTCTAGCGGCTTATGCGTCTTGAGATCTCTGATCTGAACAACGAAAGGGTGCGGGCCACGATTGACCAACTTCGGTGACTCTGCTGACTCCGGAACATATAGCTGGGCGACAACGATCGCGTGATTCGCTGTCCTTCCCATGGTGCCATTCCACCATTTGCTCGCGGTCAGGGTGGGACTGTGGATGTCAAACTTCTTCTCCTTCGGATCCCATGTAGCTCGACACTCTAGTCCACGAACGTTTGAACCATGGCCAAGTTCAGTCTGTGCGTAACATCCAATTGCTTCCCAGTTACGAATCTTGGGTAGCCAGTACTCCCTCTGCTTCTCATCACCCTGCTCCCTCACGGTGGTTTCAAACATGGAGCTATGCACCATGTAAGGGCTGACATCGTCGCAGAGATAGCTAGACATGTTCTGATCTTCGGCGTCCCAGCCATGTTGGTCTGCTAGCCGGCGTAGCTTCTTCGCTCTCGCAAGTCCAAGTTGATATCGATCGGGCCTGGATAAGTTCGGCTGCTTGACCTTCTTGAAAAGTGGGTCCTTTTGTAATATTGGCAATATCTTTTGCTGTCTCGACAAGAATTCGTTTCGTGATAGTAACAGATTGGCTAGCTCGTCAATCTCGACATCTGACTGTCCTCTTTCTTTTGCCAAGATTTCGGGCCCTGCTGGTGAAGCAGGCTTCAGATGGTCTGCGAAGTCTGGCATGACTGGTCTTGGAAGGCTTGCAGTATATGTAGGTTTCTCAGGATGATTCTTGAGAACATGAAAACGCCCACCAAATACTTCACAAAGTCGTCGCCGATCGTATGTCGCAGGTGCAGACGTCGTTGACAATACCCGAGGACGAAGCTGTGCCGACTTGCCGATCGACTTCCCCAAACTCAATCTTGACAAACCGCGGGGCACCCCGCATATTGGCGAGGGACGACTGTCACTGTGCTCGCAGGTCGTCTTCGGTGGCATTGTGCGATGCGGCCCAATAGATTTCGCATCACAACCTGTCCCACCCTCTAAAGATTATTCCAGCGGCAGACCCATGCCTCGGACTCGACCTACCGTCCAAACAATATTTCGCGAGCTTGAACGCATTCCAGTCAACTCGAGTAGAACATATGAGGCTCCACCTGGTGCACCAGATCCGGAGAAAGTACTGCCACTGTCTATCTTGTTGAACCAGCACTGGAAGATGGAGATACAAGGCGAAGATCGGACACTCCATGTGCCTGATCATCTTGCCTTGGATTCGCTTTCCGCGGACTCGGATCGCCACATATTTCCTTGCCATCCACTGTTCAACAAGCTGGTCAGATATGCACATCAGCAACCGCCACGATTATGCATTCGAGATGACAACACGGGCGTTGAAGCGACGCATATACAATTACTGACAGATGTCCTGGCCTTCCGGAAGCGAGTGTGGGCAAGTCTTGCGACAGACGCTCGAAAGGCACTGAACGATAGAGAGGAGGTGTACATCGCGATCTTGGCGCCAGGAGGATACGAGTTCACAGTAGCGATCCTGGCAGCACTGGCGCTAGGAGCTGCTGTGGTTCCGATGACCACGGCATTACCGCCACAGGAGGCGTTGTACTTTGTCTCAAAATCCAGAGCTGCAGCAGTCCTGGTGTCAGAAGGGGCTTTGCGTCTTGGCCTGTCCGTGGAAAAGCTTGTCAAGGACGACAATCCCCAGAGCTCTTTTGTATGCGTGCCTGTCGCGCCCTCGTTATCGAACCCGCCGCTCCGACCGGGACAGATCATAGTCTCGTCAGACACCTTCCTAGACGACAATGCTGCAGGAGTGGTGATATTTACTTCGGGGACCACAGGCCCTCCCAAAGGCGCCGTCATGCGTCGTGCCTTTATACATGACGAGGCCATGGGAGTCGTGGATCATTACCAAATCACGAAGGACGATGTGTTATTACATCTTTTGCCAGTCCACCATGCAACAGGGATTGGCATGATGTTCTTTCCATTCCTGATAGGCGGCGCGTTGCTTGAGTTCAAGAGTGGCTCTTTCAGTCCCGAGTGGCTGTGGGACCGTTGGCGACGGGGAGGCATAACGTTCTTCTCTGGTGTGCCCACCATATACATGAGACTTATGAGACACTTTCAGCAGAGTATAGCATCGCAACCGGACGCGCAACAGTATATCGACGGTGCTCGAGCACTACGTGCGTGTATCTGCGGAACCTCGGCCTTACCGAAGAACATTGCAGACTTCTGGACAGAGCTTCTAGGTCGACAGATTCTCTTGAGATACGGCATGACCGAAACAGGTGCAGTATTCAGAGTTCGCATGGGCGACGACAACGTGCCAGATGGCTCCGTCGGCAACATTTTCCCAGGCTGCGACGTTCGACTGTCCGAAGATGACCAAGGAGAGATTCTGGCCAAGAGCCCAGGAATGTTCAGCAAATTCCTGTTCGATGCAGAGGCCACGAAATCTGCACATGATGCCGATGGATATTACAAAACAGGTGATATTGCCAGGAGAGAGGGTGACTACTACTTCATCCTTGGGCGAGTGTCCGTGGACATCATCAAAAGCGGTGGTTACAAAATCAGCGCCCTCGACATCGAGCGAGAGCTTCTGGCGTTGCCGTACGTCGCTGAAGCGATGGTAGTCGGTGTTGATGATCAAGAATTTGGCCAGCGAGTCGCGGCTGCGATAGTGCTCAAGCAGACAGCTGACGTCTCGCCCCAAGGAACCGCGGACGCGTCCACGCTTGACATCCAGAGATTGCGTGACGATCTTAGAGAGAGGCTGGCCGGCTACAAGTTGCCGACAGTGCTTAGGGTGCTCAACGAAGAGCTGCCGAAGTCTGCGACGGGCAAGGTAGTGAAGAAGACGCTCGGCCCACACTTCTTCCCGCCCGAAAAATATCACGAGTTGTCTGCTGTGCAAATATGGAGGTCGAAACGGAGCACCAAGTTGTGATCGATGGTCTGCATCAACCTCGGCCAGCTCAGCGACATAAAGGCAGCGCGACTTTGCGGTCGTTCATACTTAGAGAAATTTCACACGGTCCTGGAGAAATTTGAAAAAGCAGACCGCTAGAACTTGTAGAAAAGCGCTCGAAGCGCGTTTGATCGATACATCGTCCTAGAACCAGAGGTGCGCATGTGGGCTGCTTGATTCCGAGCGCGGTCCAAATCTCGCGGTGTAATCCGTTCTAGTTACCGCACTTAAGCTGCAAACTTTGCCTTTCGAGCGTTGGCTGCCGCGATATCCTTCTCCGTCATCCAGCTCGGATACCCGTTGCTTGACTTCTCGGTCTTTGCCTTCTCTCCACCCTGCTTCTTTGCAGGAGGGGCGGCCCTGCCTTTGCTCTTCTTCCGCACCCCACTGTCGCTCTCATTCGCCTCTCGGCCTCGCTTCTTCTGCTTTCTGTCCTCTGATGCTGGTAGAGCTTTATTCAAGTCTGCCAACCCTGCCAATGTCGCAGTTCCAAACCGCTTGGCCCGCTCCAGCCTCTTCAGCTCTTCATCATCTTCAGTGATGCCGAACCTTGCCCTTCGCGCCTTTCTCTTTTCAATCTCCTGATCTAGCGTGCTTTCGTCCAAGCCGGCGCGGAACTTGGCGTCCTCTTCCTCCTTGCGCTTCTTCTGTGCTTCGGCGTCGGCTGCTGGATCGTCGGCTGTGGCTGCTGGCTGTTCTGAAGTTGTTGGCTCTGTTGTTTCTGTATCATTTCCCTTTGCAGGAGTTTCGACGGTGCTTTGATCGGCGACAGCTGCACCCGCAGCAGTGGCTTGAGTCGTGGTAGGCTTTGTGGTAGCTGGGGCAGGCTCATCGTCCCAATCGATTTCGTCTTCGTTGACGGCAGGCTTCTCAGCAGGTGCCTCGGGTGCTGAACTCTCCTTGGCGTCGTGCTCTTCGAGGCGCTTTACAAGATCTGCTTTCTTTCCACTGTGTGGCAGGTTGCGCGCCTTGCACAGCGCCGCGAGCTCATCGTTCTTCTTCTTGCTGTAGTCGACCATTTTGGAAGTGCGCGGCTGGCAGAGGATCCGTCGCAATCGCAATTGACTGATTCGTGTCGCGGAGGTGGTTCAATGCGACTCGCGATTCGAGGAGCGAGATGATGTGTTCGATGATGAATGCAGTTAACGGCAGCAGGTGTCAATCAACGGACACGGCGACGCGAAGCGCGACTTCCTTGTTCGGAATGCACGGGGTCCGTGCGTAATTGCCAAGCCCGAGCATGGTATGACCGCTTGCAGCGCTACATCGAATTGATCATATCTTCGCTTTTGCAGGACTGCCCACCCTTGTGCCGTGAATGTACGATATCTCCCTAAATGCTCGGGCGGCATCACCATACAACTCATTTCGCAACAGACTGAACACCCCCATCTTCGCCTTCGGCGCTAAACGCCGGGCGAGGGCCAGAGCTACATCGAGCATCTTTTCTGGCTCTGCAATCTCATCGACAATGCCGTCCTCCAGCGCTTGTTCTCCTGTCCATTTGTGAGCTTCGAGCAGCATCTTGCGTGCTACCTGTACGAGTGTCAGCGTACATTGCAATATCCAAACGAGAGATGTCTTTCGCACGACTTACCTGAGGTCTAAGCTTTAGTCTGGGAAGAGCTCCAATGCCGGGGAAATGCAAGCCCAAGTTCACCGGAGGCATAGAAATGAAGCCTCGCTTGCTGTTCATGACACGATAGTCATGGCTCAATGCAAAAGGTCCTGCACCACCGAAAGTATGACCTGTGATAAGAGCTATGGTCGGAAATGGGAAGTCGACAATGGTGGCAAGTAGTGGGTAGAATCCCTCAGAGTTGGCGTATGGATTTCCATCAGCTTCATCAAGTTCCAGACCTGTGCACCAGAACTTCGCATCGTTGCCTTTCGTGATAACTGCGCCCTCAGCATCCTCGCCTAATAGCTTTCGCACCGTATTGTATGCAGAAATCAGCTTCTGTGCATATGCACTGTTGATTCGATTTTCGGGCGCCTTCCGCATAGTAAGAACGAAGACATTCTCGTAGCGCTCGAGGAGCAAGTCTTTCTCGTCGATCACAGTCTCGGGCATGATGGACCGTCTATCGAATATTTAATTGTCAAAAGGTATGTTCCAAGACACTCGTTACAGTGTGTCGTAGGTTGGGAAGTAGCTGTCGAGCGACCTCGGCTGTCAAGAGTGGAGGGTAGAACGATCTCCAAACGTCGCAAAGCCTGACACTGATCAGCAACAACGAATCAACTGTGACATTTGTGCAAGTTGAAACTGTACATCGAAGCCAATGTGAACGACCATGCATCATACAATCTATGCAGTGGTCAAGTCAAGGCTAAGACCACGGTCGAGGACTCGGCAGATTACTTGAGAGGGAGACATCATCATTACTGGAAGACAATCCTTTTGCATTATTGCAGCAAATACTGCAAAACGTGTCGGGGTCCTTCTAACAAGGAGTTCAAAGATGTCGTGCAGCATAAGCCTGAGAGGGCCCATCTCTGTTGCTTGCAATAATATACATAAATGTGGCTCGTGTCGAGAGACTAAACGCATGTGGTTTCTCTTACACAATTTTGGATCAGGAGCGCTCCACATCCAAACATCGGATGGCCAGTCTGATCCAGGTCTGCAAGGACCCCGAATACTGTCCCTGACTTGAAGTTCGACCAAGTGGTCAGGGCCTTGGGCATTCAAACGGGTCATATGGGAGCCCGGCACTGACGTGTAAAGGTCCCAAGGCGGAAGCTTTCAAGCTCTCGCATGAGCAGTTTCCGACGGTCCCATGCATCGTCGCTTTGAATCTGGATGACCAACTAAACCTCTGCTCACAGTGCCTGCAAGCAGCGGTGGTGGACATCGTAATCGTGGCCTTGTGACCATAGCTAACATGCGCAGCACATGTAATGGTCACACAGCGATAGCCCCATTCTTTGAAGAGCGGGCAGAGTCGGGGTCATTCATACTGAGGAGTTGAATGATTGTTGATGTACGCGGCGCAGCTCCCAACAGAACGATCGTCAGTAGTTGTCTGACAAAGGCCGGAGCAGCGACAGACGTCTTGCAATAGTCTCGAAACGGCCGCGTGACGGCTCGAGACTCCTCGAAAGATCCGGTACATCCAGCCCACCACTGAGAACATAGCCAACAGGCGTTTGTGCAGATGCCCATCTACTGTGTTCCATTCACATCAGGAATTTGGGGCTCGACTTTGAATTCTTGTCCTGTGCTGTTTGATTGCTGTGTTCCCGCTCTTCCTCTCTTGATTGCGCCTGCTCAGCTTTTTCTGCACGCTTTGCATCTCGTTTCTTTCGATTTTGCCAGAGCATGTCGGTCCTCTCCAGCTCCTGAATCACCTCTTCCCACTCTCTTTCCTGCTCCGGGTCTCCTGTGCCCAGCGCTTTCTTCACGTTCACGTCTTCGCCTCTTTTCACCCGTTCTACAACCTCGCGGAGCAGTTCTAGTTTGGCGTCGGTCTGGCGAGAGAAGTTCAGCATCTCGCGCTTCAGGCCGATAATATTGATCGCATTGGAACCAACGAGGATGCCAAGCAGCAAGAAGATGAGTCCTGTTCGCTTCTCCTCTGCGGCAGCATCCTTTCTCGTTGCGCGTGCCGCTGCCTCTGCCTCTGTTGTTGGTTTCCGCAGGAAACGGGGGATCAGCGATGTCCAGAACGATGGGCTGGCCACGGTAGGGAGCCTCGACTGGTCGGCATACAGCCTACTGGCCGTGACCATGTATGATCTGCGCGATGCTGCATGCACCAAAGCCCCAGCAGCAGCCATGCGCTGTAATGTCAATGCTCTTGAGGGCGCCATGATCAGTGGACGAGGTTATGTGTCGGCCGTGCTGCCCCCAGCCGGAAGATCCAGAATTCGAGATGCTCTCGGCAGCTCGTTGCTGTGGGAACAGATCTCCAGGTCCGAGCGCTAGTGCACACGCTTCGCCGCAATGAGTAGTGAGCATTAGAGCCTGCAGCATGCGATAGCACCTACGAGAGACCAGGCATGGCGGCCACGGAGAGCATTCTGGAACGTGTGAAGAAAGAAATATCATCGGGCAAGGCTACATCGTCTACAGTCGCAACTTTACAGAGTTTGTTTGGCACAACAACCAAAACAGAGGCAGCCACAACAGGACCGCAAGCACGGGCACAGAAACCTACGAATACCAAAGCAGCAGCATCGAAACCGACAAGATCCACCAGGCCAGCACCCAAGGCATCAAAGAAGGTCGCGTTCGTGCCAGTACTCGAAGACGAGTCCAAGGCTCTTTCTCCGAAAGAACGATATGCTCTCGCCACAGATGTTGTCAACACAACTCTCAAGGTCCTTCAAAACGCTGTGAAAAATGACCGACCCCTGTCAAATCAGCGCGATGGAGAACTCAACAGCACACCTAAACGGACAATTCCCAGGGATTCGAGGGCACTCCACGAGCGATCGAATAATACGAGTCCTGCGAAAGCTTCGCAGGCAAAGCTTGTCAATGGCAAATGTGCGGCCGTGAGCGCTGTAAGCGACGAGACACCTTCAAATGGAACGAGACCTTGGACTACGACGGCAGAATGTGCGAGGCTGGCCTTCTCGCAGCTCAGAGCTGTTGATCGAGAGCAACTAGGTGTGCGATCACTGCCCAAGTATCAACTCGAGACAGGAATGCTTGCCCTAGTAAGCAGGATGATTGGACTTGGTCTCGACAATCTTGCAGCCAAAGAGTTATGCGCGGTCAAGAAGCGATTGCAAAGCGCGCGTAAAGATGCTGTTGCTGACCAGCAGAGAGGCAAGAAGGCAGGCACAGGGAGAGTGCCCGGACACGAGACGCTGGCCAGCCTCTTGCAACTCGAAGTTGATCTGGCAGAGCATCCAAACATAGCTCCGCTCGCTATGACCTACTGGTCGTATGTGTTGGCCCTGCTCGCGACTGCGAACAAGCCCGCAACGATTGAAGAGGCTCTACCCCATCTTGAACTGGAAAGCGAGCAGTCAGTGGCGTTGTGCATCGTCAAATATGCTTCATCCTTGAGTGACAGCACGAAAGGAGCAAAACAGCTCGACGCACTGTTCCAGGCCCTCATGCGCCTCTGTCCTTCGAGCAGCGCTAGAACAGACGAAATGGCAAAGGACAGCGCTCGGTGCATACGACCAGAATATGCGTTCAAAATCAACATGATCGCACTCTCTGTGCGATTCAAGATGATCAAACTGACGGCGCAGCCCGTGGATATCGCTCAAAACATTCTTGAGCCAGTGTCCCGATCTATGAGCGCTTTACTCAGGAGGCTCCCGGCCGGAGCAATCAACCGAAATGTACTCAGGATCTGCCAAAAAGCTCGTGCATCACTGGACCTTTCAAGTCAGGAAGCCAGCGCGTGTTCGAGTGCCAGCTTCACAATAAGTCGCACGATGTCCGTGCTCGCAGAGAGAGCAGGGGATGCTGAAGAAGCACATTCATACTCAAACATTGCGGTGCAGCAATGTGCTGCTCTTGAAGCGAATCATGCACGTCGAGTCGCTGCGCTCTCCAGGCAGTACGCATGCGCTTTGAGGACCATAGACACGAGTGGTGATCAATCAGTGCTTGGGGCCGAAAATCTGGAGCTACTTAGACAAGCTTTGCAGCAGAGTCTGTCGGGAAGTGCTTCAGATTACGAAACGCTACTTGTGGAATTGGATCATCTTTTCGAGCGCTTTGATGGACGGCATCACGATGGCAGCATGGCCAGCCGCGAAGGGCTGATACGATCGGCGGCAGCTTTTGCGTCTCGTTATGCTCGACTGAGTGCAGGAAAGCAGACGCAATCAATAAAGAGTATTATTGAGAAGGCTGTGGCAATCAGCAGAAAGACGGAATCTCTCGTGACCTGGATCAACAAGGACACCGCTCAAGCACTTGTGCAAACAGGCGTTCTCGATGTGGTCGCTGAAAGATCAGCGCACACATCGCTTGCACAAGCTTGGTCAAGCACCAGATCCGCCATAGTATTGAGCAGAGTTCTCAAAGGCTTAGTGAACAAGGCGGTCGCCAGCGTCCCCGGAAAGTGCTTGGAAATACTGTATGACGATCCCATCCTGCCATCAGAGCAACGTGGAGTTGTGCTCGAATGGCAACTGCAAGTCACATGCGAGATAGCGCAAAAAGCGAGGACACGACAAGCTCAAGGGGAAATAGTGCGGGAGCTTGTCCACCGACTATTGCAAATTTACGTATCCACTGAACTCCCGGTGCGACGAGCGCGGGTCTCTGCAATGGCTATGCGGTATCAGACGGTGTACCCGGACACATTCCAACACAGACTACTGGAGGATTTGACTCACGCAGAACTGGTAGATCCCAAACAACCAGGCCGTGATGCAGACCTTGTGCCGTATCTGGAAGAGTTGCGTGCTTCGTTAGCCATCTCGCAGAGCTTCGAGAACAATTCACTTGATGTCGATGTGCTCGAAAAGCAGATTCTAGTCTGGCGCAGACTCCTGGACCAAAGCCATGACACCGAGAGTTTACAGAGGACCATCGACAATCCTTCGGCTTTCGCGCAGCAACTGTCCTGCCTCTGCGATTACTTCACCATGCTAGGAGAGCACAAGTCGCAACTTCGCCTTTTGCAATTACTGCATCGAGTTCAGAAGATCTTGGGCGACAAGGAACAGTTGTGCACGACGGACTTGTGTCTGATCCGATGCTACCTTCTGCACGGATACGCGGAAGCAGCTGTAATCTACCTTGATGAGGCGCGGAAGCTGCTAGCAACAGTAGGGCAGTCAAGTCTTGCTGCCCTTGACTATCACATCACAAGCGCACAGTACTTTCTCTGTGTTGACAAGCTCGATGAGAGTGCACAAGCTCTTCAATCAGCTGCAGACGTGCGGTCGCGCTTGACGATGGAGTCTGCCCCAACGCAGCAACGCAAGTTCTTCAGGCTCCACCACGTTCGAGGCTGGTTAGTCCAATCTCAACATTTGTTTGTATCGGGCATTGCTCATAGGGCACTGCAAGCTGCTAAGCGGTCTGTGCAAGTAGCCAACAGCATTTGGGCTGGTATTGAAAAGTCGAGCCCAACTGCGAACGAGCCTAATGTTGATCGAAGTGGCGAAGCTAGCACCCGACCTGTCGATACCTTGATCAGGGGCGTCAGCAAGTTGAACCTCAAACCAGCAGAAGACAAGTCGACACAACCAACAAATCCATCGTCGAGTACTGGTGTGGCGTTGTGGACGGTCCTTCCATTGATGTGCCAGGCGCTGATGCACTTGTCAAACATCTATGCACACCACGGTTCATTCAATGAGGCATCCTACTCTTCCGAGCAAGCTGCCAAGATCGCGCAAGAGGCCAATGCACATGGAATCTTGTCCGATGTTAGATACCACCGCAGTCTTTTGCTGGCCAGCGCTGGCAAAATTGAAGATGCGGAGTTGTTGCTTGCTCACGAACAAGAGTCTGGCAAGCCTCAGGGCCCTTTGGCAAGAACGAATCACCTGCGAGCGAAAACTGCTTTGAGCATAAAGCTCGGTGACCTCGAAGATGCCTTGAAGTTCTCGCGCGAGGCCGAGACAATTCTGAAGCAAGTCCAAGAGCAATCCTACATGTCAAGCTTGCACTTGTCCTTCAACGCGGACTCGTCGAAGCTAAGTGGCCATGACACTCCACAGCTGCCAGAAGAGGCTGCCTCAAGACCTGCGACGAAAAAACGAACGGTGGCGACCAGAAAACCAGCCACAGCTTCACGCGTCACCAGCGCCAGAACTAAGAAACCGGCGCCTGTCTCGTCGCAGAAGGATATATCTGCTTGGGGTTCTTGCTATGTGCTCCAAAAGCTGGAGGCACAGATTCTGCTGCAGAGCGCCATACTCGCGACCAAGCTTGGCCAGGACGACGCAAACAGCAGAATCAGTTGGGTTGCAGAGTTTTGTCAAATATTCCCAGACACTTTCGACAGGCGCATGTTGAGCTATCTGGGAGCAATGCAAGCAGTGGAAGCAGCGATCGAGTCTGACTTCACGTTCAATGCACTCTCAGAATCAACGCTCGCACTTCCTGCATTGCGGTCCGCCGAGCGAACTTTATCATCGGCGTTGTCGACTGTTCAGCCTGGTCGTGCCAAAGCCGCGAAAGGCTCGAAGACAGCTAAGAGCAAGAAGCCGGCTACAGACTCGGTGCTCCAACTCTTGCTTACTGCTAGACAATGTCTTGAAGGCCAAGCGCTCTCGAAGAAGGCCTTTACAACCAGTGACACGCATAAGTTATATGCTCTGCTTGCAGATACCTCTATGCTGCTTTCAGCAACCTCAGGTACCCAGGCGCCGGAAGTTTTGCACCCTGTTCGGGAGGCGTTGCACATCGAAGCACCGCGTATTCACGCTGCAGAGTGCCTGTCATTCGCGGCGAAGCTGGAGAGCGACATCATACAATCTTCTGACCTCCTTCTGTGGCCTCAGTCCGACAATTCTTGCGCGACGCCAGAGCTTTCTGCTACGCAGTTCCAAGAGGAATATGTGGACATTTTGCCAAGATCTTGGACAGCAGTGTCGCTCAGTCTCAATGAACAATGCGATGAACTGTATGTTGCGCGATATCGTAATGGTCAGACTCCGCTGTTGATGCGATTGCCCTTTTCCCGGCAGCAGTCCGAGGACGACGATGATAACTTGTTTGACTTTGTGGTTGGCAGAGCTGAGCTCCAAGAGATTGTTGAGCTCTCAAATTACAGCTGCCACAATTCAATGGATACCAGCGTCAAGGGCGCGAAGACAAATTGGTGGAGTGAACGAGAGGCACTTGACCGGCGCCTTCAGGAATTACTCATCAACATTGAGAATATTTGGCTCGGTGGATTCCGCGGATTGCTGTCCCAGCACCCGAGAGATGATGCACAGCTATTGCGATTTCGACAGAATTTCGATGTTATCCTTGATCGTCATTTGCCTTCCCGCCAAATGAAAGGATCCAAGAAGATCGATTTGGACGACCAGATTCTGGAGCTCTTTATTGGTCTTGGTGCAGACAATCAGGGTGAAGTTGATATGGATGAGCCACTGGCAGACCTGCTGTATTTCGTGGTCGACATGCTTCAGTTCAACGGAGAGCGCAACGCCTACGATGAAGTCGACTTCGACAGCATGACTGTTGAGGTAGCAGATGCTCTGCGGTCGTACTATGATGCTGCTGAGCAGCAGAAAGACGATGCGCACTTGATACTTGTGTTGGATCGGCGCCTTCAGGCCTTCCCATGGGAGAGCATGCCATGCTTGGAGAGAGCAAGCGTCAGCAGAGTCGACAGTATGCTGACACTTCGCGAGCGTCTTGTGACAATGCGAGCCAACGCGCAAAAGTTCAATGGAGACGATCATTACACCGTGTCCAAGCACTCTGGTGCATACATACTGAACCCGTCCGGAGACCTGAAGAGCACTCAGGGTGTCCTCGCACCGGAGCTTAGCAAATTGACATATGCCGACGGAGAGCCTTGGACTTCGATTGTCACACGTGAGCCAAGTGAGGAGGTCTTCAAAGCTGCCCTTCAGGCTTCATCGAATCTTCTTTACTTCGGTCACGGAGCTGGATCGCAGTATATTCGACCAAGAGCGATCAGGAAGCTGGAGACATGCAGTGAGGTGGTCTGGCTGATGGGATGCTCATCTGGCGCCGTCACCGAATACGATGAGCTCGAGCCATTCTCAGTCCCGTCAGCTTACCTTCAGGCGGGACAAGCCAGCTCTGAACATCCTTCAAAGTGTATGGCTGTTCTCGCCACGTTGTGGGATGTGACGGACAAGGACATTGATCGCTTTTCCCTCGCTGTTGGTCAAGAGTGGGGCTTGTGGCAAGGAGCTCCCGAGACAGTCAAGCAGCCAGCGAAGACGCCTCGGAAGCGAACACTCGCAGTGCCGTCGACTCCGGAGAAGTGCGCGAAGACTCCAAAGACGCCCAAAGTTTACAAGACACCAATTCCCTCGCGCACGCCGGGTCGTAATCGTAGTCGCGTGAGATTCGAAGAAAGTAAGCCGCAGAGCTTGGTGGAGGCTGTGTCGAAGAGCCGAGAGGCGTGCTTTCTGAGGTACCTCAATGGAGCAGCACCAGTTGTGTATGGAGTGCCGGTTTATCTTGGAGACTAGGTCATTGTCGAGAAGATTTGTAGTATCGTGGATTCTTGTCAGCGTTCAAGCGTGTAAAGATAGAATAATGACGATTGCCATATCACGTTTGATTCTTCTGTTGAAGGCCCATGATCACGTCGATGCGTTGTCTCTGGTCATGACTCGCTGCTTGTAGCATCCCGCGGGATGATGATATGTCGCAGTGAAGCCGGTGATGTGTGAGGACTATGATGGGGTGCCTGTGCACGCGCAGTGAGTGGAAATGCTGCTTGCTGTTGTGAGCAGAAAGAAGTGAAGTCGACACAAGAACGCGTGATCTGCACCTAGCATGCCGGAGCCTGGTGCTGGTTGCAGACAAGCGGAAGTTGCCGAGAAGGCTTGGAAGCAAGGGATCAACTTGTGTTTCCAGCCGCCTCACTGTTTGAACAAACCACGTCGTGCCCACGCCTTCGTCCATCCCTCCTTCCGCCATCCCCTCTCCGCTCCGCACACTCCTTCACGCATCCACGCGCCCGCCGTCCTTGCCAGTTGACGGCCGCTTGAAATCCGACAGCAGCTTGCACGTGCTCTGGTACTGATCGCGCTCGCTCAGCCCTTTCTTACATCTTCCCCCAGTCCGTCGCAAACAGCGACACATCGACCGCTGCAATGGCCGATCTTGACACCTACGACGCCGACCAGCGCACCTACGACGGTACGTCCTCCACCACCAGCGCCGCTGCTCAACGTGCCGCTTCACGGGCACCAACTTGGGCGAGAATTCAGCGTGTCAAACCACGCGGCTTCCTACGCCCAATTCAGCCGCAGCACACGACCTGCAAAAGACCGCCGTGACTCCCAGATCAGCACTGACTTCTTTCGACAACAGACGAGCGCGACTACCCTCCTCGTGAGCGCTCGCGTTCGCCAGGCCCAGACCGCGATCGAGATGGCGACGTCCGCGTGCGCGATGAGCCTTCCAACGGACGCGCCGACCGGTACGTAGAGCTACGATGCAGATGTGCGACCAGCGTACTGACTAGGACCAGTGACCCTCCGCGCAAGGGCGGCGCCGATGACGAGCCAGATGCCACGAACCCGGGATCCAACCTCTTCGTTACTGGAATCCACCCACGTCTGACTGAAGAGGAGGTATCACGTCTTTTTGAGAAGTATGGACAGGTTGAGAAATGCAACATCATGAAGGATCCGCACACCCGCGAGAGCCGTGGATTTGGCTTCGTGAAGATGGTCACTTCGGATGAGGCAGATGCTGCGAAGGAGGCCCTGCAGGGAGAGGTGTACGAGGGCCGCACCTTGAGCATTGAGAAGGCTCGCCGCGCTCGCCCACGCACGCCAACTCCGGGCAAGTACTTCGGCCCACCTAAGCGCGGTAAGTTACTGATCTTGCGATATTCGACATGCGTTGAGCAATAAGCTAATTGAGCACAGAGGACCGTCGCCCACGTGGTGGAGGCTGGGGAGGTCGTGGAGGCGACCGCTACGACGTGAGTTCACACTCGATATCTGCAACATGGATTTGTACTGACTGACAAGCAGGACCGCGGTTACGGCCGCCGTGACGACTATCGAGGCGGAGGCTACCGCGACCGCTACGACGATCGCGGTGGTTACGGACGTCGGGATGACGGTCCACCACGCGACCGCTACCGCGACGGCGGTGATCGCTATGGCGGAGAGCGCCGCGGAGGCGGCTACGGCTCCAACTACGAGCGTCCTCCCCGTGGTGGGCCACCAGGCGACAGTAGCTACGGTGGCGACTCTCGTCCGCCGCGCGATGCACCACCAGCTCGCAGCTACGAAGACCGCCGCCAATACGACTAGGCGACGTTTAGGCTAACGAAACAGGCGTACGGAGCAAGCAACGGTCTTTTCAGCATCATGGATCGCTAGGCAATCTGCATCCGAGGAGTTTCTGCTGGAGTCGGCTAATCACCCCCATGTACTACTACAACTTCCATTTCCCCGGTGCGACTTCAGCATGTGTTATTAGCGGCGGCAGAGAGGAGGCATGTCGACGCTCTTCGACCAGCGACAGTGAATCGGAGAAGCTCTTCGGCCATGTGCCGCAGCCCAAATTCCGCGTCCTTTTCGGCAATCAGTATGAAACGAAACAAAACAACAGCTTTACTAAATCTGTCACCTCGACTCGCACTTTCGACATATCTGCCAATGGCTATCAGTCAGTGTTGGCATGCACCCGTTCGACAATTGAAGGAGCGCACCACTCAATAGGAAAGGGTTCATTCGTCAACGATCGCACCTTCAACCGCAGTCCAATCAGCCGCATCGTATTTCCTCGTCGCAATCGCACAGCTACGCCTGACAGCTACAATGCAGCTGCGTTCTGGCACAGTCAGCAGAACCTCGATGCACTGCATTCTTGCTGGCCTTGGCAAGCACATCCCTCGCAATCTACCTTCACTCCCATTTACTTTTATTCTTGAGCAATTGCTTCCCTTGGCTGACTATGTTGCAGGTCATTGGCAGCTCTGGAGTTCGGAATTACCATGTCTGCACAAAGAGACCTCGAGACCACGAACGGACCCGAGTCGTTCAAGACAATGCGATCCTCAACGCATCGCCAGCGACCGTCGTCCATACACGCCTGGTCACACCCCTAGTACCACATCTCAACTTGCATGAAATCATAACAGATCATTGCAGGCACAATGGTGAGTAGAAATTGCTCGCTGCGATCAAAAGCAGCATTTCTTTGGGGTCGTTTTCTTTTCTTCGTTGGGTCTAGGTGGACGGGACAGCAGGCGATCGACTTTTCGTCCATATTAGCGAAATTCAGCTTCCGCAATACTGCTCAAACGCCCTTTTCGTTCAACGCTTCTCATGCCCTACTTCGGTTCTGGAACCAAGTCTCTTTGTACTGCGCCGAGCTACTGCTTCTTTGTCAGCGTCTATTGACCATAAAGGTGACGCGGCCTAATCAAGGCACAAGTGCATTGATGCGCACATCATCAAACGCCAAACAATGCCATTCTCGATTTTGCTTTCAAGTCAGGACAAGAGCCTCAACGCTTTGTTCATTGTTACCATGTGTCCCCAGCGCTGTACAAAACGCAAGTGACATACCGCCTGGGCAGACCTCGAGATCAGTTTGCAAAGCAATAGTTACCGAGCAAAGCCTTTAAGCAGCAGGACTGCTTTAAAGATCACCTCGAGCATATTGACACACTCACAAAAAACACCAACCGACAACATGAACAGTCTTCAGCAGACTGTTGGCATTGAACTGGAGTTCGCAATCGTATACAAGGCTGATGCGTTTGCAGACATCCCTGGTCTGACTCCTTCACGTCCATTAGCTAACGTTCCCGCAGATCAAGCAATTCAACACTTCCTTAAACAAGCAGGTGTTGCTTCGAACTTGGCCCGTGAATCGCCAGAGGATGCTCCTTACGAAGACTGGACTGTTGACCACGACTGCTTGGAGTTCACACCCGCGGAGGAGGCTTCGATACCAGAGGGCTGGACACGAGAGCACATTGAGCTACAATCTCGAGTATTCTCCTATGTGCACGACGACTGGGCAGCTGAGATCCAGCGTGTGACGGAGGTGCTCTCCATGATGCGCTCCAACTACCACTGTGCGATTCTCACGAACCGCACTTCTGGATTCCACGTCCATATTGGCAATGGTCCGGACTTCATCCCATTCAAAACAGGCAAACGGATTGCACAACTGTTCACTGCATATGAATCTCGATTCGACCAGATGCACGCTGCAACACGTGTCCTTGCACCAGGTCTCGACATCGAACCCTTTCAATACGAGCCTAGGGTCCCTTTCTGGTTTGCTCCGCCGTCGTTCTACCATTGGAACCACAACGCCGATTTCCACATTCTGCCAATCGACAATCGCATCCACCATTCTGGCCATGAGAACGTGTTCAACTGGATCCAAAGAATCGAAAAAGCGACCGACTACCAAGGCCTCGCAGATCTGAGTATTGTGAACTCTGTCTGTGGTGACAAATTGGGCCACCACGCGGCGTTGAACTTCGACAACTGTTACGAAGATGGATTCTACGGAGATACATTTGTCAAGAAAACCATCGAGTTTCGTCAACATATTGGAACTGTGGACTTCCAGTCGATCGTCTCCTGGATCCAGTTTCTGAGTTACGCAGTACAGTTCTGTCACACTGCCGACGATGCTGACTTTGTCTACTTGTTAACGAAAACTACAGATGTCACGTTTACACTTGCGGATGTTCTGGCTGCGATTGGATGTGACGATCATCTGATTGAGCACTTGCAACGTCAGGATGAAAGTCAGGAGCTTACCCAGCGAAGACACTCAGACTCTGATGCTGCATTCATCGATGAACCAATGGTCGCTGAATTGGTTGCTAACAATGACGAAGAACAAAGCGACGCATATCAATGGTCGACAATCGTCAAACGATGCGGCACAAAATTCGACTCCGGATATTACGGACTAGATCCTACTGCTGCGGCTCTTCCATTTGAGCTGGCTGACGTGCAGTATTTGCTTGGCCTAGCACGAGCCAAAGCTGAACTCCAGTGCGGTCCTGATGAGAATACGGCAGCGCCTGTTGCGAGAGCTTCGGCTTTCAAGTTGCTTGCCAATATCTATGCCCGCCTCGACAACTCTCTGGATCCAAGGTCTGCCGTTCACCGCGAATTCGATGCGTGGGTCGGTCAGAATTGATGCGCATCACAAATTTGCTTGATTGGGCATGTGCATATCCGCCATGGCCTAGGCTAGCGGGCGCGCCGGAATGCCTTTTTGTCTTATGATCCATAGCTGTATGACAACTGATGAGACATGATTTGCTGACGCGATTCTTCTACCTTGAACTCTCCTTCCCGCCTCTCATAGCTCCATAGGGCACGTTCGGCCTCACCGACGTCCGTGGTGTCCGCGGAGGCCTCCCAGTACGAGCACCAGTGAATGTCATATGCGAGCATCGAAGTGAGACATATGGTTTCTTACGAGCAGGGCATACCCCTTGTCCTCTTATTCTCCGGATGCCAATTTCTCCACACTCATGTTTCTTGGCGTGCACAACCTTCCACATTCGTCCAAAGAGACTTATGCCTCCTAGGGCACGCACGGCTGGACACTGTTCCGAGGATATCCCCGGTTGATGCGACTGACAGTCTTTCACCATACCTCATCAGGACTCACTTTAATGTTCTCGCCATGAGCACGCACAGTTTTGCGTTGCTTGTCTCGCTTGAGTGGTTTCCTCATGTCGTAGGCGTCGCTTCCGTCATTGTAGTAGTCTGTTATTCTCCTGTAGACGGAATAGCTAGATCACTAATCAGTATGAAGAAGCACAAAAAAATTATGCATCCGTTGTCAACAGCAAGGAAGGCGGAATCCTTACCCCATTTTCTTGTACAATTGAATCGCAGCCTCGTTTTCAACTCGGACGAACAAGTCAACGAACCAGGCATTCTCTTGGTCACCGACTTGTTCCAGAGCCTCCGAGAGTTTCGTCGCATATCCCAGTCTTCGAGCCGATGGAGCCACTGTCAGACAAGTGATATGCGCATGCCAGGGGAGGTAATTGGAAAACTTCTTCTGATAGATCTTCAGACCTGGATCATAAGGCTCGATAGGTGCTGGGTATGGTGAAGCCTCAACTTTGCCGAGGACTTAAGGAGATAGATTGGTCAGCTTACGTAGCTCCGTTGACGGTGAAACCAGCGCAAAGGGGAGGAAAACACGTACTGTATGCTTCGATTTGGCCGCTTGGACCTTCGATGACTTTGCAAAGGTGTGGCCATTTTGTGAAGTATTCGAGATAGAAGCCGATGTTATAGGTTTCTGTTAGGTGGTCGAGATTACACGGGTTGAATTTTAGCAGGTCCATTGGACCCATGGGTCGAATCGCTGCTGTTGCTGCCATGTTTGATGGAGCTGTGTCGATGGTCGTCGCCGTCGCGGGATTCACATATGCTGCTCTGTTGAACGCATGCGCGAATGGAATGTCTTTTGGTCCGCAGAATCCTTCAACTTGGTATTCGACTGTTAGGGCACTGTTGTCGCACGCATTCGACCAATGATGTTGATGGTTCCTGGTCGGATTAGACAGTCTTGAGAGAAGTGAAGTGCCAAGAATGCTTGTGTTTTGTAATCAGTGTACTTTGTGGATCTGATACCAGGCTGTGGATGAACCGGATAAACCACATTGATCAGTATTCACTGCCATTTTGAGGATTGGCAGCCACGAACCTTTGGCAAAGCAGCGGAAAACGATCACACAGGTCTTGTTATGCTTTCTGAGTGGTTCAATGATTGTTAGTTGTACACAGATTCTGTAAAGGAACAGGGCGTTCTCCATCAAGAGCCCAATATCGTCAATCTTAGGATAGTTGCGGCGACCCCGATGAATCCTGGCTCAAGGAACTTGCGGATAGAATCCAGCAAGAGCAGAAGGTATATCAATCTCGCAGTTCCCTATGCATCCACTCAATGCTCCTCCTATTCAGCTGAATCACCTCTCGAGTGGCACCAAATATGCTGGCTTTAAACGACACTTCAGCACAAGGCATAAGCCGGGTGTTCACGATTGTGATTGCGTCCCCTTTTCTCTACCTAGTCTGGCGTGTACTCTACAACCTCTTTCTCCACCCTTTGCGCTCCTATCCGGGCCCTCTACTATGGCGAGCATCCGCATTCCCATCTGCGTACTATGCATTGCAGGGCACCCTCGACAAGAAAATGCTCCAAGTTCATAGAAAGTATGGCAATGAGGTTCGGATCGCTCCCGATGAGCTCAGTTTCTCTGATGCACGCGCTTGGAAGGATGTGCACATGAGTAAGTGTAGTTGCTAAGAGGCATCCTCAAACCACGAGAAACTTATTTGAGACATCTTCGTACCTCTAACGACTCTCAAAAGCGAAGCCAGAGTTCAGCAAGGATCCGAAAAAGATTCAGTACCCTCCGAATGGTGCGCATTCCATCCTTACAGGACCTCGGGATGAGCATGCAAGATTCCGGCGTCTGCTCTCCCACGCATTCTCGGATAAAGGTTTGCGTGAACAGGAGCCACGCATTAAGCGCTACGTAGATCTGCTGATGGACAGACTCCGCGAAGACGCAGATAAACCCGCCTCGGTCAATGTTGTCGATCTGTACACAATGGCAGTATTTGATATCGTTGGCGAGCTGGCCTGGGGAGAGAGTTTCCACGGTCTCGAAGAACGGCGTGTTCACGAATGGATCCCAGCGATCCTCGCTAATGTCAAGTATGTATCTCAGACTGTTATTCTCAGAGGACTTGGATTGGAGCGGTTTACTTCGTATCTCGCGGATCCCGAGCTCTTGAAAGGTCGGAAGAAGAATTACATGCTGGCAGCGGGCCTGGCCAGTAAGCGAGCAGAATATAAAGGCGAGCCTCGCGGTGACTTCTGGGATCGAGTTCTCATCAAAAGTGAAGGAGATAAGGCTGCTACTGAGGGAATGGTCTGTTCTTCCACCCTTCAAATACCTTGGGACATTGCTAATGGCCACTTCAGACTACCGCCGAGATGATCAACAACGCCAGTGTGCTGGTGCTGGCAGGCGCCGAGACCAGTGCCACAACTCTTAGTGGAGCGACGTATCTCCTGCTGAAGCACCCAGAAGTCATGAAGAAAGCAGTCCACGAGATCCGAACGGCTTTCAAGAGCGAAGAAGAAATCGATATCCATTCCGTGAGTCGCCTAGCGTATATGCTGGCCGTCCTCGACGAATCGATGCGAATCTATCCGCCGGTGTCACAGCAGATCCACCGAGTACCACCGTCCGGTGGAGGAATGGTCTGTGGCAAATGGGTTCCAGAAACCGCATCCCTTCGCCTTTGTCCATTAGCAATGAATAAGACTGAGTCCAACTTTGCGCGACCGGATGATTTCGTGCCAGAACGGTGGCTCGCTGATGCGCCTGCGGAATTCTCCAACGATGTCAAACAAGCCTTTCAACCATTCTCGCTGGGTTCCAGGAACTGCATCGGCCGTAATCTTGCCATTGCCGAGATGCGGTTGATTCTGGCCAAGATCTTATTCAATTTCGATTTGGAGCTTGATGACGAGAAGACGGGAGACTGGTTCGACCAGCAGAGCTATGGTATTTGGTGGAAGGGGCCACTGTGGGTTAAGTTCTCACTGGCGAAGCGTCTATGAAGGGTTCGATTATGTGGGCCGTTTTCGTGTTAGCTGTGATCAAAACCCATCACCCTCTTTCCATTCTCGCTTGCTCTCAATAGCTCGTTGTTTCGGGTCCTGCCCTCTGATCAAGGCTTCATCCTTGAGCTTCCTCATCTTTCTTTCTAGAGTTTCGATCTGGTTCAAAAGCTCTCGATCCTTCCCGACCTCCGGTACTTCCAGAGTAGCCGCTTCATCCACATTTCCATTTGCCGATGTCGCCTTTGCTATTGCGTCTGCCTTCTTTCTCCACGCTTTGAACTCCTTCTGAAGCTCCTGCACATGATAGTTGAGCTCAAAGTAATAGTCGAATTCTTTAGGCCCGCCGAAACACAATCCATACCCGTCGCAGTAGCATGCACTCATGCTTGGACAGTGAATTGGTGATGCTGTGAAAATGTATTGCCAGATGTGCTCGAAGATACGTCCGCTGAGATAGTCTGTCAGTTCTGTGCGAATCAGCCAGTCCCGCATGACAACATATCGCATCTTAGGTGTTTCAAGAATTCGCTCTCGGGATACGGCGAATTGAGCGCAGCACGGCTGAGCCAGGACTTTCGGCACGGGATCCATCGGGAAGAGCTCACTCCAGCAATCAGCAAGCAAGTGCTCTTCCGGCTTATCGTAGTTATCCTTCGTTGCACCAGGATGCAACCAAACAGGACAGCCTGGATCCCAATGACACCGTAAATTCATGTAACCTTCTCTTGTGACTCGTTCGGGGCTCAGATGCCGCACCATCTGTGCAGCATCCGTGTTCAACAATTCATTGTTGTGCCATGCGTAGCGGTGCGCATGCATAAAAATACTGATGTCTGGGAGCGTCTCATAGAAGTCAATGATGTAGCTCAGGTATACCATGACTTCGTGGCCTTTGTTCTTCGGTGGATGCAGATCTGCTGTGCGATCATCGACCGTATACACAGCTGGTATGAGAAGGCCAATGTCAATCCAATCACCTAGTTCCTGTTGCACCCAGGCAGTGCTTTCGGATTTGAGTCGTGGCAGAACCAGGGCTCTGGTATAATTGCTACCAGGAGGCTTGGTCTTTCCAACAGGATATGGGCTCATCGAATCGATCTCGGGCTCTTTGAACATGGCCTTGGGTACGTCCGCAGACTGGCCAGGCCACATATCAGATATGGCGTCTTCATCGTGGTCGAAGGGCTGCTCCGCCGGTTCATTCGTGCCCTCCCATACTGCGAGTGGTGCGATCTGCCGCCACGAAAGGTGGTAGCCGAGTGATACGAGGATGGCTGAGCTGCAACAGGCAATGATGACAAAGCTGATGAACCGACGGAGCATAAGTCTGTGACGGAAGAGAGCCGTGATGGGTGGAATGCTGGGTGCGGAGGTGCCTACACAACGTTGAATTGTGCTGATGCAGCCTCCGTGTTCAGCGAAATTCAGAACATGTGTAGGAGGAGCTGCGTCTCAGAATCGTCGTCATCCGCCATTGCGCTACCCCTGGTCCCTTCAGAATTCCCAGGGTGTCGTCAGCTCCAGAAGGAAGTGAAAGCAGCATGGGGGTGCGGTGAAGATGCGGGAGTGCTGCTTCGGCGTTGTTTCGGCGATCGGCGTGTCGACAATGCTGCAGCATTGATGATGTGCACCACTCTGTTCGCAGCGCTGCTCCCATCTCCCACCGATGCTCCCTCGACCGCCCACCGCCATCTTCACGTCGTCGCTCGATGCAGGCTCGCTATGTCTGCGATGTGCAAGCCGGATAGCACGACTGCAGCAGCCCCACCGACGACCCTTCTCCAGCGCTGTGAAGACGAGACAAGTCGCTATTACCAAGGACGATGAGATAAATCAAAGATTCTTCTGGGCGAATGCCTTTCACAACAGCCAGTCCAATGGCTCCACAATATTATCTAGAACCGCAGCAAGTGGTCAGCCGAGAGAAGGCCCAGTTGCGATAGCCCAGCAAACGACAGCCTCTGCGAGCGAAGAACCACCACACCGACGGCGGAAACGATTAAAGGCAGCAGCAGCAGCCGCGACAAACGATGCAGCAGAAGCGCCCCTCCCACTGGACGCATCCGCCCAGCTATCCAGCGACGCCGCAGCAGCACCCGCAAAGTCCTTCCGACGAGCATTCTCCACCTACCTTTCCTTATCCAAGCCACGTCTGGCCTTTCTCGTAGTTCTCACGACCACTGCGTCCTATTCCATATACCCCGTGCCGGCCTTACTGAGCACATCAGTCACCGATGCTCCCTCATTGAGCACTCTCACACTGCTATTCCTGACAAGCGGGACCTTTCTGCAGATCGCATCTGCCAACACATTAAACATGCTATCCGAGCCACAGCATGACGCCAAAATGAGCAGGACGAAGAACCGACCACTCGTCCGTGGTCTGATTAGCAAACGAAGAGCTCTCATCTTCGCCATCGCAACAGGAATTGTCGGAACAGGACTTTTGTGGTATGGTGTTAATCCCACCACTTCACTCCTCGGAGCTGCGAATATTGCGATATATGCCGGTGCATATACGTACTTGAAGAGAATACATCCCGTCAATACTTGGGTGGGAGCAATCGTGGGAGCAATACCTCCTCTCATGGGTTGGTGTGCAGCTGCCAGTCAATACAGCACAACAGACGCAAGCCAATCCTCGATCTGGGAGGAAGCCAAAGAACTTCTATTCACTGAGCAAGCGATTGGTGGTTGGCTCATTGCAGGTATACTCTTCGCATGGCAATTCCCGCATTTCTTTGCATTGGCGTATGCTGTTCGACAAGAATATGCGAGTGCTGGGTATAAAATGTTGGTTTCTACGAATATTCCCATGGCGGCGAGGGTGTCATTTCGATACAGTCTGGCGATGTTCCCGATATGCGCGGGCTTGAGCTATTATCATGTCACGGATCCTGCTTTTGTGGTGACTAGCTCGGTCATCAATGGTTGGATGCTCAAGGAAGCATGGCGCATGTGGAGGCTGAATGGGGAGAAAGGGTCAGCGAGGGCATTGTTTTGGGCGAGTGTATGGCAGCTGCCTATCGTTCTGGTTCTGGCGATGATGCAGAAGAAAGGGCTGTGGAGTCGAGTGTGGAATGCTACGTTCGGCGAGCCTGAGCTGGATGATGAATGGGAGGAGGAAGTGATGCCGCCTCGGAAGACCTTACAGAGCCGGTCGTGATGTACATATATCATGTTACATTAGCTACGACATTGCATATGTGATACACTCGCTGTGAATAGCGAGGCACTTTCATTCCGCCGGGTGACAAAACATGGACAGGAGTGAGATTTGAAATGAGAGGTGATGTGGTGTCGTGGTGATGAATTCCATAATTTCTCATATGCATTCGTGTTCTGTAAATGCCATGCCGCTACTTTTGAAAAGCGACTTCTACAACAATTTGGTTGGCGCGTAACCCCGCAACCATTCGAAAACTCCTCGCTATGTGACCCAGTAATCATATGCATATCTCATATCATAATCCCCTACTGCATCAACTCCACAGGCGGACGAGCAGTATGCACAAACTGCTTGCTGCTATCCATCGGCGTCATAGGCAGCGGACTATCCGTCGTATCCTCAACCGCAATAGCCGGTAAATCCGGCGAATGTCCATGTTCTTGCGGATCATACACCAGCGTCGAACTCCTCGATCTCCCAACAGTAGCTGGCGAAATGGGAGTCTTGCCATCCACATCATCATACAAAGCCTGATCGGCAGCAGGTTTGGCATGTAATTTCGACAACGCGACAGCGAGATCATCAGCGTGGACTTCTTTGTTCGGAGGCTCTTCGTTGCGCATTTCCCAGCCGACGGGCGGGCTAGGAGGTGGAGAGATGAAGAACAACTTTTGGCTTTGAGGTGCTTGCAAGTGTTGATCTTCGGGGTTGATTTTTGTTTCTGTGCCAAAGTATACGCGGACTCTGTTTCCGAGGACGGTTTCGCCGTCGAGGACTTGGCGGAGGTTTACGGCGTCTTCGATGCTGTAGAAGCTGACGATGATGCGGCGGAAGGATTTGAGTGGCGAGAAGGTGTGGATTGTGGCGTGTTGGTTGATTGCTGCGCGTATGCTTTCGAGGCTGGCGGCTTGGAAGATTTCTGGGGCGTCGAGGTTGGTGACTAGGAGGGTGTTGCTCGGTTGTGCGGGTTGTGAGAGGGATGGCAGGCTGGAGAGGTCGAGGGAGAGCGATGGTGAGTGTCTCCGTTTCATGCCCGTGGAGGGCACAGGCGACATGTGCATCGTCATGGCTGCCATTTGTTCGTCGGTGTCGGTGTCTGGAGTCTGTCCTGGGAGTGGATCGGGACTGAGCTCTTGCTGGCCGCTTTCGGTGTTGCTGGTAGTATGATACATCAAAGGAGGAGTGCTCGGCGTCTTGATCTTATACAGAACAGCGAAGTTGCCATCGAACGGGGTGGAAGTGGTCGATCGCTGCGCCTCGTTGTCCAAGCGCGGGCCGCTGATGCATGTGCCCGCCAAGGGGTCTCGAGCCGGAGCGTCGCACAGCCCCGAAGCGGGTTTGTTTGCTGCTGCACAGACGGCCACTCTGCTCCGCCTCTGACGCTGCTTGGGCGCGGCAGAACCGTTGACCGCAGCGGACGATGTGACCGTCCAAGAATCTCACCCTCGACCAGCAGAAGCTTCTGGCCTGGCATCGAGCGCTGGCGCTGGCTTGGCCGTCAACGCCGCCGCCGTCACGTCGATTGCCATCGCAAACACCGCGAACTTCCGCGGACTCCCGATGCCTCCCACAATATACCGAACACCACGACGTACGCCCAGTGCACCGCCGGCGGTGAGTAGTATCGTGCGCAGCTCTCTCCAGACTTCGGAGAGGACCGTGTACAACTGCGCCCTGGTGGCCTACGAAAGCGACCGCGACCACATTCCTTTGGCTACCACTCGCCACATGATTGCGCGACTGATTCGCAACACCTCCGCCGCGTCAAAACATCATGCCACGTTCCAGGACCACCTGTTTGGACAGCATGATCTTACACCGCAACAACTAGGACCCAATCGCCCCATGAACACACAGGAGAAATGACCTGGCACGTGTCCTTGCTACCTGACCAGGTTCCGTGCTCTTGCTCAGTGGCTTAGCATTGAACACTCCAAGATCTACTAGGTAGGCAACCGCATTCTTTCCAGGATTTACTACGGTGGTATACCGTCCGCAGTGAACACACTTGGTCAAGGAGGAAAGCGTGAACAAGGCTCAGCAGTTCCAAAATTGCGGCTTGGATCGAGGAACGGTCCACGTAGACCAGAAAACTGATTAAACACAGCATAGCAATGCCATTTTCAATACGTAGTCGCTGGGTCCTATGACCAAATGAATATCTGCTAAACTACCCATGATGGTTGGGCCGGAAACATTTGCTTGCATTAATGCGCCTGCTTTGCCCGTTTGTCCTGCGCCAATGTCTAGCTCCGCACATGCAAGAAACAGAACAGGTATCATGCAGTCGCTCAATCGAACCAAAACGCCGTCAATGTGATGCACTCAATCAATCCCGCTGTCCCTATCGCTTTGCTCCACTCGCGCCAATGACATGCTCGATCCTCGTCGAAACTCATTGCACTGGGACGGCGAACGGACCGCTCTCTTGAAGGTCCTGCACCAGCTCCTCAACGTTGCTCAAGTATTGGCCGAGCAGCATTTGCTTGTCCTCCGTAGACCTTACATCCATGTCCTGCAGCTCCTCATCAATCTCCATTGCATCACCGGAATGTGTTCTCGCGTGTCCCGCTAGTGCTGTGAATGATCTCTCTACTCCTCTTTGTATTACTGCTGTGTTTGGTGCGCTGGTGTGACTGAAAGGTACAATGGGCGACTCGGGCATGAGGTAGAAATAGAGGAATTCGAGTGATCGCATCTTCACATCTTTCGTTGTTGACCGGCTCTTGAAGAGGGAGGTGACAGTGAGTAAGCCATCTATCGACTCGAAGGTTCGTGTGTTTCGCGGTTGGTCGATGAGTGCGGCGACGAGTACCAGTAGCGCTTGTGATTGTACTCTAGGTGGATTCATCGAGTCGAGAAGGTCGAGGAGCAGGTTCATGTGCGATTCGCGATTGAACAAGCATTTCGACGGCGGGTGTAGCATCAGTATGCCTTGTAAGAGATCGAGCGCGGAGAGTATGAGGAGGTCCGTTTCTGATGGGTTGCCCATGCCCAAGAGGCATTCGATCGTCTGTACGAGTCGCGAGGCCACTGATCGCCAGCGTCAGCATAGTCGGAAATATCCTCTCTTCTGTGAAGCCCACCATTCCATTGAAATCCTTCTTGCAGTCTGAAAAACTCTCTGAATGCCGGATCTTGCTTGAGCTCTCCCAGCTGCTTCGCGCTCCCTTGTTTCTTATCGTCCAATGCCGATGACTTTCTCTTGTGCGGTGATCTTGACCCAGCCTTGGAAAGACATATTTGCGCGAGTAATCCTTCTATTTGTCTCAAGCCTTTTCGGATCTTGTTGCTGTCGCGCGAGGCGATGTTGTCGAAGGAAAGACTCAATAACGACTCCATTGCGGCTTGTGTCGCGTTGCTCGATATTGGACCCAGAAGGGGCTCTTGAAGGACTCGCGAATATGCAGCTAAGTGCTTAGGCTAGAAGTGTGCTCCGCAACTTTGAGGTTTCGAAACATGGTTGCCACGACGACCGTCCGAACTAGGCGTTTGCACTTGCGGTATCGATAGTGGTGAACAGAACGACACGACCACATATTCTTGCACGATACATCCGTTGTTGCTCTTGAGAATACCGTCTTCGAAGTGCGACTACGAGTTCAGGAACGCATGCAAGTTGGAGCTCCAACCCTTGGACCATCCTAGCTTGTGCATGCAGCTGGGCCTGTGGAGATGCACGACATCTGAACTCTGCTTCTCATGAGCTGGTCCGCTGAACAGAGAAGACTGTTCGACTGCTGCTGATTTCCTGAAAATACCTCCTAGGTCACGATCAACAATGTAGAAGCCAGGTGCCGCTTTGCAAGACCGTAGAGCTAGGCATCATGTCCTCGTTGTGGGATGGCAAAGAGTGGTCGAAGTGGTATTGGCGGGCCCGGTCTGCCAGCGAGCAATCATTCAACTGATATGGCAAAGAATGCAGGAGTCTGCATGGTGAGTTGACAGTATGGCTTCGATACACATGCGATCGAAGTGGAAGTCCTTCAAGTCGTGTCTGCATGGCAGAAGTGCTTATCTGTGCTTGTGCATATCCGGGCCGCCATTCAGCATTGCAAATCTTGGCAGCCTCCACCTGCACTTCAGCACCTCCGAAATTCTGTCTGCGCCGAAGCCAGCGACGACAATTTCACCTCTCGAACAACAGCGCAGGATATCCATTTCTTTGCGCACTCAGTCCACACACATCGCCAAAATGGTTGCCACAACAGTATGTACATGAGACGCTTTGCTGCCCGCCGACGCCTTGACTGGCAGTCTGGCATAGAGCAGTAGGCTGAGAAATTCGCAACAGAAGAAGTCCGCCGCCGGCGCACAGAAGAAGGGCCAGAAGGTGACCAAGAAGGTGAGATTCTACCCCCTAACACTCCTCACTCCTCCCTCCCTCGCTTCCTCAAACCCAATACTAACATCATCTCCCCACCTCCAGTTCATCATCAACGCAACCCAACCAACCCAAGACCGCATCTTCGACCCATCCGCCTTCGCAACCTTCCTCCAGCAGCGCATCAAGGTCGAAGGCCGCACCGGTAACCTCGGCGACAACGTCACCGTCAACAACCTCGGCGACGGACGCATCGAGGTCGTCGCTCACCAGGAATTCTCCGGTCGCTACCTCAAGTACCTGACCAAGAAGTTCCTCAAGAAGCAGCAGCTCCGTGACTGGCTCCGTGTCGTCAGCACGCAAAAGGGCGAATATAGCCTCAAGTTCTTCAACGTTGTTGGAGATGAGGCTGAGGATGATGATGAGTAGAATGTTTCTGCCTTACAAAAGGGAGGATAAGTGGAAGAGATGAAGTTTTCAGTATAGTGGGGGAACAGACGTTGCGCTCTCCAAGGAAGAGTTGCGGAAGTCTTGATGAAACTCTAGCTGGAATTCCATACTTCTTCACGAAATGAAACACCAAAGTCACATCACACGCGCATGTCCATGTTCAAAATTTGTTTCCTGCACGAACAAAGATTTCCATGATCATTGGTATCTTGCTAGAAAAGGGAACGCCCAAAAGCTACACCTTACCAAGTCTATCACCTTTTTCCTTTCCCGCGACCTTTTTGCAAACCATGCTTAAACCCTCGCCCAGGCGACTTCTGCACCTTGCCTCCATGCGAGAAGCGCTTCGCTTTCTCGCCACCAAGACCGCGTCGCTGAGGTTGCTGCTTGCCACGAGGACTCTTCGCATCAAGTTTCTTCTTAGCCGCCATCGCATCGTCTTCGTCAATGTCCATTTCATCATCATCTCGCACATTCTTGAACTTCAGCTTGCCCTTCTGGCCTCTGGTAGGGGCATTCTTGCTCTTCAGCGCCTCAACATACGCATTGATGCCGCCCTCTAGAGTGCCATCGCCAGGTTCTGCACCATCGATCATTCCATCGTCGTCAAATTCTTCGACTTCCAGGTCCGAGTCGTCATTGAATACGAGCTTGCCATCGAGATCTGTCTTAGCTTTCGTCTTTTTGTTATCTGCTGCGGCTTTCTGCTTGGATGGCTTCGTCGATGATACATGTGCAAGAGCCTTCCGGTCAAGCAGATCGAGCGGCTCATCTTCGTCTTCGACGATGTATTGGTTGCCACCCTGCTTGGCTTTCTGGCCCTTGGCCACAGCTCGACCAAGCACTTCATCATCAGAAATATCAGAATCTGATTCAGAGCCAGATCCATAGATGGCTTCGTCATACTCGCTTTCGAATTTGCTGCGTTTTTGTGCTCCAGGTGCGGTGTCGTCGTCTTCTTCACCAGCGTCTCGCTTCTTCTTTCTTCGATCACGCGTCTTGCGAATGTTCGCGATGAGCTTCCGATCCGCTTCAGGCGTGTATCTCTCCACAACTTCCACTCCGAATCGCCGGATCATGCGCTCGAAAATGTGCTTGACCTTTGCCTTGAAGTGTTGCTTGTGTTCGTGACTCCAGACGATGAGATTTGGAATCAGCGTCTCCAAACGTGGCAAGACCAAGTTTGTTGGTAGAGAAATGATGCAGACCTTCACGAAGCCAAGCACCGATCGCACAATCTCGCGGTTGTTCGAAGTCAAGAAAAGGTCCATAGTCTGGACGAGATCAGCCACCGTGGTCTCTGGCAACCGACTATGGGATTCAAACAGTAGCCGGGTCAGTGCTGTGATCGAAGCAGAAATCATGTGTGGAGTTGATCCTGCCAGACCAGCCGAGACCATGGTGAAATACTCCTCCAAGCTCGCTGGCACAGTAGGCGCGTCAGGAGCCATGTGTGGAACCTTTGCGTTGTTCACGGTCCCACCTTCTGCCATCTTCTCCGCCATAAGCACCAAGAGATCAAAAGCTGCCGTTCTCGCCTTCTCGTTCACCTCCTTGCAGCTGATAACAACCTCAGAGACGATCGAGGGGATGAAGTGTAGATCAGTCTTTGGCATGCCTGGAATGATCTCAGCTATGGAAGCCAGTCTATCCCTGCGAGCTGGTGCGGACACTTTGTCTGCAGAGCTGAGCAACAATTGCTGAAGATCTGCGTTTCGTTCTGCTAGCGCTTGACGTCCAGTCTCAGATTCTGAGAGACGAGGGATCAGCTTGTATGCCTTCTTCTGCAACTGCGGATCATCCTGCTTGCTGACGACGTTCGCAGCCATGTTGAAAAGACCCGCAAAGCTTTCGCGTGGCAGGTACGTTGCCATTGTGATGATCAGGTCCATAAGAGTATGTGAAGTCGGTGGCATTTTATTCTTCGAGTCCTTGTTGGGTTGCTTTTGTTTATCGGCCTGTGTTTGGGGTCCAGCTTCGGGGAGAGATGTCTCCAGCATGCCCGCGACACGTTGGAAGGTCTCGAGCAATTCTGTCTCCGGCGTGATGCTCAAGTAAGCATTGATACACTGCAGCAAGTTGCCACGGTTCTGCGGTAGGGTCTGGCTGTAGACATTGAAGAGAACTGCAAGCAAGTTGCTAGCAAAGCCAGCGAGATGCTGTAGATTTCTCTGAGCATCAGCTTGGCTGACTCTGCCCTGCTCAACCAGATCCTCCTCGCCTTCCAATTCCGCAATAGCTTTGTTGGTATCGACGAGATTTTGCAAAGCGCGGCAGATCTCTGTGCGCATATGAGGCTGCTGGTATAGCAGATTGCTCAATTGCTCAGCAAAAGACTGATCAAATGCTTCTGTCAGGTCTAGAGGTAGCTGACAGTACCCTGGCAAGCACGACCAGATCTGGTTCACAACAGTTTCGAAGATCTTGATTTGCATCGTCTTCTCGGCCTCACCGTGACTGAGTACTCTCTGGAACATGACTTCACTCAAGGGTACTAAAGCTGCGCGGAAATGGGCCAGCTTGGTGTTGCTGACCGAGTCACGCATCACAGGCAGAAGCCAGGCTCGGCCAGGTCCTTTGGCAGATTTACCGTCCAAGTTGAGTGGCAGGGTGGATAGGATAGCTTCGGGACCAGCAGCCCGAATGGCGGCTGACAGAACCTCATCGGCTTCCTTCTTGCCGGTAAATGCCTCGTCGCTTCGGAGATCTCCAACAGCCTTGACAATGCTGTCCAAGAGTGGGCAGGCGCGCCAGCGCAGGACCTCAAAGGCTGCCTTGAGCACGTTGAACACTTCCATCCAAGCAGTCTGGTACTTCACGCTCAGCAGCTCTTTCAGCGTGCGAGCAATATTCTCCAGAGCTTTGTCGTCCATGATCGAGGGCTCCAATAGCACCGATTCTGGTACACATGTGTGCAACAACGAAATTAGGCATTCGGATGCGGATACACGCACATTGTGCGAGGACGAAGATAGGAACGCTGATATCTTGCTGAAAAGGCCAGGAAGCTTTTGAAACGTCTCATCTGGCTCGATTTGCGCTGAGACGTCGTAGCCTCTGGTTAGTACAGCGATCCAAGGAGGAAGCAGTTGTGTGTCGTTTTGCGAAGGCTGGAGCTCTGCGATTATCTCGAGAAGTCTTGGCAGCTTAGCTGAAGAGACCTCATTGGCGAGCCCTGCAAAGATGATCTCGAAAATTTCGAATGCTGCCATTGTGAGGAATTCGTTGCTTCCCTTCGAGATGTTGAGCAGCAGCTCGCACAGTGCATCAATCTTCTTGCTGGGCCAGCCGTTCTGAGCTGACGCAACAGTCTTCACCAGTTGCATTGCGTGCATCAACCCTGGATCATGTGCTCCATCCTCACGCTGCCTCTGCTTCCTCTTCTTGCTACTCGCTTCTTCAGCGGCCGTCTGGAGGTGTCCAAGCGCAGTCTCGGCGCACATTGCTGATACGGGATGGTCGAGCGAGGGCGAAGGAGGTGGATGCTTAAGCACGTTGCTCAGGGCTTCCTGTGCCCGCTTTCGCACTTTCGGCCTGTGGTCCATAGCCAGGCCGAGCAGTCCTCCCACAGCACCACGAGGGCTCGTTGACGATTGCGGCAGGCTCCATGCTTGCGAGTCTTGTGCAATAAGCAGCGATTCCAAGCAACCTATGCTGGCTCGTAGTAGGGGCGCCTCTGCATCGGCGTGGGTAAGAGCGGGCGCGAGGCTGGTGAGAATTTGCGGGAACTTCGATCGGAGGAGCGGCGCTGGAACATGGCTGGTGACGAGGTCGAGCAGGTAAACGACCGCGGTCGTAACCTCTTTGTTGACAATTCCCTTATCGTTGGAGATGTACTGGCCCAGCAGCGATAGTAGAGCAGCGAAGTATGCGGTGGGCGTGGGCTCGGATTTCTGGCTGCGGAGGGTGTCTTCGATAGCGTTCAGGACGACTGACGTCTGCTGCTGATTTTGCAGCTTCGGCGACGAGCGGATCTTGTCCAGCCTCTCCTGCAGAGACATGTTGGCGTCGTGCTGGTGGACTCGAGACCGGCGACAAGAAGTGCACTCGCGAAGCTATCTCCAAAATTTCAGGCGCATCAATTCCGCACCAGCAGGACCCTGTTGACGTGCAGCTGGGATCCCTACCAGGAAACCAGGATGGCAACTGCGCTACCACAGTGACTTTGACTTCACGTTCAGGACAATGAGTCCGAGAGATACATGTATCATACATGGGCACGAATGAATTCCATCACGGCATTCGAGGTTCTCATAACTCATCCAGCGTCAATTAAATTGTGCAGTAGCGTCCAGACGTCTAAAACTTTCTAAAGAAATCTACCACACTTTGTCGTTTCCGAAGCCTTTCTTGATCCTTGATAATCTTCACTGCATCTGCAATGAGATGTCCATTTTCTACTGCAGGCCTCTCGGGTGCCTCGCTCAAGCCTCTCACAGGCAAGTCACTGTGCCTCTCCCCGGCATATGCATCATCGCCCTTTTTCTGAGATCTAGAAAAGAGATGCAAGAGATGCGATGAGCTTTCATTCTGCGATCTTTGACACCAATCCGGACGATCGTGTGGCAGTAACTTCGGCCGCTGTATATTCTGAGAGCTTCTCTCGGACTCTTCTAAGACGGGTAGAGGAGGCTTTGAGTAGTGATCCAAACTGTGATATAAGAGAGTGTCCTGTAAGGTGTCGTTGGTGAAGTGTTCGTGCGAAAATATTGTCTTGTTGTCTTCGGGTATAGTACGTCGTTTGGCGGCATCTCCGGGTCGATATATCCCAGTACACGACTCTTTCGTCTCTATCGGCTCGCCGGCGTCTCGTTCGTTCGGGTCAAGAGCGCTCTGATCTGACTGAGCACCAATATTTCGTGACGAGTGTCTTCTTGGAATCAATGGCTTCGACCAAAGCTCCGTTCGTTGGATTAAAGAGTGCCGTAGAGGCTGTGTTGCGACAGCCTTCATTGTTCGTGGTGCCGATTCCATGGGTCCATGCTGCTCAGCGGACAGATCTTTTGACCTCGCATCTCGCCTCCTAATTTCCATACCCTTCCCTCCCATCCTTTCCTCGACAATTGCGGCGATAGCACGATTGTCGTGCACTCCGAAAGACATTGCTGTGTAGCGACGATCTTGTTCCAATGGCCCGCTGCGCGTTACTGGCTCCGAGGTGGATTCACGTCGCGGAGAAGTGTGCTTGTCCCGGGTGGAGTCTTGCCGAAGCGGTGTCGCTGTAGCTGTGAATTGCTTTGCTGCGACCTTGGGCATGAAACGACCACTTCGTAGAGCATCGCGTTTCCCTCGCCTAATTTGCACGATATCTTGCTCCCTTTTGTAGGCCTCCAATTTGCTGCATAACAGCTCCACATCCAGGCCGGTATTCTGCTTCGCTCGCACGTATGCTTCTTCTTCGTTGATCCCGAACATGATGGTTCGCGAAGAACCTTGGTCTATGGTTCTAGCGCAGTGTGTTGAGTATTAGCTGGTACACGCGCTGCAGAATGTCTGTCACACAGGTTCGGGAAAGGTTGAGAGAGGCGAGTTGCTGTGCAACAGTTCGCGAACTTCCCCAGGAATATCAATCCAGCGCCTCGAGCATCCTGCAGACCGCTAGACTGTCGATCACTGTATAGGCAAACATGGTCTCGTGCCCCTTTGGAAGCGAACTTTCCATTATTTAAATCCACCTACCGGCAGTGTTAGCAGAGTTGTGTAGAGTGACGCCACAACGCCCGGTGGCTTGATCTGAGAACGGCCTTGGACGGTTTCAGCGTAGCACGGAAAATAGTTCAATGAGTTCAGACCTAAATCTGAGCAGAGCAAACGCCACGCTGCACGCACGGTACCCCTCGATGGCAATTACAACTGAAACACCGTTAGCCGCGACAGCAGTAGAAGTGCGAATCCTACGGTCTCGACGCCAGCAAAAGCGTTTATACAAACGGCAGTCGATGCAGAATTTCCCGCGATTCGCAGTGCAAGAGGAGCTGCGTCTCTTGATCGGGTGGACACGGTGTTGCATTGGTTCTGCAGCTTGAAGCGCAGAAGTCCGTT
Source organism: Cercospora nicotianae (assembly GCA_029490675.1). Taxonomy (NCBI): domain Eukaryota; kingdom Fungi; phylum Ascomycota; class Dothideomycetes; order Mycosphaerellales; family Mycosphaerellaceae; genus Cercospora; species Cercospora nicotianae. The sequence goes on from JANQAT010000002.1 coordinate 1,723,256, forward strand.
ATAGTGCGCATCGCGACTGCAACGCAGCATCATTGCAGGATGGCAGACCGAATTCGGCCGAGAAGCTTTTCACGAGATGCCTCGACGAGTCGTAGCCTCGGATCAACACCCGACCTCAAGGAATAGCGTGCTGCCAAATGCGAACTCATCGCGAGTACCCGAGCAATCGAGGGTCGTTTACGAGCGCGACGCGTCGTTCATCCAAACAACGCCCGAGCATTGGACATGCAGTTTTAGGACGTCCAGATGAGCCTCCCGTTTGTGCGTTGAATGTCGAGATGCAGATCTGCCGCCAGCTTCTGTCCTCGAGCTGTTGGGGCGGTCCATCGTCCATTCGGAGACATCTGCTTCGAGTACGCGATCGCAATGAAAAGCACCATTTGTCGAGTCGCCGGGCATCGCGCTTCCATAGTGCTGTAGGATGTAGCGAGACTCTTCACGTCGCTTGGAATTGCCAATGGTATCGCGACATGGGTCTCAATACCGCCAAGTCCTTCTCCTCCTCGCCGCATCCCAGTTCTGCTCGCGTGGAGGGCGCGGCGACGACTCCCGAGACGTCGGGAATTTCTCATTACTCAGCCTACGTAATGTTTGATGCAACTCTCCAATTCGTCTTCACAAAGCACAACACATTTGCCTTCTACACTACCACCAGCTGTACATCATGATGGCCGCCAGTCCTGCAATCCGAATACTCACGCAAACGGCCTCCCGACCGTCGACCGGCGGCGCCCTCGCGAAGCGCTGCGCTCAACTCGCCACAAGCAACACCACCCTCCGAACATTCAGCGATGCGCCACGACCCAGCACACTCTCATCCTCACGGCGAAGCCGCAGACCCTCTCTACAGCGATACACCCCTCCGAGCGCGAGCAGCACAGCTCGACGCACAATCTTCATCCAAACCGAAGACACGCCCAACGCAGATGCGCTCAAATTTATCCCCAACCACCAAATCCTGCCCGATAATTTCTCCTCCTCATTCCTCGAATACATGACCCCGAGATCGACACTCGCGCCACCACATCCTTCTCCACTCGCCCAATCATTGATGAACGTGGAAGGCGTATCGAGCGTATTCTTTGGACGGGATTATATCACAGTGACAAAGGACAGCTCCACACCCTGGCCACACGTCAAACCCGAAGTTTTCAGTCTCATCACAGAAGCTGTAACAAACGGTCAACCAATCGTAAACACAGTCGAGAGCAAAGGTGGTGATGAGGGCCAATCATCAGGCGAGGAAGCAGCGACCTATGATCCAAAAGATGAAGAAGTTGTAGGGATGATACAGGAATTATTGGAGACACGCATCCGACCAGCGATACAGGAAGACGGCGGAGACATCGAATTCAGAGGTTTCCACGACGGACAAGTGATGCTCAAACTTCGAGGTGCTTGCAGAACTTGCGACAGCAGCACGGTGACATTGAAGAATGGAATTGAGAGTATGTTGATGCATTATATTGAAGAAGTCAAGGGTGTGCAGCAAGTGATGGATCAGGAAGAAGAGGTTGCAATGCAGGAGTTTGCAAAGTTCGAGGAGAAGCTCAGACAACAAAAAGGTGAAGTACCACCCACTGGAAGCATTGATACTGTAGGATAAGCCAGAAACGGTTATACGCTCCCATTCATGAGCAAGTTCGCCAAACAGTGCCGCTACCTATCAGTATATGCGCTGCCTTGTGCAAAGGCGGCGACATCGAGCCTGCTATGCAGGGGCTCCGGTGCCGGCTTTTCTGCCTCCATTTCTCTACTGCTTGGACCGGCTTGTGTGGCATTCGCATAGGCCGCAAGCACCTCCGTATCTGTCTCGCGTTGCTCCAATGCCGGGCGCGCAGGAGATTTTTCCGCCTTCTCCCTATTCTGTTGTCCATTGCTATTGACCTGAAGTGAAGCAAATGTCGCAGCGATGTTATCCCGCATAGCACCAATGCTGCCGGGAATGCCTGCTGCTACACCATTTGACGCAGAATCTGTATTTTTCAAGCTGAATGAGCTTGGATCTGACGTTTCCTCATGCAAGCTGGACGTTTGCTGCTGATTCTCGTTCACGATCGTGAGTGAGACAGGGGTGTTCATGTCTGCGTCTGCGCGCTTGAAGAGAGAGCTCCACCACCGTACTGTTACCGTACGAGTTGCGGGCGAACGTCGTGGAAATAGGAGCGTATGTTCCGCCCTTGGCGCAAAGCTAGGATTCACAAAGTCTCGCCGCCTGGCCAAGAAGTGCGGCCACACTGATGGGAACAGGTGCTCTTGTGCTGCTCGTTCCCGCTCATTATTGAACAGGAATTCTCCGTACTGGCACGCATGGGCGTGGTAGAACAACCTTACAAGGAACCTCTCGTTGAACTCAAAAGCATCCGGGTATTCATGTTGCAACTGGAAAATGGCGTCGAGAAATTGATGAAAGATTGGTGCGATCTCGTCCTCTTTCACTTTGTGCTCCCTATCCTTGGCGGTGTTTGTCGTGGCAGGGGCATGCAAGATCGCATTCGCTGGAGGCGAAGGTGGCCGAGATCCCGACTCCTCAAAACTGCTGCGACTGTCATTCTGTTGTCTGAACAGCCCATTTCTATTCTTCTCGAACCAATTCTTTGCGCCTGAGAATGCCTTCGATCCAAAAGTAGGCTCCAAGGTGCCATTCTCAGCCCCATGGGATGGCATCACTCGCTCGTTCTCGATATCGAACCATTTTTCGCATCCCAGAATGCCGTGTCGATGGTTGAATTTATGGCCAAAAGATAGGAAATCTTTCTGGACCAGGGCGATGAAGCCTGCGAGTGTGCGATAGTAGGGATCAAGCATAACCTGCGCAATTGCAGCGACCTGAGATGTACGATCCCAGCCGTCTGAGCAATGAAGCAAGACATGATCTCCGCCAAGTCCAATAGCCCTCGCGACCTTCTCGGAACCTTCTAACAGACCTGCAATATGGCCGAGCCAACCGGACTTTTGGAGTTCCACATGGGAGATCTTCAGATTCGTGACTTCTGCGCCGCCCAAGCTCTCCACAACTTTGGCCAAGGACTTGCGCATAACATGAATGTTTGCTATGTCGAGGAAAACTCGCTCTGGAGGACGTTTGGTGTTGCCACAGTAGTTCGCCACATCTTCAATGCCACCTCCAGTGGCACGATTGGCCAAAGCATTGAATCTTGGTCGTGCATCCACAATCATCTTCCTTCGAGTAGTACCATAGATCTTCGGCCCAGACTCTGCCTCGGAGGAATCTAAGTCGGCTGCGTCCGTGTCTTCGTCGGGAACATCAGGAGCTTGCTCCAAGGACCTCGATGACGAGCTATCAACGTCGTTTTGGTGCAATGCTTCTTGGGGTTGAAAGTCTTGCGGGCCTTGTTCTGAATGCACATGGCTAGAAAATATTGCCGATACGAGACGCTCGTCTTGGGCATTCCTCTTTCCAGCGAGACCGGGCATAGGTTGTGACGATCGCGTAATGCTGCCGCCGTTGGAATGAAGATATGTCAAGGCTGGTATTCTGCTCTTAGACCTGTACGGGCCACCATACTTGAGTATATTGTCGGTAACATTAGCAGGCACGCACAGTACACTAGGATACGTTGGAGAGAAGGTGTAATCCTGGTTGATGCTTGTGAGGCGCCACGCACTGCCCGGCCCTTCTGAGGACTTTCCGCCTATGCCCATTCGTGCGAACTCACGTCGAGCGTCGTATGGATTGATCTTCGCCGCAAGTTCCTCATGGGGCGCTTTGAAGTGAAATGCATGCAAATCTTGCACACGGTCAACGCAGCATCGATCTCTGAGACAGTAAAACACCCTGCGTGCTGCTGCATCAGCAGACATTTTGCCGTCGCCATGAAAGATGAAGACCATCTGCCTGAAGTCGCGCGTACTGATTCGAATTTCCGGCGCTCGCCCATTATATGTGCTGTGTGTCGTCGTTGCATTGTTGCCTACAGGCGTCAACGGCCTTTGGGGTGATGCGAAAGCAGACAGCGCAGACGCCGAATCTGTGCTCGGCCTGCCGGCTTCGTTGGTACCATAGACTGGCGGAAAGGCTGCATCATCGCGATCAACTCCTTGCTCATCGCGATGTCCGTCGAATTCCTGCGGGCGTGTATGATGTGCTTGACTCGGCTTCAAGACACAAGAATTGATCAGTGGATAGGGGTACCAGTTTTCTTTCGTTTTGCGTTTAGCAGGTGTGTGAGAGCTTGGGGCTGCGGCTGCAGCTGCAGTACTCGAGTCTCCATCGCTCTTAGGCGTGGCGGAACCAGGACTCCGCTGGCTTGGTGCCTCTGGTGTGGATATGATCAAGTGATGTCGTTGCAAGATCAGTGTACCGTAGACCTTTTCTGTATTGATCTTGCCAGCAAAGCATTCTACATTTCGTTCGCGAATTTCTTTCGTCCGCGGTATTGTCTCCATGCTGCCAGCGCAGGCAGCTCATGCCGTTGGCCGTTTCGGAGCCGACGGCGCAACAAAGATTCTGTCGCTCGTGCGATCGCGCGCGCTCATTTGTCGGTCAAAACGCTGCTGCGGAAGTTCAGATGTGGGACTTTATGCCTCATCTCGCGAATAACTAGAAAGGCTAGTGAATGTGTTGCCTCGAGGTCGCATGACGTTTGGTGAATGTGTGTGGCGTGGGCCGGCCCGGCCGTTGAACCTGAGGCCTTCAGATGCAAAGCTAACCTGGAGGTAATGTGATGCAATGCCAAACGGCGCTCTGCCATTAATATTTACGAGCTTTGCTGTTGATACATCGCTACGCGGGGCCTGAACTTCCACGCAGCTTCTAGCTAGTACGCACAATACCCATAACGCGCCGTTCCAATGCTTGCCGCCCTGAACGTGAACGCTAAACGCCAATACTCCTCCTTGCACATGCCGCTGTGCTCCATCTATGCGAAGCCAAAATACTCACTACCTGCGGTGATGGCAGTGTACAGTTGATGCCGAAGGTGCTCGTAGCTATTGTACTCAGGAAGATCGAGCTCTGCGGAATAGTCAGTATTGGCAACATTTGTTTCTCAGGGGAATTGAACTTACGATTGAAGCATGTGTGACTGGATGGTAGCTTCTCCTTGCTGCTGTAGTCACGATGGATGTTGAAGCGCGAGAAGCCATTCATACCTTCCAGCTCCTTGAAACCGTTGAGTGGAACTTTGCTAGTACCAGTAACGAACTGCAAGAGCTTGGCTTTTTCTTCTTTGTCGAAGCTGCGAACCGCACGCCAGAACCACTGGACTTGTGGAGAAGTGGGTGTGTAGTTCGTGTACTCGGTGTTGTTCTTCCAATCATCAACATCAATGTCAGGCAGACCAGAGATGAGCAGCTCCAGCTCCTGTTCGTTGAAGATGGAGATGAGCTCGGGGGGAATGATGTCGTGAAATCCGGTAAGGAACTCGTCGAGCTGCGCCTGCACAGATCTGATGAGACGATACTCCACAACGTGGCGGACATATTCGTGCTTGTTCTCCTCGGTCACTGGAATTTCGCGGCCATTCTCGACAAGATCGACGGTCTCAGTAGAACCAAAGCGATCGATGTCGACGGAGAAGGTCTCGAAGGTGATGTCAGTGATGTCGTTCTCCAGAATCCAGACCAGTGACTTGTAGTAGTCCAGGTCGAGAGTCTCCATGTCCTTCAGAGACACAGACTTGCCCAAGATCTTGCGATACACCGCTCTGCTGAAGTGACAGTCAAGCACTCTGTTCTCGTACAGAGCCTTGCCGATGATTCTGCCAATAAACTTGAAAAACAGCAGATGTTCGGGATTAACCTCGCTGAGTGTGTTGGGGTGGAATGTGGTTCGGTCGGCCGCCACAGGGTTGAAGAGGCAGTAGTCTGGATTGAACATTTGGCGAGCCATGGCGGCAAACCATTCACGCGACACACCACCAGCATCGATTCCCTCCTCGCCATGGAAACGAATATTGAGTTTGCCGTACTTGATCTCGTTTGGACTCTTGTAGTAGAGCGACTTGAAAGAATCGTGGAAGACTTGGTCGCGGCGCACGTTGAGTTGCAGAGACGGATGCGACACGCGTACTTCAGCTCTGCGGTCGTGAAGCTTGCGACTGAAGTATGCGCGCTTGTTGTCGAACTCAAGTACCTTGGAGTTCTTGGCCAGAATCGCGAGATTTCCGTTCATGAGCTTGGGGTTGTTGCGAATGAGCTCGTTTAGGATCTTGCGATGCTCCTCCGTAAAGCTGAAAAACAGGCTCTCGACACGAGTGTCGGGAGGCGGCGTACTCACATCGACATCAACAGACGACGACGCATTGGCTGCATTCTCCTTCAGTGCACTATTGCGACACATCACCATCAAGGACTCAATTAGCGGTAGCAGAATGGTTGCGACGTTGACCATGTTGCCGCGTTGGCGGATAGCTGCGAGGCAGGCACTGAGGCTAGCCCAGAGCTTTTCGAAAGTAGGGCTCCGGTACAGCGTGGAAAGGATGTCATCCTTTAACTTCTGCTCACTACCAGCGTCTGATGCGGCTGTAGCTTGTGGGATGCGCTTTGGATCGAACAGATGGTCGAGGGCAACCAGAACGCGGAGAAGCTTCTTCTGCTTCGCACCTGCAGAGGAGAAACTCGCAAGCGCCATGCCTTGAAGGTCGGTGCCATTCTCAGCAGCCCGGATTTGTTTGGCGAGATGTTCCAGATCCGTCAAAAGACCATCGCCGAGTTCCTGTGCCTGGCGGATGAGCTCCCTGCCGAAGACTTCCTTGGCGCCAGGGATCGAAGACAGATTCTTGATGATGTCCAACGTGTCACTGAACGTCTTGGTAGGGCATTCACGCGCAGCCAAAATGTTGACCACGAGGCCAATGTTCTCTTCTGGCACCTCGGGCGGTACGAGATCGCGGTGCTTCTTCTTTGCCTCGGTGCTTTCCTTTGGCGGCTCTTCAGATGGTGTTGATGTATTTTCGGCTGTTGATGCCTCTTGCATCGGGACATCAGGAGCATTGGTGGTCGAACCTGACTGATCCGCAGGGGCCGTGGTGTTGGTGACTTCTTCTGGTGCAGAGTCTTGAGCTTCCTTCGCACGTTTGAGGAGGATTGTCAGAGGATGTGTCACATGGCTCAGTAGGGAGGCCAATGTCTCCATGACAGCGGTGTTCTCCGTAATCAGCTTGCGGTCGAGTAAGGTGAGCAGAGCATTCAGTGGAAATCTGCCAGCTTTGCTCTCACGATCCTTGCCCTTCTTGGCCGGCGTCACTCGCTGGCTTGTGATCGTCTCATGCTCGTTGAGGAAGAACGAGGGCACACGTGGGTTCTCGTTCGCCAGCGCGTTCAAGGTGCCTAAGCACTGCTGAACAATGTTCAGTGGTGACAAGTCAGTGCTGGGTGTTGTGGCCTGAGGACCTGTGAGGCTGCGCTTCAGAGGTTGAGGTGTCTTGGGCCCTGCCGGTTGCTTGGCTCTCAGTGATAGATGGGCGAAGCTGCGCTCCACCGCATTCACGTCGGCGGTCCCGTCCTGCAGGATTGAAAGTAGAATGCTGATGACCTCTGCTCGGTTCTGGGTGTTCTTGCAGACATCCGCCAAGATGCCGTGCAGGTTACTCTTCGCCTTGTGGTTGAGAGAGACGAACATCAGCCGTAAGAGCGTGGCAATGCCCGCCTTGTCCAACATTTGGGCGACAGGGCGGCGTGGTCGACTTGGTTCTCGTGCTGCAGCATCAGTCCGGCCATTGCTGCCAGGACCATTGAGGATACGTGCAGCACCTTCCATGGCACGACCGAGACGGCCTGTTGCATCACCTCGCGGTCGCCGATCGCCTAGGAGTGCACGAGCTTCGGCCTGAAGATCATCAGGCAGCGCGGCAAGAACTGTCTCATCTGCATCCAGCAGGACTGCTTGGCGCAAGTTGGGATCCAGCATCGCCATAAAGTCCGCGTTGTTCATCTCCTCTGGCTGTGCAGGTGCGGCACTGGCCTGGCCTCCTTCTTGAGCTCTACGCTGACGCTCCTCATCTCTCTCACGACGACGCCGCTCTATCTGCTCGGAGCGCAGAAGCTCCTGCTGGATCTCTCGTGGCAGGGCTTCGAGGAATTCGCGGCTGATCTCGCTCTGAGGTTCTCCGGATTGAACAGCTTGAGAACGCTGCTCAGCGAACTGAGTCATGATTACTTCCTCTCTCATGTCCTCGGGCAAGGCCTCGATGTACTCGCGGTCGATTCCCAGAGTAGTGATGTCAAGCTCACGACCCCGAATGGTGATTGTCACTCGTTCTCCAGGTGCTTCAGGGGCCACAGGGGCGGGCTCGTTGGTCGCCTCATCCCCAGCTTGTTCAACTCCTTCCATGCTGACAGTAGCATCTTCGGTCGAAGCTGCTTGCTCGGCCTGCTGATGAGCCTGAGCTTCTTGTTCGGCACGCTCTCTCGCCTCACGCTCCTCGCGCTCCTGCTTCTCTTGTGCCTCCTTCTCAGCCTTCTCAGCCTCAGCCTTCTTGCGGGCTTCCTCTTCTGCCTTCTCTGCGGCCGCCCGACGCTCAGCTTCTTCCTTCTCGCGAATTCTCCGGGTCTCCATTGCAGCTGGAACCAACGCTCGCAGCAGCATGTTGATGACGCGCAACGCTTTCTCATGGAACTTGCCTGGGAACAGCAACCGAGCCTCTTCTTGCCAGCGATTGGCCGTGGAACAAGCCCGGAATTCGACCGCTTGGGCTTCCTCGTGTCCGCCGCTACCTCGATCGATGGCGCGTCCGCCGGAGAGCATTTCAGCCCACCGCCGGCCGTCAGCGGAGCCACCAAGTTGCTCACGTAAAGAACGCGTTGTATCGATATCGAGCATGGCATGGCCACCTCCTCTGGTGTGGACCGTGAAACCAGGTGCGAGGGCACCTATGCCTTGCCAAGCACCGGGGTCCAGGACGAAAGGCTGTCCGCCCACGTTTGGTCCTACGGTAGCAACTAAATCTTGAAGGATGGCCTCGGGACCTACGCGTGGTAGGAACGTGCGGCGTGTGGTTGGACGACCAGAAAGGGGATCAAAGGCGTCTCGTTCTCGCTGCTGGCCGTTGTCTCGCTGCAACAAAGGATTGATGCCATCCTCGTCACGAGCATGTGGAGTTGATCGATGCGATCGCATGCCCATAGGTCGTAGCGGGTCATTGATCATGCCAAGCATTTCATTGAAGCCGCCACGGTGCAAGTGAGTGTGGTGGTGATGGTGGTGGGGTACGCCACGCAGCACAGCTGGTGCAGGTTGAGCATCCCACGCCCAACCGCCATCTGCTTCTTCGTCTTCGTCATCCTCGATCTCTGGCTCGTACACAATGTCCTCACCATAGTCCGGCTCCTCTTCTTCGTCGTCATCATCATCTTCCGGTGGCATCTCGTCCTCGAAGAATTCCTCTTCGCCGTCGCCCATGTCGATTCGGACGATGTGATCGTGTTCGCCAGATTCGGAAACATCGTCGCCTGCCAGCACATGCGCGATATGCTCAAGAGGCCCACCATGTGGCGAGCCACCATCGACGGCGATATCATGATGCTCAAATTCGAGACCTTCTTCTTCCCAGTCGCCAGCGTCTTGCTCGCCAAGGCTAGCATTTTCGTCATCTCCAGTGACCTCTTCCATGTGGCTGTAATCCATTTCATCACCGTGGTCCATATCGTCATCATCGTCCTCGGAACTCTCCTCGGAATCGTCGGAATCGTCATCATCCTCATCGTCTTCTTCCATGACATCGAGATCGATCTCCATGTCGCCCGGGCGTCCTTCGATTTCGCCCATGCCGTCGAGACCATCTTCGTCCTCATCACTGACTACGTCGCCGTGTTCGGGCATCTCCTCTTCTTCGTACTCCATTTCTTCGTCGTACTCGTCGTATTCCATGCCTTCATCATCGTCGTCATCGTCGTCATCCGATTCATCGTCATCTTCGCCAAGAGTGGTGTTGCGAAGAAGGTCTGGCGTTTGCTCTCGGCCCTCGTCTTCATCGGAGACGGACGTTGTCGACAAGATGTCATCTTCCTCGGTACTGCCTCCAGTGACATTGGAAGAGATATCCGAACTCTGGCTCAGAGTAACGCCCAGCTCAGTCAGCTGTTTCAATGGACCGAGAATGTACTTCACGGCGCGTTTGGCATTCGGGAAATTCAGATCCAATTCCGCAATCGCTGAGGTGAGGGCACTTATGAAGTTCTTCTCATACATGAGGCGACCAATTTGTTGATGAGCAGAGAACGACCCGGCTGCGACGACATTTGACCGCTGCAAGTCGACCTTTCCATTCAACATGCGGTTGAACAGCTCACCCAACGACAGCAGGCGAGAGTAACGGTGATCGAGAGGTTCGGAGGAGGCAGTCGCCTCTTTGAAGGCGCGAAGAGCGTGTTCAAGCACAAACTTCCTCACTTGGGTGAGTTCCGGTTCCTGTTCCGCAAAGTCAACGGAGTCGAACGACGGAACACTGCTCGATTGCCGCTCTTGCGTCTTGGTGCACAATGACACCAGAACGTTGATCGCCCAGTTCGACGTCGCAGCTTTCTTGCGGTGCGCTACATCGTCGCGGTGTTCCAGAGTGCCGACAGGCAGTAGACTGTTGAGCAAATAGTTCAAGGTGCCAGAGCGTGGCTTAGACGGGGTTGCCGGCTGTGTGTTGGTCTTGTGCTTGAAGTTGATGAACTCAAGCTTGCTAGAATTGTAGCAAGCTACGAGCTCTGCCACGCATTGCAGCAGGAAGCAACGATAGAGGTAAGTTGGATGCTCCTCGGGCTTGAATGCTGGCCGCTCATTCTTCGCATCTGCAGGCTTTTGCACTGCCGTAGTGAAGTTTGCAATGGCTGGGGAAACATCCGCCATCTCCACGTCAGCCGTTCGGTCTTCGTCAGCAGAATTTTCCGGAAGGGTATCCTTGACAGGAGAAGGATCCGAAACATCTTTCCAGATAAATAACTCGCGCAGTAAGAACTGAACCACGCCATCGGAGACTTCTGCATTCGGCAATTTTGATTCTGTCGCTTTTTGTCCTTCTGGCACCGATCGAGTTGCCTTGGCCGCCGAAGGTGATGCGGGTGCGTTCTGCGAAGCCTCTGATTTCTTCAAGCTGAGATGTTGACCTCGATGAGGGTTTCCATCGTACCTCGCGATCTCGAGCAGCTCTTGCGTGACGTCTACGAAAGCCTGTGGATCACGAATAGCGAGATAATATAGGCTGCGCGTGTAGGACGACGTATCCATTGGACGGGTCGAGCGATGATTGTCGAACGCAACCCGTATTTCTGCCCTCATGATTTGCCGGATCGTCTGGTCGTCCTCGATCATATGACGCAGTATCATAAGGAAGGTTGATTGCAGCTTGTCTTCAAGTGGTGCCGCAAGCTGTCTGATCATGACGAACAATTTGTTAAGCGTCTGCTTAGTGCTCAATCTTGCGGCCAGGTCACGACGTCGCGTCAGCTCAACGAGAATGCGGCAGATGGACAGTGCCAGCGACTTGTTCTTGCCAACTTTGGGCAGCAACCCTTCGAGAGCGTCAAAAAGCTGCGCCCGTGACTCTGCAGACACAACAGGCTCTGGTTCGGTGATCTTTGGTAGAGGCTTCAGAGGATCGTCGGATGGCGGCGGCGTCCACTCAATCTCGATCGGTTGCTCGTCTTCAGCCAGAACACGCTCGATGATAAGGAGGATCATCTCCACCCACGGAGCATCTTCGGCCTTTTGGTCTGTCTCGAGCTGGACCCAGCTGACGAGGCTTCCAAAATATTCTTTCAACTCATCCAGCGTCGAGTCAAAGAAATCGCGATCTTGCAAAATGAGTGCGACGAGATGAGCGTATGCGTGGATCTTTTTGCCAGCCTCCGGACTGCCCTCTTCACCTTGTAAAGAGATCAGTGAAGACACCAGGGTTGTGCCTATCTCTGCTCTTGGGTTTGCGCCTTCACCTGCTTTGGCCACGGCAGCATGGATGAGATCGGCCAATTCAAAGGTAATGCCATCTTGTGTTCCGAGAACATTCAAGCACTGGTCGATGAGGTCTTCACGCACTTTCTCGCGCTCCTCGTTCAAATCATCAATAGTGACAAAAGGTTGCTGTGTATCCGTGCCTTCGAGTGTCGGTGCGGAGGGTTGTGGTGCTGACGCCAATAACTCTCGTGCTACAGGGCCTGCAATCGCGGCGGCAAGATCTTCGTCTCGAAGCATACCAGCCGGAATTCGTCCAAGAGAACCAAAGTCCTCCTCATTTGCCATGTCATGATCCGACGACTGCGCTAAAGCATCCTCGTCCTGCATGGTTTCATCACTGCCGGGCGCCGGACCAACATTTACCTGGACATCAGACTGCGCTCGTTGTTCGGTTGGGTCGCTCGGCGTGGCTGTTTCCTCTCCTTCTGGAATTGGAAAGCGTGGTACTCGAGGGTCCTTCTGTCGCAATCTACAGTATGCCTCTGCTTGGGGATGGTGCCCGGCACAGCGATATAGGGCCTCGCGACTGAGGCTTGCATCGAACCCTGCGTTCGTCAGGTCGCTGAGATGTTCGGTGTTTCGCAGTCGGAATCCAGGCCGACGTGCCAGCACTCGTCGACTAGCTTGGTCACTACGTCTCAGAGCCCGATCTTCGCCCTCAGCTTTGAGTATGAGGCGAAGAATAGTGACTACTGATTCCACATTTCCCTTGCTGAACTTCTCGATATGCTCAGAGCGCCAGATATTGCTGATGGCAGGAAGAATTGCGTGCCGCACTTCAACAACGAATTGTCCAGGCTGGAAATAGTCTGGTTGTGTCGAGTGCTTGACGACGATGTTATTGGACTGGCTCGCGTCGTTAATGCACTTGGACCGTGCTATTTGGCTGTAGAAGCCCAAGATAGCTGTAATGGCGTCCTTCACGGATGTGTCGGGCTTGAAAGCGTCAGGTCGTTGAACGAGCAATCGCACGAACCTATCGAGGTAATCATTCAACTTGTCGAAACCGCCGGCTGCGTAGAATTTTGTCATGACCAATGTCAGAGCCTCTTTGGTGCCAAAAGTTTCCATCGAGTACGAATTGCGTACTAGCATCCGACCGATCATCTTCAGAATGTGGCACACATATTTGAGTTCCATGCCCTCCTCGTGGGCCTCGTTTCGTCTGTAGGCAAGTTCCCAGAGGACAGCCTTCGCGAGATGTTCGGCGACGAATATGGCGTGTTGTCTGACGATGGCGTCTGTGGCCCGCTTTGTCACTATGGCTTGGCCAAGTGAATGAAAGAACGATTCAATGCCCATCGGAACCTGGCTCAGAAGATAGCGTATGGTGCGAGTGTTCTTGAGACTGAGAACAGCAGCAGGAGCCTTGTTCTCATCTGACCCATCTGAGGAACCCCCGTTCAGAGTCAAGCGAGCTGGATCACTGCGGTCGGTTGCGAAATCGACATAGCCCTCATTGTCAACACGGCGCATGTGGAACGCACGGGGATCAGTCTTAGTGAGCTTGTCATCGGGCATGTCACGCAGCATGAGGAGGCCCTCCCAAAGACAAGATGCATGCAGTCTGCTCAGATCATCCACGAGTTCGATATAAACATCTGTAAAGTTGAGGTTGGCGAAGACATGGTTGTTCTGGCCGTGTCGCAGTGTGTATGGTGGAGGCGCCAAAGTTCGCCCAAGGATGTGGGTCAGCATATGCGTGTTCAGCAATGCTTTCACTATCGCAGTGCCGTTGGTGCCGGCCGGAAGGCTTGACTTGCCGCTTTGTGACAGATCGAGAAAGCTTGAGAAGGAGCTGGATCGGCTGTCAACGTTCATGAATTCCTTAAGGTCGGCCACGGCACGCTGTGTTCTCTTGATCATGCTTGGCAACACCAACGGCGCCTTGGCTTCACACATGGTCTTCAGAACTTGCGTGAGCTTGCTGAAAAGTGGGAATGCAACCAGGTCATGCGGATTGCTTGGACTCATGGCCAGATCGAGCAGGAGTTCGGCGCCCGATTCTTCACAGAACAGATTGCACATGCCACTGTTGTGGAAGAAGCCTTCCAGAAACTTGAAGCAAGCACTGAGATAGCAGATCGCAGGAGCATACTCTCGCTCGTCTGTGGAGGCGTCGTGAGCAGCGACCTCTACGCGCGAGGATGAGTCGCCATCAGCGTCACTCGAACCTGTCTGCGTTGCGGCATCCACCGTGCCCGCTGTCAAAGCTGCGCTGCCGCCTGCGACAATGAGTTTTCCATCGGCGGCTTCCCAAAGCTTGGCGCCGGCCTGTTTGCCACGAGATAGAATGGCAGTCAGCTCCTTGAGTCGCTTCAGCATGTTGAACACGGCCGCCATGATCTGACTCTTCAATCGTGGCTGATGACGCGCCAATTCGTCGAAAGCATGTCCGATGGTTGCTGCAGTCTGTCCTTCATCTTCCATTGCACGGACGTGCATTGGCGATAGGAAAATGTCGAAGTACTTCACCAGAACACCAGACGCTTGGAAGAGTTGCATGCCGTTCTCGTTGAGGCAGATTGCCCCAAATGCGGTAGGAACATCACACAAGACTTCGCCCACTGGCAGAATGCCTGTGACAGATGGGTAGATCGGCTGGCCGTCCTCATTTGCCACGATTGATGGTGTCTCGCTTGCGCTCATGATCTCGCCAGGAGGAGGCAGCTCGTCGGGAATCTTTTGCTGGGTTATGGATTCTAGAAGACTTCTGCTGAGTCCAGCCTCGCCAATTACTTGGTAACTCGTCGGCTCGTTGTGGATGAAGCTGCTGATGATGTTCACTGCACCACTCCACACGTTGGCGCCGAAAATTGATGAATTTTCAATCACACTGCGCAAAGCGCCTAGAACTTGTGGGGTGTCGATCAAGTTTCTGAGCAGGCGGTCATGACCACCCGTGTTATGCTCAAACATGTGCACGGTATTCTTGAACAACTGGCGCAGTGTGGACTGCTGGTAGAAGGGAATGTCGTAATCCACAACTCTGGACTTGTATTCCTTTGGCAAGCCATTGCCGTTCCTAGATTTCTCAAGTGCTGTGTTGACCTCGGACGCTGTCAGATCGGCGATGATGTCTAGTCCACGAACATCCGCAAGTGTTTGGAACGCGGTGCTGATGCCGTGTACGAAGCTGTCAAAGAATTGCAAGGTACGTTCGTAGAATCGCTCGGCGCGAGAAGTCCGCAACTGCAAGGCCTCCACGAGGATGCCCATGACACCAGCGGCCACCATCTTCTCTCCGTAGCGAGCTTGAGCATTACACTGCAACAGGCTGTTGATGAGATCGAAGACGGCATCTCGCCATTGGCTCTCTTCGAGTTCCACGGCTTTGTTGGCATTTGGAGCAACTGACAGTGTACTGATGAGCTTTCGAAGCTCGTAGTACAGCACACCATGGTTGACCGAAATTGTAAGAGCATCGCCCACCTCAGAGACCTTGTTGCGGCTCTTGCTCAGGGCCTCCAAAGTCATGAGAACTGTGGTTTCCGTTTGCAAAGTCAGGGAGTCTGACCGTCTGTAGCTGGCTGAAGGAGATCGGATAGCTGCTGCGCAAGATGGTAGCGTCTCGGCTCTTCGGCATCTGGGATGCCGATTCTCTCCTGTAGCTTGCTCTCACTCAGTGCATAGACCAGATTGGCAATGGCTAGAAGGCGGACTTCAAGGATTTCCTGCGCATTCACCTCAGGCGACGCGAATGCCTTCGCGATACGAATGCGGTTGAGTACTTCATACTGCATGTCAACTGGCACCTTGTCGAGAGATTCCTTCACAAGATCCCAGGCTGGTGTTTGAGCCACTTTCGTCGATGATATGGTAAATAGCTTTGGGGCTGTCGGCGAGGAGCTGTCTTGCTCTCGCTGCTTCCCAGAAACCGCAGGTGAATCTTCGGCTGAGGCACTCCTATCACCCGTCGATGGACGATCGCGCGAGGGCCCCAGGTTTGAAGCCCTCCGCGCCGGAGTAGGTGTAGATGGTGTGTTTTGGCTGAGATGTGATGAGGGCGTTTGAGATGGCTCGGCGGACGTCTGCTCGTAGTAGCTCAACGATACAGTAGACACAGCGCTTCGAACGGGAGCCGGCATCGGGCCTTTGGCAATGGCTACCAAGTCCGTGGGGATGAAGGTGGGTAATGTGGCCGGCTTCTCCTTCGCCTTCCCCGAAGACTGCAACGAGCTATTGTTCTGACTCTGAGGCTTGGGAAAGGGCATCGCAATCTTGTGCAAATTGTCCAAGTTGATGTTGTAGTGGTTTGCAAGTAGGACAGCCTGGTGTGCTGGGTTGTGATTCTTGTACCGCGCGACTTGATAGCGCTGGGCAAGCCGCAGGCCCAGCTTCAGACATTGCTGCAGCAAGCTCAAAGACGTGGTGTGAAGCAGATCATTTATATGGGTGCTGCTGGCGTACAGACTTCGGTTGCCACAGTGTTCCAGCAGCAAACGAGTAAAGCGAAGTATCGATTCCACCAGCTCTCGATCTCCTTCCGCAGAGTAGCCAGCAGCGTCCAACTCTTGTGTCTGACCGCCCACGGCAGGATATGGTGTGTCTTCTGCCGCATCTCCCTTTTGCAACACTCTTCTCTCGAATTGCTGGGTTTGAGGTCCTCGCTCAGACCGTATTCCTTGTTGAACAGCTCCAGAACATGGTCGAAGCGGTCCAACAACGCAATCCAGTGGTACAGGTCGCCTCGAGGCAGCGGCCAGTGTTGTGGAAACTCATCGAGCTTTGCTGGCAGTTGATAAAGAGGGATCTCTATCGACTGCTTCACGAAATCTTTCACGAAAGGTGAAAGTGTCGAGGTATGCCGCTCAGTAGCGACCTTCTTGATCTTTCCCATAGCGCCAGGCGCCGCGGAGAACGCGGTCCTGCAATGCGCAGTTTCGCCGCGCCGGCGTCTGGCAGCGCTCGGCGGAGGTTATCTTCTCCTTACCGGTCAAGGGAGCAGTGGTGCAGAGGTGGAGCGGTGACCATGAACGCGAGAAGATGTGTTCGATGGAGGAGCTGCGGGGGCGTCGATGGCGATGATTTTTCGAGGCGGGACGCGGGAATAGGTGCGGAGCAACGAGGATGATGCAGCGCTGGCAACGTCACGCACGCGAGAGTGCAACGTCGATGCCGGTCGGTTGGAGCGTGTAGAAGCAGGCGCGAGCGAGCGGCGGTGGTGTCGATGCCCAGGCGAGCGTTCTCGGGCGTTGTCGAAGTTGCGTCGTGCAGTGTTGGTGGTGAATGTGTCGAAGCGTCGACGTCGTTTGGCTGGCAACTTTCTCGCTCAACGCACACGTGGAGCAGGACGAGCCAGTGGTGGAGGGTGTTGCACAATAATGTACGCTGTGTTGCTCGCGCAGATGATGTAGGTTGCTGGCTAGTTAGGCTAGGTTAGTCGGAGCAGAATAATGAGGTACCTCCAGAGCTCTCACAAAGCCAAAGCCCACATGCAATCCGAGCGCGTCCGGTAGCGCGCTGCACGATCGCCATTCACACACTTGACACCAACGGCTTCGAGCAAACCCGCAATCCACGAAACCTCACCCGTTGCGAACCCTCCCTCACCTCACCCTCAGTCGCTCTTTTCTAGCTACTTCTCGCGCTTTCCTCTCCTCTCCACTCGCATCCCCTCACATCACCGCCCAGCACAGCCACCGCCCTCCATTCCTTCACGATTCGCAAACATGAAGGTCAATATCAAGTCCTACACTGCCGTGGCCTCGTGGAAGTGGGACCTGCCACCAGGCTCCGACAAGGACTGTGGCATCTGTCGGGTCGACTTCGAAGGTACCTGCTCCAAGTGCAAGTACCCAGGCGACGAGTGCCCCATCAGTAAGTCCTTCAACTCGAGGGCGCATTGATCAATGACTGACACCCTTACTAGTGATCGGCGAGTGCAAGCATTGCTTCCACATGCACTGCATCGCCGTCTGGCTCCAGTCCGAGTCCTCTCAGGGCCGTTGCCCAATGTGTCGCCAGCCCTTCCGCGAGAAGGTCGCTGAGGTCAAGGGCACCGGTCCGCAGACTCCAGCTGGTCGCCAGCCGCCACGCACTGGTGGCAGCGGCACTTCGAACCGTTCTGGTTGACAAGCGCATCTCGTCTCGAGACCAGATTGACTCGATCGACACTCACCAACACTACTCGCATGATCGGCACCACCTGGTGCACTTGGAGCTCTCCCTTTTCTTTTGTACAGGCACTTGACAGGTGAGTCACGCCGAAAGCCTTTATTCCGTAGAACAAGACTGATACTCACTAGAACATGCACGAAAACATTAACGAACGACTGATGAACGACGATTGTACGGAAGGCACTGTTTGAGATACCCCGAGGAAGCGCAGCATCGAGCATGACTGACGCCCTTTTGCGACTTGTGCTTTTTTGTCTTGGAAAAAGCTCTACCAGCTGAGAGGATTGCGAATTGCTTTGTTCAACGGTTTGAGAAGGAAGATTGTCTGGAAACTACTGCAAAAGACGCCAGGTGCGTTTAACATGTAGGACTTGCAGATGACTGGATCATCCTATTGTATGGAAAAATAACAAACTCCTGGCTTGCGCTCAGTCTTCCCTCCACCATTTACCACATCTCAATCCCAAGGCGTAATGACTCTCGTCTCGAATTTCCCGCTCGGAACAGGTTGCTGCATCATCATCATCGACGGTGGCGGCTGCTGCTGACACCCACTGACCACACTCTCCCATGTCTCACCCCTCGTCCTCGTCCTCCCTCTCCTCTCCTCCGGCGGAACATACTGAAATCGAGCGCCAGCACTCGATCTCCTCCCACTCGACGAAACCTGAGAAACAGAATCCTCTGGACCAACTTCACTTCGTCGCGCTGACGGCGTAGTAGGATATTGAACAAGAGCCCAATCTTGCTGTTGTCGCTTCGAAGACCGATTCGCAGACGTACTTGTATCAGAGCAAGGAGAATTATTCTTAGAATGCATCGGCTGTGGAATCGGAGGCAGAGGCAGCGGAAGCGGATAAGTATTTGCTCTGCTTGCCATTTTGCGACGTTGTTGGTGTTGTTGAGTGGAAGGTTTCAACGTTCTCGAGGAAGCCGACGAAGATACGATTGATACTGCACTGTCACGCCTTGATTTTCCCGTGTACGAAGATTTTGGCTTCATGGACAGCTCTTCGATCCTGTCCTCGTCGATGTCTTCTAGCAATTCGACTCTCGGGCCTGTTCTGTCAGGGAGATATCGAGGTACTGCTTTGGCGCTCCCGTGGAATGAAGACAAAGAGTCGTTCATATTGCCGTACGGGAGTGGGAATTGCATCTGGCGGCCGAGCTCTCGGCTGGCCAGCTCTGAGAAGTAAGCATCGTAAGGAATTGTCGCTGGACTTGGTGAGGGTTGGAACGATGTGTACGAGTAGGTATAACTGTAATGGGAATTGTCTGCAAATGTTCCTGAGTGGGAGAAAGATGTAGTTGTCGATGCGGCGAACATCTTCCCTGTCGGTGATGGAAGACGAAGAGCAGGTTGTCACTGATGCGATCGTCGTAAAGAGGAGCCACTAGACAAAAGAGTCCTCTGAATATTTGTGGTTGCAGTAGAAGAGGAAGTAAAACCAACAGCTCGCAACAACTACAAGTAGCTTCCTATACCCACAACCAAGATGCACGATGTATATATCCAACGCCCAACCCCTCAGCACCACATGCATAAAGGCAAACAATCAAACTGAACAGGAAGCCGGGCCTTCCTATCGCTTACCAGCCCACAGCCCAGCCCGTGGCACATCCCGCCTCTGCAAGCCCCATCTAGGCGATCACAGAGTACACCAACCCACCAAAACGAGGCTATCTCGTTTAGCCGCCTTCTCCAGTCCTACCACATGTATGTATGCTACATGCAAAGTCACGGCACGGCACGGCGAAAAAGCATAGTCAAGGCAAAGAGAATCCACAAAACACGAACAACGTGTTCGGCGGCTCTGGCACACGCGGTTGTCAGAAAATCACTCGCTTGCCCTGCATTTCACGATTCGCGAAATCCTAAAGCGCCAGCAGCGCCATCGCAGAGGCTAAGTCCCGCAGAGAGGAAAGCAAGTGGGTGTCCAGAGATGCTGCTGTCCCGAGACACTGGACCGTCATTCGTATGGAAAGCATCACATGATCTTGGATGATAGTCTTAGCCTCAGGGGGCTTAGATCCGAGAGCCTCTTGTGCCTCCAAGGCAGACTGACGCTGTTCGCATACAGCCTTGCCACGCAAGCTCCAGTGTACATAAGCGAAGCTGCATGCAGAGATGCGACACCTCGGACGATAGGAAGCCTTGTCATTGTTGGAGAAAGCCCGACTGTCGTGAAGTACCCATTAGTTAGTTCTGTACTGTACATAAAGTAAGCTCATTGCGTTGGTGGTCTTTCTGCCTTGCTGTGATCACCGTCCTGCTGCAAATGCACATGCAGCCTTTATGCATACGCCCGGAAATGCCAAGTCCTGCATGCATCCTGCCGGCGAAGAGCTATGCCGACACAGCCCCGTTCGAGCCTATGCATGCTCTGCGCGTCCTGGTGGAAACCGTCCCGCTGTTCGTTGTGGTGCGGCCTCAAATTTCGATCAAAAGACAGGGAGTCCTTGATGTTATTGCACCAAGTACGACGATCCATTCTCCCAACGCTCTACAGCTCGGAATGGGCCGCCGCTGTCGTCGCACTCTCGTATTTGCTTGCGATGCTTTCGACGGCATCCTTGCCTTTTGGTGGGAAGAAATTTCCGTCTTTGAGTGACTTGAATGCGAGATCAAATCGCGCACCAAAGAACCACGCCGCAGCGATCTACGAGTCAGTTTGTTAGCTGTGTCCGAAACCAACGAGAGAAATCAACTCACCATGCAGATCGAGACAACTCCTAACGTAGCAACGATGGCGAGGATCATGAAAAAGACGTCCTTCTTCGCCTCTGCCTCCTCTTCCTTCCTTCTCGCCTCCTCTGCTGAGTCGACCACTGTGCTGCCAGCCGGCAAAGTCCTGGGCGTCTGCGTCGGGAAAATCGTCTCGATGAACTTTTCGATTTTCCCGCACGCAACACTGATCTCCAAGAAGTTCGGGTCGCTGGGGTTGTTCTTCCTGTGGATCTTCCTCGCAAATCGTCTGAAGACCTCACAAACCAATTGCAAGTTCTGTGTGCTCTGCATCATCAACTCACACGCTGAACCCTTCGTGATCTTCACATTTCTCTCGAAGATATCCGGGTTCTGGAAACACAGCTCCAGCGTTGCAACAGCCATCGTCTGGGGGATCGCAACGAAGTTGAACACACTCTGCTCCTTGACTCCAGCCATGTAGAACAAGCACTCATCCGCCCTCTTCAGCGCCAACAACACCATCTCACTACTACAGGCCAAGGCCTTTTCACGATTTTGCGGTTCGAACAGATCCGAAAACTTCTCCACGTGTTTCGACCAGACCTCCTTGGGCCAGAAATATCTCTTATCCTCATGATCCTCTCGAATATCACGGATGATGTTCGTCTGCTGCAAAAATTGTCCCATGCTCTCCATCAACTCAGGTCTCTGCAACAGCACGGGGTTCGCGAGTTTCGCTTCCACGAACAATCTGGTCAAACCCTCTCCAACCAGTCCCGCAACGTAATGGCAGTATAGCTCGTAGTCCTTGATCGTCTTGACTCCGTTCGCATTGTGATCCGCATTCTTAGCATAGTCCGCCATGCCATTTCCCATCTTTTTGGTGATGTCCTTGATGATGGCCTTATACTCCGCCTTCTGCAGGTTGAACTCTTTAGCCACAACATCGAACTTGACCAACAGCTCCCGATCCTTCTCATTCGGCCCATTGCCATCAAATGTCCACGCTTCGTCCTCAATGAATTCATCAAACTTCCTGAGCAGAGGTTCTTTGCGCTCGATGGGGATTGTCATATCGTCTTCGATGGTGTCGAGACCGCGGAGGATAAGATAGAAGAGGCAGACGGGAACAAGGAGTTCGGGATGCAGCTCTTGGATCACAGCGGCGAAGGAGCGGGAGGTGAGGTTGAGGAAACGGAAGCATTCTTTGAGGTTGGCGGATTCCTTGGACTCATCGCGTTCGTGGACGGGGTTGTGCCAGGTCTTCCATTGAATGATGGCACGGAGCTCTTGGAGGTGGAACAGGTAGTACGCGACGGTTTTGGCGGAAGGCATGTTGGGCGAGTGGTCCTGTGTGTTGTGTTGATCGACGAGAAGTTGGTTGGAAGTGGTTTGAGGTTTTCCGCTGTTGCCAGACGAGATGGGATCGCAGCTGGATCTTTAAGACCGGGTCGTTCTGGCCGCAGGTGTGCGGAGTTCCTGCTGCGCTACACCACCTCACTCCTCTGAGCAAGTGACTGACAAACGTACGATTTTCCAGTGGTCGAGGGTTACTTCAGGCGAAGGATGCGATTGATAATTGCACAAACGTCAATGGTTCTGGCGTCGGTGTGGGCATGGGTGGACCCTGGATGAGGAGAAGAAATGGCCTGACTTTTTGCCATGGGGGCCCTAATTTTATTCCACTTCGGCTCCGCAAACATCATTGCCTGTGATGCTACTTGCCGTGTTTCACCTTATAGACTACTCAAAGAGGGCAGCACGTTGTACACTTCATCGTTTTGCGACATTCTTGGTACGCGGTGGCACGACATATATAAATAATGATGAGGGAGGCGATAATCGTACCATCTCTGCTGCAATCCATACGGCAGCCAATGTCCAATGCCACGAGAGACTATTTTCACTAGCAACATTAAATGGTACGCTGCCATCCTGTACAACAGCACTTCTGCACTGTACAGCTGATCACTCGCTCAATCGCTCCCACGGCTTCTCAATCTCCTCCCAATCGGCCCAACACTGGCGCTCAGATTGAAATTCTCCTTCTCTTTGTCCGCAACTCCCAAGGCGCCTCCAGCAACTGTCATCCGCGCACTACGCTTTGTCGGCAACTTGCTATCGCTCTGTTGATGCACAATGCTGTCAGTCTTGTGTCTCTTCAGTCGTGGCTCGGGCACCTTGCAAGCATCCCCAACGACATCTTCCTCCTCATCAGCACCCTCTTCGCTAATGGTGAAATTTGCTGTTGCTGATCCTGTGTTCGCCAGTGCATTAGCATCTAGCTCTCGAAGGCTTGCAACACTACTTAGCGAACTTGCAGTCTGAGGACGAGAAGTAGGTGCCGAGGCCGGAGCAGTGAGAACTGGTGGAGTGTCGGTGAAGACGTTGGTCATCTTTGTTGGACTGGCTTGGGACTTGCTTGGACTGCTCTTCGAAGGACTGTTCCTCATCTTCGATGGCGAAAAGCGCTTGTTAGGCGACTTTGGGGGCGAAGCGAAAGGGTCCCGAGGCACTATGCCGCGCATTCGGTTGAGCAAAGTTTCGTGGCTCTCTGTGCGAGGGAGAGTAGTTGGGTACATGTACTGCATCCGAGCGGGAGTCTCGCCAGTGATTGAGTACTCTGCCAACTGAGCAGAGCTGTTCTCCTCGCGAAGACTGCGGAGCGCTTGTCGCACATCTCCCTCTTCTGCCAGGGCAGGAAGTGTCTGAACGAGAACTTCGGCGCGATCCTGCATATCGATATCGAGTGCTTGGGTTCGATTGTAGGAGGTCTCGAAGTGCTCGCCGATGTTGCGATAGCTTTCTTGGACGTTGCTCGCAAGTTGTCCCAAGCTGGCTGTGTGGGCATCGTGATGCTCCTCATTCTGGGCACGAACTCTTGACACAATCTCGTCCAAAGCAACAAGCTGATTGTCCATCTGAGCCATTTGCCCATTTACGATCCGGACAGTCTCGCCATGGACTGCTTTCGTGGTCTCGGTGATCTTGATCGTATTCTCGTTGGCATTGGTCCAATCCGTCTTGAGTTTGGTCTTAATCGTCTCTCGGGCTTGGACAGACGAATTGATCAGCTCCTGGCCGCTTCTACTCCACGAATCCATGGCATTGCCATAAGTTTGCTGCACGACAGCATATTCGTCGGCGGATGTCTTGATGCGCTTGTTAGCACTCTCAAGGTACCCAGTCATTCGCGACTCTTGTGCTGCGGCAGAGTTGTTGATCAGAGATCCAATTTGCGTCAGCAAAGCCTCGCGCTCTTTAGCCGCGACCTCACGCTCCTTTTCTACAGCTTGTCTAAGATGATCCTGCGATGAATGACTGGCCTGGACAAAGCTTGCATTCGCCTCCAGTATTTCTTGACGTAAACGTTGAGCTTCTGCCTGCTGTTCGTTCATACGACGGATTAGGTCGTCGAACAACGTCTTGAAGTCTCGTCCGAGTGTCACATAAGAGTCTTGCAATTGGCCATGGAAGGCGTCGAGTTCGGTAGCGATGCCTTCACTAATGCGTTGTGCCGCAGAGGACATGTCGTTCAGCCCGGCACCGACCTTGTCTTTCACGTCCTCACGAAGTGTGCCAATTTCGTGCAACACTTCGTTCATGTCATCTCGCGACTTGCTTGTCTGGGCGTCCACTTCTGCTTGTGACGCCTCAAAAGCAGCCGCCTTCTGTTGCAAGAACTCCTTTGACGATTTCAGCTCTTGCATTTCGTCAGATACGAACGACTGCATGCGGCCAGATAATGCAGCGATCAGACACTCTTGCTGCGCACGAACTGCCTCGATGCGCTCTTCGACCCCCATCGTTGCAGTCGATACCTGGCCTTGGGAGTCTGCCCATCGGGTTCGATTCACATCCTGGAGATCGGACCGTCTTCGAAGTTTCGAGTGCAGCTTATCGACATGGGTCGTGGTCGTTTCCAGTGTTCCCAAAAGATCTCCCCCAACCTCAGCCAGTCTCTCCTCGGTCTCTTCATGGGCTTTTCGGAGCATCTCCTCTTCGGCCAGAACGGTTTTTGTGTGCTCCAGTACAAGCTCAGTCTTAGCGAGCACGCCCTTGGTGCTGTCCAGAATGGTTTTGGTCTCCTCATTACTCTTCTTCAAAGTTTGGAAGTTACTGGTAAGTAAGAACAGCTCATTGACTTTGTTGCGCAGATTCACCTCCATAGTCTCGATTTTGTCGCGTTGCTCTTCGCTCAAGATTCTGCGCGACTCTGACTCGGTCGTAATATCCTCGTACGCTTCGGCGGTGAGGTAGACACCGTTTCGCTGTCTTGTGGCTATGAGCTCCGACTTCAGCTTCTCGATCTCAGAAGTCCACTCCCTAAGCAGCGTCTTCTTCGACATCATTTGGTTGACTTGTGGTTTGTTGCGAATGTTCTTTGCGCGGAAAGCATAGTCCAGAGTACTGATCGTCTCCTCAAGATTGCTCTTTGCTGGGGACAAGGTCGCAATGATGCAGGTCTTGGTCTTGCCACCGAGAGAGTCTTGCAGTAGACGCGTGAGCTTCGACTCTCGATATGGAATATGGCTGCTCTTGTCGACCAGCGCGTTGATGACACGCCCCAATGTGAGCAGAGATTTGTTGATCAAGCCAGCCTCGGCTGCACGTTTGTTTTCTGCACCAGATCGCTGAATGTTTTCGGATCCAGCCAAGTCCACCAGATTCAGCTTTCCAGAGCACACGAAGTCTTCTCCAGTATCGGACGTGCGCTTCTGGTATACTGTAATTGTAAACACGGTGTGAGAACGCGACGACAGATCGTTGCACTTTGTTGCTGCGACTTGTCTCTTGTGGCTACCATCTCGCAGCAATTTAATGCCTTTCGAGGCAGTCTTGATGTGTGTCTCCTCCATGCCCTGTACCATGGTTGTAGTCCTCCCGTTTTTGTTGGCTTCATCGAATATCTTCAGCTTTGTGTGATCGTCGGCTGCAAGCAGATCGCGCAACTCCTCATTGTATAGTTCAATGAATGAGCATTTCACGCTATGCTCAATTTTCTCCGATTCGTCGCCCAGTTTCGCGAATAATGTATGCAGTACTCGTGGGATGATACCGGCTGCTTCAGGTATAGGAAGGGTGTCGCTGATGTCGCCCGACATGGTATATGTTTTGCCCGTGCCTGTCTGTCCATATGCGAAAATTGTGCAATTGAAGCCATTGAGCACTTCGTCCAGAATGGGAGCCACCACTTCCTCAAACACCATGCCCTGGTCGGAGGCGGGCGAAAACACCTTGTCAAACTGGTATGCCTTATTGCTCAACACGCTTGGTCCCATCGACAATTCCACCTTCTTGCCCTTGATGCCATCGGTCGATACCACGACGCCGCTGTTCTCCTTGACTTCCCTGTCGTTCCTCCCTCGACACCGTACCACCACATTGATGTTCGTCTCTTCTCCAGACTCGGGTTCAGGTCCAGCAGGCGCTTTCCGTTTGGGAGTCCTATTCCGCGACGACGCGATACTCTCTGCTGGCGATATCCGGCCGTTCATGATGGGTGTCGCTGTCGCAGCTCGGTTCACGCCCGGGCGACCAAGTCCTGGACGCATGGTGGGCACTTTGCGCGTCTGGCCCGCCCCTTTGCCAGAGCCAAAAGATGCCATTGCTGGCGCTGCTGTGTGTGTTGATATGGCGACTGATAACGGGCTTGGGTGTGACAGGCGCATATGCAGCCCATCCTGGTTTGTTTATTTACCTCGAGGAAGCTCCGACCGACCGGCTGTCCCTGCGTCGGCACTTCGTTAAGCCGCGCTGCGTCATCGCCCTCACCATGCTGCACGAGCTCGTCCAGGCACCTCCACCACCAGCGCGTCCTTTCTCTCAACAACACTGTTCACAGACTGCTGGGGTCCTGAACACTGAAGCGGAAGGACCAGTGAGCTGAATTGAAAGTGCCACTCCATCCTGCAACTCCTCCACCACGCCGATCGACGCTGCCCGCCATGGCTTCCACATGACCTGGGTCCCGCCGCAGGGATGTGGTCGCAACAGCATGACCGCCTTTCACTGCTCCGACGACCCTTTACCCTCCAGCCAGCATAGACCTCACTTCTCACCGTAGACGTCTGCAAGGATGGCGGGCGACACTATCTCCGTTGTGCCTGGCCATAGCCTGGGTTTCATGGCTCTCGGCTCCTCTCTCCACGAGGTCCTCACCACGCTCAAAGACGACATTACGCGCTACCCCAAGATCGACCTATCTTTCTCTCAGTTGGCACCTCTCCTTACCCCGATCGTGGTGTCTCTGCCTGAGAATGGCCTCCGTCTTCGGTTTGACGGCTGCGACCAGCGTCTACGCTTGATCGAGGTCATGGATTTTGACAAAGCAAGAGTGGCGTACAAGGGCAGCGAACTGGTGAAGGAAGGCTCCACGGCTACGTTTAAGCGCATCTACCAGCTCTTTGGCGCTTCGTATCCGGGTGAATATCTACCTCCCAGGACCGGCAAAGCTGGGACATATACTCTCTCGTGGCCAGGTGTTGCCTTCACATTTCCGTTGCAGCACTCCGCATGGGCGCCAGATAAGGATCATGTATCTCTACTTGGCTCGCATGCCGCCTCATCTGCGACTTTCATGGCCGTGTTCGAGGGCAACAGCTGGCCTGAAGCACGGGAGACGCTGTTTGTGAAGCCGCCTGAGGGGCCACGAACAAGTGCCATCGTCTCCCAACCACGCGACATGTTGCCTGCTGAGGTTGAAGCTGCTGTCATTAGTGGTGCTGGAAGAATCGAGCTGCTAAGACGTGCTACGGCGTCTTCTTTCGACATCACGTTGGGCCGCACAACACCGCAAGACCTTCTCACTGAACTTGGTCCACCAGACGGTTATCATAAGCGGGATATGCAACCGGCGATTGAACCGTCTGCACACCCAAGGCCACGCAGTACATCGCGAACGAATGGAAGAGCGCATCCAACTCCGCCATCCAGCTATTCCTCGACTGGCACCGACACGTACGACACAGACTTCGACTCAGGCGATACCGAGGACGATGCAGCAGAGCGAGCTGGTAGAGAGACCTTTTGGAGCTACTTCAGACACGGTGTGGACATTCTGGTGGGACCTTACAATGACCAAGTCTCGTTCCCGGAGGAGTTGTCCCACTTGCCGCGAACCCCACTGTCGTCAAGTCCACACCTGGTAGTTCTGAAGGTCGTCATGCACGGCAACATTCCCGGCTCATATGCGTTCAACCGGCATCGAAGATTACGGTGGCAATTATCACTTCGAGGAGCCAGCAGCGTTCTCACATCCGAGCACACATTCGAAGAAATTCAGCCGGATCTCATGCAAGCATTTCGAGGTATCTGGCCCGAATCAGAAATGGGAAGAGGCAAAGTCATCAACCGGACATGGGGCGGTTCACCGAGCGATAGTAGTTTCTTCTTGCCCGATACCGATACGGATTTGGTGGAAGGTACTGGAAGTGAGAGCTTCATTGATAACAGCAAGCTGCATAACTTCCCTGGCCTGACCTTTGAGGTGTTGAGCAATGGCGCTATCAGTGCCCTGACCGTATCGTGATGAGTGACAGGTCGGCAGCAGGTCTTTCGATCTGGACCTGCTTTAGAGGAGAGTACGTGTGTTGGAAAGTGGTCTGCTTACATCTTGTACGTCTCACAGCGGACGCATAGCTATGCTACTATGTACCAATCCGAACACATCTTCTCTGCATTTCCCAATTAGACGTGAGAGTTTCTATTAGGAGTTGCATTAAATTAAGCTTATGTTCTGTTATACCGGCGGAGCCTCGCAGCAAATTGAGCCGCTGAGCTGTTACCTGGGCATGTTTAGCAGTCACTTGACTACTTTCTGACCAAGTCACGCTCGTAGCAGACTTCCTGGTGATCTCTTGAACGGATTCTGCCAAGTCTTGCGTGGCGTGCTGTTTTTCGGCCGCTTGACACCCATATTATGTGTTTTTTCCATCCAGTTCTGATCGGTGATCTCCCTTCGCCGTCGCGATCGGAACGAAAATCGTTGCAGGCGTGCCACCCATGTGCTGAACCTCGCTCATCCCGTCAAGCCAGGCAAGCTGAAAATTCCCATTAAGCCATACTACTCCCCGCATCTTTCAACGCGTATCGAATCTTTGCAATCTCCTCATATCCCGAAAACATCCCATGCGGCCCTCCAGCTCCTTTTAGAATATACGGCAAAGTCTCCACATACAACTCATGGCTCGCTGCGTATGGGTTACAAGCCTTAAATTCCAACTCCACCTCATATTTCGTGGCCAAAGTCTTCCCTTGAAACTCCGCTTTTGGCATCAATGTATCGCAGAATTGTACCCATGGCCATAGTTTCTTCCAGTCATCACGATGTAGCTGTTTCGTTACTCGAACTCGAATATCGAATTTTGTGGTTGGGGTCACAACACAGCGTTCGAGGACTTGTATTGATTCTGCAAAATTGAAGTTTTGGAGTTGCCAGATGACTTTCTCGGGAGCGAAGCGTCTGGATGCCGGGTTACTGTCAGTTGTTGTTGATGATAATGGGAAAATTCCGAGAAAGACCGGGCTGAATTCTGAGCGAATCTGTCGATTGACTTGTGCTAGAGGATGGTCGACTATTCTGCCGTTCCGGATTACTAGTTGTTCGGTGTCTGAGGCGATGGTGTCGTAGATCATGTTGCGCAGTTCGCCCGGCAGATTCAGGAAGGGCGAAAGTGCCGACGTTCGTGGTGTATAAATTTCTTGATGTGCCATTTCTCTTCGCGATGTAATTTCTGTCGAGATATCGTGACTTTGTGCGCGTTGTGGTAGGGTGGGATTTGCTCCTCCTGGCAAGCTTTGTGAAGAGAGGGAGGAAGTGCCGTGCACGCCGGCTGGCCGCCTAAGGTATATAGGGGGTTGTGGCAGAGAGCACAAAGCACGATCACGACTTTGCCATACAAGATGCAGTACGTCACGTTAGTATTCTGTGCTTACTTCGTCATAGGCAGCGAAGCCGATTAGTAGACTCTAGCAAGGCGGGTACTTTATCTGGTGGCTGCGGGTGCCTCGGAGATAGGACTTGGTAACAGAGTCACGATTGGTGCTGAAAATCAAGGCGAAGATACGCCCGTAGAGAAGGGATGAGACATTTCGCAGAGTCACTGCGTCTGAGACCAGCTTGAGGATGGTCTGTGTGTCGTTTCCCCACGCAAGCTCATGCACTCGTCTGGCTCACATCCCAGTTGGAGCAAATAATGCTGTCGGTCCAATGCTATCGATGGAGTTCAGAGAAGCAATGTGCCTCATGCTGTAGACGTGCATGACGATCGTCGTTGAGGAAGGCAAGATCGAGGAAGAGCTACGGACCGAGCCTTGGCTCATATCCCGAACGAAGCACGTCAGACGGCCAATGCGATCTCGGCGACAGCTCTAAAGCTGTTGGAAAGATGACTCTCGTTGCTGTTGTTGACAATGCAGCAGGCTCTTTCGAAATTCTCGCGCTCTTCTCCTGCTCGGTCCCTGACTGAGAGTCTCGCCAGATCGCAATCCCGACCCCAACTCCTACCCCACTCTCGCACATTCGCAGCAACAGCCATGGTCAAAGGCGATCCATTCAAGCCCGCAAGTCGCGTTGCGGGCACGAGGCAGGATGTTTGGAGTATCGTCAACGAGGCGGCAGGACAATCAGAAAAGCCAGTAGTCAACATGGGACAAGGTTTCTTCGGGTACAATCCTCCCAAGTTCTGTCTCGATGCCGCGAAGGAGGCATTGGACAAGGTCGAATGCAATCAATACTCTCCCACCGCAGGACGACCGCGACTACGAAAGGCAATCGCTGACGCCTACTCACCCTACTTCGGACGCCAACTAGATCCAATGAAAGAAGTCACAATCACGACGGGAGCGAATGAGGGCATGCTGTCTGCCTTCATGGGTTTCCTCGAACCTGGGGACGAAGCGATTGTGTTTGAGCCTTACTTCGATCAATACATCTCCAACATTGAGATGCCAGGTGGAAAGGTTGTCTATGTACCTCTACACCCACCAAAGGATGGCGCTACAAAGAGCACCAGTGCGGGCGAGTGGACGTTGGACGTCAAGGAATTTGAAGCAGCGATCACAGATCGAACAAGAATGGTGGTTATCAACACTCCTCACAATCCAATCGGTAAGGTCTTCAGTAAGGAAGAGTTGCAGGCTATTGGGGATATTTGCGTGAAGCACAACATCATCATTCTGTCTGATGAAGTGTATGATGCGCTATACTACGTGCCCTTCACTCGGATGGCCACACTTTCGCCGGAAATCGCCAAGTTGACCTTGACTGTCGGCTCAGCAGGCAAGCTCTTCTACGCGACAGGGTGGCGTGTGGGTTACCTCATTGGGCCAGAGCATTTGATCAAATACGTCTCGGCAGCACACACCAGAATCTGTTACAGCAGCGTCAGTCCGCTCCAGGAAGCCACAGCTGCCGCATTCGAGCAAGCAAACGAGCACAACTTCTGGGAGGAGAGTAAGAAGGAAATGAAGAGCAAAGTGGATCGCTTGACGGAAGTCTTCAAAGAGCTTGATTTGCCATATTCTGATCCAGAAGGAGGATACTTTGTGCTGGTCAACCTTAGCAAGGTTAAGCTGCCCGAGGACTACGACTTCCCGCCGCATGTTGCGAACCGCCCTCGAGATTTCAAACTCTGCTGGTTCCTCATCAAAGAGCTTGGAGTAGCGGCCATTCCGCCAACTGAGTTCTTCACTGATGCGAACGCTCATATCGTGGAGGATTGGTTACGGTTCGCGGTGTGCAAGAACAATGATGTCCTCGAGCAGGCGAAGGAGCGTCTTCGAGGCTTGAAGAAGTACATCCAATAGAAACACAACCGCTCGTCCTCCGGACGAGTTGTGAAGCGTTCGGCTCGCGGAAGCGCCATGAGTTACTCCTGTTGCCCCGAGCGCAGATCATTTTGCTGCAGTCCAGCAGAAATCTCGTAGCGATAGCCAGAAGACTACTCTGACCCCGATGCTGAGTGATCGACCGCTGCAGTATCAGTGCGCATAATGCCTGAGAGCAAGCCATCCCGCTTGAAAACAACCGTGACCACACTCTGTCCTGTTTTGCCACCAAACTGGAATGTAGGATACTTAGCCTCATCGTGATACCGCAAACCACCGTCTTCCGTAACGAGCCACGAAATCAGCTCCTCCTTCGTCCAATTGCACGACGTGATGAACAGATAATCGCCCGGCTTGATCAGCTTCTCCACCCGTTCCCTGTAGACCTCACAGGGATGCGGTTGCCCATCCGTCCTCGGCATTAGTGAAATCGCATCGAAAGTGCCCTTATCCAGCACAACGTCGAACCCGTCCCTCAGCCACTCCTCCTCAGGCTCCTCCGTCAACAAATCCCACTGCTTAAACTCCACTTTCCCATACCCCTGCTCATCGTCCTCGCTCTCCAACTCCCCTTTCTTCTGCTCATTGATTTGCTCCGCGAGCCGGATACTCATAGGCGAGTAATCCACTCCCCACATCTCTCCGATCCAGCGCTCACCGCAATCATTCTCGTCTTCGCGGAGCGCAAAGAGCATGTGGCCGTTTCCGGTGCCTAGGTCCAGGAAACGCGTTTCTTCGCGATCGAGAGAGCCACCTGAGGTGAGGTCGTATGTTGAGAGGAGTTTGAGGACGACATCTTCTGCATTGGACTCTTCGAACCAGTTGATTCCTTCGTCTTCGGGGTCCTCGGTGTGGTTCTTGAGTTCGCGCGTGTAGCAGTTCTCCCAGCTGTTGCAAATCGATCAGCATCTGGTGGCGGTTGAAGGATCGAGGGAAGTCGCGGCGCGATGCAATGACTTTTTTCCACTTACTACTCCTTCGTGCCGAGCTCGCTCGGATCGAGCAATTTGCGCCCTTCAGCACCGGAAACTTCACCCATTTTTGATTTGATGGCTTTGGTGAGTGTTCAGAAGTACTGCTGAAGTGGTTGGTGTAAGTACTGAATTTGTGTCACGCCGCAATCTCCCGCCCGAGCGGGCAGCGTGGAGATGTGGGGTGGACGAGAACGAGAAGGGGCGGCACAGCATTCTAGACAATGTCGCAATTGTATCGCGTAGGCGCTCTAGCTACTACAGTGCCGCCAACCTGCATCTCATTGCGACTACTCAAAAGGGTATGTGGACCGCAATGGTATTTTGTCGTGATCGTCCGCCTGCCGCCGCTCCGTCAGCCTCACATCCGGAGCCGGTTGAGAGTACAAGGGCCATCCCTGAGAAACCGAGCAGCCGCGATGACTTGTGCACGAGACTGCACTTGCCACGCTTCCGCTTTGTCAGGTGCATAGAGCAGGTGAGGTGAGAGCAGAAGAGAAGCTACTCCTTTCGTTTGTATCCTTTCCTTGTTTCGGAAGGCCCCCACAAACGTCATCGAGACTTCAGGCTGTCAGATAATCTTCGTATCTACAGTTGTGCACACGCCACTTACCTACGTACGCCTAACGATGCTGCATTCTCGATAGCGAATATGGCGCAGTCACAGACCACCGGAAAACTCTCGCCTGAACAGGCCAAGGCCCTCTTCGACATCTTGACGCACCAACAAGTATACAAAGAAATCGAGGACTTCAAATATCCCGGAGCTATCCACAACTACGGACCACCATTCCAGGATAGTGTCACGTCCCCTCAATCGCCTATCCTGCAGACCCTAGTGTCCAAGTTCTTGCTCAAGCTACCTGGCCTGCGAGATGTCTCACCTGAGTTCTGGAAAGGCCGCGTCGATACATTGATAGATGAGCTTTCAGAGGCAGAATTGTCTGAGAGCTACGACAAGGGAATATTGGGTATTCGCAAGACTCTCGCTACTGCTATTTCAGCACTGATAGAATACCCGGCGAGAGGCGTGCTTGGAGGTTTCCCAAAAGAGGAAGTCAAGCGGTCTGCAAAATACGACACTTCGAACCCAGACGATGTCCTGCAGGCATGGAAAGACTGTGTTCAGAAAGCAGTGTATGGTGATCTAGTCGACGAGCTTTTCGATAAGGCCGCTGAGACGGACGACCTTACGAAACATGATTCTCTAGTGCAGGGCATGCACGAGTTCATGGTGGTGAAGTAGGTGACAAGAAGAGTTGAAAACAAATTTCTGTGCTGACTTCGAATAGCATTGCATCCATCATGCACTACACATTAGTGCTTTCACCCGAAGGCCCGACTATGCTGCGAATGTTATCGAGCGTGCACAATTTGATACCATACACAATCATACGACAGACTCTGAAGGTCGGGAATGTCGCAACAATGCTCAGTGGAATCGTCAGAATTGTGCTAGCCAAAGCCAGCGTGGCAACAGTCACAAATTGGATCGGCTTGAGCAGTGGCGCCGACGAGGGCATGAATTTGATGCAACAGTGAGTTGGTCGACAGTTTTCTAGATATTGCACTACCTGACCACATGCAGAATAATCTCCCAGGTCCTAGGCTGGGACAAGCGTGAGCTCAAAAAACGCGCAGAGAAAATCGAAAAGAGCAAAGACGCTCCACCCAAAGAAGTTTTGACTGAGATCAAGAACTGGTTGGGACGAGGTCGCGCAGAGCACGAGGAGACTCGCAAAAGCAGCCAAGCATCGAACATGTCAATCGTTGCGACGATACTTGCTCTGTCCTCAACATCGGCAGAGCTGTCGGAAGCACAGCACGCCAAAGCCCAAGAATACCTATCACTACAGCTGGGTATACGGGATCGACAACAAATTGTGAAGGTACTCTGCCAACGGAATCCGGACATCATAACAGCTGCGATCAGAGATGCCGTGGATGCATACACGCCCATGATTCGTTACATCCACCAGGCTGTCAATCTCAGCGACACGCTCTGGGACTTCGAACGATTCCTCACAGACATGCTCAAGATCAGTATGCCGAGCGACAACACAAAGCAGGAGCAAAAGCCACCCACTGTCGAAGACTTTGTTGACCTTCTGCATCGTCACCAGAGCAGTTGCCATAAATTCCTGCATCAATTCGCGAAAAATGGCAAGGAAATGACTGAATGGTGGAGAGAGTACATTCACATGGCAGCTTCAAACTTTAGGAAAGAAGACAAGCCTCCAACAAGCGACTCTGTCGTTCCCGATAAGATGACCACAGGTGCTCTCCAAGACGAATTGGAAGTTGCTTTCTCGAAACTATCTGCCGAAGACCAGAAGACAGTCCAAACAGAACTCGATGCCTGGAAGAAATATATCGACGAACTCCACAATGCTTCCAATGCCAGGATAAGCTCCGTCATCAAGAGGACACATTCTACGCCTTTTGGGCCTGGTGCATATCTCGCGAGATGGCAGCAATTACTCGATGAGACGCCAATTACACCCGCGACTTCGAATGGATCTGTTCGACATGGCTCCGATAAGAGCGTAAAAGAAGACAGTCGAGCGGACGTGGAAGGAAACTCGGAGGGGAGTTTGATCAGGGAAGAACAGGCGCAGAAAGCCGTTGGTGGACAGCTTCCTACCCCACCGAAGTGCGAGACCGTTTCAAAGTTGCTGTGGCCCAAGTTCACGCAATTATTGGTCTCGAAATAGAGGCTCATGTCCGAGGAGTGGAAGTAAGCCCTACTTGAAGCTTCTTAGAAGAGCGCGCGACTATCGGAAACAACAGCCCATGTGCACATACAATACAGCCAGAAGAAGAACAACACTCACATAGAAACGATAAGCAGCGCAGCTACATTTTTCGCCCTTCTTCAATCCATCTAGAACCCACCCAAGCGTTCAAGACCTCGAAAGACAACCTGACCTTTATCTGCATCCCTCAGCATCGAATCACCCGAAGCAAAAAAGTCTCAATCTGCCCACCCAGCCCCTCCCACACCCGTTTTTCCCCCGGCGCTTCCTCCTCCTGTGGGATGCATCCAGCTCAGCTCACCACAAAGCCTAATGGACTTACCTCCGTACTGTTATTAAAACACCAAGCCGGAGCTTGAACCGCAAGGCCATTCCTTAGCTCGCCACAACCTTTTCACCAATCGCGCGAAGCATACCGTCGTCTCGAGCATGTGTAAGCATTGCAAAGCTCCAATAAAGTTCGAAGGAAAGAAGTTTGTTCCTCGATTCAAATTCAATAAAACCAGCTTCCTTTTTGGGGAACCGCATGCGATCATGGATCAAGCTTGGCGACAACCACGGGATTTGGAAGAATATCGAATATGTGAACAGGAAGTACTCAGTGGTACAGAGGTCCTCTGTAGCAGTAGGAGTAGTAACAGTAGTGCTTCGTATGATCGTGCTATCTACTGATGACTCGCCTCGGCGCCCATTACGCGAACGTTTGCCAATTCATTCGATCCGATAGAGGCTTGCCCTCTTCTTCTCTTTCATACACGACGTACATGCCACTCCTTCTTCCCTTGTCGTCCCAAATTCCCTCATGATGATGATATTGATGATGGTGTATAATGCTCCTCCTCCAATCCCGCTTATAACGCGGCAAGTCCAGGCAAACAAAGATAAAAGAGAAAACAGCGCTTGCTAGAAAACCAACAAAGAAATGCAAAGTGCACACATGCGTGCGTAGTGTTGAAGAACTTTCCCACTGCCTTCTGAATCACGCAAATTAGCGCGACCGGATGACAGAAGAGGGAGAACGGGAGCCGCTAGACGTGAAAATGTCTGGTGCTCAATCGTGGTCCATCAATTCACTCTCGTCTCCGAAAGCCTCATCGCCATCCACGTCAATCTCATCCAGTGCAGCAGCGCCCATCATGCCGGCAAGGTGCGTATGATTAGCGTTTTGCTGGTATAGCTGGATGTGAACGACGCCAGGAGGAGCATGAGAGATATGATGGCCGCCATGTCCAGCATTCCATGCCGGTCCAGCAGACGTGGTTGTGGCGGGCGCACTCTGGCTGAGAGGAGAAGGGCTTCCGCCTGCAAGACCCGGGATGTTCCCCGTCGGCCAATTGTGAGTAGGAGTGGGCACAATGGGGGTGTGACCAGGCTGATGATGTCCTTGGACGTCGACATTCAGCACAGGCGTTGTGCTTCCATTCGAGTCGACAATGCTCTCGTCCATGTCAGCATCGGACGGCTCATGTTCACCTGCAGCCACAGCCGCTGCACGACGTGCGTTTTGTCGAGCAGCAAGGCCTTCACGAGCTTCACGGGCCCACTTCTGCTCGTTGAGATATTGTCGGAGCCGTGAGACGCCGGTGCCGGAGAAAACGCAAAAGACGTCGCGCTGGTGCTCGTTGAACTCAGGCGGGGCGTCTCGACAGAAGACTACCAGCTCATCTCTGAGAAAAGCTTGCACACCCGTCAAGCTGAGGTGGGTAAGCTTTGGGCAGGAGTTGAGCAAGGTGTGGATTCCCTGTCCAGAATTATTAGCAAATAAACCCCCCAAAATGTCAAATGAGAAAACTCACATCGAGCGTCAACTGAGTGCAATAGCTCAAGTGCACTCGCTCCAATACGCTTGAATTGCCGATGGTCTTCCCATTTCTCACTTCTCCTCGCGCCAGGCTCCAGATGCTTTGGTCCGTTATTCCAGCGCACTTCACTAATCCAATCCGCTTGAGCTTCGGCAGTCCGGCCAATTTCATTACGCTCTGATCAGTAAGTTGGCTACAACATGCCAAATCAATGTATCGGATGCGATTGCAAGCCTTCGCCAGAGCCTCAACAGAGGCATCGGTGATACGCGCGCAATGTCCCAGATGGATGTAGTGCAGGTTCTTGCCCAATTTGGTGATAGCGAATACTGCGCGATCCGTGATCTGTCGGCACTTTGCTAGAATAAGATTACGCAGGCGCGGACAGGTCTGAATGATCTTCTCGACACCTTTGTCGCCTAGTTCCGCGCAGTCCGTAAGGTCAAGAATGCGTAGGGAATCGAACGTTGTAGGATGATCCGGGTCGTACGGGATGTCGAGGAATGCTTGGTCGTTGATCTGGCCACAGTGTGCAAGACGCATCTCACGCAGTTGCGGACATCGGGTAAGCAATGCTGTGATAGACTGGCTCTCCATGTTCTGCAAGCCATATAGATCGATCTCAAGGAGGTGTGCGCAGTAGGTAGCCACAGTTTCAATTGATTTGTCCGTCAATTGAACACAGTTGTTGAATTTGAGTCGCTTCAGATGCCGGCAGTTCTTTGCGATTGCCATAATGGATGCATCTGTCAGCTTCTTGCACCCGGTCACATTGAGTCCTTGCAGGCGTAAGCAATTATCCGCAACCTCCATCATGGTCTTATCCGTGAGCTGGTCCAGACCGGTCACGTCCAGCGCAAGAAGACTCCGATTCCCATCAATCAGAGGCACAAGACTCATATCAGTCAATTTGCAGTTGTTCGTCAATGTCAATCGTTCAATCCTCTTGCAGTTCTTCATGCCCACCAACGTTCCATCGCTGACTTGGTGGCCGAGTGTGGACATGTTCAGTCTCTTGACCAGGTCCTGATACGCAAAGAAGCGCTTCCTGTTCCGTATTGAGTTGATCACATTGTGAATGTTCTGCCACTTATTCATGGCCGGCCGGTGCCACAACAGTCCCACGCTGTTCTTCGCCCATTCCTTGCATACCAACATACACATCTGCAGGTCGCGCGAGGAAGTGAGGCGCGAGAATATGCTGATCAAGATCTCTGCAGGCAGACGATGCACTGGCGACACACGGCATCGCTCTTCGTACTCCCTCCGCATAGCCTCCGTTTGCGACAGCTCTGGAGACATGTCGCCGCCTAGCGAGGACTGTGAATCGTTGGCCTGGATCATGAAGGAATCGTTGTCATCGTCCGCTTCGCGCTCGGGCGATGTCGAGGAGGAGCTAGAGCTGGATACGCTAGAAGCGCGTTGCTGCCGCCGTGATCGCAGCATATTGAATCGATTGTCGTTGTTGTCGTCAGGTCGCGCTGTGGATGCCGAACTTGGGGCGAATCGTGACATGGTTGCGGCGGGGTGGTGGTGGTGCTGATCGTCAAGTCTCCAAGTCACTATGTCCGCAGAGCGAGCGCAGCCAAGTCGCAAAGGGTCGTGACCAGACGGGCTTGGTACGCAGCGCAGATCGAGCCGTCGCGATGTTTTCGTCGAGTGTGCGAAGAGTGGTGAAATTGACGGCAAGCCTGCTTTCGAGGCGAGGACGAGGTCGGGAGAGGTCAACGGGGAAGAGCCGGTTGCGTGAGGCTGTCACAGATGGCAGGAGACCGTTGCTTGGAAGGGGGTGCGCCTGGCACCTGCCGACCGGTCGCTTCGGCTTGGTCGGAAGGGATGTTCGGGGGACGTGATCGTTTGATGGTGTCGTTGGTCGTCGTTTGTTGTCGTCGTCGGCGAAGGTGCAGGAAAGTGGTTCGCAGCAGGTGACTCGTTAGTGGCCGGGCAGGCTTATGATGAATGTGATGCAGTGTGCAGCGAGCTCCGGACGCGCTAGGAGGGGCGGGCACAGGGCAGGCGTGTGACGACGAGTGGGCCACTTATGAACCAGCAGCACAACTTTCACTTGGCGCTCATTCACTCTGCAGGGGTGCGAAGTGGTAAGCGCGCGAGCCTCCATCTGCCTTCACGACATCGTCTTCTGTCTACCACGGCACCGACAACGTGCAATAAAACCGGCTCTATTCTCGTCTGCTGTCTCAGCCCATGTTCGCAGACGTCCACTGTCTCTCAACAACGCTCGACGTTGCATGTCCCACGAGTCGTACCGGATAATCCTCACCGGATACATCATTCACGATGAAACGAGCCACAAGCGCGACACTGCGACACCGACGGCACTTTGATACTGCCACCGGAGGGAACTGTTATATCGTTCAGAGACCATTTCTTAGCCACTTGAAACTGCTTTGTGGCGCATTACTGCTATCAATGCCTAGGGTACTCTCTTGCCGCATGCTTCAGATCCCGATCTCGAGTTGTGTCCGCTGCAGCACTCAACATGCCCAGCCACGTTCGACTCAGGTCAGTCCCATCAAACTTCTTCCTTGCAGGTTCGAGCCCGTTCGACGACCCCGTGGCCGCCACCACCAGATCCTCTAGGACAACCATCGCAGGGTCTCAGATCCCAGAGCGGTTGGCAACATACATACAAGCAGCAGCACCGCATGAACCATTGCCGGCCTGCTCTTACAAGATGCACTTCAAACACCAACGGCTTCGTAAAACGCCCCGACGCCTTGCCTGAAACCTACTTCCCACTCCCACGCGAAATGCTGTCCGGCTTGTCCACTCTCGCACAAACGCTTCAGGACCCAAAGATCTAGCATTCCGATCTTGTCACCGCCCTTCAATCCGCAATGTTGCGCTTTGTAGCTGAAGAACGCCAGAGCATCACTCCAGCCTTGCTCGAAGCCTTTCTCGAAGCGCCAATGCTCGTAATGGCCCGGATGGGTGGAGTCCCAGTAGTGGCAATGCGTGCCCCAAATATTCCCTTTGCGACCATCGCACTGTGTTTGGGCATGCGCCGCGCGATTCAGGACGTCCTCTTGCGCAAGCGTCAGAGAAGGAGGCGGTAAGATCGCTCCTTGGTCAGTCATCTGCTTGAATCCCCATTCACCGCCTGGCATCCAATCCATCTTGTAAGTCCAGAAGAAACTTCCACCAGCACGATGCTGAAATCGCTGTGACTGGGCATTGCCGAACTTGGTCACGAGTTCCTCTTTCGTGGCACCATTTCCTTTCTGCCATGCCTCTTCGGCAAGCACGCAACTGTACTCGCCTACAACGAGCTGGGCAGCGCCACGATCATGAACGGAGCCCTCTCGCCCATCAAGCTCTCTAAGCTTCTCCCAGGCCTCTCCGATGATGTCGTAAGGCGACTTCTGCACGTCCTTGGCGTCAAAACACCAATATAGATGCGTGTCCACCACTACTGGGTTCGTCCGGAATCCTTTCAGCGTTACATTCTTCTTCTGGCTCCAACTCAAAGCCCTCGCCAGATCCCACCCATCCGAGACATAGATTGGAATCTCCGCATCCATTCTGCCCACCTCTCTCAAGATCTCTTCATACCACTCATACATCCCATCCGCGTCCCACTCACTCTCATTCACAATCTGCACTCCAGCTACTCCCTCCATTCCCTTAGCCTCTTTGGCAACAAAGCACACAACCCTTGTCCCAAACTCTCTATTCTTCTTCCCTTTCTTTCCCCAAAACTCCGCCTTCCCACTATTCGTCCCCGAATGCTCCTGCGCATTAGCCCCACCCGGCAAACCATGCAAATCGATCAAAACCCCAATTCCCCTCTGATACAACCTCCTCACCAAATCCTTCACAGCATCCCAAGACCCCTCATACAACTCCGCCACACCCTCAAACGGCGTCCCTTTACAAAACGCAGGACCCAGAGTGAAATATCCAATCGGTAACCGGACAGTCGTACACTTCGCCACGTCGCGAAGGTAATCGAGATCTGCATCGGAAGTGAAATCTCGCCAGTGAGAAGAGAATTTCTGTTTCGCGCCTTCGAGACCAAAGGCTTTGATGTTGCCTTCTGCGGCTGCGAGTTCGGAAGAGCCGGGGCAATTTTCGTTGCCGGGGAACATGGAGGGTGTGAGCCAGCGTTCTTGGATGAAGATGGAGCCGAGGTTTGTGCCGTGGTGGTAGCGATAGCGGAAGATGTCTTGGGGTGTTGGTTGTGGGAGTGGGTGGTATGAAGTTTCTTGTTGTTGCTGGGTGTCTGATGTGCCGTCGTGTGGAGCGAGGGGTTGCTGGTGTTGTTGTGCTTGGTGGTCTTGTGTTCCGGCATCGTTTGTGAACTTTTCCAGCTTGGATTTCGCTTTGTCGAGGAAGAACCACTTCATCTTGTCTTTGGTTCTGCTGAGTAGGTGGTATGGAGAGCAGAAGTGCTGGATGACGAGTACGATGATTACGAAGGTCGCGAGGGCGATTAATGCGTACGACCAGATGTTCCTGGTGGTCATGTGCAGCAGTAGGAAGTGGCAGATATGGATCTCTCGGCTTAGCGGTGCCGACGAAACACGTCACTGGAGTTGTGGTGGA
Organism: Cercospora nicotianae; assembly: GCA_029490675.1. Taxonomy (NCBI): domain Eukaryota; kingdom Fungi; phylum Ascomycota; class Dothideomycetes; order Mycosphaerellales; family Mycosphaerellaceae; genus Cercospora; species Cercospora nicotianae. The sequence continues at coordinate 1,764,895 of JANQAT010000002.1, forward strand.
GATGGGTCGAGTGAGACATTGTTGACGGCCAGAAGCAATGCCGTTTTGGACGTCAAGAACGTGGCGCCTGCCGTTGTGGAAAAAAGAGAGGAAGGAGACAGGCATGTCTGGTAGTTGAGCTTCAATGTTCTTTCTCGCGTGGTGAACATACATATCTCAGAACGTCATTCGCAACCGCGCACTTGCGGTTTCCAGGGTATATGGTAAAGCAGAATTCCCAGAAAAGCTACCCTCTACTGTTACAACTAATCTTCGCACATTTTCCTGCATTGTGCTATCTTCATTCATCTCCAACCCAAGCGAAGGCAAGACCCGCCAATGCCGAAGCCACAGCCCAGACACTTGACCACCCAGCAGTCCCGAGGAGATCCGTTCCTTCGATCGTAAGGTATGATCGCATGAACGAGTTGGCAAAGAAGAAACCGCGAGGATCGCAGTCCTTTTGAACAGAATCTCTGCCCTTGGTGAGAATCCCGCCGCACTAAGACCGAGATTGTACGCAAGAGTTTCGCTGAATGTTGCCGTCTCTGGGTTGAAAGGAGCCTTCTCTGGGTGAATCTTGGGATCTGTGAGTCCTGGATTCGCAGCGGAGCCGATCGCTGGGACGAAGATGAATTGGGTAGCACCATAACCAACTGGGAGGAACAGAAGTACGAGCAACCATGGCACAGTGGCATGAGCTTTTTCGAGAGTCTTCAGCCCGTCGAAGTGCACAGTAATCCATACTGTCAGCCAGGTGGAGTAGCTGAGGTAGATGACAAGGGTGTACAAGCTTGCGGCGAAGGCAGCGATTGTCCAATTGATCCCAGCATCTTGCGCCACCAGTTGATTCGCTGTCCTAGGCTTCTTCGAATTGCGAGCGTGGATGGGCCCGCGGAAGAGAGCGAATGGAATGGCAATGGTGACGACGTCGATGGCCAAAGGAATGAGTGCGGCGAGATTGTCGACACCATAGAAGGTGTTGAGAAGGAAATAGTGAGGGACATTGCTCAGTAGGGTCAACCAGCCCAAGTCCATGTCTAGTGTGTCCACTGTCAGCGATATGTCGCGTGCGGTATCGAATCGCATGCGCGACGGGCTACTCACAATCATAGCGCAGATACCATGCACCGAACAGCTCAGCGAGCTTCCAGCCCAGGATGGCCCAAAGCTGCCATCGCTCTTCCAGGTTGCGACTGACGGAAGCGAGTTCGGGCCCGGTGTAGTCTGCGACAACGGTGTAGAGGAAGGCGCTCAAGCCCAGCGAGACGAGCGTCAATGCAGGGAACTTGATGTAGGATGGCAACCGGCTCGCCGCGCGCTGCGTGGCCGCCTGCCTTTCGTCGAGCGCTTCCATGTGTGGCGGCAGTTGTCGGCCGTTGGTCAGGTTTCGTTCGTGCGCGGTGCGATACAACTGCGCATTCGCTGGTCCGTATTGTAAGAGAGCGTGATGGTCGAAGAACGATGGTGTTGTCAGTCGCGTTGCTATGCAAACTCAAAATGCGCGCGCGATGGTGACCTCATAAGCGCCGAAGAATGTCCTTCCACAACGTTCGCGAACTGCTCACCACAAACATCGAAAGCCCTCCTTGAGTATATGGTACGGCACTGCAATCATCGTAACTGTCTCTCACTGCCGTTTACCCTCGCGAGTCGTCTTCTCCACGCGCCGCCTAGTAAGTTCGTCGAAGGGAACACGTGGACGCCGACCTTTGACGACAGGAGAAGAGCAGCGTGAGACGCCTTTGCTTTGGTGTACGCCAGTCGCAGCCCGATTCTTGATGCGTGCGATATGTCTCGCGGCTGAGGCTTGCAGTCGCTTCTAGCGCTCGTTGCCTGCTCTTCGTACCTGCGCTATGTGCAGAGCCAGACTTGTCTCGACACCTCCCAGCAGACCCTACAAGCCGGTCCGCAGCATTCACTGACCTCGTGGTCCATGCCCTGCATGGCGTCCGATCTCTGCTCGGCGGCTTAAGGGAATCACGAATACGAGGCGGCCGCACGGCTGAAGGAGAAGGCCAACTCGGTTTCTGCAAACTTGAACTCGCTGACACATGGAAGAGCCGGTCTGGGTGTCACTGGGACTGAATGGAGCCAACTAGGTGCAAAATCCTCCCATACCTTGCGCGTTCGCATGCGATCCTTTTCAGGCCGATTTTCTACAGCGCGCTGGACCAGACGGCCCTAGGTGGCAGCCTTTCGTGGCTCGACCGCGTCAATATCGGCTTCTTTCGTTGATTAGTCGTGTGGCAGAGACTATGGCTCGTTGCTGCTCCAATACCGTTGAATATCCGATATTGAAAAATGAAGCGGTTTGCGGCATTGCTGTCTTCTCGCTAGCAAGATGAAGTGGTGTTCTGTGTCTGGACCGCAGCCAGAATCTCCGCCAGAGCTCATCTATATGCACAAGAACTGGCCGCTCCTCCTCCCATCAACGATTCCATAGGTTATATCCTCTTTACCTTACCAAGCACGAACAACATACTTTCGCTCAACATGCAACGCATTCTCTTCTTCGCAAGTGCTTTACTACTTCCTGGATTGGTCTCCGGAGTCTACTTCGGACAGAAACGTTGCTGTCAAGAAAATAAATCATATTGCACGGACAATGGATACTATGGGTGTATCGGCCTCAAGAACGATGATGGTTCTGTTGGCGAATATTGCGTGCGAGAGGGAGATAGTGCCTGCTTGACTCAGTGCAGGTCCGCTTGGGACGGCAGACTTCCTCCGAAGCACTTCATCTACAAAGATCCCTTGCAGTAGGTGACGAGCTTATGCGGTATTGCAAGAGGCGACCGATGCTGACATGTTCTCGATCAGCAAGCCAAATGGGGGTTGTGTCTGCTCTCTTTTCACTATTGATGGCGACGAGGGCTATTGCTTCCCTCGTGCATAATCATAACCTGGTATAAGAGAGGCGGTGGATGACTGTGTTGCATGTCCTGCAACAGATGCAACATCGCGAACACGAACGTTGGCATTTAGGGACATAGAAAGATGGCGAAGTGTTCGGATTGAGTGGCGCGCATGGACTAGATGCTCTTGCTCTCAATGCGAGCACTAGGAGGTAGCAACATGGCACCGACGGGGGCTTAACCTATTTGTGGCTTTGCCAAAGCTTCAAAGGCCTTAAAATGGAGGACCTGGCCAAGGTTTCCCTGTCTGATTCAATCGAAGCAATCACCTCACCATCCCTAGCGATCCTGGGCAGCCAAGAGTCATGCTCAGCCAAGCTTGCCATAGCCCAGTTGGAAAAGCGATCAGTGAACACAAGCTCACTCATACCTGGAGCACAGCACAGTACCTCGTATTCGTCGTAATCAGGCAATTACAAAGAATAAGACCTCCTCGCACATCACAGCTTTCTCGTCGCAATTACAGAAGCACTTGATACCGTACTACTTCACCACAGAGGCACGACTTTACGCGACCTTTCCCCGAGCATGCGTTCGTTTATCAAAACAATTCTCGCGCTGGCATTTGTGGCTTCCGCTATAAGTGCAGTGCTGGCTGCTGACGCACGGAACACCGTGCTCGAGATTCGTCGGGCCCATATATGGACTATTTCGGCAACCAGTGCAAACTGCAAACGAGGCAGAGACATGGCATGCGACTACAGCTTTCACGTCGATGGATCGGGATGCCAGAATGTTTCCCCATTCTCAGCTGACTGTAGTCAGCGCTCCGTCAGGCGACCCCAAGGTGCAATCGGCGGAGCACATCGAACAGGTTGTCCGTGATTGGCAAGACATAGTGCTGATTGATGCGAATGGTTCTGCGCTTGGTGCTCTTTCCCCAGACGTATGATAAAGCCTCGTATCTCGCTGCGTCATATTCAGAGCCTTGATCAGAGTTGTCGGACAACTGCGGTATTTCTTCTAATGAGTCGTCCTCCGTTGAAAGTATCTTTAAATCTGGACCGATCGCGAGCGGCATTGGGCAGATTGGATAGCCGAAGCGTGCCTTGTAGTTCGCTGTCCCAGGATCCAGGCAACAGATCGAGCAGTCTGATGTCCTTCGCTGCATCTATGGTCACCTCGTAATACATCTTTGTAATGAGTTCGGCATGACTTGAAGTGTCCTGGCCATCGTGGAAGAAGGCTGTCACCATCTGGCCCAGCCATGATATTGAGTGCTGCCACAAATGAGGATGTGGGAAAAATTGAATGATAGAAAAGACAGAAGTCAGGGGAACCAACTGACGTGGAGGCACACCCGACCGCAAAGCCACAGCGGTTGCAATCCTTCAGGTTTCAGACAGAGTGGTCGACTAGAGCATTGCTTGACAGCAGTTCGTTTCGCACATCGACGTGGGAGGACCAGGCGGCGTTCTGAAGAATTCTTCTCCACGCGCCAGTCGCGAGCGCGACCGGCGCCATGATGAAAAGTCAACAACATTGCTGATGATGAAGGTGGGTTTGCCAAAAATTCCCAGCCGACCGGAGCCAACTGGAGCGGTCAGTTGATAGTTTTCAACTAGCAAAAACGCAATCTCGGACGAATCCTCACTGATATGCGTAATGCCCTTGCACTCGGATGAAGAAAAAAGGAAGAGAGTTGTGGGGGAGAGAAAAGACTTTCTTATAGTGCAAGCGCGCTAGCTGAGTCATGTGTAGATCAACACATGTGCGCGTGAGTCATGCGTAAAGTTGACGCCTCAGGCTTGGATCAAGGTGACTCAAGTGAGCTTCAATGTTGGATGGCTTCCGTGTGTACCAGAAGAGCCTGCGAGCTCACTTTCTCCTGGACCAGATTCTGTTCAGTATGATGCTGGCAAGCTTTTGAGTGAAAAGCTCATGACGCGATCTTTCAGTTAATGCTGACGTTCGCAATCGGATACATTCTATGATAGATATCGTATGGACTGATGCTCCCCGGTGCCGCCAACGCCTCGCTCAACGACGAATGATGCCTGCCTCGCCAAATGGGAACTGAGATCATGCTGGTATAGCCTCACTCTTCTCCCTTGCTGCTCTCGCCAACCTTCTCGCCTTTGCCCGCTCCTCAGGTGATTCAACTGGAGCGTCAGGAAGCTCTCCAGCGGTGACCTTTGGCGCATCTGGCATGCTAGGTACTCCTTGTGCCTGTCTTTGCTCTCTTTCCATAGCCTCCAATTCATCCTCCACAGCATCCTCGTCTTCGTTGGACATCTTGCCCGCGAGCATTTCACTGACTTCCTGTTTCCAATCATCAGCCATTGGTCATTCATATACTCACAGCGGTATCCACTGACCTCTTGATATGCTCTTGCTTCCTCACTCTCACTCAGAATCATCTCCACTTTGTCCAATCCTCCAATCTCCTTGTTGATCTCCTTCAACACTGCCGTACCTTGCTGCAGCCCGAACAGCACATCCTTTTGCACGAGTGCAAATTCCACGTCACTCGTCAGAGCCTGCAATTGTGCCAATTGTTGGTCCGTCTTCGACAACAACGACTCTTGATACTTCTTCCTCCTCAAAGCAAGCAATGCTTTCTGCTTATTCCCATTCCGAAGACATTCCTTCGCAATTTCCGTCTCGCGATTCGTAACCGTCGTGATTCGTTTCTGGTATTGCTGGAGCTTGTCGCGCTGGATCTTCAGGTCGAGGATGGCTCTGAATGTCTTCTATTCAGCATGATGGGTCGCAAGCGAGCTATGCTGGTCGCCAGACCTCACCTGTCCTGATCAGAGATTTTGTTCTTGCTGCTCGAATTGCCCATTGCACGCGATCATGAGCGCGTGTCTGGGGATGAGGATAGACATGCCGTGGAGTACTCGGGACGCGATCACATGCATCTTGCTCGCGTGCTTGGCGGGCGTCGAAACGTCATGGGCCGGTCGGCTCGCGAACGATAAGATCGATAGTGAACCTAAGCGAACTCCGTGCCGTGGTCTTGCACTTATGCGAGCCAGACGGAAGACGCTGCTTATGGACAAGGCACCAAGTGTGAAGGCAATTGTGAGTCACTATATGAATGCGCGAGGATGTAAGCAGTTGTTGCAGTGAGACGGAGGAAGGCGCTGATCTGCAGTTGCCTCGAGATTTTGCTGAAGCCGAACTCCGAAAATCCGCTAAATTTCCTCGACTTCACTCGCGCATCTTCAACGCCTCGCAATCTTTTCGATCAACAGAGAGGTCATGGCCGTACGCTTGCAGGGCGCTCTGGATAGCGAGATACACACCGTGGTAAGTGGAATTGCTCACTGTGCTCAGACGGGAGTTGTCGTCTTCTCTGGATTGCGAACCAATTGCGAGCCAACGAGAGCTGGAATGCTTCCTATTCTTCTTTGGAGGTGCCTGCAGAGACAGCTAATTATCTTATCGATTAGGTTCAAAAGTTCCTATCAGACGGCATACCGCCAACAACTGGTGACCTTTATAACGCGCTACAAAGATCAAATTCTTCACTCAAGCGACGACCAAAAAAGACTCTCCACGCCAGTATCGAGCGCGTTCTCGAATTTATTGGCGTCGACCAAGGCGAGGAAGTTGACTCAGACGCGATTATTGAAGACGCCATTCCGGAGAACGACGGCCAAGCAGATCTCATGAATCGCAGTCTCCGACAGAATTTGGCACCAGCACGCCCACCAAGCCCACCACAGACAACCGGAGACGAATCGCTCAGCAAGAGGCGCAAAGCCAATGGCGAAGCTCTGCCGAAGCGCCAGAAACGCGGCAATGATGACTCGAAGCCACAGACGAATATTGAGCCGCCATCCGATGTGAGCTTAGAGGATATTGGCGGTATGAAGGAGGTCATCGACCAGCTGAACAGGACGTTGATGGCACCGATGTGCTTTTATGAAGAGTTCCGAGAAGCTCACATTCCTTTACCCAAAGGCATTCTCCTTCATGGCCCCCCAGGATGCGGTAAAACAATGCTCGTGCGGGCGGTCGCTGCTGAGATGGGAGTCCCTTTCGTCGAGATATTGGGCCCTTCGATCGTGTCTGGCATGAGCGGCGAATCAGAGAAGGGAATTCGAGACCGCTTTGAAGAGGCCAAGAAGAATGCACCCTGCCTGATCTTCATTGACGAAATTGATGCCATAACACCGAAGCGGGATTCCAGTCAGAGCCAGATGGAGAAGCGGATAGTAGCACAATTGCTCGTGAGTATTGACGAGCTGAATCGAGAGGGAGAAAAGCCTGTTGTAGTACTGGCTGCTACAAATCGCCCGGACAGCATTGACCCAGCGCTACGAAGAGGTGGACGATTTGGCACAGAGATAAATATAGGTGAGTTCGTCCTTTCACGAGTATGCTTCTGCGCGGTGGCGTATAGCGATGGCAGTGGACGTCAAGACAAGAGCCAAACGGTTTTTGGTAGTAGAACAGAGTCAGAGCTTGCACAGGCAGATGGCTCTGAATATGCACGACGACCACGCCAACCACTACCGGCCCAGGCTGCCCGCACGATCTTCTTAGCGGACAGAGAAGCTGACATTCAGTACAGGAGTTCCAAACGAAGAAGTTCGCCAGCGCATCCTCGAGACACAAACACGCAAGATGCCAACCCCCAATATCGATTTCCAACAATTGGCCAAACTCACGGCAGGCTTTGTTGGCGCCGATTTACACGATTTGGTCGGAAAGGCTGGGGCTCACCAGATGGAGCGCCTGATGGGCGCTTTGCAACAACAAGCCGCGGATTTGCAGCTGCCGCACACTCCTTCTAACCGCTCCGAAATTGTCGAATTCCGCCGCCTCGTTGCCCGGTCTCAGGCCCGAACGCTTCCCCGGCCACCTGGCTTCGAGACTATCACGCTCACCATGACCGACTTCCTCTCAGTTCTGCCAGGCATCACGCCCTCATCCAAGCGCGAAGGCTTCACTACAGTCCCCACCGTCTCCTGGAAAGACATCGGCGCCCTCCAAGCCGTCCGCAAGGAGCTCATCCGCAACATCGTCCACCCAATCGCGAAACCCCATCTCTACACAGCCCTCAACATCTCACCCTCCTCGGGCGTCCTTCTCTGGGGCCCGCCAGGCTGCGGCAAAACCCTCCTCGCCAAAGCCGCCGCTGCCGAATCCCACGCCAACTTCATCTCCATCAAAGGCCCCGAACTCCTCAACAAATTCGTCGGAGAATCCGAAGCCGCCGTTCGACGAGTCTTCTCCCGCGCCCGCTCATCCCTCCCCTGCGTCATCTTCTTCGACGAACTCGACGCTCTCGTTCCGAAACGCGACACAGACTCCGGTAGCGAAGCTTCCGCTCGCGTGGTCAACACTCTGCTCACCGAGCTCGATGGCCTGGACACCAGAATGGGAATTTACATCATCGCAGCCACGAATCGTCCCGACATGATCGACGACGCAATGCTTCGCCCCGGCCGTCTCGGCACCCAACTTTTCGTCGACTTACCCGGCCCCGAGGAACGCGGAGACATTCTTCGCGCATTATTGAAAGACAAACCGCTTTCTCCGACGTTCTTCACTGGCTCAATAAGCGACTTATCCACCCCTGGCACCTCAGAAGCACTTTCACGCAACAGAGACACGGATATGACCACCTCCCTAGACTTCACCACCCTAGCCCAAAGCTGCGAAGACTTCAGCGGCGCAGACTTAGGCGCTTTAGTCCAAGCCGCCGCACAAAACGTCATCGAAAGGGAAGGAACGCAATTAGAACTGAGGGATTTCTTCGCAGTGAGGGGCAAAATGAGGGGAAGTGTGAGGGATGCGGAGCGATATAGGAAATTGGCGAAGAAGTTTGGGCAGAGGTAGAAAGTGAGTAGTGGGAAGTGAGGTATGTTCACTTTGATAGTCGTTCTGCGTTTTCTCCGTTTGAACGAGGGGCGCTGAGGCAACGAGGGTGGCGATGCGGAGAGAATGTGCAGCGGGGAGAACATGGAGAGCGTGAGATGAGGCAGTAGTTGGTCAAAAATAGAAAACTAGTGCACGGTTTGGAGACCACTCATTCCAGCTGTCATTGTCCTTCGTCCATCACTGTACTATCATTACAAGTCTATCTTTGCTTACAAGCGTGTGTATCGCTCGTGCCGAAGTCCTCGCTGTCCATTCCCGTTATGCTGGAATCATAGACGGCCAGCAGCTGCGCGCTTCACAAGTAACATTACACATTCCATTCATTTCACCCAAACGCCTGGCTAAAACTGCAATCCATGAAAGAATCATTGCGCACTCCTCATCGCCAATGTCATTGATTCGTGCTGTCCTTCGGCGCCGGCGGAGGCAGTGGAGCTACAGCCGGAACATCGTCACTGACCTGCGTCGGAGCAATTCGTCGCCTCTTCTCGCGACCTTGCTCATCCGCTTCGGGTGCTACGCCGGCATTGCTTTCCTCTTTACACCAGAGACTGGAGCGGGCACTTGTGGCACTGCAGCCATAGCGGCAGCAGATTGTCCTGGCGTTTGCGGAGGCGTGAACAAAGGCATGCTTGAGGTTCCAGAGCCGGCTGCTGCTATCGATGGCAACGGAGTCAGCGAAGGCGTTGGGTTGTTCATAACAGGTGGCGCGTTTTGATCTGGTACTCGTGCAAAGCTGGCATCGGTTGCTATGCTCGATTGTGACATGCTTCGTGCCGGGCTCGCAGGGCGTCCACCAACATGACCGGTGATCGTAGTGAAAGGTGACGGCGAGGCACGAGGTGCTTTTGAAGATGGCACCGCGCTTCCATTGCTGCTCGCGGCTGATTGCGCAGTAGCAGTAGCACTCACACCAGTGGGAGTAGGTTGTGGCGTCGAGGCAGTAGAGTTCGCCTTGGCTACAGATATCGGTGCCGGTGACGGCCTGGTGCTAGCAGCATTTGCAGGAGGTTGGTAGATGGTGCCAAGCTCACCCGGAGCAAAGGTCAGTGCTGAGCAGAAGCCGTCTGTCGAGGTCATCAATAGTGTTTGTCCATCACTCGACCTGTGTTATAGTCAGCACAATGCAGTGTAGATTTCGAATATGGGACGTACCAGCTAAGATCTGTGAAAGTTGCATAATGCAAATTGCTCACCACACACAAGGGCTTCTGCTGTTGTGTGTCGTACAAGTGCACGGCGTCTTGGGTAGCAACAGCGTATACAACCCGATATGGAAGGCCAAAGGCAGGCACAGGCCCTGGAGGCGGCAGTGGTGTTGATGGAGTGGACTCAGAATCGGCGCGTGGTCGAGGTGACGCTGCCGTGGTTCCCGCACTAGGGGCTGGTGAGGGTGCACTGGTCAAAGGAGGCGGTTCCATTGCCGAGTGCGAAGTCGGAGCTTTTGTTGGCATGACCGGCTCTGGCAGGGGTGGCAAATCATCTTCGGTGCGTGTATCGATGGTGATTTCTTTGGTTTCCACGTTTGAGGCCCGAATTTGGTAAAGGACAGGCGAGCACTTGACCGCGATAGACGGCTTCTTGTGTCCTGGAAGATAGGCTACTGGAGGCTTGTTCAGTCCAGCTCTGGTGTATATGTACACGGTATTGATAATTTCATCGGTATTCTTGCTGCCATCGGAAGCAGCGTGAGTCGTCTTGAATTGGCCGGCGGGTGTCAGCAACAGACTTCCGTCTGGAGTGAACGTCAGGCGGCGAAAGAATGAGGTGAAGGTCTCATTCGCGTAGATGTTGGTGTTTCGAACGCCTAAACCCATGCTAATACCACCCGATAAGCTCGGCGAAGCCGAAGGCATCACGGCAGGGAGCGGCATAGATGGGCTAGGTGAGACTGATCTGCGCACGGATTGAGACCCAAAAGAAGATCGTCGACTGTGGGATGTTGGTGGTGGGTTCATCGGAAGTGCCAACGATTGTGGCGTGCCTGGCGCGGAGGGTTTTGGTGAGCCAATGGCTTCTGCCACCAAGTCCTGCACGAAAGATGCCCGGTGACCACCAAAGTCAGGAGGTGCAGGACTGCTGGAAGAGATGCGTCGTCCTCCTGGCAGGTCCATTTTGGTGACCTTGTTGTGCTGGCTGAGCGAAAATTGGCCGTCTTTCGTCTTCAAAGTGTAGATGTGAATCGATCTGTCGGAAGATTGCGTCGCGACATATTCGTTCAGCGGATCCCATGCGACGCCTTGCACATAGTGATTGTGCTCCGCGATCTGGCGAACAGTTTGCCCTACTTGATGTCAGCTTCGAGACCTGAATGGCTGTACAATTCAGCTTGCTTACCTGTTGAGGCATTGTATATCCGTGCCACATTGTCCATGCTCCCCGTGATGAAAAACAAGCCGTCTGGCGACCAGGCCAAGTCGTATATCTCTGAGCCAGTATTCGACCTGCACATCGTCTTGACCCGCCAATGTTCTACATCCTCTTGCGCATCATCGCCGAATGCCGAAGCATATGCTGGATTGTCGGCCGGGGTCCAGAGAAGGACGTTGCCATCGTCACCGGCCGAGGCAAGCAGTTCACCTGTCGAGATTTAGTCGTATTCGATGTTGGTGGAGAGGATATTGCATACCGCGAGGACACCACCGCACTACATTGACGGCTTGCGTGTGCTTCTTGAGGGTGGACAAGTAGGTCACTTTTCGTTCCTCTCCATTGCTTTCGACGCTCCAGATCTGAAGCTCCGGTCAGTCGCTATCACCTCCATCGAGCTACTTCTGTCACTGCCACCTACCCGTACGTTGCAATCCCCACCTGCAGTTGCCAGCCTGCCTTTGCCCTGAGCTTCGAAATGTGCAGAGTAGATGGGGCTGTTGTCGTCGTGCCAGGACACGAGCAGCGGAGCGGCTTTCATGGTGATGGGCAGTGAAGCTGGCTCGTGGCCAGTCGATTGTATAGCGACAAAATGGGCAGGTGTTGTATCAGGCAGCGTTGTGGTCGTCCAGTGTGACACTCAGATCATCGAGATCGACTGCCGCGAGAATCCCGTGGGTGTGGAGCTGGAGGACTTCCCAAATGGTGGGAACGAGGCTCTCAGGTGCAGGGTATGCAGGTGGGTGACCGGGAGTGCTGCGTGCTGAAGGTTCAGCCCAAACAGCAGGAATCTGGGTGGTAGCAAGGGAGCTGCAACAGCGAGGCCCAGAGATGCGTGCAGCAGCAGAAGGGGAGGTGGTGCGGTGGTGGGCGAGGCAGAGGATCATCAGACATCGCTCGATTCGCTTCAAACACGCTACGACACGCAGACTTGGGTCCTAGACAGCCCCGCTGGCAGCAAGCACTCTGCGCCGACGCGTCGCTGCTCTTGTCCACCATTCATCCTGCTGCTGCTGACCATGCAACGTGCATATGCATTGTACTGTTATGCACCTTCTGATCCGACACGTGCTCGTCTGCTGATGCTGCCACTCGCACATGAACTCTCCACCGCCGCGAGCAGCTCCGCCGTTGCCCGAGTCACAATGCCGCGGACACTACCACGCCCGAACCACACTACCACGTCTGCCTTTCCCGCTCGGTCTCGTCCATCACCACAGAACTCGCATCAACGGCCGCATTGACGCGTCCAGACGCGCTGCAATGCCCCGTCCAGACGCTCTCCGCCGTGTATCGCGCCGGGCAGAATCCTTGCTTGGCTTGCCGCGCTCGCCGATTTCACCTCAGCTTGGGACATGAATCGCCAGCACACCGCAACGACCCTGAGAGTCTCACAGGCTGCCAACGGGCTGCGCATATCCCGCACATGCATACGACACCCGCTACTGTCAATGTCAGAGGCAGCTCTATTCTATCGCGCCTGGTCTATGATATTCTTTAACGCTCACGCTGTGAGGTACTCGTCCGCTGGTGCACTGACTCCCTCTCCACAGCTCTCCTCTGGACCCTCCTGCACTCTCCCTCCTGTCTCACCACTAGGACCAACTCTCTCTCACCTTAACACCCGGAGATGCGGCTCGAGACTTCCTCATCAATATGCGCGTCGCGCGTTTGACCACGCATAGCTTGCACCCTAGCAGCCCGTCTCTCATATGCCTCTAACCAGCTCTGAGAATGCGCCTGCATCCTGGCGCTCTCTCCTCGCTTCGACATCTGTCCGTTGACATAGTCGGCAAGCTCTTGAACATACAACGCTTCCCTACCATCGCCTCTCAATGAGTGGAAGTTACGGCCGATCCCCTTTTCTTTTATTCTCTCGTTATATTCCTCACGCATCTCCTCCAGGGATGGCAGAGGACTTCGCCCTGACAAGACCAGTGACAAAGCGACTGCTTGAAATTCAAACAGACTGAAAGTCGCCACATGGTAAGGCACGCCGATGAACGCAAGACTTGGATCTGGAATGTACCTGGACAGGTCAGCATGCGCCCAGCCTGAGCAATGGCCGTACTCACCATATATCTTTGTGGAGGTTGTGTGTCACTTGACCATTTGTGACAATGGCCTCCTCGCTGGCTTGCTCCGCACTCACGCCGTCTTGATGGTACTGACGCATAAATGGCAGTGACACATGGTAGCCGGTACACACAATGACGTGGTGAAGGTTACAAAGCTTCCTCCCGGATCGAAGGGTGACAGTTCCTTTGATGCTGCCGTCAGCGGACAGCTCTGCGCCATCGTCCAATTCGAACTTTTCGACTCCATCGACTCGAGCACCGTTCTCTAAGAGCATGCTTTCCGGCAAATCGTAAGGCCCGCCTCGACTCGATTGGAACACCGCACGTGCATTGGAGAGATCTCGAGCAATGTCCATGGAAGACACGCCGGCGCCAATCAGCAGCACGTTCTGGTCCTTGAATTGATCCGGCCGACGATAGCGCTTGGAGTGCTGCACCCGTGTTGGAAAGTGCTTTTTCCAATCTGCTAAGCCAGCGATGTCTGGAACATTGCACGCATGATAATGACCCGCTGCTACAACCACTGAATCGAACTCCTATACGAAGGTCAGCTTGAAGCGGATGGAAGACTTGAACTTAGTCACCTTGGTACTGCTGATGGGCTCGTCGCCCGCTACTTGGTCGATGTCAATGATCCACTTGTCACCTCTCTTTTCGACATGCTTGACTCGGGTATCAAAAGAGATCACGTCTAGGATACCATTCGATCTCGCTGTCTCCTGGATATACTCCGCGAGCACATGATGTGGCACGAATTCTTCCGTGCCAGGCTTCCATTTCTGCGTTGAGAGCTCCATCTCGATTGTTGAGACGTTGTTCTTGAGAGCAATGTATGCTGGTCTTTGGCTCAACGTCAGTATATCGAAGGCTCATCCCAAAAGACCGCGGATACTTACCCCGGAGGCGCGAAGCTCCGCAAAAGATCATCATCACCAGTTGCCTCCTCCTTGGCTGGGTCCGAACCATCCCTTTCAATTGGACTATCGACCCTTCGTGGTCCATCTTTCCCACTTCGATCTCTGACGAGAGAGTCATACTCAGGCGAGTCTCCTACTGACGGCAGTTCCGATGGGTACGCTGGATCTTTCGAAATGCGTTCATCGTAGACCCTTCTTGCTCTCTGTCAGCTACCTTGTTCTCTCGACTCAACATTCTGCGCAAGATTGAAATCGCCATACCACACTCCTCCAGCTCGCGAATTGCGCTCAAACACTGTCACATCGAGTCCAGCACGCTTGCAATGTATTGCTGCGGAGACACCGGAAACTCCAGCTCCGATAATGGCCTTGAATTAAAGCAAAGAAGGATCAGCACGAACAGGTAACCTTGGTCTGGACGTTCAAACTCCATGCCAACTTACAACAGTCTTCACATCCAGAGTCTGTGCCATCTTCTCGTTGTCCTCTGAAGCAATGACAAATACTGGCCAAAGGAACGTTGTGTCGTGCCGAGCAGCAAAAGGCCTATAGTATGGAAGATCACCCAACACTCAAATATTGAACTTTGTGGCAGAAAACGCAGGTACAACATGCAGGGCGCGGCGCGCATGGGATTACTATTAAACTACCCAACTCATTGCTCGGAGTTGTGCTTGCAACCGACGTGCCGCGCTACAATGGAGTCGCTGAGGCTCTACGGGCAGTACGACACAAGAGCTTACGATCACGCCATCTGCCGCTGCGATGCAGGAACGAATGCCGGCTATCTTTCCGCGTGTACGCTGACAAAGGACTTTCCGGCAGCTGTTTGTGTTCATTGGAATGAGCTGGTCTACCGTCGCTCACATTCGCCGAAGCGAAGTGTGGTGATCAATTCAAAGAGTCGATTTCTGTTGATATGGGAGTAGGAGAGCTGCTTGGCAGCGATGCGCAGGGATGGTTTGTTTCGACATGGCTGCAGCTATCACATCATTGTTCGCCTGTCTCCATTGACTCGCTTCGCTCAGCGTTATCAGGCATAGGCTCGAGTCGTTCAATGCAACGTTGTAAACGACAGGCCGATACCAGATCCACCATCTCCACGCATTGGCTGAAATGCATAGGAACCACTATCCACGCATATACATGTCTCATAACCATCTCCTCTCCCCACTCTCAACCAGTCTCGCGCGACTCTTCTCTGCTTACTGTCCTCTCTCGCCTCTCAAACGATCATACCTCAACACCGCACCCATCAAAACATTCGCTCCATCTGCGCAGGCCTCAGGGCTTGAGTATTCCGCCGGATTATGACTGACACCATCTCTACAAGGCACAAAGACCATCGTCGTAGGACATCTTTTACTCGCATAAACCGAATCATGACCAGCTCCCGACGTCATGAATTTGCCCCATGCCCCGATATCCAAATCTTTAACCTCGCTCTCGCCGCAAAGCGCACTTCCCGCATCTTGTACGCACTTGATGCAGTCCTCGTGGAAGTACGTCGCGGGAGACACGAAGTCTGTGCGCCAGGAGACTGTGCATTGGCGGTCTGAGGGTGCACAGTCGGCGTTTACGCCTTCGACGTCTTGACCTGCAGCGATGGCTGAGAAGGCGGATTTGCATTCTGCTTCCACGGCTTCGACGACTTCGTCTCGAGGGGAGCGGATGTCCAGGGAGAACTGGACGTGACCTGGAACGGTATTTGTTGAACCTGGTTTTAAGGTCAGGATCCCTGTCGAAGCGAGGGCGTTGTGCCGGTGAGCGATTCGGTGGCTTGCAAGTATCATTTTGGAGGCTGTTAGGAGGGAGTCTGCGCGGTGGGCGAAACTTGTTGCGCCGGTGTGGGCGTCGCGGCCTTTGACGGTAAGAGTAAACCACTTGTATGCTTGCACGCCTTTGACGACTCCTACGCGGCGATTTTCGGCCTCGAGGATCGGACCTTGCTCGATGTGGAGTTCAAAGTGCGCGGCCATGGGTGTGGACTTGTAGCTGGCGGGTGTACTGCCCAGGTAGCCGATGCGTTCAAGTTCACTCTTCATGGTGGCAGTATCATTGGCAGGAATTACAGACTTGAGATTGTGTGCTTTCTCCAGTGGGACAGACTCGGCCCAAACGCCGGATGAGACCATCGACATTGGGAATCTTGCACCTTCTTCATTGGTCCAGTTCACTACGCCTACGGGATAATTCGTCTCGACCCAGTTGTCATTGAGGGTCTTGAGCATTTCCACTGCAGCTGTCACGCCGAGGATCCCATCATAACGACCTCCACTAGGCTGCGTGTCGAGATGGCTTCCAGCGAAAGTCGGATGGCCTTCCTTTAGGCCAGGCCGGACAGCAAACTGATTACCCATTGCATCGTAATGCACCTTGCACCCGAGAGCTTTCGTGGTTTCTGCGAACCAGTCTCGTGCTTGCTTATCGGTATCAGAGAGCGACAATCTGGCCATGCCAATTTCTGTTGGGCCACTGGTAGATGTGTTAGCAAATTTCTCGCCAACAAGTCATCCAGATCGAGAAAGTGCAAAATGTATGTCATTTCAGTTGGCCGTTCGAACAATCACCAGTTCCCCGAGACGAGGATAAGACAATAAAAATTGGTGTGCATATTTCGAAATTCATCAGGTCATTTTGCACGCCGGCGTGGAGTGATTGCCACGCCGCCAGCAGTAGCAGGAATGGAAAGGTCGTGACTTACTCGCCCCATGGCTCTCCCTTTCCCCACTCGCTCGTGGAATGAATATCGTTCATCAGTCGTTCCTGGTCAATTTTGAGGCTTGACAGGTCGCGTTCAGACATCTCCGAGACGGCAATGTCGCGTCTTGGAGTACTGGCAAATGCGCGCCATTGTGACTGTTGAGAGGTCTGAGCCGCTCTCACAGACAGTGACGGTGTTCGAGTGTATCTTCGAGCCGCGGATGCGGCATTCGCGAGGCGTCTACATGTTGATGTTGATGCAAAGGAGAAGGACATGGTGCAAGAGTTGTCGAAATCCGGCGGCCGGTGGAAAGTCGGATGGCAGGTGCTTTTCTCTTGGCACCTCTCCGCTCACCGCGAGGTCCGTGTCAGCGAGAGTACAAATATTGCACTGCTTGATGATTCCCGGAAAGAAGTTCGGACAAGCTATCAATATACAATACAATATTGAAGGCACCGGCCCGGTACAGGTGTTGCATGTCTGTCCAAGCTGTACTTCCAAGCCTGAACTCGTATCTCTTAGTCATGAGATTGCTTGCCCGTATTTCAAACGATAGGGGGTGTTGGGTACGGTTGGCAACGATCGACAGACTCTGAAAACATCACGACTATGTGAAAGGCAAAGATACAAGAATCGACATTGAAATCATGACACCGAGTTACGCCAGCAAGACTGGATTTTCTACGCTTACGTTGTTTCAGCCAGTCGGCGGCTTCTCCTCGTCTAACGCAATTTTTGGTTCATGATCTGTACTTCGTCCAGAGCACCCGATGCTTCAGGAGCCTGGTATTCTCTCATCGCCGAGCCATTGTCTACCATCCAGCTCCGCTGTCAACGTTGGACTCGAAAGTAGTGGTACCGGCGACGTTGTCCTCCCATCCACCTGACGCATCTTGCTGCTTGGCCTCAGCACCCCATTCAGTGCCTTCCTAAGACTGAGCTGGAGGGGCACCACGGCCACGGCCGAAGCCACCACGGAACTCTGGGTTGAAGCCACCTGGAGCAGCACCGTCCTTGTTCTCGCGGTCGCCGAAGTCACGGCGGCGGTATCCACCCTCGCGGTCACCACGTGGGCCGCCACGGCCACCACCACGACGCTCACGGTCGTCACCGCCCAACATGCCGCGCGGAGGAGCGTGAGAGCGCTGCTGCTTGACGTGGGTCTGAGGAACGATCTCGGCTGGGAGGTGGAGCCACTCGCGGAGGTAGTCGAGACCCTCTGGGGTGAGGGTGTAGTAGTAGTACTGCCACGAGAACTGAGTCTTCAGGTAGCCACGGCTGGTGAGCGATTGGCAAGCCTTGATGACCTATTGAATTCGTCAGTATGCCATTGCGAAGCGCGACTCGCTCTTGAAACGTACGTAGAGGTTCTTGGTGTCAATCTCCCCATGCTTTGGCAGGTTGAAGTCCTTCTTGGCCACGGCCACACCCTCCTTGAAGAGGTACTCGTGGATCTTCTTGCGGTCCTCCTTTGGAATCAGCCTGCGGCGCGTTAGCGAAACTGTGTCGTCGCGTTGGTGTGGCGCATAGTCCGATCGTACATTTTGGCGGTATTGGAGGTGCTGTCGACGGTTTCGTTGGGCGACTGTCGTGGTGAAGCTTCCAGGTCACTTGTTTCTGCAATTCATAAATCGCATCTGCTAGCGCGTGGGCCGCAGAGCCGCATTGGCTTGGCGCTCTTGTAGCTGCCTGAGGTTGGAAAGTCGGTCATTCACAACTGGAAGCCGACTCGGTTCAAGCTTGCCCGATACAACACAACTAACCTCGCCTAAGCTTCAACAAGACTTCCCCTCCGCAGTTCCTGCACTAGCCTGGGGCACGGCAGTATCGATGTCATCGTACTCGCCAATGTTGCACTGCTTGCAGCAACAAGACCAAAGACGGCATTTGTTTGACATGTCAGGCGTGCTGTAGCGCCAAAGACGGCGCGTTCTGACGGCTCTTGTAGGAGTATAAGAGGACCTGCATAAGCCATAGCATGTTCCCTTTCAATATGCCATTTCCCATTTATCAAAATGGCTATCTCACTACTGACTATTGCTTCACTGGCATCAGTGGCTTCAGCCATCCCCGCTCAGCATGACAATACCTCTCGATGCTCAACAACGGCCATTGGCTTACCAACAACATCGCACCCGAAGACCTGCTCGGCAACTCGAACGGTCTCGTACAGCAGCTTCACATATACAGCGCTCACTACCACACGTTATGCAACGGCTGTCCCCTCTCCACTGGTGTTGACGACAACCTACGCACCACCTTTCAGTCAAGTCTCCTCACTACTTCCGACCGGCCAGACCTACACGAGCTATTCTCTTGACAGAAACGCCACTGGTCTTCAGGATGGGCAGTACGGCCAAGGTGCTTACGCTAGATTGTGGTCGACACTGAGCTATAATTCGACTGTACCATTCACGACCACCGTGACTCCAACACCCGTTGCTAGCAGCGAGCTCGTATTCCCACCAGCATTGTACACTCCTTGCCCGCAGCAGGCAGATGCTTGCCTAGATTGCTACAAGTTTCCAAAGGATTTCTTATGGGGCGTTGCTGGCAGCGCGTGGCAGATCGAAGGCGCTGCATTCAACGACGGTCGTGGACCTAGCACCCTGGATCAAATTGGCGCTCTTGGTGGCCCTGAGGATACAGTAAACGCAGTGGTTTCTGACATGAATTACTATCTTTACAAGCAGGACATCGCCCGTCTGGCAGCGATTGGTGTGCCGAATTACTCCTTCAGTATCTCCTGGACCCGCGTCGTGCCGTTCGGCATTGCTGGTAGCCCAATCAACAGTGCGGCGCTGGAGCATTACGATGATTTGATCAATACCTGCATCGAGTACGGAGTACGACCAATCGTAACGCTCTCGCATGCCGATCCACCACTTCTTCATTCTTGTGAGTGGGCTAAAATCCGCTCGATCAACATGAATTGACCACCCGTTCTAGATAACACCACAGAGTTCGCAGAGTCGTTCTTGTACTATGCTAAAGAAGTCATGACCCGCTATAGTGTAAGTGTGGTGTCACTGGCATATTTTCAACATCACTGATGCAATTTATAGGACCGCGTTTCTCATTGGGTCACATTGAACGAACCAAATATCGCATATCCCGGTCAAACGACCTTCTCGGCTGTTCCAAACATCTTGCATGCGCACGCATCAGTCTATCACTGGTACAAGGAAGAGTTGAAGGGCACAGGTCTTGTCACTATCAAGTTTGCCAACAATCTGGCAGTTCCACTCGACAATGAAAACGACGATGACATTCGTGCAGCATTAAGATATCAGGATTTCATTCTCGGGATCCTTGGCAATCCCATCTTTCTCGGCGAGCAAATACCGGAAGAGGTGCTGAACACGTCGGGTCTCAATTTGACAGCATTGACAGCAGATGAGCTTTCATACTTTAATGGTACAGCTGACTTCTGGTCGTTCGATCCCTATACTGCCGGCTTTGCGACTTCGCCTCTAGGTGGCATCGACGCTTGCGCAAAGAATCAAAGTGATCCGCTTTGGCCTAACTGCGTCGTCAACACCAACGTCCAGACTGATGGCTGGCTAAATGGCCAAGGCAGCTATGCGTATGTTGCGCCCAATTTCCTCCTTTTCCGCCTTAGCTAATCAGACACAGCTATGCATACATCGCGCCTCAGTATGTCCGTCAGCAACTGGGCTACATTTGGAACACTTTCAAGCCTTCGGGAATTCTCATCGCCGAATTTGGGTTCAACCCGTTCATGGAAAGCTCGAAGACTGTTGTCGCACAACTCTATGATCTTGAGAGAACGCTTTACTACTACGCCTTTTTGCGCGAGACGCTCAAATCCATCTACGAGGATAATGTCAATGTCATTGGGGCACTGGCTTGGTCTTTCTTGGACAACAACGAGTTTGGAAGCTATGACCAGCAGTATGGGTTGCAGCACGTCAACCGAACGAACGGGGAGTTCACAAGGAGCTTCAAGAGGAGCATTTTCGATTACGTGAATTTCTTCGATCAGTATGTGGAGCAATGATTGTGGGAAGTGGGGAGGAAAGTTCGACAATCTGTAGGAGTAGCCGCGTTGGATGATCTGGGCAACATGTCACGAGCGATGATGCATGAGGTCAATAGTTGCGGGCGTTCGACATTTGATTTGGGAGAAGTGAAGAGAGTCGGCCCG
Organism: Cercospora nicotianae; assembly: GCA_029490675.1. NCBI lineage: Eukaryota > Fungi > Ascomycota > Dothideomycetes > Mycosphaerellales > Mycosphaerellaceae > Cercospora > Cercospora nicotianae. The sequence continues at coordinate 1,785,867 of JANQAT010000002.1, forward strand.
ATCCAGGAGGATCCAGGAGTTATTCGCCGTGGTATGATGCATCCAGTCCGCGGAGGCCATCGTAGGCCCTACTGCTACGAGTACGAGCGAAGCCCTACACGTTACTACTACCACTACTGCAGATGATCAGCAGTCCTACCAAAGCCACCTCAAACTAGAAGTTACTAAGCCAGACCTCAGGATATTAGCGTGAAGAGGTCATCACAACTGACATAACATGTGGTAGTGGAGTCTGGAGATGTTCGGGTCTTTGCGTGCATGCCATTGGTCTAGCTCCAAAGTTCGAATTGACACTCCTTCGTGGCAATCCGCATCTAAAGTTCAGCAGAAAGAGAAGTGCTCGAGGGTGTCACTATTCGCAGGCTCGCCTTCAAACATCACCGGGCTGTGCTCCTGTCTGCCGGATCACACTTGTGGTGTCTTGATCAGGAATGGTATCAACTTTAACAACTGCCTTGTAACAGTTCTGGGCGATGTGGCGCATAGAAGAAACCTTGGAACCGCACTAGAGTCAAACTGCCGCCCCATGAAGAAGACTGGATCAGCAAGTTGAGCCGAACCTTATCTTGAACATTCATACTTGCACTATTATAGCATGGATTTTGACTTACATCCGGCAGGAATATCGTTTCGTTCGGTGCAAGAGTTGCTTTTCTAGGCCTTTTGTATGCGCACCAGTCGTCAGAACACGGGTGTGGACTCTCTGTGCTGGTACGCTCAGTCTGAGATATATTTAAGCCAGATCTGCTGCCACTTCTGGCATTGGTTTCAAACAATTTAGCTAGCAGAAGATGCGGTCAACAGCTGTTCTGGCCGGATGGCTGCTGTTCCTGTCGGCTCAAAGCACAACAGCCTCACCACTGGCAAATTCGGAAGCTCAGGATGAGCACGAGAAGAGGCAACTCACGACATTTGACTATGTCATCGTCGGCGGAGGAACAGCAGGTCTGGAATTCCAATGAGTGCAAGCAATTCACGAACTTCCACTGATTTCGACGAAGGCCTTGTCATGGCAAACAGGTTGTCAGAAGATCCGGCCGTATCTGTAGCAGTAATCGAGGCTGGTTCTTACTACCAAGTCTCCAATCCATTGTTGAGCAGCACACCTGCAGGCGACACCTTCTTCGTTGGCGCGGATCCCAGCAAGGCGCAGCCACTGGTCGATTGGAAGATCGTGACACAACCCCAAGCAGGGGCGAACGGCCGACGAGTGCTCTATGCTCGTGGCAAGTGCTTGGGAGGAAGCTCTGCGCGGAACTTTATGATCTATCAGAGACCAACTGTGGGTTCTCTGCAACAGTGGGCAGATGCCGTTGATGATGATAGCTATACCTTTTCGAATGTCAGTTCACCCGAACAGGACCACGATTTCGCATCATGTACTGACCCTTGACAGTGGTTACCATTCTTCCAGAAGAGCGTGAAATTCTCCACTCCTGGCCCAACTCGTGCAGCAAATGCTACCACTGGCTTTGACGCGTCAGCCTTCAGTGCTAACGGCGGGCCTCTGGACGTTTCATACGCGAATTATGCTGGGCCTTTCTCGAGCTGGATTCAGGGCTCTCTCAATGAGATCGGGGTGCCGACCAACAACGAAGGCTTCAACTCTGGAAACCTGTTCGGCGCCCAATATTGCAGCAGCACCATCAATCCCTCCGATCAGAAGCGAGAGTCCTCTCAAACTTCCTTCCTTGACGCGGCTGCTAAGAGACCTAACCTTCGCGTCTTCACGTTGACCAAGGCCAAGAAGATTCTGTTCGAGAACAAGCGCGCCACCGGAGTGAGGGTCACCTCAGGTGGCTTCATACCATACAATATCAGAGCTCGAAAAGAGGTCATCTTGAGCGCTGGAGCTTTCCAATCGCCCCAGCTATTGATGGTGTCTGGCATCGGTCCTGCCAGTACTCTTCGCAGATTCAACATCCCAGTCATCCAGGAGCTCGCTGGAGTCGGACAGAATATGTGGGACCACATCTTCTTCGGGCCATCATACAGAGTCAAGGTAGAAACTCTGACGCGAGTTGTGTAAGTCCAAAGGCATGCTTCCTCAAACAGGCTGACAACGTTCTGACAATTCCTTCGTAGCAATGACCCCTTCTTCCTCGCTGCCAAATTTGCCGAGTACGAGAGCCAGAAGACCGGTGTGTTGACAAATCCAGTTTGCGACTTCCTAGGCTGGGAGAAGACACCAGCGGCACTCAAGAATGGCTTCAGTGCCACCGCAAGAGCAGAACTGTCTCGATTTTCCGCGGATTGGCCAGAGATCGAGTACCTGTCCGCGCCTGGGTAAGCTCAACAACTCATTTATCTCACAGAAGCATGAGCACGTCACTTACATTTTCATTTCCCCCAGCTACGTCGGCGAATTCTCGGACCTGCCAAGTACTCAACCCAAGGACGGATTCCAATATGCCTCAATTCTTACTGCTCTTGTCGCGCCCCTCTCCCGCGGCACGGTAACAATCTCTTCGTCCAACACAGATGATCTGCCGGTCATCGATCCCGCTTGGCTCACCTCGCGAACCGATCAGGAAGTCGCTCTTGCAGCCTACAAACGCAACCGAGCTGCTTTCGCCTCAAACTTCATGAAGCCGGTCCTTGCTGATCCGGTTGAGTACTTTCCGGGTCCAAGAGTACAGTCTGATGCAGAGTAAGTTGCCACACACGCTACAAGAACAATACCAATCAGATATCGAATGGCTAACTCGGCCGTTCCAATTACAGCATCCTGGCTACAATTCGCTCAACGCTCTTGACAGTCTGGCATGCTGCGTGCACTTGCAAAATGGGCGTGGCTTCTGACCCTATGGCAGTTGTGGATAACAGAGCCCGAGTCTTTGGTGTCACGGGCCTTCGTGTCGTGGACGCTTCTGCCGCGCCTTTGCTGCCGCCTGGTCATCCCCAGAGCTGGATCTACGCGTTAGCGGAGAAGATCTCGTCCCATATTCTCAACGAAGACTAGGAGATAGTGCCTGGGATCAGTTGTGATGAGTGGTGGTTTGTTCTTGCGCAGACGTGATGTATTGAGATACGAGCATAAGTCATATTTCCTCCATTTGCGAATTCGCTGGCTCAGCATGGACAATACAGCCCTTGGCTCAGTCTGTGACATCTTTGATGCGCTGCCATCCTCGCATGTAGGATCCACACTTCCCTGGCTGAACAATCCCGCCTTGGCCTTCGGCGTCATCTAGCGATGGAAGCGACAGCGGGCGCACTGCTGCAATAGACATTGCCTGCACCTGTAAATGAAGTATGGTAGCTCGTCGCCACAGTCCTCGCACGCAAGCCACGCTTCATGCACGCGTTGGTAAGAGGGATGTTCGCATTCGTGGTGCTCCCGCAAATGGTCTGCAACGGCGTTCACGGCAGCAGCATCGCCGCCCTGTTGCTGGCGTTCTGCAACTCGTTGAGCTTGTTCAAGCAGACGAGTCTCGTCGTAGAGAGGGCACCTGCAATTCTTCCACGTCTCGCCGCACACGTAGCAGAACTCAGCTTTGCAACGGCAACTGCCAAGTGAGTTAGTTCAGGTCTCTAGAAATTGCGAGCTGCACACGAACGTCATATGGTTGCAGCCAGTGCGTAGTTCCACCATGTTTCCGCAGCCATTGCACTTTTGCCAGCCTTCCTGTCTTGCAATGTCCAAAATGGCTTGTTTGTCTGGATCCGGTGGACAAGCTCGACCAGGATGCATGCGATTCTTGCAAGATACGCACGTGAACTCGTTGCAGGTACGGCACAGCGCAACAGTATAGGCTCTGTTGATAGCTGGTATGTATGCTGAGCAAGACCCATCATGGCAGTATAGTCTAGTCTTGTCGTCCAGCTCTTCGCGCTTTCCCTCGAACCGGGCTGCCAAATCTTGGCCGAGCAATGCTCGCGTGGCTTCGAAATCCAGAGGTTGGCGACAGCAACGGGGAGGGTAGAATGCTTCATCCTGGAGCGCAAGGCTGAACACCTGCTGCACGTCTTCCGCGCAGTAGTGGTGACCGCAGGGCGCCCGAACCAACTCATCGACTGGGAATCTATCGTTGCAAGCGTTACATTGCTCGCGGACGACTGGTGGGGGCGGTGGGGGCGGCGGCGGAGCTCGAGCGGCACGATCTGCGCGATACTGTAGAAGGGTCACGCCAAAGAGTTCCCTGTGTGCTATCAATGTGATGTCTTGCGAAATGTGGTTTGGCTGCTTACTGTGCCACGGTAGCATCGCTGATTTGGGTACCTGCTGCAGTCTTGAGCGCTGCAATGTCTTCCAAATAAATGTTGATCAGCAGGTTGGCGGTGTCATTGTCCACGATATCAAGCTCGTGTGCCCAGTCCAGCACCAGGGGACCGACTGAAGGGTCTGCCATTGTGGTTGAAGGCGAGGGTCGGTGGTTGAACAAGATCAGACGAGCTGCGTCGAGGTACGTGTCTGCCTCGGAGAAAAGGTGGGTGCGCCTTCCAGAAGAAAACGTCCAAGGTAGGTGCGATAGCGTGAGGCAGGCGCGAAGAAATAATGCAGGCGCGCGTAGTTCGCGACCGACTTCAACAGCCGGAAGTGATCCGTGCGTTCAGCTGCAGCAACTGAGAGGCATCAAGTGCGCTCGTGCGCTTCGTCCTGCCGACCGAGGAGCAAAGATGCCACAAGAACAAACCGCTTGTAGGCCAGTGGCTGCTCGAAGGTGACCAGCAGATGCCTAAATCATGGATTGTGGGCTTACGACGCTACCTGCTTGTTCCTCATGAACATCTGATACGTCTCATTCTTGGTCTCCTCCGTGTATCCATAACCCAGATCATTGAGGAACTTCGTGAGTCCTTCCTCTTCGCCTGGCGGACACTGGATGGCGGCCAAGATCTTAGCGACGTCGCCTCCGTAGTTTCTGTAGTGGAACAAGGAGATATTGAACTGTGGCTGCAGTAAAGTGAGGAACTTGTACAGAGCGCCACCACGTTCAGGGAACTCGAACGCGAAGAGGCGCTCGTTGTCCGCATTGCTCCGCCCTCCCACAAGGTACCGGATATGTGACTTGGCCAGCTCGTCGGCGCTGATGTCTCGAGCTACCATGTCCTTCTTCTCAAGCCGGGAGATCAAATCTTGCACGTCTTTCGTGCGGGTTGCTGCGTTGACTTGGATACCGATCAAGACGTCGGCCGAGGCATCTGTAGCATATCGGTAGCAGAATTCGGTAACGACCATTGGGTTAACCTCCTCGACAAGTCCAGCGAATGCACCCGGACGCTCTGGGATAGTCACAGCAAGAAGCGCCTCTTTGCGCTCACCAATGGCCGCACGTTCAGCAACAAAGCGCAAGCGATCGAAATTCATGTTCGCCCCGCTAGCAATGGCAACAAGCTGCCTTCTGGTATCTTGAGAAGGATTGCTCCTGATGTACTTCTTCAGTCCGGCAAGGGACAGAGCACCTGCAGGCTCCAGAATAGATCGAGTGTCTTCGAAGACATCCTTGATGGCGGCACAAATGTCATCAGTGTCGACCTGGATAACCTCGTCGACCACTTCCTGGCACAAGCGGAAAGTCTCCTCACCCACTAGCTTCACTGCAGCGCCGTCGGCGAACAAACCCACCTCCTTGAGCGTGACCCGTTTGCCCAATTTTAGTGACTGTACAAGAGCATTGGCGTCATATGTCTCGACACCAATGATCTTCACATGAGGTGCAAAGCGCTTAATGTAAGTGCCAATGCCAGCGACCAGACCGCCACCACCCACGCAGCAGAAAATGGCTTCCAGCTTATCCAGGTCTGCCTGCCGCAAGATCTCAGCACCGATGGTACCTTGCCCAGCAATGACATATGGGTCATCAAAAGGTGGAATGTTAGTTAGTCCATTGGCTACTGCTCTGCGATTGCATTCTGCTTTGGCCTCATCAAAATCGGCACCGTGCAAGACCACATTACCACCGAGCCGTGAGACATTGGAATGCTTGATCGCAGGTGTACCCAGAGGCATGGTGATCGTGGCGGGAATCTTGAGCTTTCGAGCCGAAAAAGCGACGCCTTGGGCGTGGTTACCTGCTGAACACGCAATGACACCCTTCCATCTCTCTTCTTTGGTGAGATGTGCCATTTTATTGTAGGCGCCTCGCAGCTTGAAAGAGAAGACTGGGAGCAAGTCTTCTCGCTTGAGAAGAACGGTCGTTTCTAGTCGATTGCTGATGTTGACAGCGTGTGTGAGTGGAGTCTGTTCAACGACATCGTAGACCTTGGCGGTTGTGATGAGGCGGATATACTATATTGACGTTAGCATTGCATCCAGCCTCTATTCCCTCAGGTCCCCCTAGTAGACGAGAACGCAGTGATTCACATCGGTGAAGATTACTCACATCTGGATGGCCATTTGGCAGAAGTAGATGCTCAGGCAGGATAGCTCGGGCTCGTTCTCTGGGTGTCGTAGAGATTGGTGAAGCAGCAGCAGTATATTCAGTCAATGCTAACGTTGTGTGCTTTGGTCTGGGGGGAGTAGTTGGGGTCTGAGGCTCGTCAGGAGTATGCGTGCCATTGGCGCCATTGGCCAGCCCGTTCGTGTCTTCCATGTTTGCAGCGACAGGTCTCTCAACGATTTGGAAACAGGACGCTTGAAAGCGAGAATCGGTACTGTTCGAAGTGATGTTGTCTCTTGTAGGGCGGTGGACTCATATTCTTGATGCCCAGGCTCGACGGTGAGCATTGGCGAAGCGGGCACTCCCGCTGCAGCAATCCCTGCTAGCGCCGTCCTAGTTCCAAATCATGCACAGAAGCATCATCAACTCTGCTGCTGCGGAAGCTGTTCGGGAGTGCTTCTGTACATCGAATGGCTGTTAACAACACGGCATTACCTCGTTCTCGATCTTCAAGAAGCACCACAGAGGCCAGGCGTATTCTCATACCACCTTTTCACAGCAGCATCGCATCAAAACTGCATCGAGAACGACGACCGGAGAACCGCTGCATCATCGAAACGAGGAACGAGTTGAAAACCAGAGCACACGACCACCGCAGCCATGTCGGTTCCCGGCAACATCAACACAGCGCCGCCGCCATCATCGTTCGACGAAAACAATGAGTTCTACGAGGAGTCGCGCATGGCCAAGTTCAAGCGAAGGCTGAAAGAGGAGCCATTAATCCCGCTAGGATGTGCTTTGACATGTTGGGCATTATACGAAGCGTGAGTACAATCATTCTTAGTAACGAGCTGAGGTCATATCGATCCTGATCCTTAACACAGGACACGATCAATAAAGTCCGGCGACAAATACCGAACAAACCGTATGTTCCGGCGAAGAATCTACGCCCAAGGCTTCACAATTCTCGCTATGGTCGGCGGAAGTGCGTACTGGGAGTCAGATCGCGCGAAGCGCAAGGAGTTCGATGGGCTCGTGGCCGATAAGCAAAAGAAAGAGAGGCATGAGGCATGGCTGAAAGAGCTGGAAGCACGAGACGAGGAAGAGCAAGAGTTGAGGGCATTGCGAGACAAATTGATGAAGGCGCGGACAGCGGAGAAGCAAGGCTTCACGCAAGATGAGAAGAAGTTATTAGAGGAGAAACAGAGACGTGACAGTGGGCAAAACCCAGGTGGATTTGGGAGTATCAGGAGCGCGTTAGAGGAGAGCGAAAGACGGAGGACGAGTATCCTGGGCGCTGCTATGGAACTGTGGCAAGGCAGGAGATGACGCCGATACGAAGTGGAACGAGGCAGCTAAGTGTGTACTGCCCATTTCAGGATGCTGAATCTGCCTCACGAAACATCTGTACAGCACCTTAAAACCTACCAGCAATGCGGGCCAGCAACGGATGAACCGGTTCATCACATACTCAAATGCATGCGCGTTTCACTCTCGAGAGTTTCGAATTGAGGCGCTTGAGAATCAGGCTGATTTCGTAGCTTTCGGTGATACTTGACTCTTGCCAAGGGTCTGAGGTTGTTCACGGCGGGACATCCGATGCGACAGGCATGTCGTGTCAGAGTTCAACTCTGTTTGCGACTTCACTTGTCATAATATGTGCTGCAGTATAGACAATTTGGCTGTTGTGCTTGGCTTATTGCAGCAGGAAGCTGTTGCAAATAAGGTAAGATCGAGAGCGATATAATGTGGAAATTGCTACGAGCTTTTGATCCTCATGCGCCCATCTGGCATTTGATATGGCGTACAAGAATTTGCAATTCTTTAGCCTTAGACTATAGGCCTCGACCACTGGTAAACGCCTATACTCCTGCTCAATGGCGGGGTTGCGTAACGAGCCGCGTCGCCGTGGTGAGGGGTGTTCGGCGCCATGCATGCTCTGAAGCTGTGGAGAGTATGGTCGGCGATGATCTCATCTCATAATAAAAGGAAGCATTCGAGCTCGTTCTTCCCAGATGCGTAGGTCATACAGCACGTTTCCCAGAAACCAGTCGCAGATATGAAGGCCGTCAAGGTGGTGGGCTACCACCAGAACTTGGAGATGCAAGATGCTCCTGAACCCAAGATTGAGAATCCTCTAGATGTGATTGTGAAGATTGGGGCTGCTGGCGTTTGCAGGCGAGTATTCTCCTCTTGTTGTTTGTATTCAAGGCCAACTCGAGAACTGACTGTCGACGGCGCAACAGAACCGATATCCACATTCTCGAAGGTCAATGGGAAGAGAAGGCCGGCGTCCAGCTCCCTTACACCATCGGCCACGAGAATGCAGGTTGGATCCATGCCAAAGGTTCCTCCGTCACGGGCCTCGAAGTCGGCGATCCTGTGATCCTCCATCCTCTGGTAACATGCGGCCTCTGCAGAGCTTGCCGCTTCGGCGACGATGTACATTGTGAAAACTCGACATTTCCGGGAATCAATGTAGACGGAGGCTACGCCGAGTTCCTCAAGACCACCGCTCGCAGCGTGATCAAGCTTGACCCAAAATTACAACCTGCTGATGTCGCTGCTCTTGCCGACGCTGGTTTGACAGCCTATCACGCTGCTGCCAAAGCAGCCAAAGTCTTGCGGCCAGGAGAGTTCTGCGTCATCATTGGTGCTGGAGGCTTGGGGCATATTGGTATTCAAGTTATGGCAGCGATTAGTGGAGCGACGCTGGTAGTGATCGACCGGAATCCAGATGCGTTGGCGTTGGCCAAGGACATTGGAGCCGACCATGTCGTGCAAGCGAAGGACGATGGAAGCTTTGTAAAAGAGGTTCTCGAACTTACAAAGGGGAAAGGCGCGGAAGCGGTGATTGATTTCGTCGCTGAAGGCGGCGCGACTTCCACGGGCGTTAAGATGCTGCGACGAGCAGGAAACTACTATGTCGTTGGCTATGGCGAGAACATCAATATTCCTACCATTGGTAAGTGCAAATGCTGTTCTTGAATTGGCTGCGACGATGCTAATCTGTACACCTTTTCAGACATCATCTCGACTGAGATCAACTTCATCGGCAACCTCGTGGGTTCTTACAACGACCTCTCGGAGCTGATGGTTCTCGCAGCTCAAGGAAAGGTGAAATTGCATACACAGCAATACAAGCTTGCCGATTTTCAGCAAGCTATTGACGACTTGAGTGCGGGTAAGGTCAGAGGAAGGGCTATTCTCGTCCCGTAAGTTCTTAGTCGTCAATATGAGCAATATGAAGTGATGTGCGAAGAGTGATCATCGAGTGCAAGACCGAGGGGTCGATGCTGGGCCATCAAGATCGCTTCTGTCGATCGCGTTGAAGTATAGGTTCACGACAGAAGAACTACTCCTCACAATGCTCCATTACTCCGCATTGCTATTACTATTATTACTGCTAGCCGACACACACCGTATTGTTGTCTGAGCTCTGTATACTCAAAACCGCAGCGGTTCCCGCGCCTGTGTTCGCAACTTTTCGCCAAAAGGCCCGATTCACCTGTTTCTCTGACCCAAACGCCCCCGAGAGGAGTTGCCATGCCATTCTAGCCACTCCCATCTTGCCATTAATGCTGTTAATTTCAAATGCATGATTGCGTATGACGGTTCTCCTCGGACCCGAGGCCGGTGGATTTTCGGCCACTTGCGACCACTCGGGAACAGCATGATTACAGTATAACAACCACATCCGTTTTCCGCTGAAGCGAGGACCATGAAGCCCTAGGTCATTTCCAAGCTCTTAGGCGCGTATCATGGTCCGCATATATTACCATAGTGGAGAAGCAGGCCCGTAAGTCCGAGCCCACTTGCCTCCCAAACACTTCTTCGTATGTTCGTTTATGATATGTCTTGGCGCTGTGCCACTGAACAGGCTTAAACAGGCAGGCGAAGAGAAAAAGCGGAGCGGTGTGTCTTGCTGATGGACTTCTCACCGGTAGTCTTTGTAGCGCCATTCCAATTGGCCCCGTTGCAGAGCCGCAGAGCGTCGCAGATGCGCGTCTGTCCCGAGTCGTCGGAGTTATCTTCTGATCTCTGCTCGGATTCCATCAATCATGGTGCTAGCTGTCCTATCGAACCGCCTGGCTGTATCGCTAGTCTTTCTCGTGCATCGATGCGGGCGGTGTGACTGTCAACGTGTTGACTGATCAACAACATATGCCAACTTTTAAGAGCCATGGAAAATTCACTTTGGCGCAGGTCTCAGCAGTCTTGACCATAATCCTTGCGCACGCGGACACAGTCGTCATTCCAGAGCCGTGCGAGGCGGCAACATCGAGCCCACCGACCGTATTCCTCCCGCATGCTTTGGCGAGTCGCAGATCCAATAGCAGAGGAATGTGTAGCGCATATGAAGGTGCATACCTGCAGGAAATTCGTTGCCGAAATTCGTGCTTACAAGTATCTGACCAGTACTCGATACGAGGTCTTCCAACAAAGTGGACCGAAAATTGGGCGCCAGCAGTCTCTTGCCAGATGCCACATCCTGACGGTGCTGAGCTGGTAGTAACAATGAGCACCTCCTCATGTGCCCGTGCCCGAACACCTGGTGGCAGCGGCCGAAGAGGTCACTCTCGCTTGGCGATCTTGGTAGATCTAAGATCGGGCCATGTGTGTGGAGGTCCGCGGTTAATCCAGCCATGAAGATCGCAGGAAATAAAAGAGCGAACGTAGAAATGATGGTACTGTGGATCCGGCACTCGTAGAGAATTTCCAAAAATATAGAAGCTCCCTTGCCTCGCGGCTACAGATGTAACGATAAGAGGTTGAAGCTGCTGGGCCGCCTCCACTAGTAGGGCACGTATCCCGGCCCCGTAGGTCTCCATGCAGGCAAAATGCTGCTCTCGGCTTGGGGAGCGCGGTGGTCCAGTCGTTGTCATACTGGACTTCTCGCCGAGCTGCAGAGCCTCCTAGGAAAAACCGGCCTCAGTATGAGTGGCGGACAGATCTGTCTCCATTACCTGAGCTCATATACAGTCCCGGAACTGTCGCATACTATGACGGCTGTCTTCGTATGTCGAGCGTGGCGGTCACGCATGCTATTTCTCCTTGGCCACAGGCATCCCTACGCATCAGTCCTCATGGTGTGAGAAAAAGGTGTGACAGTGTCGGGATGACGTCCAGTCTGGCTCCTCACGCTTTTCCATTTGCAGTATTCGCATTGCCTGAAAGCCTCCGCGGATGGATATGATGTGGCGAAATGTCAACATAACTGGTGTTCTAACGCCGAAAGTGTCCTCGTCCCATGGTGGAAGGTATGCTCTACTCCCCAATGGCCTGGTTCGGCGGCCTTCCCTCGCCAAATCCAATATGTGTTCACGGCATTCTCTTACCCCTGGGCATCGCATTACGACGAAACAAGACTCGCTGCTCCCATCCATGAACCCTTATGATCAGATGAAAGGAAATTGCGAGCGCTCGGCGGCCTATCCGGGGCCGAAGCCTCCAGGAGGCGGATAATTGCTTGGTAGCTTGCGCGGTTGATCATGTGCTGGCGAATGGGACGGGGCTGAGGGATACCATGGAACCTGATGAGCACCAGGATACGGCATTTGAGGGGTTCCAGGGGCGCTTGCACTGCGCTGGCCATGGTGCACCACATACTGTTGTTGGCCGTGGGAAGGTACAGAGGCTGGCATCGGCATCATGGGGTTGGTAGAGGCTGGCATAGCTTGCGGCCGGTGGTAGTCGTTCTGTAGCTGGGGAGCCTGTTGATATGTCGAGTAGTGCTGTGGGTAGTTTGAATACTGCATTGGCCTCCCGGCTTGAGGTTGGTGCTGCCAGGCCTGCGGAGGCTGCTGCACGTGCTCGTCGTATCCGCCGTACCCCATCTGCGGTGCGTTCGAAGGAAGCTGCTCGTAAGGCTCAGGCCCAGGGAATGGCGCTACGTCCGGAGCTGGTATGGAATTGTATCGCGTAAACGACTGTTGAGCACTCGGAGTGCGCGCTACCGGTGCATGCCGGCTCTGGGCTGCGGCGTCGGGCGGTCCCCATTGCGAGGCTGGTTGTGCTGAGCCCTGGAACGAATAATCTTGCGGTGAATATCCTGTAAATCATCAGTGTGCACACATGAAGGGCAAAGGGTTATGGTAATACCTTGCGTCGGAACGCCTGTGCTCGGGACGAGAGGGACTCCTTGATAAGCAGTTGATACCGGCGGCGGCGGTGCTGTGGGCGGATAGTTCGTAGTGAACGCGTGCTGATCGAAGCCTCGCACGCCTCCTGGTTGCAGTGGTGATGTCGAAACCGCCGACGAGGGCGGGGAGGGAATGTTCGTCTTGCTAGAACTGTCCGATCGCGCATCGATGACAGCCTGCTGGTCGACGGGGTAGAAGACGCATTCTTTCTTCAAACGTATGCAGTTGTTACATCTCTGTTCGGGGTCATCCTCTGCGACGACGCATCTGATCTTACGACGACGGCAGTGAGCTGCCTTAGTGTCAATATAGTACTTGCACGAGCGGGATGTACGGTGGCGCGTGCCGTCCAGACACGGCTGGGTGATGGAGCTTGCAGGATGAGAACACGTAACGTACCACAAGCGATCGATATCCTCTGGTAACCAAGCTTGTTCCTCTTCTTGTCGGCCTCGGATTCTGACATGATGTTGTCTCGAAGATGTGGTGTGGAGATGGATTTGGTGACTATTTTGTCGGTCTTTGTTTTGGACGATCTCTGCTTCTTCCTGTTCAGTAGTCCAGGCGGTTGTGGGGTTCCCGACGCAAAGGATACATTGGCGTGGGTCTGCGAATGATATCCCGGAGGAGCTGCGACTGCATTGCCTTCCCGCCTTGGATCGGATTGTGCAGAGCCATGCTGAGGCAGATCTGAAGCCATGATGAGAGTAGTACAACGCTAAAGTTGCAGCGACTGTCCAGAGACCCCGGTCCTTCGAAAATTATGAGTGTACCGCGCAGGCAAGACAAGCACATTCATTGGTGGTTTCAGTAGTAGTTCGCCTTCTGCAGGCACGGTGGTGCCGATGCGAATGCGGGTGGTGTGACAATATCTGTCCGACAAGCCTTTTAGTTGTATGCAGCGCCGCGTGCCCCGTTGGTGTATTGGAAGATCCCGCCTAGAAGAAGTGCCTCTCGAGTCAATTAGTGCCGAATAGTCGCAGTTCCAGTGTGGCGTTCCCGGAGACCTGGTCGCGCTAGAGCACTCGCGCACGACTGTGAGGAATGGCTGCAGTGTGCAGTGAGGTCACTGGTACGTGTGACCAATGACTTTTTGATGACAGATTCAAGCTCTTCTTAGAGACACTAGAGGCACAGAACTCTGATGCCGAAAGAGAAGGTGTCCGAACAGAGTTAAAAGTCCGGCGCAGTTGGACAGTCTACTGCAGGTGTAGGCTGAACGTGCCGCATCAACCGGTGACGGACTAGATTCCGAGCGTAGTGGCGAGGCAGGTTATTCGAAGTGGGCGCATATTGTTGAGGCGTTGTCATCGAGTGATCCACAATCATCAGTGACGCTGTGGAAACAAGCGTGGTGTCATTAGCTCGAGAGCCTCTACCCTGATTGCGCCAATGTATGAGCGCAGAAAGGGTGTTTGATGCCTGCCAGGATCCATGTCGACGGAGGCGTTTTCTGATCTGGCAGGCGGCTCAGGCCAGCGCTAGAATCGGCGAAGCCAACGTAAATCTTAACGTCTTCATGGTTTGATGTCCACAAAAGGAGCTCCTACACATGAGTTGGCGTGTTGCGAATGCTGTCGAGCTTCAAGTTGAGCAAGAATGGTCGCTAATCTGAGACGACGTTGCTAGTCATCGGATACGATACCGGCCACTCAAACAATGCGTTTACGACTGGCCACATGAGACCTTACTTTCACCTCCCAGAGTCCCAGCCCTGTACGGACCTCCTAACGAATCTCACACAGCCTGTGAACCGCAGCGCCGTGCTTAGGTTTGTCTTTGCCATTCAGCATGCTCGGTGCCGGTTCCCGGAGGGAGCGTGACAATTGTTTTAGTGCTTCGCTTGTGTGCTTGTTGCTCATCAGAGCGCGCTTGAATGGCAAATAATGTCACTCGAGGATTGGCTCTTATCTCGGTTCCTCTTAAGCCTTGTCCAGACGCTAGCGGCAGGTTGCGTGTCCTTCAGATATGCCAGGCTCGTCCTGACTGAACTGCCAGTGGATTTGACAGATGTGCTCGGCGACTGAAGGATGTTGCAGCAAATCTCAGCTCCTGCTGTCGATCCCTACGCTCGTCTCGTGGTTCACTTTCGTGTACTCCGTAGTACCGCCGCAAGGAAGCGTCTAGCAGCTGCTGCACATGGACAAGACGTGGCGTTGGACGATTTGGCGGGGTTTAGATTTGAGATTAATCTTGGCTGGCAGCTGTCCACATGCCGCATTCCCGGTGGATGGAGCTTATCATGCTCGGTGGCGTCTGCGAAACGTTCAGCTCATAGCTGGCTTCATCAGTAATTCCAAAATCACAGTAGCGCAAGCCGACCGCTGCGCAGCTGACGACACGTAGGTTCTGGCAATTCGAAGTCATTTTCCGGAGATGTGAGTTTCCCTGCCAAGAGCTCACCAAGCATGATTTCATCGGTTGATGCAGGGAACCTTCCAGCCACGTGAGATAGATGAGATACCTGTCGTCTTAAGGTTATGTACCGTGCACCGAGTCATTTGGCTCGGACGTTGCCTGGCGGTCTTGGAACCTTTTATGCGCTGACGATCCTGGGCTGTTCCCACGATCAAATTCGCACTCCACCTTCCCAATTAACGACTTCGCGCTCCCGGAAGACAATGTGGGAGTCGCATGCCGGATGAGATGTAATTCGGCTTCACCACTCGGAAACCTTCGAGCCATCCATGCCAGGGCAACGAGCGGCCTCAAGTGGGCGAGGGACACCAAAATAAGCGCAAGAACCGCGATAGGGCAACCCAACATCGTGGTAGATCGGACGACCATGATCTGATCTGCGCATTGCATGTGAAGCTGCATTTGGCAGCCGATGGTCTTCAGGCGTCCGATAACGGGCAGCGCAGCAAAGAGGCCGCGCTCCTGTGCTTGCGACATAGACACACGGCATGCATTTGCTCTTGCGGCTCCAATTCACTTCCGATAGTTCAGTGCCGTGCCGTGCGCACGCTCGCAGGGTGCTTTATGACAGGCATCACAGCAAACTTCCACTGCCGTGACTGCATATCAAATCGTCTTAGAACTCTTCGGCAGTGGATGGTGATGCTGCAAGAGCATGTGTCAGCATTGCAGGTGGCGTCGGCTCTTCCACTCCATACCACTATCGCACCTGCGTATATTCCTGTCCCCATATACTCAAAGAACAGATCATTTCCTTCTAGAGGAAGCCACCATTGCATGGTCTGCCGCTGCTCCCCGCAGCCGGTACATCTCGATCTGGAAGCAGTTGCGCTCGAGCTCGAAAGACATTTTAGCGCTGGGAACAGCGTTCACTGAATAGTAGACTTTGCGTTGAGTTCTTCTTCTTGTTGGTGATGAGGAAGGAAAGGTCAATATGTTTCAGCGACGTCGGTAAAATTACTTTCCCGGATCCACATGGTGTTAATGCTTGTCGCTCTGATCCGCTGTCATTCTGTTTGCGGTGGAGCTGTCGACATTGTCGAGTCGGTTTAGGAGTGAGCTCCTCCCTTTTGCGCTCAATTCGCCTCTCTTCGAAACCGAATATTCGACGGATCACCATGCCCACCACCCGCTTCTCATCGATCTGACACCGGCTGGCGGCCGAGCACGGCCGCAGTGGCTCTTGTGCAATACATAGCCACGCTAGACTCTCGAGTCATGGATGGCGTTGACTAACAGCAGATTGACTACAAGGAATAGCCTTACGATCCATCTCTGGTGGCGCGAAGTTTGTCTTGGCGAAAGCAAACCACTTTTCCCGAACACACCCGAATATATCCGTGTTCTGGCGGGACACCAAGCTCTGCGACACGACCTTGCTCCCATCTCTCATTGACATACTCCAAACGGTGCAATATTGAGTCTCGGACGACGTTCATCGTCTTGCGCTACAGATTCTTAGTATGATAGGGGCGACAAGATCGGCCTCCATAGCTCCTAGCTCCAAAACGAACCAAGATGTCACGCAGTAGCTCTCATGCAAGCGTCGACCACCGACCATATTGGGTACATCGTATTCGCCGCGTGTAACTCGCGTGCGTGCAGCACCATTAGCTGCGCTAGGTGACTGCATGTATTCCTCATTCACAAAGTACAATGAATTCTGAGAGTGAGGTGCATTGTTGATTGCGATCAAAATTCAGGGATCCAGTGCACGCGTCCGAACCCTAAGATCTTTATGCAAGGAACACATCTCATGTCTCTTCGTATAACTTCGTATTGCATTGAAGATCATCAGATTCAACAGCTACCACTCAGGGCACACATCGTTCAATGACTGTTGATTACCCCTTGCCCGGTCGCTTGCGGCGTGAAACAACGACAAAATCCTTGACACTTGAATCGTTGCAGTCCTCCGTGCGTACATACACTGTCCCTCAAATCTGAAATCTGCACACCGCCGCGAGAAATGATGCCATAAGATAGAGTTCAAGAGCCAATAGAGTTCAAGAAATACTAGACTTCAGGTACTACCTCTTAGGGCACACTCAGCATACTATGACTGTTTGCTCACGCTAATGCTGTCGCTTGCAGTGTGAAACAACGCAGAAATACTTGAATCGTTGTTGACCTCCATGCCCAAACGCCCCAGTCCTCCAATCTGACATGTGCATATCACTGTGAGAAGTGCCCGTCATCAGCAAGAAATATCAAGATTGACGACGCCACAGCAGGACCGAATAGCAAAGTCGTACAGTGGCTGAGAACCAGAGCGTCGGGAACATCACAGCATGACCACATGCATAAGGTTCAGGCGAGAGTCCGACGCGTGAAACACAGAACGCCAACACACCAGCGCTTTGCAATGCCTCAGAGGCGTATGGGGAACGCTCCGCGATTCATAGCCCTCCGAGTCCATCCCCGGCACGTTGAAGCTTGTTGATGATTAGATTGTCCGTTCCACAAATGTATACGGGAAAACACTCCGCACAGTCAGCGAAGTTACACAATACAATAGAGCCCTCAGCGGCGGATCCCAACACCTTGAAGCTTATTGAACATTATACTTCCGGTTCTGCGTATGCATGTGGCAGAGTGTAGAAAGGGGCCGTGGAGTTCGGCTGAAGCGTAAAGAAGAGATTAAAAAGTCGTGGCTTCGTGGGATCAACAGCGATCGGTCTGTGGCCATCGGTATCGTTCTGTTCCAATCGGTTACGACCCCAGCCATAATCCGGAACACAAGCAGAGCATTGATAAGCATTCAAGTCATGATGCCACCACCCTTCACTCTCAACGCAACCTGAGCCAGATTTTCAAACGTGTCCAGCTGATCCGTCTTGTCAGGCATGTACTCTCCACTGGCTATGCAATGGACCTTCATGTTCGGATGGTATTTGAGATTGTTGAGCAGTTTGGGCGTGATGAGGAAGTACTGCGAGGTGTGCTCGGCGCAAGCGATATCGACCATGCGCGAGTGAACCAGCCTCTCGTTTCGCGGATCCATACCCTGGTTGATCTCATCAACGACTCGGAATGGAGCTCGTGCCATGCTCTGAAGGGCCATGAGGTAAAAGATTGTCGAGACTGCGCGTTCTCCTCCAGACTGACGGTGTGAATCCAAAACCTGGAGCTGCTCATTCTCCCTGCAAGTTCATTAGTATGAGCTTCACACTTGCAAGAAAGATGATACACATACCTGAACTTGACCTTGATCTGGATAGCCCATTCAGCAAAGTCGTCCTGCTTGTCAATACCGACCTCGCCCGCACACTGAATGCGCGCGAAGTTTTCAGCAAAGGCATCCGATATCTGCCGAATGAGCTCGTCAAGCTGTGGCTCCCACCTGCTTCGGATATCGCGAATCTTGGCACCAAGTTCCTCCAAGTCCTCCTCTAAGGTGTCGCGACGAGTTCGCTTGTCTTTAATCTTCTTTGCGCGCTCTTCGTAATCTCTGATCAGGTTGGCGTTCCCGTTGCCTGCCAGTAAGTCAAGGGATGCCTCCACAGATGTGATCTCCGTTTCGAGCGCAGTGGGTTCCAATCCAAGGACCAAAGTGTGAACCTCTTCCTGCAGATCTGTCAACTCGCCCATTTCGTTGGAGATGGCCACGCATTCTCGTTGTTTTCGGACGCCAAGTCTCATAAGCTCCTCCTTCTCCTGCTTCGCGCTCTCGCTTTTCTGCTGTGCGGCCTGCAAGCGATTGAGATCCGCTTCGTTACGAGCCTTCAGTTGGTCAAGGTCTGAAGCAGCTTCTATGCGATTGATCTCCACTCTTATCGCCTGTTCCTGGAACGATTCCAGATTGCGGACTGCCCTGCCATGATCAAGCGCAACCTGGCCCTGATCCATATTCAGCTGCATCTGCTTCTGAGAAATTTCCCATTTGCGGCCGTCGTGCTGTGACAATTGTTCCTGTAACTCTGCGAGACGTGCCTCGGTGCTCGCCAGTTTGGTTGGAAGTCCATCGAATGCCGACTTCTGGTGCTGTAACTTTGCTTTTTCATCTTTGATGGCTTGCGATTGATCAGTCAGCGTCTTCACCTCGTCGCGAAGTTGACCATATCGAAGTCTCAGCCCCTCCATTTCTTGTTTGATGTGGTCAAGTTCACCTCGCAGTTCTCTAACCTTGGCGTTGCTCTCCTCCTCGGCTTGTGTGCTCACAGGAGCATCGGTCAAGAATTTCGACTTCTTCAGCTGGGCTACCTTGGTAGAAGTACCCGCGTCGCCATACTCTGACCGACGAACGATCTGATAATGGTTAGCGGGCGTGACCCAAGCGCTAAGCGCTGATCTCTTGAGCAGCTCGAATTGTTGCTCTGAAGTGTCGCGGTTGCAGAACGCGGTCCTGTGGACGTTCCTACCGTCGCAAAGCATAGCCAGGACTGGCTCTGGTCCTTCTATCCGATCCAATAGCCATCCGTCCAGGCCCATTCGTGTCATGTCCTCAGTCGAGATCTCAGGTTTTGGGAACTTGTCGAGGCCCTGGGTCGCCGAGCGAATGTTCACATCGGTGAGTTTCATGACCTGGTACGCCTGATGAGACAGTGTTTTGAAGTCGCGCGAATCCGTCACTGTGAATGCTTTGAGCTCGCTCACGCCCACCACAGCCTCGATCCAGTCCGCATTCCGTGAGCCCTGGACGGAGCATTCAATCATGGGTGGTCCATAGACCTTGTTGTGAAATTTGTCCTGGTGGGCTTGGATCCATTTCCAAAGATCGGCCGACGATTGAGATACGCTGGAAAGCTTGCTCTCCAATTTGCCAGCCTGCGATTGCAAATGAGTCTGCTTTTCCTGCTCCGCCTCGATCATTCGTTTACGCTGCTGAGCCGACTCTTTCAGCTCCCCCATTGAATCGTGGTTTGCACTCTGCTCTTCCTGAAGTGTGCGAATACGTCGGCTCATTTCTGTGACCTGTTGGTTCATTTCTGCAGCATCGAATGCAGCAGGAGGGCTGGCCATTGCATTCTTAATGCTTGTAACGTCTCGCTGCAGTTTCAGCACGTTTGATTTGGCCTTTGTCGCGCTCGCATCCTCCGCCTTAGTTTCTTCGTCACATTCTGTGACCTTTTTTCCAATATTGTCGAATTTCTGCTGCAGCTTGCTGACCGTGTCAACACCATGCAGCACCATCCGCTCCTTGGATTTGAGGAAGCGCTCAACTGTGTTGAGGTACTCCTGCTTCTCATTGACTGCTTGCATGTTGGGCTGGATTTGCTGCTCGAGCCGTCGCAGCTCTCTGGCGGCGTCTTTCGCGGCGACCTTTGCTTCGGTGTGCTTCCTCCTCAACTCATTGAATTCACTGACTGGCTTGAACTTTTTCAACAATGCAAGCTTTTCTTTGACCACTTCGCGCTCACGCATGCGCTCCACATCGTTGGCTTGAGCTCTTTGACGATCTTCGAGCTTTTTTAGATCTTCGATAAGATTCTGTTGGTCATCCTGCAACTTCTTCTCTTCCTTTCGCCACTTCTTGAGGTCTTCGTGATATTCCGACATGTAGGTCGGCGCAGCAGCCCTCTGCGTCTGCACGAGCAGATCGATAGGAGACAACGCCGCGAACTCGACGACTCGATCTTGAGGCAAGAACTGGCACAAATTGTCCACCTGGATAGAGAAGCTTCGCACAAATTCTTGCACCGCTTTGTTGGAGACTGTCTTGCCGTCAATCTTGAAAGCGGTCTTCTTCTCCTGGTTGTTCCGACCACTTCCATCACGAGTGATCTTGCAGCCAATGATCGGGTTCGTCTGTTGTCGCGTCGGGTCCGCCTTGAGCTCGATCTCAATGACAGCCTCCTTGCATCCGTGCTTGACAAATTCGCTGATGTCCTTAGCCCGACCCAAATGCTCTGGCTTCCAACCGAGACCCAGACATATGCCGCAGACCAGTGTACTCTTCCCTGTGCCGTTTGGTCCAATTATCATGTTGAGGTTCGGCCCAGGATGGAAGGTGGCGTTTGTGTACGTGACAAAGTTCCTCATCGAAATTCGTACAATCGAGCCAGGCTTATGCTCTTGCTGAGTGTGCTCGCTCGTCGTGGCACGGGCTCGTTGCTTGCCTTTCGGTGAGCGTCTGTAGCTGTCCGGGAGGATGTCTCCTTCTGACTGCTGAGTCGTTAGTCCAGACTCGAGGCCCAAATTGACTGCATCATATATGCACACCTCTGAAGGCACCTCATCTTCCTCCTCGTGTTCCCCACTGTCGTCGAACCGACGCCGCTTGCTGGCCTGTGATTCTGCGTCCGTATCCTCCGCATCCGAGGCAGACCTTCGACGTCTCTGGGGCGGCGACACAGGTGGCGACGATGAGATCTCCATGTTGGCGGGGTGTGTCGCGATATGTCTGCGGCGAGAAGGCAGAAGGGGTGTAGTGGGAGGTCGCGACGCGTCGAGTCGAGTCGCGAAGACGCGTTGGCCAAAAATCGAAGTCACGTCACCAAAGTTTCACGGTGGCACACACTTCAGTCACGAGCACAACAATTGTATTCACTTCATGTCGTTCCGCAGAGAAAGTTCGGCCACGACAAGCATGACAGAGACATAAGATCAGTGACGAAAACCGACTGACAGTGATGACCACGACCATGCCGAAGCAAAATCCGGCCAGACCAGCTGCGAAAGTCGATGCAGGCTCAAAGAAGCGCAAAGATCCGCCTACCAACGCCAATAATGGGAAGAAAGACAACAAGAGACCAAGGAACGACCATCGCTCCAAGCAACGAGATATGCGGGTGCTGACCACTCAAACGTCCTCTAAAGCCTTCAAAAATGGCCAGCTAGACGTCGACACTTTTGTCAAATCTCGCGAGTATGAAATCAGAGCTCTAGAAGAGGGCATGTCGAGGAGTAAGCAAGCCTTGACGAAGCGAGCATTCCAGCAAGTGCCCCGAGACTTGAGACGACGAACGGCGAGTCACAATGTCAAGCGTGTGCCGAAGCGGCTACAGCCGCGAGCGAGGAGGGAGGTAGGTTGATGTTCAACTAATGTTGGACGAAGGGGCGGGGGACAATCCTCATTGTGCATTGTATGCTAATGATAGACAGATGGTGGAAGACAACACTCCTACTGTAAGCTCCAAGACCCGAAAGCCAACAAGACACATGCGATTACGTCTCGAGACTGTAAAGAAGTTGCGTGCGTTGGGTGCGAAAAGGAAAGCATCCAAAGACGGAAAGGCAGAGGAGAAAGTCACCGTGCGACCTTATCCAAAAGCAAATGCGCCAGACACAGCAATTGACACTGCTGTAAAGACCCGCACAGCAGAAGTCAAGAAAGTCAAACTGGCCACACCTCCCAAACCAAAGGCCAGATTTCGGAAGCGTCAAATCGACAAGACCTGGCTGCCAACGCACATGTTCCATGCAAAGAGAGCTCGTATGACTGCACCGAAAGAGGCATTGTGGCGATTCTCAATACCCCTGACACCTACTGCAAAGAGCTATCGTCCCACGCACAGATCTGCCAACGAGCGTGGAGCCGTCGCTTGGGACATGAGTTACATGGCGACTATCAGCCTCTGTGGGCAGCAACGGAGCATTGAAGGCGTACTGAAGGCTCTTCAGCTAACTTCGAAGACTAATGGTAACGATCCTTGGAGCGCACAATCTGAAAGATGGCGAAAAGGATCACGAGCATTCAATGGATTCGTTCTCGAACGTGAAGCACCGCACAAGCCGATAGCTCCAGTGACTGTATTGTGGTCGCCACAAGCAGCGAAGGCGGGGTCTGACACAGCAGAGACGAATGCAAAGCAGCTTCGGACAGCCTTTATCAGAGTACATCCCGCCGCTTTCTTGCAACTGTGGGAAGAGGTAGTCAGGCTGGCTAAAGTGGCGAAACCTCAGATCAGCGTCGAAGACTTGCGCTACGAGATTGGTAGCATAGAAATAACAGGCCCAGGTGCGACGGAGGCGCTATTGGGCGCTCTCTGGCCTTCTCCAACAACGAACGCAGCTATTACCGAACCTGCAAAAACATGGAACGCCTTAGCAGGCTTGACAGATTTGGCTCTTCTGCCACGCGATGTGGTCATTGGACTGGACGTGCAAGATCCCCGACTGCATCATCCGCCACGACCTATCAAGCTGCCGCAAACAACAGATGCTCAGCAACGACTTCTCGAGCTGTCAGCAGTTTGGCCTCTTGAGGCAGAGCACATGTCATCAAGACTGTTTGACCGACGAGCTCGACAACGTGCATCTTCTGCTTTGCCGACTCAGAAGTCAATCAACAGACGCAAGACTACTGCCGTGCCTGGTCAATTCCCGGAACTACTGCCCAGTGACCCCTCAATCCCTACAATCATCTATTCCAACACCAATAGCAAGTCTAGGGTGAGTTCGTGGACTGTGCTTCTACCGTGGAAGTGTGTTCAGCCTGTGTGGTACAGCATCATGTACTATCCACTTTCAAATGGAGGTCAACCGCGCTTTGGGGGGCTCGACGAGAAACGTCAGCTGGCTTTCGAGACCAATCAACCTTGGTTTCCTGGCGATTATCCTGGGACTAAGGCCGGTTGGCAGTGGGAGAAAGAGCAAGCAGAGAAGAGAAAGGATCACTGGGCCCGTCGACCGAAGAGCAAGCGCGTGAACTGGGATGTTGTCAAGGCTGGTGGTGGTGCCAAAGGAGAGGTTGGTCTTGGCTGGGCTTGCGACTGGTCAAGGCTGCTCAACTGGCCACCAAGAAAAGCCCCTCCGAGGCCAGTCGAAGAGAGCACAGGCGAAGATACTGCCATGCCCAACGTTGCTCCCGCCGACGCACAACCACCGCCTGCGCCTGCAACAGCGGAGAGCCAACACGCCCCACCCATAACCTCCATTCCTTCCTCCGAGGCCTCATGTCTGCTCCATAATCCCACAGCAGAAACCACCATTGGTTCCACCCTCCTCAACCCCACGATCACAATATCTCTCCACTGCCTGACGCGCGGCACTCCGCAGACCTGCGCTCGCATCTACCGCCTCCCATCAACATCACCAGCACTCCGCAAATCCTGGCTTGCCCTCCATCCCAACAATAAACCCAGTCAATCTGGCCCAAAGAACTCACCTCCGCCTCCGCTTCCGAAAGACGCTCCCGCATACCTCGTCCAACGGCACCTGGCCCAATCCCTCATCCAAGGCGTCCGTGCAACTGAAGACTCATACCCGGAATGTCCGGGAGAAGAAGATCTGCTCGGCTTCGTGACAACAGGCAATCTGAACTTGAGTGAAGGGAGAGGGACAGGAATAGGAAATTTACTGCTGAGCAAGGTTCTGGACGATTGGAAGAAGAATGGGGAAGAAGAGGCACGATTGTGTATTGTGAGGAATTCGGGACAGAATTTGGGAAGGTTAGCAAAGTGGGAGCTTGCTTAAGGCGTTCGCGGGGAGAGAATACTAGACCCTAGGGGAAATGGCCATTTCAGCTCCGCTTGTGAAGCCTAGAGTAGGCTCTGCTGCCTTTCGAAATTGAAGTTGTAATGTCTTCAGTCTCGTTAGCACCATGTGGAGATTTTTTCCATTACGGTCCGAATTAGTCGCCGACATTGGTAGAAGAGAATAGTAAAAGCTTCACATTTGACACAAGAACAGTGTTCGCACCCTTGTTTACAACGAAATGATGATTCTTGCTTCCTGATCGAGGGGTATATCGTGATACGTGCGACGAAAAAACAAACATACAATTCCGAACAAAACAACAATGCTCTCTATCTCGCACATCTGTTGACTCCGATGCGCACAGTAAAAGGTGATTTGCCTCTCCAAGGACATGTCGGTCTCTCAGTCATTTCGTATCTCATCTGTATCATTTCATGATTGATGCGCCGCTTTTTCCTCCCGCCATGCGAGAGAGATAGTCATTACCTTTACACGTCGTGATCTTTTCCATTTCTGTATTCCTTTGCGTATGCATCCAAACCACCACGATTTTTGTTCCTTCTCTTGATCTTTCGCTGAGCCCACATTCCCTTGCTTTCTCGTTTTCGCTGACCACAACTCCCCTCTGCAGGGTTGTCCGACCAGAGAAAGGTTCGGAACTCGATTCTCCTCTCGTCGGGTTTCTCGCGTCTATTGCGGTAGACGAGTGTTGTTGGCCGAAGTTCCGCCTACGCAAAGAAGAGCCATGAGTGTCAGAGAACTAACAAGCAGGTTCGAGCTTTGGTGTTGGGGGATGTGAGAAGCGCAGAGGGATGAGAATGCGTTTTGCAGTGGCTTGTTTTGGAATTCTACCCACTTTCGTCTCGGATGAGCGCGACAATCATGGAGTAGAGGTAGAAGAAGAACATCAGCAAGTGGAAACCCAACTTGATGAAGGATTCTTTCTTGTGCACGTTCAGTTTGCGGAAGATCTCTGTTGCGTCGAGAAGATGTTGGTTTTCGAAGATTCTGTGTGCGCCGTTAGCTTGTGCCATGCTTTCGTCCCGCTCCGTGTATGCGCTCTCCTCTGCAAGCTGCACGACAAGAGCGTCTGTATGGCAAGGTATTGCTTACTTCTTTCCGTTCCATGCAATCAAAGGCAAGTTCAAGATCAACGGCAACCAGTATCCGTTGATGAGGAACAAGATCGTCAGGAATGCGTGGATGCCGGCTTCAGGAACGATGTACATGTTGAGGCGGTTGCAGAGGTCGATCGGGTTGATGTAGTCGCATTCGAGATCGGAGTACATGATGGTGAAGAAGACCTGGAGGAACAAGTTGACGGCATTGAGAAGGACTGCGAGGAGGAATAACCTGGAGATGCAGACATGCCTGGTCAGTCGTGATGTTCTGCGCGTATTTTGGGGTTGGTGGAGGAGCTGTTTGGGCTGTTGTAGACGCTGCTGCGGACGCGCAAGACTTACCACGCCTCGCCCGACATGATGGCGGTGTTTTGCGCGCACAGGCGGTGTTGGAAGACGACGAGGGGCGGTGGTGGTCGGGGTCGAGATTGGGTTTGTGGTTGTGGAAGCTTTTCGAGTCGCGGTCGTGGGGTGCGGTGTGCGCTCTCGCCTGCGAAGGATGTGGAGTGGAGGTGGTTGAGGACCTAGAGACGATGGCTGCCCCGATAAGTCTCCGAGCTGCCGAGTGGGAGGCAACAGGCGCGCTGGTGATTATCGAGTGCTGGCGCAAGGGACGGTCGACGTGGCGATGCTCTATTCTGTCTGCCTGGACGATACTGGAGACTGGAGACGTGTTTGGATGCGGGTTGTTGCGAGCACGACTTGTTTTGGTTCTCATCGCAACACTGCAGTATCCGCTCACGCACCACGTCATTTTGCGCCTCCACTGCCAAGCTGCATGTGGCCTGCAGTTTCTCGTCCTTGTCAATGCACGGATAACCAAAGATTCATCAAGGACTACCTCATCTCATGTCATATTGTGATGCATTCACTCATATCGACGCGATATGTCATCGCCAATGTCATAACTTTTCGCTAAGTTTACAGCATAACAACACCCACGCCGCCCATCTTGCTCGTGTCGATGTTGTTCCTCTCGTCAATACCTCCTGGCAGCGTCGGCGTCCGCCAGTTGAAGAGGTAGAAATGCAGTTTGCCATCACCCGGCTCGAACTTCTGCTCTTTCAAGAATAAGGGGTTGTCAAGAAGCGTGAGTGCATTGAAGACGTGAAAATCCTCCTTCTTGGCAAGAATGAGCACATCGTGCACGAGTTCTTGCAGACGATTCTGAAGTCTCTCTTGCAACTCCTTGGCTTTGACCTTGGGTCCTTTCGGAGCTTGGAATGCAGATTCGGTGGCGTAGTAGTAGAGGTATGCAGCACGGATCGTGTCCTTCTTAGACGCACGGAGCACGGTGGACTGTAGCGTGTTAGCGTGGTGTGCATAGTGAGAGCACCATTCAGGCTTACCTCGAGTAGATAGTACGAAATGAAATCAGTGATGCGTCCTTCATCCTCTACCACGTAGCTCCACACGACCCCTTTGGACGTCTCAGAGCACATCCAGTGCGCAATCTCCTCATCGCTGAACTCCTGTCGAAGATGGAAGCGCTCGGTGTAGCGTACCAACAGATCCTTGACAGCTGGGATATCGGCTGGCTTCATTGGTCGCAAGCCCTTAGTTTGCGTGTGAGACTCCAATCGATACTTGTACTTCTGCCGGAGTTCAGTCGATCCAGGTGGCATGTGGCTGAAACCAGTCTTGTAGAGGTGTTCCCAATCCAAAGACCGATGGAAATAGCGACATGTGCTGACTGGCGTTGGGAGTAGTGTTCCGGCAGTGTAGAGCGCTTGGAAGACATCATTTTGATAGCATCGTCGTGTGACCTCCTTGATGAGCACAGGCGCCAGACGCTTGTTTCGCAGCTTTCGGTGGATGGCAAGGAAATTGATCTCGCTGGCGTTGACTGTCTGCCCTCTGACCTTCAATGTGACAGGGATACCAGTGATCGAAGCGACAAGCTTTCCTCTCTTGCCATCAGCAGAGGCTTTGGTGCGGATGCCGATGTGCCACTCCTTCTTCCATCCTGGAGGCTGCAGTGCCCACTTTAGGAATTCTGTGGAGTAGTTGAAGCGGAAAGAACCATCTGTATCCTCGACGTAATGATTGTAGAGCAGATCGTAGAACTCTTGCAGATCGTCCTTGTCTTCCACGTCGATCAAGCACCACTCGAAGCTATCCAGTAGCTTCTCGGGGTCAGGCTTGACACTGGCCTTGCAGATCTGGGACGGCAAGATAGCGCCTTCAGCGAGGTCACCCTCTTTTCCGCTGGTCGTTTGGAGCAGATTGGGCTCCTTGAACTTTGGCACGGGCTGCGTGTTCCAAAACTTGTAGTCTTCAGGTGCCTTGCCCTCCTTCTTCGCTCCTTCGTTGGCTTGTAACTGTTTGAGAAGTGCCGGTAGATCTTGTACCCCAATAGGCTTATTGTTTTGAATCACATTGGCGAGTGGCTGTTCTGTTGTGGCAGCCTTCTTCTTCTTAGGCTTTCGCTTCTTCTTCTTCTGTGAGGGACTTCCGCCTGCAGCCTCTTGTTCACCGTCCTCCTCGCCCTCCTCTTCTTCTCCTTCATCGTTTTGGAGATCGTCAGCAGCTTGAGAAGTGGCCGCAGGGTCTTTCAATGAATCGTCGGCAACGTTGCTCGCCAGCTTGGCATCTGCTGTCTTGTCGTCGGCCATTGTTCCTCCTCAGATGCCCCTCTCTTCAGAGTCGTGAGCAGATCGATCCGTCGATGGGGCTGGCTGGTCAGAAGACGTTTGTATCGCCTGTCGACAAACGTGGCTTGGCAATTAATTGTTTCACGCGTCTTTATGCAGCAAGCTGTCTCGTGCCCAGCAGGACGCGAGAGCTCGAAAGCTGGAAGCTGGCTGCACGAAGCTGGGAACTGACGACCCCACTTTTGCTGCCTGAAAATTAAGGCACGAACCATACTGCCTTGCGACTGACTTCGCGTCTGACAAGATAACTTTGAGACGCATCTATACCCGCTATCGACGCACACTCCGAAGTCCAGAACAACATGGCTCAGTCTGAATCCACCATCAACGTCCTCCTGGCGACTTTCGCAGGCCTCGGGCTCCCGCGCACGCTGTCTCTACCCACCAAGGCCTCAACTCCAATTAGCGACATCTACAGCACGATCCAGTCGCGATTACCACCCTCCGCAGGAGAAGACCTACTCATCACAACCGTCTCAAACAAGCAACTCCTCCCACACAATGACTCTCCGATCACCACCCTCCTCAGCTCTCCAGACGATACTCTTCTCTCCCTGCGCCTGTCGCGAAGACTATGCGGTGGCAAGGGCGGTTTCGGCTCCCAACTTCGCGCCGCAGGCGGTCGCATGAGCAGTCGCAAGAATCGAAACAGCAACGTGAATCCAAATGCCTCGAATCGCAACCTCGATGGCCGGAGACTGAGGACCGTGGATGAGGCGAAGAGGCTGGCAGAATATCTTGCCATCAAGCCGGAAATGGAGAAGAAGGAGCGCGAGGAGAGGAAGAAGCGCTGGCAGGAAGTTGTTGATGCTGCGGAGAGGAGGGAAGAGGAGATAAAGAGTGGCAAGGGTGGTGCGGCGAGAGGAAGACTGGACGCAGAGTGGGTTGAGGGCAAGGAGGATGCGGAGAACAAGACGAGGGAGGCTGTTATCAGGGCTATGAAGGAGGGGTTGTTGGAGGAGAGGACTGGAAGTGAGAGTAGTGCCGAGGCGGATGAAAGTGAGGATGAGGATGTTGAGGAAAGCTCTGATTCTAGTGAGGGGGTCAAAGCGAAAGCGTCTAATGCTGGGGGTGGCAGGAGCTTTTACGGCTGGGACGAAGACGAAGACGAGAGTTCTGAGGACGACGAAGAATTTGCGCCGACCTACGAAGGCAAGGGAAAAGGCAAAGCGACAGCGTGACGTTACTTTCATTGAGCGTTTATGAAGCTTTGCTCTGCTCTTCTAGCCTAGGTATGATACCCAAGCGATTCGTTCCTTCCATCTCTCAGCGCGTCTGGGTGCGTGGTGTCTGCCAACCAGTCAGTCTCTCTGCAATACTCTCAACACCATTTTGCGCCGCGATTGTAACCTCGTCGCCGTTCATTGCAGCCGCGAACCAGAGAAAACAAGGGGGAAGACTGCTTACCTTTGCGGACTTAGAAAAGGCCGAAGAACCAGCCCTTGCGGGAGGTCTTCTCGCCGGTGAAATTCTTCTCGTTGGCCTTGTAGACGGCCTCGGCGTACTTCTTCAGCGACGCCTCGCAGATCTCCTTGGCCGCCTGGCTGTATGGAGAGTGGCCGGCCAAGCAGCCTTTTGCCAGAGAAACTCGAGTCAGTATTGTTCTCAAACAGCAAGTTACCTTTTCTTCACCCCAGTCTCCTCCTCTCTCTCCGCCACTCGAACTCGACTCCAAGCCACCAGATCTCCAACCTATCCGCCGCCGCCGCCGCGCCAAATTGGCAGAGAAACAGAAACAGAAGCAAGTGAAGGAGAAAAAGTGAAAACTTACCGGCACACTCAGTGGACGGGTTCTGGAAGTCGACGATCTCACCGAGACCGGCCTTGCAGATTCTGTCGCCGGCATTCTTGCACGGGACCAGAAGGTGATCGCAGACGACGTAGTGGGTGGCGCGGTTTTGCTTGTGGACGATGGGAGCGCAGCCGCAAGTGACGATGAGTGGACCGCACATCTTGAGTGGTGTTGATGGTGTGATTGTGTGTAATTGTGTGTGAGAGAAGAGTCTTGTGTGTGGTGCGATAGGTCGTTGGTGTGTTGGCGCGGTTGTGTTGTGTGTTGTGGTGACGAGGAAGAAGGAAGAGAGCAGAAGGGGGGAGAAAGTTTGTTTTTATATTGAGCGCGCGACTGAGCTTGTTGCCGCAGCGGTCAGCGGGATTGTTTTGCTGCGGGTGGAGACGCGCGTTGCTGGGGTCTGGCGCGCGGTGCAGGAGAGGTGAATGTGAAGCTTGAAGTGAGAAGTGAAGCCAACGGGCAAGCAGCACCGGAAGAGGCGAAGAACTGCCTACGTTCGAGGAACGAAGAACGAGGCGATTTCTGGACCATCAACGGCGACGAGGACCAGGTGATCACCTTCGAGAACGATGGAGTAACTTAAGAAGGCCGCTGACTCGACCACCACTACCCGACCTCCACCCTCTCGAGCGCCTGAAGCACGATCTACCTCCTGGCCGGCCGGCCCATCAATCCTCTCCATCACTCACGAACAACGGCTTGACCTCCTTTTCACAGTCTTCCTTCGACCCAGCACACAATCTTACCAACCAAGCCTTCCACCCCGCCTCACTCGGTTTCCCGGCCTTGTTGATCTTCCACAGCGCCACCCCATACTTCCTGAGCGCAGTCTCGCAAATCCTCTCACAAGCTTCGCTCTGTGGATGAAAGCCCGCTGCAATGCCTAGTCGAGTCAGCATATTCTGCAGGCGTGAGTACTTGAAAATGGCTCGAGTGGAACTCACCAGCACACTGCGTCGGCGAATTCTGGAAGCTCATCAGATCTGTCAGTCCGGCTCTACATTCTCTGGAACCAGGCTTCGGGCAGAGGATCTTGTGTTCTGGCAGTGTGAGGTAGTGATCGCAGATTGGGTCGCCGTAGGTTGTCGTGCGTTGACAGCTTACTGTCAGGGGGCGACACATCTTGTGTTGTTGTTACCAGTCTGCAACGTTTTGTGATTATATCGCGTAACGCTTGTGCAGAAAGGTGAGCAGAGAAGTTTCAGGAAGCCTAAAAATTTATGGCGAGGACGAAGTGAATGTGGAATTTTTGCCAAGAAGGGGGAATAGTTTAGAAGTGGAGAGTAGCAAACAGGGATGTGTTCGAACAATGGGAACAATAAACGGAGTGAGCCTTCATTGCTGTTGTGCAAGGTTGTTGTTGAGATAAGGGTGAGCTGTGAGACTGTTAACTGGAGTTCCTTTCCCTATTCGAGCAAGATGGAATGACATACGCATCGCACAAGTTCAGCTGTATCTCGCTGCAATAACAAAGATCATACTCCCGCTCACATCTCCCCAGATCCCACCAACACCACCACCAACACATCTCCCACCTATCTATACCCAGCACAAACATCCTGATAAACATTCTTCTCCAACCCCGCCGCATCATTCGGCACATAACCCAAATACGTCGCATAACTATACGTCCATCGTGGATCATTAAGCTCAGTCTTCCAAGTCCAATAAACCCATCCATCCATGCCCGGCTTCTCATAAAGTTGCTGCTGCGCCGTAAACCACTGTTTAAACCAAGCCCCATCATTCTTATCCACGCCCGAAGTCATGGACCATTCTCCTGTGATAGCGAAATCTTGTCCACTCACGACCCGTGAATCGGTGCAAGCGCTGTGCATGAGAGAGTATTTATCGCTGGTACTGCCGAGTGCGAAACCGATGTAGTTGTGGTCGTCGTAGGCGGTCATGGGGTCGTTTTGGATTGCGGATGTGGAGCGTGGGTCTCCAGAGCCCCATTTTTTGGACATGAATTGGACGTGGAGTTTCTTGTTATCGGGGACGTTGAGGGATGCTTCGGCGTCACGGACGGCTTTGAGGGCTGCTGGGTAGTATTTTTGAATCAAGCCGGGGACTTCTCCGGGTGCTGGGTAGCGGCCATTCGCATCGTGGTCGGAGACTGGTTCGTTTAGGACTTCGATTGTGCCGACGGAAGAGTAGGCAGAGTTGCTGTGGATGCGTTTTGTCATCCATGAGAGCCACTTCTGGGCACGGCCGAAGTTATAGTCGTTGAAGAAGCCGGCAGGTTTGTTGTTTTGGCCCGTGAAGACGTCCTCTTGCTGGCCACCTGGTGCTCCGTGGAGATCGATGATTACATACATGCCCAAGTCAGCAGCCTTTTGGACGACAGCGTCCAGATACTGAAGCATTGGGGCAGGATCCGCGAACGGCTCGCTGGCAGTATCGACAATGGCCGCGTATGACCAGTATCCAATAGGAATACGAATAGTGTTCAAGCCAACATCATGAGCAGATTGAACAGTGGCAGGATTGATCCAATCTCTCCAGTGGTTTGCAAACTTTTGATTTCCTGTCGCGCGATTGCTACCAGTATAATGATCTTTCATGCAGTCGAACTCAGAAGCCGAGCTACCGCAGCCCATTTTGTTCCTGTAGAGCTGTCAGAAACCAAGCGTAGCATATCAGTGCCAAAGGAGACATACCATTCGTTACTCATCATCCAAGGCTCAGAAACAAGCCATCCTCCAAAGTTGACACCGCGAATCTTGGTCACGCCATTTGGAAGAGAAGGCTCGAAGCGTTTTCCAAGTTGCTCAAACCGGGCACTCTGATTGAACGCTGCGAGGTCCTGATCTTGCGGAAGCCAAGCAGTTACACCGCTGGCAAGGAGGGACAAAGCGAGTAAACGATACTGCATATTGATGTCTGTAAACTTTTTGATGTGTTGCATATGGTGCGTTCCAGGCCATCATTTATATGTATCGCCTTTGCTATCCACCGCTGTGACCAGATGTAGTATCAGGAGGCATATCGTTCGTTCCGATGTGGTATACGATGTGACCTCGCGAGGCAATGGACCAATCGGCCTCAATGTGCCTTGAGGCGTCCAGACTATGATGCGTATGCCGCTCGAGGTTGCATCGTCGCAGGTCACTTCTGGCGTTGATCTTGAGCAGTGCAGGTTAGATTCGAGCAGGTCTCAACTTTGTAATGATTATGCATCTGATCATGCCCATCAAGCCTTCGGAAAATGTGAAGCCGCGTAGATACAATGATCAGGCGTTCCAATATCTGATAATAGCCTGAGGCGGCTGAGAGGCTATTGTTCATGCAAGGCTGTGCCAATGTGACCTTCTAAAGTCAGCAAGTCGCTACGGCCATAAGCGTGCAGTGTAGTTCCGACCAGAGACGAATCGGGGGCGTAAGAATACCAATGGCAGATTTTTCGCTTCCCGCATGCGTGCCGGCGTGGAAGGCCTGACGGCGATCCTGGAGCTTGTAAGGCTTATTGTGCAAGACCAAGTGATCCTGTCATGTGTTGGGAAACAGTCGATGAAAGGCGTCGGAGACTCGGCTTGACGGCGATGTATTATACTGTATCGGTCTTCCTCTCATCGTTCAAGTCAAGTGCTTCAGGATAGGCCGGCGGGGCAATGGGTTTCACCTTGCTTTCCACTGTGGCGACGGCATGGCTGCGTGCGAGCTAATCCGAGCTCGACAACGCAGGAGGTCTCATAGTTGAGCATTGTATTGGAGGGTCGCGAATATGCGTTTCGAAAGCACATGATCCGTCTAAGACAGGATTGGATGTTCTGCTGGGCAGGATGCGACCGCATGACAGCGACGAATGCTTCCAGGTCCCTCCAGTGGAGGAGGCGCACTATCTGCATCGGAGATTTCTGCATTTGGTCGTGCTCTTGTCGATCTGGCGCTAGAACTAGTCAGCCGTGTTCGCAGGAGGTGTGGCAGCTGTGGCAGCGTGTTCATAGATCTGCAGGCACATCAGCTCTTCGAGGTCACTAAATGGAGCTCTGCACGAGGAAGGTGAGTAGGTACGTACCTTCTACAGATTTGTGCAATACTCGTTCCCATGTGATTCAGCACCGAAGAGTCATCTAAAGACTTCAACGTGAGTCTCGCAGAGACCTGGAGGAATCATGTCGTGGTTCTCATTTCTCATTATGCACAAGCTGCAAGACATCTAGAATACTTCTATCACCTCGATCTTCTCAATGAACCTTCCTATACTCCTTGAGCACGTCTTTGCTGTCTCTACAGCGACTCTTCGATCTTCACCATCTCCTCAATTATCTTCCTGATATCCGCCTTGGTACTGTCACTGGGCTCCTCATAAGGCTTCCGTGGCTTCAACTTCTCCTCCGCACCCTCAACTCCCGCATACTTCGCACTCGTCAAGCTTACTGCGTACTTTGTGTTTGCAATTCCGGCCTTGCTGAAATTCTCTGCTCGGCCTGCGATGCGGTGAATACGCAAAGCTTCCTCAGTCTTGCCAAACGTCCACAGCTTGTATATGTGAGAAACAGTCTTCGGGAAGATGTTGGCAAATGCTGCGATGCAGCCCGCGGATCCGGAAGCGAGACCGCCGATGAGGAAGTCCGATTGTCCACCATATGTAGCGAACTCCGTCGATGGGAAGTGCGATGTGAGACGAGTGATTTTTCCCACTTGAGCGCAGGTCAACTTCGTTCCGACAATGTTCTGTGTTCACGCATTAGATTTCAGTCAGGTCCTTTCAAACAACGACAAACGTACCTTATATTTCTTCGCCAGCTCGGCAATCGTCTCCGAATCCAAATCCACTCCATTACAAACACCAGGAAAATTGTAAATCACGACTGGCAAAGGACTCTTCTCTGCAATCTCGCCATAAAAATCCTTGACAACCTTCATCGTCGTCTGCTTCCCGAAATAAGCACAAGGCAAAACCAGCACGGAATCCGCCTTGGCTTCTACAGCATCCTGGATGAATTCCAAGACCTGCTTCGTCGAGTGGCCGCCCACACCTGCCATGATGGGGTAGTCAGGTCCGACGGCTTCGCGGGCAGTGCGCAAGAGTGCAGCACGTTCCTGGCGTGTAAGGAGAAAGGTTTCGGCATTGGTGCCGAGGATTACGAGGCCGGCGAGGTGTTGTGATAAGTAAGAGTAGTATTTTTTTTGGGAGGTGAGGTCGAGTTCATCGGTGACCGGGTCGAAGAATGTTACGGCTGGGGCCCAGATGCCAGGAGGAGGGACTTTTGGGCTTTGCGAGGAGTGGCCGTTGGTCGCCATGTTGACAGCTTCCTATTTGAGGTCTTCTGTGTGCTGAGGTTCGTGGTTGCTGGCCGCCTGTCGTGATCGCGAAGTCGAAGCAGTGGCTGCTTTTCTACTTGTTCTTGGCACTGTTACGTTATTTCAGTCTCGAGACTCAGTTAGCTATTCAGTGATAGCAGCAGGCGATGTCGACTTCTTATTCATTCGCCGAACTCGGGCACGCATAGCGGATATCGCGGCGGACTAATTTCCACCGAAGAATGGCAGAGCTGGCCGAAGGAGCATGGCAGCAGCTCGAGCTCGCGAGCCCCCAACTTGGAAAAGCTTGTCCACAGCTCATCGGCATTGGAGTCCGACGCTCATGCGAAGTGCAACTGTAGTGCTGAGAAGTACGTCTGCACGAGACTTGATGACTGTCTGGAAGCTCGAACGTGCGGGTGACGCTGAGCGGAAGGTGCGGATGGCGACGAGCCGAAGCCCGCCGTGGAGGGGTGAGCAACACCAGGACATGATCCTAGCAGGGCGTAAGCTTGACACGTGAAGTGGATGAGAAATGGAGGAATGGTATTCACTCAAAGACATTATCATATACGACGCTGCTGATTTCCCATAAAATATAGAAACTCGTGAGGTCGTCGCTCGGCTGTGATCCTGTGCTGCTCGTACAGTATTACGCGCTTTCTTCGCTTTCCCAGGGTATATAACTTTCACTCGTTGTTTTTCCAAAGAACACATCTTTCCAATCGGCTGCTTATGCTGCGACCTCACGTCCGCGGACAGAGTCCTCATCGTCGTAGTCTTGTCCAGCGCCGTGCTGCTCAGCAGACACCCACATGCCAGACTCACGGTCCTGGTCCTGGTCAGCCAGGTCGTGGCCGGAGTTCTTGTTGCGACGGCGTTGCGAAAGTGTGCGAGTGCGCTGGGACAGGCTGGAGGTGACCTTGGCGTTCTGCTCGACCCAGTTGGTGAGGGCATCTTCGCAGTCCTGGATGATAGCCTTGGAGGCCTCGTATCCGTCGTAAGCGTTGCGGGTCTCGCCGGGAGTGACTGGAGTGTCATCAACGAGCTCGAGGAGGTGCTTGCCGAAGCCGGCAATGATGGCCATCTTCTCGCTGTGCTCACGGAGAGCATCGAACTGGTAGGTGAAGGCAGCCTTCAGCTTCTCGCGGGTGATGTTGGACAGCTGTGCCTCAGCAACGAGCGACTCGGCCTCAGCACGGACAAGCTCCTGCTCGAGCACGACAATCTTTGGACTGTTTGGCTCCTTGTACTTGAGCTGTGCGATTTGGTCGGTGATCTTCTGCTTGCGGTCTCTGCTGGGCTGGACAGAAGCCTCGATGTTACGAATGCTCTTGATCGTCACGCGGTACTGGTCGTAGCGGTCCACAAACTGGTCCTCCAACTCGCCGATTTCGTAGATGAGGACACCGAGCTTGTCGGTAACGTCGGAAACATCGTCATCGCAACCCTCACCCCACAAAGACAGCTGCTGAGCGACCTCCATGCGCTCACGGCCCACAAGCTCCATTGATCGCATGACGTTTTTCTCCATCTTCACCAGCTGCGAAAGCTTCTTTGCGAGGTCTGGGCCGAATGCGCCAGGGTGGACGGACTTGCGGAATGTGTGGCCTGGACTGGCTGTTAGCTGAACGTCCTCTTTGCGCACTTTCTGCTTCTGACTTACCAATGTTGGCACGACCGAAGAGGCGACCACCCTTGGTGGAAGCTGACGGTGGCGGTGGGTTTTGGATTTGCGAGGCAGTCGGCGCGCGCGACTGGCGCATAGAGTATGTGCGATGCATGCTGGGCTGATGGTCTGAGTGAATGCGGTTACTGTGTGGTATGTTCTGCCAAAGTAAGAGTTCTGCAGTTTGTACAGAGCAACGTGTGGCTGGACGGGCGGCGAGGAGTTCTAGAGTATGTATACGTCTCGCCAGGGGTTATCGGAATGATGTCACGAGTGAGCAGTGTGGTGGCTCAGGCCGGAACGTGTCTCGTGCTTTCGATGCACTTCACAACAATGCAGATCAATTGTTGGCAGGGCACCACACGATTGGGAACTATGCCTCAAGCTGCAGAGATGCCGCGCGCCTCCACTGCCAGCTCTGTCAGCTCCTCGCACTGCTCCAGCTGCGGCCATTCGTCGAGCTTGTCTATCCTCTTGTTTCGCATCTGCACAGCTCTGGCTGTAGCTCTGGCTCTGGCCCTCTCTGCTAGCAAGGCGTCGTATTCTGTGATTCTGACAAACGCCGTGCAAAGGGTCGGGACCTGACGACAGGTCTGCCGCAGACGTCACAGCCAAAGCTTGTCCGACTCGCCCACGACGCCGATCCTGGGGCACAAACTGGTTGTCGGACGAGCTGGTGCACAGCCAGCGGGCGCCACGTCTCTCCCAATTTCCGCGCAGCCACTCGTTCGCCATCGCCACGACGACATCATTACTGCCACATCTTGGTCCGGCCAGTGCCGCTGCGAGAGACTGCCGCCCGTGCAGGTACGATTGACGACTGCCGGTGTGTGGTCGTGCAGACAACTCCGAGGGACAGGAGTCTCGCCTCCGGTTCCTGAGCGGACGCAATGCTGGGCATATACCCAAGTGTGAAGTGATGGGCGTTACCGAGCATGCACATCATCTTCTCTGCGTCGTCTCCACAGCGCGAGTCTTAAATCTTCGCCTCTTCCCGGCACGCGAGAACATGGAAGTGTTTCTCTCCGAGACTGGACGAGAGAACTTTTGGTCCCTGAACTTCAGGACAAACACATGCTTCAGCGTCTTGCTTATACCGATCAGCAGAGCCAACAACCCCCGCTGCCGTTCAAACGCATCGTTGAGCGACTGGCGACTAATTATCTGCCAGATCACCTCAGATTCCTCTTCGACCAAGATGCCGGACACGCCTCGACCGAGTCTCATAGTCACCAATCCCGCGTCACCACGAGCATAGCATGCACGGACACGAGAACGCCATTTGCAATGCTGAAGCCCCTGTACAAGATTCCCAACCTACCAATCCGCATGGCCTACCCCCGTCGCCAAGACGAACATACAGTAGCCTACCGTCCTCTGCGCCTTCTCACGACCTGACACGCTCCCTGCCTTCCACATCCCAGGGTTCATCATAGCCCGAAACTTTCCACATTGAACCTTGACGTGAAGATTCGACTGTTCAGGGACGATGGTGATCGTGAGTCTAATCGATGTGTGAAAATTCTGAAGAACCGCGTCCAGCTCGAGTGGGATGTAGACAAGTAGACAACGGTGTCTTACTGTGCATTGCTTCTGTAGATTTTGTTGACAAACATTTGGGTCAGCATTGTTAGGAGACTGCGAATTTTGATGCATCGCTCTCCGCAACATCGAATCCCGACAAGTTCGAAAGACATGAGGCTAGTGTACCATGCCTCTACATGTCGTGGAGACCTGGACCCTCAGCTACGAA
The DNA here is from genome assembly GCA_029490675.1 of Cercospora nicotianae. Lineage (NCBI taxonomy): Eukaryota > Fungi > Ascomycota > Dothideomycetes > Mycosphaerellales > Mycosphaerellaceae > Cercospora > Cercospora nicotianae. Next base: position 1,824,347 of record JANQAT010000002.1, read on the forward strand.
GCGACGGAATTGGAAGGAACCCGATGGCAGCTTGAAGTGCACCGCACCCATACAAATGCTCGATTACCAAGCGGCGAAGCCTCTCTCTGAGAGCGTAATCATCAAAGCCCACGCGAAGAGTGGCTCAAGGATCACAATGACGGGATGGATCAGGAGCACTCCCCCGCGAACAGACAATAGTCTACCAGACTTATCGATACCTGCGAGGGTAGATGATGACCTGGAGCAAGTTATACTGCAGCACCCAGATCTGGTTCAGGAGTGAATCTGGATGCTTCCCTCATGCAACATTGGGGTGTTACTGCACGAGGCGCATTAGCGCATGGACATCCGTTAGCTCACAGAATATAGGACCCCATTGATACCATGCTTACAGTAGCAACATGCCACGAATGAGAGCGGAGATCCAACGCACATCACACACGAGGGCTTGAAGCAAAAAACTTCCCCAGATTGACAATAGCCCACCTTGATAGCCTCGCAATGTTTCTGGCCTCTGTGAGATCGTTACCAGATTCTCCGGCCACGCCTACAACGACTTCCTCGGCATCCTCGATCAGCCTCACTGGTACATCTGCAACCAACTTTGACTTCACACCGAAAGAGGACGTGTCGCCAGAGTTGATGAAGAGGAAGCAGATGAGCTGCTGCCAGACAGCGAATACAACGAAGGAGACCTATAGCTAGAGTTTGGCGAAGAGGAAGCAGACGAGCTACTACAGGCCAGCACCGAAGAGCGAGCAATTCTGCAGCAGTCAGATGATGTAGTTCGACAAGGCTCTCCAATCCTAGCTGGCTCTAACCAATACCTATCATGGGTAACACGCGAGACGCGGGTTTTCGCGACTACAGAAGAGTTTCAACGCCTTAGCAAAGCCGAGGAAGGTCGACTGGCTCTACACGGAGCTGCCACCGGATACTGCAAATTGCGTAAAGCGCGTCCTGTCTTTCCCTCGTCCAGTGCCTGCTTTACATTCACACTCGCTCGAAAATCTCCGTCCGGACAACCCAGACAGAGCACTGTTCCCGCAATAGAACTTTCGTGAAGGATCGGACTGTACAGCAATATGGCAGCACTTCTCCGATATAGCAAGACAGATCATCCAGAACCCGCTAGCACAAGACCAGTTACCTGTGTTCTTGCCCGACTTTGTCCCTCCACGAGGATGTGCGACAACAGCGAAGATCCATCTGCTCGACAACTATCCCTCCAAGTCACCGTCTCGCACGTCTGTAGCTTGGATGGAGACCTGCTACTTGGACTGTTTGACAGCTTTGATTCTTTCTCTAATCGTGAACCTATAAAGCGAAGGACTACAGACGACTCTGACAACATTTCTGGATTGGGTGGAAAGCTAGGCAACGAGAACACGAAGAGAATCGGCAAGTTCAACACATGGCTACTGCAGGTTGCCGCGTCTTACTGTTATAGATGGCTAGTGGTAGTACATATACGGCAAGGACAATCATAGTATGATTCTGCACGAGCTCCTAACAAGAACAGGTTACGGGAATGCGATGCACCAACCATTGGTGGATGAGGCTATAGGCACACTTTGCCTGCCATTGTACCATCCACAAAAGGTTTCGTACCAAATCTGATCCTACTCAGAGACACTTTGGGGAAAGAGGCTGCCATGTATAGCACACGATCTGGTGGACCATACTACTATACAGCATTGTCTACCACTGCTTCCCCTCAACCAACGCATTCAACTGCTCTTACCCTCACAACTCGACCCCCTTCTGCAATCTGAACTTATTCCTCTTCGACCCTTCCACGCCCACATCGACCTTAAACAAACCACCCTGATATTTCACACTCCACGGATACTTCTCCGGTTCCTCCTCCTCTGCAGTCGTAATGAAAAGCTCTGTTCCGCAGATCTCCGGACAAGTCACACATCTCGTCGGAACATCTACCTCAGCCACGATTTCACCCTTCGGATTAACTCGAACGACTTTCCCCGTCCCAAATAGCGCAACCCAGAAATGCCCTTCTTCATCCTGACAATGCCCATCCGGCACTCCACCTTCGATAGGACATTTGAAGAATGTCTTGCCCTCATCGAACCGGATTTCCCCGGTTTCGGGATTGTAAGGATATTGTCTAATCTCTCCCGTTGGAGAATCAGTCAAGTAGATAGTGTCGTCATTCAGAGACCAGGACGTTCCGTTTGGAATCGTGACGTTCGATTTCACGCGGTGCATGCTGAGGTCCGGGTCTAAGCGGAAAATTATGCCTTCGTCGGTGAAAGGTTTGGAGCCTAGCACAGCCGGGTCGTTCATGGTCCCGACGTAGAAGCGGCCTTTTGTGTCGACTGCGCCGTCGTTTGAGCGCATGCGGTGGGCGAGGGAGGCGCCTTTGCCTGGAATTTGCAGATTGATGTTAGTCTGATATGTTTCTCACACTAAAAAAGCGAATGGAAGCAAAGACTCACCAGGCTTCCCACCTCCATCATCCTTCTTCTCTGCTTCCGTCCAGAACTCCTTCAAAATCCTCATCTTTCCCGTCTTCTTATCGAAGATTCCATACCCGCTCTTGCCTCCGAATATGAATTTCTCACTTCCATCTTCGCCTTCGATATCCGCCGTCGTTCCGATCGAATACACCAGATCCCATTCCTTGTGCGAACTGGATCCTTGCTTCAGGTCGATCGTGTGAAGCTTCTCTTTCACGATATCCACGAAGCGGAGGGAGTTCGTGGAAGCTTCGTAAAAGGGAGCCTCGCCCAGGCCGCATGAAATAGGAAGGTATGGGGAGGTGATCTTGTACTTTTTGATTTCGTGAGGCATCTTTCTTGTTTCTGTTGCTCTAGCTTGCGGTGGATTTGCTGTTTTCTTGTTGTTGGGGTTTTTGGTAGCTGACACGGAGTCTGTGGTGGCGGCTAAATGTATGGAGGTAACGTTCGGAAAGTGGACCCGAAGTTCGTCATCGTGATTGCCCATGGTATGCCCGCAAGGTAGGAAAGTGCAAACATGAAGATGCGAAGGTGTCTACTGCCGGAGGGCAAAACAGAATCCATGGTTGAGACTTTGTACTCCTCTGACTGGGGACCTCGAACGCCATCTCGATTCTCGTATCTCCGCCTTGTGCAGCGTAGCCAAGGCGCTCTGTCTCGAGAAGCGAAGCTGCCGCGGGACCAGGTTCGTGAGAGAGGTCGCAAAGTGAGCGTAGTGCCCAGTATCCATTTTGCTGTCCGCAGCTAGGGTGTGTAGTAGAACGTCGTGCAATATGGATGAGCTGGAAGTTGCGTGAACGTAGTTTGTCTCTCGAGTGTAGCAGGACATGGTGCCACACATAAATCGCCCTGGAAAACCTCAGGAGACTCGCGACTGCTCAGGTATTGATACACATTCGTTTTTAGATAGGCTGCAGCGTTCCTTCCTCTCCTCGTACAAATGCTCTCGTTAAAGTTCATTCGTGATGCACCCTTTCGCATTCTTTTTTGCGAAACCCTCGCTTCAACCCTGCAAATCTCCAACACCTCCCAAAGTCATCGTCTTGACGACAATGTACTCATCGATACCGTATTTCGATCCTTCGCGTCCGAAACCACTGTGCTTCACGCCGCCGAAAGGTGCTGCAGGGTCCGAGATGATACCTGTGTTGATGCCAACCATGCCGAACTGCAGGTGCTCCGCCACTCTGTAACATCTCTGGATGTCCTTGGAAAAGAAGTAACCTGCAAGTCCGACCTCAGCAGCATTGGCCAGCTCGACAACTTCCTTCTCGGTCTCGAATGGGAAAAGCGCTGCGACAGGTCCAAATGTCTCCTCGGACGAGATCTTCATCTGCTTCGTCATGTCACGAATGACAGTAGGCGCGTAAAAGTTGGGTCCCAGCTCCGACAGCACCTTTCCACCAGCAAGAACCTTGCCGCCGTTCTGTACAGCGTCATCAACGTGCGATTGCACTTTGCTGACTGCTCGATCGTGGATGAGCGGGCCATGTGTCACGCCCTCGTCGAATCCGTGGCCGACACTGAAGTTCTTCACCTTCTCCGTAAAAGCTTTTGTGAATTCCTCGTAGATGCCCTTTTGCACATAGATCCTGTTGGCGCACACGCATGTTTGACCACTGCCACGGAACTTGCTCGCAATAGCACCATTGACAGCAGTTTCGAGATCTGCATCATCAAAGACGATGAAAGGAGCATTACCGCCAAGCTCAAAGGACAGTTTCTTCAAGGTGTCGGAAGATTGCTTCATCAACAGCTTGCCCACTGCGGTGGATCCAGTGAAGGAGACCTTTCGGACAATGTTGCTCGATGTGATCGCTTCGCCCACTTCGGGCGTATTTTCGAGTGATGTAACAATATTGACAACACCAGCTGGGATCCCGGCCCGGTGACCCAACTCCATAATAGCGGCAGCGGTATAAGGTGTCTCTCCGGGAGACTTGGCGACTACTGTGCAGCCTGCTGCAAGTGCCGGTCCAATTTTACGCGTGATCATCTATGAGAAATGTTAGAGCTTGCGAGATTTTTTCATTCCTTCACTCACGGCTGCTGGGAAGTTCCATGGTGTAATCAGTCCACAAACTCCAACAGGTTCCTTCACGGTGAACACCCTATTTCCTGCGACAGTAGCCGGTATCGTGTCCCCTGATAGTCGCGGTGCTTCTTCGCTGAACCAGTTGAAAAAGCTCGAAGCGTAGGCGACTTCGCCTTTCGCATCAGTGAAGGGCTTGCCGTTTTCCCAGGTAATCAACCTTGCCAGATCTTCGCTATTCTCGATCAGGAGATTGTACCACTTTCTGAGGATATCCGCCCTTTGTCTCGCAGTAGTCTTTCGAAACGAAACCAACGCATCGGATGCCGCTTGGATCGCATCATTGGTGTCGTCCTTGTTCATCTCAGGCATGGTGCCAATGACTTTGCCTGTTGCTGGGTCGTGAACTTCGAAGCTCTTGCCGCTTCGGGCATTCACCCATTGTCCATTGATATAGCATTGCTCTTTAAATAGCGTCTTGTCTGCGAGTGGAGGGACCTGATGGGCGTTCCTCGAAGCAGTGCTGGACAGCAGTCTGAGGTGGTTCGTTCGACGAATCTGGCTGCGAAGGGCGGGCGTCCTAGAGACGGTGCTGAGAATTGACTTCATGGCTGCGAGCAATGTCTGTGAAGAAAGTCACAGCAAAAGTGTTCACATTTCTGCTGGTAGTCCACGGCCATGTCACAATGGCAGCTCCATAGCATCATGGCGAAACATCGTATCGATAGATACCCTCGGCTGTACATGCCCCAATGGGTTGGTTCCAATGGGGAAGGACCGGCCTGAGACTTACATAAGCCATGCGAGACTGACCACTTCCTACGCCTCTTCCCGAACATGCCATCTTGCCAACAACGAAGTCACCACTGATGCATGCAACGCCTCGCAAACGCGACCGTAACGAGGCGTTCCACCGGACTTAAACGCTCATCCGCCCGGGATCGCCTCACCTGAGAATGTGTGGCGCCATCCTGGATGAGCGACATCTTCACGCAGGCATTCCCACGTTGCCTTTGCAGGTCCAAGGCAGGTACGACCAAGTTCGCGTATTCTGGAGGGCGCATCTGTCCGTGGAAGCACATCGACCAGAAGCTGGACGCAGCGCATATCATCCATTTGCCGTTCGTTTGCCCTTGTGGCAGACCAAAGAACATCCACCGTTCCTGAGTGCTCTATACAAGACTAGTAAATCGGTTCGCATACGACGACAGGCATCGGTAAGCAGTGCCGGACATGAACTATACTCGGACCTCGCCGCCCGCCGCTTAGCAAGACGCAATCCAACCAGCCACTGCTGAGTGAAAGAGTGCTGACAAAGTTCGATACGGTTCAAGGATGCCTGGATTCGCAACCAGTCCCTCGGTGCTCGCGACGAGCATGCGGGTTTTCGTTCGATCCGGCGTCAACTCCACAGTCCAGGATTTATGGTCTACGAACCAATGTTCAATAAATGTTTGACTTTCAGTACTAATTGAGCGGCGGAGGAGAATGCTACGGCCGGATCTCTGTGGTCGCACAGGAAGAATTGCAGTCACTAATCTTGGTACTTACGCGCCAAACAGTGTTCAACGCTCGCCGGGCTTATATGCAGAACCCATGGCCTCTTTGGGCTCCTGCACGATAGCCTCAGCCATGGAACCGAGATCTTCCCAGGAAGTTGACATGTGCTTCCCTACAACGACCTCACTGAAGCCCCTCATCCTCGCATGAGTTCGTACTACCGTTTGTTCAGATGCCCGGAAACGGATAAACTGGTACACTGGTAGACTGTATGGTCGCATTTCTCCAGATGTCCTGACATTCGCAGAGCGACTCTGAACGCTTACCACCCGAAGTATGAAACACTCCTCCGCGGGAGAGCCGGCAAATGACATGCTTACTGCCCAGTATACGCCCGTCAGCCATGAAGAAGAGCGACCAAGAGCACTGTCTCCCCGCTCAACATCGTTCTTTGCGTGGCGAGGTCGCAAAAGAAGTCACGACCGCGACAAGCGGCCGCACTCTTTATCGAGTATGGCCTCGAACCCGGAGACCGAACACAAGGTTACGACAAAATTTGCAACATCTGTCGAGAAGGAGTGCGCGGGCCAGTCGTCACGGTGTGCAAGCACACCTATTGCTTCTCATGCATCTACGCATGGCTCGGACGAAGCTCTCTATGCCCCGATTGCCGGCAACAACTCAAGCGAGACTGGACGAGTGACTCCAACACTTCTAACACGGTCACTCCGACCAAAGGCTCTACCGAACGTAATTCCACGTCACACGAGATTGGCACTCCGCAGAGCCTACCTATACCAAAGTCGGGATATTACTTCAGGGCACGTAGTCCAGATGTGCAAGACCTTTCCAATCGACTGGCCGCTCTGACGCGATACGATGCGGCGCCCCGAACCTCACAGGACACGACAAGCACGACATCGACGACATCATCCGGCTCACAAGGCAGCCGCACTTGGTGCCTGCAGAGACGCAGCCCTCTCAGAAACCAAGCCGCCGACCTGAACCTGTCCTACCAGCTGCGAGATCACAACCACTCTAGCGAACCGCACCGACGTCGCAACGATGAGCAAGCCTACACGATAGCGTCAAGCGTCAAGTCAATATCGCCTGAACCACCTTCAAGAGTCAAAACCCCGTCGTCGCCGTCTCCTATGCTTGATACCTTCCGTGCGGACAAGAGACCGCACTCTCCTCCAAGGCGACCCACACAGGACAGCGACCCGCCACCAGTCCCCACCATAACAGCCATCACAGTGAACGCCGAAGACCTCCTCAGCACGATGCACCGAATGGAAACAAAACTCCTATCGAAAGAAGACCTCCCTCCCCTCCCCATCCGCTGTCGCGCAATATCCAAATGCGTCTGGCGCGAATGGCGAGAACTTCTCTACGCATATCAAGGTCACGAAATGACCATCGAACATCTCATTCAAGCTCTCACTGCATCCTTCCAAAAAACCGTCGTCGACTACGGGTGGGCAACAGACTGGAGAAATTTAGATGAGGGGTTCGTGAAAGTAGTGCAGAGGACTGTGTGGAGCGTTGCTAGCACTTCCCCTGGCCCTACCGCCGCGACTACTACGACGGCTGATGGGTTGACGGAAGTAGTTGGTGAGGCGATGTGAAGAAACTGGCACCTGTAGGCGAGTTTTACCGTTCTTGTTCTCACATTTCTGCCTTTTGCATACTGCGATTTTTGTGGACGATTGCTATCGAGGGAGATCGGTTTATTGTGATGATTACGGAAGGACGGAAATGAAATTATGATGGAATGGCAATGGGAGGGACAATACATCAAGAAGGAATATGACATGATATATATGCTATGGCCTTGCGCGTCTACCAATCGTGTTAGTTTGCTGTATGATTAGATTACTTTTTCTTCTTCGCTTCAGCAACCTGATAGCCATACAAATTTCAACTACGGGCAATTGTGCTGAACTTCAGTCTTACTTGTCGATCAATTTGACGGACTGCTATCAAATCTATGAACATATCTTTCCTTCCATTTCGGGGCAGATAGATAACAACAGAGAGGGCCATGTACACGCACGTTTGGTTGACCCTTCTTGTATTTTTCTGTTTTCCGGATTTTCCCTCATCATCCCAATTCTTCGTCATTCATCAAGATAGTCCTTGGCTACGATCCCGTCGCTCTTCTCCGTCCTCAAACTCGAATCTACAAGATCTTGTCCTTGACATACAAATCCATATACTCATCCACAGGCATCTGGTACAGTGTCTTAGGGTCGTTGCCCAAGTCGACCAACTTCTTCGTGTGTTCTGCAGAGAAATGTGGTGCGATGTGGTTCTTGAACTTCTCCAAAATGATTGGCTTGGCCTCTTCTCTTCGGAGTCGGTGACCAAGTGGTGCCTCAATGACCTCCTCTGGCAAGACTGTGCCGTCCTTCAGGGTCACGGTAAGAGCGTTGGAGATGGTTCGCTTCTCTGGGTCGTGGTAGTCCTTGGTGAATTGTGGGTCCTCAACACACTTGATCTTTTGGCGGAGGGATTCGACGAGAGGTGATTCAGCAGCCTCACCACCATCGGTGTAGTCGTCTGCGGTCAAGCGGCCGAAGACAAGCATGGTGGCAGCCATGTATTGGACGCAGTGGTCACGATCGGCGTAGTTGTCCATGGGCTTGAACTGCTTGTCGATAATGCGAATGCAAGCCTCGTGTGTGCGGTTGGTGACGGATTCGATATCTTCGGCGCTCTTGCCCATCTTCTTGAGCTTGTGGTGGAGACGCTCGGCGGCCTCGACGGCGGTTTGCGAGTGGAATTCGGCGGGGTAGGAGACCTTGAAGAGGACGTTCTCCATCACGTAGCTTCCGTATGGACGCTGGAATTCGAATTTCTTGCCGCCGAAGTTGACGTCGTAGAAACCCCAGACTGGAGTGGAGAGAACGGTTGGGACACCACCCTCACCGCGGAGGACCTTCAAGCACATGTCGACGGCGCGCTGGCAGGCGTCACCGGCGGCCCACGACTTGCGGGACATGGTGTTGGGGGTGTGGCGGTATGTACGGAGAGATTGGCCGTCAACCCAGGCTTGGGAAATAGCAGCCTTGGTTTGCTCTGGGTTCAGACCAAGCATCTTGGAGACGACAGCGGTGGAGGCGACCTTGACGTTGACGACGTGGTCCAGACCGACCTTGTTGAAGCTGTTCTCCAGAGCCAAGCAACCCTGGATTTCGTGTGCCTTGACCATGCCCTCGAGCACATCGTGGATGGTGAACTGCTTGCCATCGCCCACCTTGACGCCGTTCTTGTTCGACCTGTTTGCCCAATCTGCCACAGCGAGGATGGCTCCCAAGTTGTCTGAGGGGTGACCCCACTCGGCTGCGAGCCAGCAGTCGTTAAAGTCCAACCATCGGATCATGGCACCAATGTTGAAGGCACCGCTGATTGGGTCAAGGACATATGGTGTGCCGGGCACGCGGGTGCCATTGGGAACGGTGGTGCCCTCGACGACTGGGCCGAGCAATTTTGTGCAGGAGGGGAATTCGAGAGCGCGGAGTCCGCAGCCGATGGTATCGAGGAAGACAAAGCGGGCAGTGTCGATCTACATATCTCTGATCAGTCCAAATTTGCCTATACAGTGTGTGAGAGTGCTTACAGCCAAATCCGAGTCAATCTTGTAGTTGTGGATGTAGTCTGCCATGTCCTTGATCTCTGGGTCAAATTCGGGTGCCTTGCCCGGACGGCCGAGATCTGAGTGTTTTGACATGGTGGTAGAGAATGCTCTGGCGGTGTTCTGCAGACGGATGGGAGCTGTGCGTTGAGAGGCAGCAAAGGAGAGCCTCGATGCTGCAGCGAGTGGAGCTTTTGTAGTGCTGCTGGTGGTGCTCCGGCTTATGCTTCTGGACGAGCTTCGGAGCAAGTTTCGTGCTGCCAACGACGACATTGCACCGACGATGCCCAGCGGTGGGTGGAGTGGAGAGGGTGAGCTGGTGCTGGAGGCCTTTCTGAAGGGTGTAGCAGAGGCCAATGGACAATGCTGCGTGCTGGATAAGAAAAATCACAGAAGCTCGACGTCAACACGCACAACACGCTGCCCTTCTCACAGCGTCAAAGCTTCGACAAGCCCGAGGCTCTCATGGCTCTCATGGCTGTTCTCGGCAGAGACCGGAGCACGCGCTGCCCAGCGCCCAGAGCACCGCGACCGATATCGGATCGGATCCGAATGCTTCACGCTTAGCCACGGCTTGGTCGGTCAACACGAGTCGACTTTGATGAAGAGCTGTATACACTGTTTGGTGTTGCGGCTGCCACTTCGCCGATACACGGCCATCGTATTCTGTGCAGGCACGCACTCTACCGCGATTGCCAGCTCAACGCGCCGAAGGTGAGAAGGACACCCGTGGCAGCATCGAACACATGTCTGCAGGCCTGCCATCCATCGTCTTACACTCTTGCACATCGTCAAGTGAGTTTATTCGCCCACGTCGAGCAGCTAGTGGGAGACTGCAGTCGATCCTGCACGGTGGCAGATGATGAGACGACTTTGTGGTCAAACGCTCCCCATCTTGCATTAGAAGCAGTCCCCAAAGCCAGTCAGTGTGACCGAGGCGTCAAGCATACAGCGACTTCCGTTAGTGCTCAAGGCAGCCACGCCAATGGCCATACATCCCTTGTCCATTCTCCATACCAACATCACTTGGTGTGGCTCAGCCTGATTCTCCATGTAACACATCGCAACCAGTAGAACAAGTGTCGCACAACGCTTCGCTAAGATGACAAGCAGGAACAGCTGCCAAGAATGACGAGGGTAACAGAAGAGGAGAGAGAGCAGCGCATCCGGGAAATACAGGACTACAGACTCACCCATGGCATGCTTCTGAAGGAATTCGACTTCGGCTCGCACAACTCAAGTCGGCTGAATCAGCTATGGCATCGCATCTTCAAGAAGCCCAATACACTCTGTGCCTGCCAAGTATCAGAGACAAATCTCCCTTGGACGACAAGGGCTCTGGCTGTGAGCATATTGCCTACACCATTTCCCAAGCACCGCTTCAAACAAGCACAAGAACTACAACCTCTGTTCAACGAGCTGTATCTGCGAGTAGCGAGCGACCATGAATGGCTCCGCCAAGTCCTCTCGCCTTTGACTGAGCATGACCAACTCGTAGCCAGTTTGTGGAAGATCTATGAGCAGGTGCGAAGTGCGGGCTCAAAGCAACATGTCGTTTGCGGTATTTTCAGATCCGACTACATGATTGACTCCCACGACTCCTCACTCAAACAAGTGGAAATGAACGTCTTCTCCGCTTCTGGTTTCTCCCATGCTCAAAATGTCGCCAACATGCATCAGCACGTACAGCGAACATGCGGTAGCTCAGCAGACCTTCCGAGGAACGAGAACATCGATGGTATAGCGGACATGCTAGCTAAAGCTAACAGGATCTACTGCCACCAAGTCGTATCTGCCCAAACTGAAGAAGCCGGTTCAACCACCGAAGCACCGGTAACCCCACAACCAACAACATGCGTCCTCATGATCGTTCAACCCATGAACTTCAACATTGCAGACGAAAGACCAATAGAGCACGCTCTCTGGTCTCGAAACATTCCCTGCTACCGCTGCGAATGGCAAGACGTTCTGTCCCATACTCGACTCGAAAATGATACCAGAACCCTCCTCTTCCATCCTCCCAACAAACAGGAACCCCTCCAAGTCAGCGTAATCTACTACCGTGCCGGCTACCAATCTCACGAGTATCTTCACATTGCTTCCGGCATGGAATCTCGCCTACGACTTGAAATCTCCCGTGCCATCAAATGTCCCGATATCGCGACGCACCTGACGACGTGTAAGACTGTACAGCAGGCATTGACGAGGGAAGGTGTCGTTGAAAAGTTTTTAGCGACATCATCTTCGTTTCCTAAAAATTCGGCCTCAACAAAGGAGATCGCTGCGCTCAAGAACACCTTTGTGGAAATGCTCTCGTTCGACTCACCTTCATCGAAGAATGACTGGATGAGTATCATCTCCGATCCCACGAGAGTGAAGGACTATATCCTCAAAGCAAATGGGGATGGCGGAGGGCATAACGTTTATGGTGAAGCTATACCGGCTTTTTTGAAAACCATAAATCAAGAAGAATGGAAGAAATTTACATTAATGAGAAGAATTGAGCCTCCCAGAGAAACGCGAGGGTCGCTGTTACTGGCTGGTAATAGAGCCTTCCAAGGAGACGTGATTAGTGAATTGGGAATGGCTGGAACGTGTGTTTGGCAGAGACAAAAGGAAGGAGTGAAGGTCTTGTGGAACCGCTGTGTAGGCTGGACATTAAAGACGAAGCCGAGTGGTGTGGAAGGTATGATGGTCGTGAAAGGCGTAGGAGCATTCGATTGCCCGAACTTGATTTGACGAGAGCAGTAGTGCTCATATATAAGATACCAAAGCAGCAAATTTGACGACGGATAATAAAGTAGCAACAAGTAGCATCAAAGCTGCGATCCGCATCTATGATTACTCGTCTATCTTTACGATGCACTAAGACATCACTTCATTAACCGGTAACAATGCTTACCTCTTCTCCGCCTCCCTAGGCTTCTTCTTCCACAACAAACACCACTTCCCCCACTCTTTCGCCCCTTTCCCAAAAACATCCTTCAAATCATCTTTAACTTGCAGAATTTCCCATTGCTCATCATCCCAACTCATGGCTTTTTGCGCTAAACCTCCTGCTCCTCCTGCATCACGTTCTCTTTCTCTTTCTCGTCCGCGACTTGTAGTTCTTCTGCTTCCAGTAGATGTGGGTCTGTCATGCGTATTCTCGTGACCTGTAGTGGAGTTTCCAGCTTCATCGTGGCTGAACGCTGGACCGTTGGCTTGTCGACTTGGATTTCGGTTTAATGTGTAAGCAGGATCTTGATCGCTGTGAGACCAGCCAATCGCTTCGAGGACTTGGGTTTCGCTGGGTGGGGAGTTGTAGATGGGGAAGAGGTCCGGATTGTGTTTGTGGCAGGCTGAGGCGAGGTATTGTTCGAGGAGGGCGACGCGGGGAGAGGGGATGAAGGTGAGATTGAGAGGAGCTTTGTGCTTCTTAGGTGCAGCTTTGTGATGGTTCTGCTGCTGTTGTGCATCAGAGTCCTGTATTGTTGTCGAGGGCGGCGAGGTACCAGAATGGCTATGCTGGTGAGGTCCGCCGTTGTCATTTGTTTCCGGCTCATTCATTTTCTCCTCCTCGTTGCCCTTCTTCTTCGACGACGAAAAGCGACTGCTTCGCTTCTGCTTCCTCTTCTTTTCCTCGCCGCCTAGCCTCCTCATCACATCTCTCGACGTCTTCGCTCCTCTCACAGAAGCATACAACCACACCGCATCCACCTCCGCCGCCCCACCAAATGGCCAAACAGGCACAATAACCGTATCAAACACCAACGCAGGAGGCATCAACAGCGTCGCATAAACCGAATGCTTGTACGCCTTTCTTTTCGTCCTCTCCATTGAAGCCAGAAATTCTCTCTTCAACGCCTCCTCATCCAGATCTTCGACCTTACTCATCGCGGGCGGATAAATCAATCGAATTTCCTCTGGAGCCACAGATCGATGATAAACATCCTCAGCAAGCCTATCAGCCTCATCCTGCAACCCTGCCACACGGTTCAGAAACTCCAAATTCGATGATTTGACTTTGCGAATTCCCCAGTCTGTCGCTTTCGTCCCTTTCCATTTGAGTCGTTTCCACTTCGTTGCTTTGCCATTCGGAGGGTCCCGCATTTTGGCTTCGCGAAGCTCTTTGTACCAGTGGCGTTTGGTCCATTGCGTGACGCCTTCTCGTTTGCCCTCTGGAGGTTTCGTGTGGAAAGGCGGAGGAGGAGGCGTGTAGACTAAGAAGCGTTGGGGAATGTCCTCGGGTGCCACGCCTTTGAGATGCGGTTTAGGGTAAGGAATTAGGTAGGCTGTTAATTTACGAAGATCTCTTCTATAGTCCGTTGCAGAAGGTTCGCTTTGGATGTCTAATTGGCTTAAGCGCTGTGGTGGCGGCGCGAGATGCGAAGTATCCGGTACTGGGCGACCGTTCAGCCCTTGAAGTGTGCGTGGCCTGGCATTGATGATCGGCTGGTATTGTCGAGGCGGGAGCTTTGGTTTCTGCTGCTGATGTCTCCGCGGGCTGCTTGGTGAGTGCAAGCCGCCATTCGTTTCTGCCATATTGACTTCAGCCGCAAGCCTGAAGACGGGAAAGCAGAGGATGAAGCTCAGCATAAGAAGTCATAAGGTAGTAAGTCTTGGTTAATGAAACGCCACGCCATGTCAAGTTTCTTGCGTCGAACTTTCCTGGGCCCTCCCCTGTTCGATCTGCCGTCCAGACATGGCTGCTTCAAGCTTTTCGTGTTTCAAGTTGCAAGACAATTGAGCATCGATGATAGCTTGGTCCGCAATTCCACGATCGTGCAGATGATGGCGATGCTTCTACTGCTTGACATCTCTCGCAGTCTTCCACTCTTCCCAGCCTGGTGCATCACCTTCAAAGTCAGCGTCGTCGACAATTTCGATGATGCGGACTTTCCACTTTCCAAGTCGTAGAACGATGAGTCCGTTGGTGATAACATCGTTTACATGCTGCTCCTTTTGCAGAGGCACAAACTGCAACTGACCCCCTTCGGCGAGCGTCGACTGTGATGCTGCCGTCGCAACGTACACGCCGCCTTTGCTGATTGTCCGGGCTCCTTCCGACTTTGTTCCAGCAAGTCCAGCGTGATACAGAATTCGTGAGAAAGGCGTCTCGTGTACCAGCGACTTGGGTAACTTTATTCTAGAAGCTGTGTCTTGTGCCGAAGGTTGATCAGCATCTGTCGATCGCGTCAGAGATGCGAGTGTTGGATTTCTCGAAGCTTCATGTTCTGCTCGAGTACTCTTGGCGATGTCTGCTCCATGCACGAGTTCCAGCACTTCGCTCGCAAGTAAGTGTTGTGCCTTCCGTTTCCCGGGATCCTTTCGCTGCTCGGTCATGACCTCTGCTATTTGTTCCACAGGCACGAACGTGAATAGCTTCAGGTATCGCTCCACATCGTCATCAGCGGATCGCAACAAGAAGCCGTACAGGTCGAATGGCTTCGTCATTGAAGAATTCAGCCAGACCGCGTTGCCTGCACTCTTCCCGAATTTCTCGCCGCTGCTTGTAGTCAGGAGTGGTACTGTTACTCCCATTGGCAAATGCTCATCCTTTAATCGGCCTTCCGTGTCCAGCCAAACTCCAGCAGCAGCGTCTTGTGCATGCGACTGCGCAATATACTTGACCGCATCGACACCCGCAATGATATTGCCGTACTGATCCCCACCTCCAATCTGAATCTGAACGCCTCTTTCTTCATACATCTGCCACCAATCCCACGCTTGCAGCAACGGATACGTGAATTCGGCGAAGCTCATGCCGTCTCCTTTCTCCATCTTGTTCTTGACCGTGTCTCTGCTCAACATAGCGCCCAATCGTGCTCCATTCCCCATCATCCGCAGAAACTTGAGCACGTTCAACCCATCGAGCCACTCAGCATTGTTCAGCACCTCTCTTTTTCCAAGCTCCTTCCGATGCAGTCCATGTCGCTCTCCATATTTTAGCACATTCCCCCATAAGCCTTGCACCTGCCCAAACATGCTTTCGAAGTTCTTCTGAATCGCATCCTCGTTGGCTTTCGCTCTGCTGGTCAATCTGCCAGAGGGATCTCCCACTTTGGCAGTCGCTCCGCCAACTAAGCTGACAACGTGATGTCCGTGATAATACAGCCAGAAAAGTGGCATAAAAGGGAGAAGGTGGCCGAGGTGAAGAGAAGGAGCGGTGGGATCTATGCCGGCATAGAAACCTACTTTGCGGGATTCGAGGAGCTTGTTGAGAGCATCGCGGTCACTGAGACTTACCTTAGCCTATGGGACGCGATTCATTGTGAGTGATGACTGATACCCTGCGATCTGGTTGACGAGACCTCTTTCCTCGAGTAGACTGAGCGCGCCCTGTTGGCGGGACTGTGGTGCGGACTTGTGGAAGGATCTCGCGCATCGCTGACAGATATACGAGCGGCTCGTGAGAAGTCTGCTTAAGCTTGTCGGAGGCATGGCGGCAGTGAGGTGTCAATTGGCAGAGAGAGTGCTGCGTAGATGCAGGAGGGTTGGGACAGCAGCGGAAGTGAGCTTCGGGGACGAAGTTCGGCGAAATTCCGTGCAGCGTCCTTGACGACAACGTGGAACAGCACTGTCCATTTTCCTACTCAATCAACATCTTCCATCCCGATGAGTGTACGGCGATCAAATCTCAATTTATGAGCTTCGTAGCTCTGATAGGAAATACTAGTTTGCTGAAGGATTCCACGCCACATATTTCTCCCCCAGACTCGATGCAGCTTCCTTGTCTATGTCCTTCTGGTACACGAACACGCTGAAAAAGACATCCTCTCCGGCTAGTGTCCCGCCTATGTTTCCAATATATCTGGGCGCCCGTGAAACAAGTCTCGACCTCGGATATGAAGTGAGTTCTTCGATAACACTCGGGAACTCTTTACAGAGCTCTCGTGATCGAAGGCGGCGCAAGCTTTCACGTTGCTTGAAGTCTTCTCGAGCATATGACATCGCGAATCGTGGTATGCCCGGAGTAAACTCTGCTGTGCGTACGACATATTCAGCGATAATGGTATGCTCGCACTAAATGATTTTGCACGTGCCCACGAGAGCGCCTGAATACAACTGTTCGCATGCTCCGCATGTTGGTGCGCCGTCAACAACGAGATTTGTGACTGTCTCCATCAGGATAGCGACGCAAGCCCGTGACGGTCACGACAGTGTCCTTGCTCGATATGGGAACATTACCATCGTATGGATCAGGATTCTCCTTCTAACGGCTGTCAAATTTCTTCTTGAGAAGAATGACAGTCTTGATGCTCTTCTCTGTGAGAATACGGCCAAGGTGGTTGATGGGGCCCACTCCACCACGAACTTGTACGGTTTCAATTCCGGAGTCTTGGCCAAGTTCAACCGCGTACAATGCCTATGAGTTGCAGCGGCTCTTGGATGATACGCTGTCGTTCTCGTAGTGGCAGACCATGTCTTCAGATTTGCGAAGTACACAGGCGATCCGCGGATATACGCCATGTACAGCACCATCCACTAGACCCGAGCAGTCGTCCTTAAGGCTTGATCAACAACTCCAACCTTATCTGCGTGTCGTTACAGTCGAATGGGCGCATGCGCGTGTTTCACCGGTCTCCTACTCAGGTATCTATGCGATGATGAACAAATATAGATGAGGAGAAGCAGTCATTGTCTCACGTTTGAGCAACTGAGGTAGGCTACCTTGTGGTTCACAGCCTCTGTGAGCCTTGGGTCGGTGTCGCTTATGAAATTGATGGTTCGCAGCCTATACCATGTCAGCATTACGTGCAGCAGTAGCGACACTGCTCGCTACATCGCTTGTGCAAGCAATATCTCAGCAACATAAGGGAACGGTTCTCGCATGCACTTGCGGCTCAAATCGATAGCGCCAAATGTGCTGCTGCGAATCTCGCTCAGAACATGTGCGTAGTCAAAGATGCTAGCCGCAGGTTGGGCTTCGGTATGCATCTGTGAAGCTGCAGCCTTTCATGCGACCTGGGACTAATCGTCCGCAGGATTGCTGGACGCGGGACTTCAAGCAGTAAGTCAATACTTCGAGCCACGGTGGCGTGGCAACGCACCTCTCCGGTAGTGTTGTTGACGATACCAAGCGCATGCTCCTCCATCCAGTTAATGCGATCGCACAGGCTCGGACGTGGTCGTTGCATGTTCTGTCTCACGACATGCAAGAGCGTTGTCGTTGATGCGTTGGCGCAAGTCGATAGTACCAGGCGTCAGCGTCTTCGACTACTGCAAGCTTGAACTTTGTCTGCCAATAGTCAAACAGGAAAGGCAATCGCTGACGCGCAGCAGACACAGCACTACTGCACAGAATATGAACGGTACCTGTGGTAGCTGTGGTTGTTCGAGTGCCCAACAGGCCGTCCAATGAAGCGGTAGCGCCATGTACATGCCCCCACGCTGGATATGTTCAGAGATTCTTCTGTACCACCGCAGGACACGATCTCTTCAGCTTCCATCAGCAGCATGGTATTTGTGGCACCAGCCACGTTGCTCGTCATGTCGCGGAACACTTCTATGCAAGCCGAGAATGTTGCGAGTACGTCTGTGTAGGACAAGGAAATCCAGATCCACGGTAGCGAGTGACACATGGCTGCAGAGGATCTGGTTCGTGATCCTATTTCACGCGGTCCGAGCAGATGTCGTCAGTCATCCTCCGGGACCGAGCTCATGTCAACGATGAAGACACCCCTTCATCAGCCAGCCACGGCTCGTGTGCCCATGGCCAAGCTTGGCACATGGCGTTGGTCCTACGTTGCGCACGAACGTGAGACAAGCGCAAAAGTGCTTTGGTGCACATATTGGGCGCTCGGTGCATTCGCATCACCTGAGGCGTCTGGTATCGTCCGCTTCCATGTAGTCTTGATACCAAATCGAATTTACCGTCGTTCTGGCTCTCCTCGACTTGGAATTTGGTACGCACGCATCATCTCGGCTGGACTTCTCCTGACGCCCAGTATCGCATGCTCGTTTGCGACGACGAGGTAACGCTGACGTAGAACAGGCAAGCTAGAGACGCATCGGAGGAATCCTCGATCTGGCGTTCGCTTTACATCGATGGAGACGCCACCTGCATGGCATGGCGCTTTGGCGTGTCTGTGGTATGCGCTGTCTCTTTGTAGCTGGAGTTAGTTTCTAGTGTTCTTCTACGGAGCGTAGCGACGGAAAAGAGAGCGCTCGCATAGTGTGCGGCAAGGCTGCGGTCGCAGGGTCGAGCCATGCGTGGGTCGGCTTATTGCGATGCATCCGAAAGCAGACGGAACCCACCTCTAGCGACGCCGGGATGGGTTTCAAGAGTGCGACCACAGGGCTTCGAGGGAGCGAAGCGGCAGTGGCTGTCCATCTACAGCGGCCCTAGTCACGATCCACTGCATTGCTCGTGAGGTGTAGCGAGCAGAGCCGGTTCGACTTACTTTCTCGCAAGCCACGCGCTAGACTGTACGCAATCGGTATCGCGCATCATGGCGTTCGGGACTCCACGTGGTCATAACCCAGCGCTACCTCCGTATGATGTCGTTGCAGAGGCGGTGGGTGCACGGTTTGTTCCTCGAGAGGACTGATTGGTTCCACAAACAGAGGCGGCCAGCGCCACGACGATGATGCACATACGCACCAATGTGATCCCGTATGATGACGGCGAAGGTGGTATGGTTGTGCATCGTGCGCCGTGCATGCTATCCGGAGCCAGCGATCTCGTTTATTACACTGGGTCGTTCAGGAGCAGAGGGGCGAGCGCAGTGCTAAAGGAACGTGGTTGGCGCAATACTCAGGAACGGCGCCCGCCTGCAGCAGCAATGGCTGCACCGATCTGACTCGCAGTGACCCAAGAAGCACACCACTCGCCCGACCCGCCAGCTCCGCTGCAACAGGAGGGGGAAGGGGAGGAGAAGCAGCTAAGGCGGCGGTACTGGCGCGTGTCGTGTTGAACGTATCGAGCGGCGCGCTCCTGCTCGCTTGACCGCCAAAGCCAAAGCCAAAGGCCATCCAGGTGCGACACGGTTGGGTGCAAGTTGCTGCAAGCCTGCAACAGGGAACGACGGAAGATGTCGCAATGGCCACAAGTGGTGCTGCAGCGGAAGACGCACTGGCGGCCGGCGGTCGTCGCATCGCGCACGTCGACTGGAGTACTGTATCGATGCTTGGATGGAGGATGCGAGTCGGCAACGAATGGTGGGCGCATGGTGGATCAAGGTTCAGATCCGTTAGACTAGCGCTAGCGACCACGTGCGGGCAGGATTGTTAGTCAATTTGTTGGCACCACGGCATCGCAGCCTCGTCGCGCGAGAAGCGCTAAAGCAGCAGGTCACGGGCTTCTGGAAGGGATTGGCGAGCTGGGGCGAAATGAGCGTCTGCCAGCACGAGCATTGCGCTCGGTAATTTGCTCACGTCGTCAGGAGCGCGTTTGGCGGCGTGGAGTCGCTGCGGTTGCTGATCAACGGTAACGTGAGGCGAGGTGGCAGCAGCAGCTGCAGGCGCGCCTGCTCCCCATCTGCCTCGCGGCCGGCGTTTGAACTTTGCGGCGCATAACCTTTTGAGCGACATGTTGCCAGACCGCTGTCAGCAGGATCGCGCCAATGCACATGCACATGCACGCACAGCAAAATGCTGATAGGCACACGTCGCGAGAATTCGTAAATTCGCGGCCGCCCCGGCCAATCACGGCCATGACAATTTGCAGAGTGGGTGTGATGAGCTGCGCAGGCGAAGATTGCAGTGCGCACATGACCGGCGGACGGTGCGGTGCGGCCTACGGCAGTTTCCACATTGCGTCGACTTGATGAAGCGAAAAAGGTCAAGGGAGCGCAGATGGTCGCTGGAGAGGAGTGCAGCGCAGCGTTATTGGCGGTCGCCCATGTGCCCGGACCCAAAGCAACGTGTAATAACCATTCTGCCGGAGCCGAGCAACGTCACAGGTTCCCTTGTCGAGCCGTCGGCCGGGCAGAACTCTGAGGATTGCGACTTGGACGAGGA
Organism: Cercospora nicotianae; assembly: GCA_029490675.1. NCBI lineage: Eukaryota > Fungi > Ascomycota > Dothideomycetes > Mycosphaerellales > Mycosphaerellaceae > Cercospora > Cercospora nicotianae. The sequence goes on from JANQAT010000002.1 coordinate 1,844,922, forward strand.
TCTGCGCGAGAACAGATGTTGCTGCCCAACTCCGGCGGCGGCGGCGGCTCGATGCGAAGTGAGAGTCTCACCAGCACTCTATATCAAAGTCACTTTTACTCCCTCACGGACGCTGCTGGGGGCGAAGCTGGAAGGTGGTATGGTGACCACAATGTCTCGTATGGCTGCGCAAGTATGTCCTGCTGTAGCACGAGGCGCCCAGGGTGGTGTCTCGGACCAGACGAGACGGCGCGGTGGTGCAGTACGTATCGAGAGGAGCGCGATTCCCAAGTGCCGTGCGCAAGAGTCGTCAGAAGGCGTCACTCAATCGCAGACGAGGCATCTCGCTCCGCCGACCATGTCCCCGGCGAGCACTGCGTAGGAGTGATTGACGAGGTGGTGTTGAGTGATGGGGCTGATGAGATGACGACGGTGTACTATTCTTCCCTCGGATCGTGGAAGCAGCGCGGCTTGACGAGGTGGCCGTGCGGTGTGTTGGTGCGCTGATGAGCAACACGACGTCTGGCGAGCCCGCCTCTGCCTCTGCCTGGCACCGGCAGGGCTCATCGCCATCGTCGCAGCCTGCAGTCATCATCTCTCGTCGCTGGGAGCATGCTAGGTTTGCAAGCCTTCTCCCGATGAACCTTGAAAGCGCCACGACCTCTGTGACCCTGCGTACCTGGACCAGTGCCGTGGATAGTGGATCCCCTAGCAGCCCACGCTCCTGGTGCTGTCGTCTCTCCTGGAAGTATCGCCGCTGCCGTGGGCGTGCAGATCGCCCTCCGTTCGCGTCTGCTGCACGCAGCCGCCGAGGAGTGTGCTGGACTGCACCGCACTGCGCTACGCTACTGCCACTGCTCCCCATCATCGCCTCCCACGCTTCCACCTCACTCAATCAAAGGCGTGCGCGCGCTAGTGTCGCATCAGGGCGAGCAGGCGTTCCGCTGGCCGCACTGCGCACTGCACTGCTGCGCGAAAAGGCTCGAGCATCGTGCCTAGTTAGTCGTGCCTTCCCGCATCCGCGACCGGCACCTGCCCAAAGGCCCCAAACTCACTTGGGCATGGGCCTGTTGCAGTGGATGGCATGGGCTCGTTAGCCTTGTCCATCCGCGAGTCGGTGTCGGTCACGACAGCTCTGCGCACTAGACTCGCAGACATGTCTGGCTGGCGCGCTGCTGGAGGCCCGTTCGCAGTAGTGCTGTCATATTCACACCGACCGCCTGTCTGCTGCTCTGCTGAACCTCCCGCAATCCTATATCACTCGTCACCTCCCGAGTCGCGGGCGAACCACTGCTCTCCGATACTTTCTCTGCAACCCCATAGGCCACCGCGCCCATTGCCCGCCCGCGCTCATCACCACGCCATCTCGTCAGCCTCACTGCCGTCGTGCTGAGCGAACGCCGGGTCTGGCGTGTTGCTATGAGCCTCGTGCTGCTCGCGTATGCGCAGCTGCAGTAGCCACCACCCGCTCCACCGTCAGCCCGGACGGACAGAGACTATCCTCGCCGAACATATAGGTCGCTTGCACTGCTTCACGGACGCCCTCTCGGCGTCCCACGTCATCTGCCAACGTGGCTGCCACCGACATCCATCGTTTCCACAGTCACTACAGTGGGCCCTTTGGCTACGACGCGGCCGCCTCGTTTCCTGACTTCCGCCAACTCAAGCACCGAAACTCAACTCTCCTCTCCACTCGACAACTCCCCTCGGACCCTGCACCGGCCCATCAACCACGCTCATGGTCCGAGGCGCGAGACCAGGCTGGAAACACAGGGAAGGATTTCATGTCAGAGCGGCAGCGAGAGCAGCAGCCCTCGGATAGTTTGATTGCCAGTGGCAACGACTCATCGCAACGCTCACAACCCCAGCCGCCTCCGACGCCTGCTGAGCAACACTTCGCCCAACGTTCGACTGCGGGCACCCCAAGCGCAGCCTCGCCAGCGTTGCAGCGCTATCCCTCCGGCAATGGCAGGTCCATCGAACTCCTCCTCTGCCACAGGCTTTGCCTGCGCCAGCTGCGACCTACCACCCAGCCTCGCGATCTGTAGGCGTATCATCTATCCTCAATCCCGTCGATACAGATGACAGCCCGCACTCGCGAAGACGCAAGGCATCTGAACTGGAACCTTCATCGAATGTGCTTCCGCCTTTGGGTATCAACAACCGACCTCCCTATTCCGCCACCAGCACGCCTACGCCAACTTCGATGAACATTGCAAGCACGCATGGAGCCGAACGAGCACCGCGGAGGATCTTGACTCCGAGATCGCCTTCGGTTCACCGTGCCGCAAGTTTGAATCAGCTCAACACTTCCTCAGCTGCCACGCCTGGCCATCCGTTTGCAGTTTCTCCGAGAAGCAGGACCTATACAATCGAGCCAGGCACTGCGGGAGCGCCCCCTTTGCCCCGTCTGCCACCAGGCGCGAGGCACTCCAGCCATGGCTTCTCCGCTCCGACGCCCCTCCCCTCCCGGACAGGCAGTACGCAGAACCAGTGCTGGTGCTTCGGCTCGCGCGAGGCCACCATCGGAATCTGCTAGTCCCAGGTCTTCGTACTCATCTTACAACGAGGCATCACCGGCTGGAAACTACGGTCAGTCCTCTATGCCGACGTTGTCGGCTTCGTACTCTACGAAACCAGAATTTGGAAGTCACGGCGGAGGTGCCAGCCACTCTGAAGAGCAACGATCGGTCGGCGTGCCGATCTCATCTTCCGGCGGCCAGAATGTTTATCAGATGATGACTTTGGAGACCACATCAGGCACGGTTTCATTGCCCGTGGATGTACAAGCTGCATCCCGTGTAGCCGATGAGAAGAGGAGAAGAAATGCAGGAGCAAGCGCGCGGTTTCGGCAGAGGCGCAAGGAGAAGGAGAAGGAAGCATCTACTACTATTTCGCGCTTGGAGCAGCAAATGAAGGAGATCAGCGAGGACATGGAATTTTACAAGCGCGAGAGGGATTACATGGCTGGAGTAATCCTGCAAGTTCCTGGAGGCGACCGCCATTTTCCACGACCGCAGTCCCCTCGACATCGCAGAACCTCAGGATATTCGGGTCCTAGTGGTGCAAGCAACTATATGCATTTTCAGGATCACGCGGGCGCACGTAGTCCAGACTCAGGTCGCAATGTTCGGCGCAGGACGTCGACTTTATCCTTGCCGCACTATGCCGCCCAGGCGCAAAGCACGCAAAACGCTTCCGGACCTGGCATGGCACAGTCCTATCCGCCTCCTAACTATGGTCCGCAGGTTACTCCGCAACCCCATCCACATCAGCCATTGCAGCCGCTGCAGCAACCAGCAGGACCGCTACCCTCTCCTTTGGAGCGCAGAAACCTGCCGCCACCTCCAGCATCTGGAAACCATCAGGCAGCACCGCAGCTCATGCAAGCTGCACCACAAACCGGACCATGGAATCCGTACGCCGAGCGAAGAGGCCCGCAGCCGCCTCAGGGAGGGCAGCAGCCTCAGCAACAGCCGCCACCTGCTCACCACCAACAACACCAGCACAGGGACAGCCGCTAGAAGGCGCCGGGCTTGACGCCATCCCTGATACCTATCTAATAATTGACGCGAAACGTCCATCAACGGCCGGACAACCGTAGCATTGGCAGACCAACTACTCTGCTAATAAATCCCACCTTTGCCACCTGTATGAAAGGCATTCGAGGGCACACACCAGATCGATTGTCGCAAACTTCTAATTGTACGAGACTGGAACATTTCCCTATTTTCTTCGATACCCCCAAAGACCATAGCGACGGGCATTACTGCATGTGATTTCGGACGGAACGGACGAGCATGGGACACGCGATGCTGTCCACAAAAACTGTACTATGAATTTTCTGTGTTTTCATCATTGTGCTTGCTACTGCTGCTGTCTTTCGAGATACCCCTACCGTGAGCAATACTGGTTTATTCGGCGTTTGTTTTCCTACATAGAAACCTAGATCCCACGATCAGCAGAAGCTACTACTGTACTATTTGCTCGTCTATTGTACATTTGCTAGACGAGAAATGTGAAGAAGCTACTGTGTGTCGCGTCGCTCGCTCTTTCCTTGGTGTGGCACTGCGGGGCTGTCTGTTGCTTTGCGACTGCAATCGCGACTGCCTCTTGCCTCTGTAGCCTCCCGCAACAACGCGTCGCTGCACATCCCAACCCACATCTCCAACTCCAACCCCACGAAGAGGTGATCAATACCACATCGCCTCGCATTCGATCCGGCCTCTCCCGCATACCGCCCTCGATCGACCTGCCGTTCAAATGAGGCGGTACGCGAAAAGCAAAACCCGGACCCGACTCAGCGGTGCCTCCTGACACTCTCTTGGCGCTCGAGACGATCCTCCGTTGGCTGCGACAAGAGCAAACAGATGGCGCAAACAATGTTCCGCGCGCGGCGTTTTGCTCAATGTCCCGCTAGCCCCGGCGCGGCGGTCTTCAAGATCCAACGGCAGAGCGGAACCTCATCCGTGTCGTATGGAAGCACTTTAGAACACGTGAAGAAGGACTCGGTACCGTTGCTGCTTGAAGCACGACCGCTTCTCTAGCGGGACACAGGATGATCGACGATATGAAGGGAGAACGCTATTATGGCGAAAGTGCAATTTGAAGCAGAGTTTGGGTAGTGTATCTGCTTTTTGGTCCTGAAGACATGGGACGCTAAAGAGGTCGTAAGTGTTTTGGGCGTCAATGGGATGTGCTAGTCTACCCCGACAATGTGCAAAGAAGTAACGGACGGGACTTCGAAGTTTGCTAGGCACACGATTGTTGTCGGCCATTAACATCAACAACACCAACACGAATCGGCAGCGGCGAGAGACACCGATGGCCGGACCTGTGAACGACTCGACAAGTAACCTCTGATGCTACGGCACATCTGAAACGCACTACAACTGCCTAACAGCTTCACCGTTGTTATCACAACGGCATGCTGGTCTCGACCACATGATCAACAGTGTAGCACAACGGCTCGTAACTGTTGGCCTACCAGACCAGAATCGGCATAGCACATTTTTGTTGAATGTGCAATATCAACAAGGCAATTACACTTTCGACGAACAAAAAGTGAAAAGCTGCTCGGAAGTGCGGCGCGCGAACTGTCAACGACGGGACGAGCAAGATCATATTCGATCATGCTTCGAACTACCGCAATCCAAGTTCGAATTGCCGGCCTGACATCACCTGCTTCGCTGAGTGATGCCAAAATGACAGAGGCATGTGCACGAGTGCGGTTGGTCTGTCATGGTGGCCACTAAAGTGCACCAGGACAACAGAGTAAGCAACAGCGCCCTCATCGACACTGAGGAGTTGAAATGGGGTTGGAATCTATCAACATGTGACGCTATACGTCTTCCAGCCCTGCAAACAAAAATGGCGCTATGTAGCGGCTCGCAAGCAGCGAACGCATCTGAGATGAGAGATCCATTCGTTGGCCCATATCACAACCAGGAGAACCTGATCACCACAACTTCCTCAAGACGAGATCCTCCACGGGATCTGCCTGTCACATATGCTTGCTACAAGAATGCCCAAGATTGCTTAATGCCTGCGTTGGTCATTTCGCCATCATTGCGGTATGGCCATGCAAGGCTACGCAAATTCTGGTTGTCCTTCGACAGGTCCTTGGCGCGGAAGTACCGTACCAGCAAACCCATGCCTCACCGAACAAGCTGCAAGCTTGCAAACGTGAACATTGGAGAGCCTAATTTTCATCTCTTCTCGGCCAAACGGCAAATCGCTTTCGTGCCCTCATTTCGTGCTGGAGACCCATTACAAGCTGGGAAGTATATTACCGCGAGAGAAAACTCTATGGGCGATACACGGAAAGCGCTCGCCAGCCTAGATGTACATGGGTGCCGGAACTCGCTCACCGACCAAACAGATGCAGAGTAACTAGACGAACTTGTTTCATTCCGGTAAAAGCGGTGGAGACTCAGGACTAGTCGTTGCTAGTGAAGACCAAAAAAAAAAAACAGACCGGAAGCAAGCAACATCGAAGCAAAACGCCAGCAAGCCGGGGGAAAATGCAACATTGAACCGCACACATTTTCTGTTAATCTTCGGAAAGATTCCGCATGCAACGCGCAACGATCGAATCAAACCAACGCAACACCGCAATACATGTCTCACTTATTGCCGTGACAAGACCAGCAAGCGGTCAAGCGGGCGAAATCGTCACCAACTCGGGCGAAGATTGCGAGATCACCGGGTTGATGAGAAAGAAAGAAAGGGAAGCTCAGAGCACCAGAGGTTCCGTACGGCAGCAAACTAGCAGCGCCATCCTAAGCGACAGCATCGAATAACCCCTGTTCCTCGCCACGTGGTGGAATCTCTCCCGCTCCATCATGATTCCCAGAGGACGACTACAGTACCCGATCAGGCCAGGTCGCCATACCGGCCAATGTCGGCTAACCAACCACTATCCATGGCAACATCATCAAGCTTCATCGCTTCGACCTCTCACCCTTCTTGTTCCCGTTTCCCCATCGCCGTCACCACACAATAACCTGATCCTAGCAGCGGTAACAGCGAATGACCAAATCGAGTCAGTCCATCAACCCTGCGCTAGGAACTTTCCATGTGGTGAACCATAAGCGCGTGCAGGGGTCTAGGGAGGATGTTCATCAAGAGAAAGATTGGAAGGGCAAGCATCACACATATGGAAGACCTGACATACCACGACCCGACGTTCTTGGCAACTGCCTCCAGACAATCCGAGCTGGACGTGTCATATCACGTACCATGTTGGCGAGATTCAATCGAGTGCATAGCAACGAGAGACAAACACAAGCAGACGAACCTGGCTGATGACCCGAATCGACCAGCATCATGATCTGAGCAAGGTGCCAGGGTCGACCATGGTGTCACGACAAGCTTGCTTGCAGCTGTGCAGCATGACAGGGCGGGTCGGACAGAAAAAAATTGAGTTTGGCAAGGTTTATAGTCTCGTGGCTGGAAGGCAATGGGATCCCTGGCAGACTAGGGGTATGTCTTGATCGAATCCGGTAAGACGGAAATGCCTGTCGTTTCCCGCCTCTGGCACCAAGAAGCAAATGCTAAGGCCGGCGTTATGGCGCAACAGATCTGGCATCGGTCGAGGGTGTTCCGGGTGCTGCAAGGAAGAAACTTGCTGGACAGCCTTTTGCGGGTGCCTGCTGCCCTGTACCTGTGGTGGCTGTTCCGTTCGTCGGAGTCGGTGGACAAGTCTTCCTGGTTGGCAGCCATCGACTGACCGCACGCATGCATGGTATCCACAGCGTCTTGTTTGTGCTGTACCGCATTGTTATGGGTCTATTGATGAGAAATTGTGTTGGCTCGCGTGCTCGAGAGCTGACGATGAGAATCAGCAGAAAGAGAAACGATTGCTACCACTACTGCTACACTCGGAACGCATCCGATACTGCAAGCTACTGCAGCAACGCCTTAGCATAATTGAGTGAATTCGACCCTCCGAGCTCACCTGCAACTGACTAATCCCCACCCTGTCTGGCATCCAGAACTCCACATCAGAAGATGCAGCGCTAAGTCATCATCGTCATCATCATGAATGAGAGCCCTGAAGTCCAAATTCTCGCTAACAGTTCCGCACGTGTGATCACCTGCAGCAATGCCAGTAGACCAGGACTGCGAAGTAGTAGGGTGCGTGGTAGGTGTGGCTAGTAGGAGGCAAGTGGAAAGGATTCTTGTTGGATCTCCGTTTGATAGCCGGCATTGGTCTCGAATGCCATGCAATCCGGTTCGTTGGCACATAAGCAGGCATCGGCTACTTCCATCGGGCCGGAGCTAGAACTGCAGTACTGATGAAGCTGAGAGGGTTGATCTATGGGCATGTGCGGAGATACTAGAATTCACTCATGCTGTCCACTTACGTCGTCGATGAGGAAAATCAATCGCGGTTCGAGACTCAGGAGTGGTGCGATGGCCTGTTGAGAGCTGGGGAAGTTCTCGCTGACTCGTCACTGATTACGGTCACGCAATCATGGCGGCCGCGTAGGATTCCCTTATGTCGCGCATCTGAGCAGGGGCGATACCCCAGGCGCTCACGCTGCCATGCCTGATGTACATCACATCACGCCTGATCAATTCAACCCCGAAAGAGAATGTTTCGCCGTGAGACGACATGGTAAAGAGTGGTGCAGGATGATGTGTTTAGCCGACGTGCGGAAATGCTCATCAGGCGATGGACTCTATCTTTATCCTATCTTTTTCCTAGTAGCGCGTACCTGAACAGGTGGGTGTTGCGACGTTTTGATCTGAGGCACGAAGGTGGCGATGTTTGACAGGAGATCGTCTAGGTCAATCTCACTTGCGTCTGCCATTCGTTTCCGTTCCTGGCGCACAATCGGCAGTTGCTTCGCAGCCCGCTTCTTCGGCACTGATGGCTTTGGCACATCAAAGAGCCAGTCAACGTCTTCATTGATGTCGTTTGTGTTCTGTTTAATCCTTGATTCTTTCTTCAATGATTCTGGTCTGCACTTTTTCTTCGACGTCTCTTGCTCGCTGTGCATCGGTTTGCGTGCTTTGAAGGAGTCTTCTAAACTGCCGTGATCGACATAGAGCTTTTTGGGTACTGTATCTGATGATTCGAGACCGAGCCCTAATGATACCGCTGGGTCCTGGAGGATGGCATTGTTTCGCGTAGCCTCGACATGTTGAGCTGCATCCCTATCGACAAAGATTCTGCCAGCTTTAGTCTTCTTTGCAGCGGTCGTCCTTGTGCTCTCCTTGATATTAGGCTCGATTGCGGACTTCTTTGGTATCGCGGGTTTCTGCACTGGCTGCCTAGTCTTCTTTTCACTGCGATCCGGCGTTTTCTTCGCTGGTGAGACCGAACGAATGTTGACAACTGCCTCAGCAAGGGGGCGGCGCTCACGAGCCAGCTCACGATCATTTCCTGCAACTTGTGTACGGTCCTCTTTCTTCTTATCGTCTGTGGCAATTGCAGAAGTAGGTGCCTCATCCTCACAAGCAAGTTTCATGTCAGGTCTGTGACTTGCCTTGCTTCTGCCAGAAGACTTTGGATGGGCCCTACCAACTCCAATACTGCTCTCGGGATCGCGTCGCTTCTTGCTTATATCGCTCGCCTCCTCGATGAAGCCGCTTACGACTTTGTGCTCCGCGACCTCGGCCGCTTGCCTCCTAGGCCTTGCACTGGACGCAGAGTTCGCATTTGTCGTCTGTGTCGTTTTTCCAACTGGTCCTTCATTGCCCACCGCCATCACAGATGTAGCTTTTGTTGGTTTGCGAATCAAAGGTGCTTGCTCATTGTCGGGACCAGTGGAATCATGAATTTCTGCGGCAGACCGTCGCTGTGCTGTTTTGCGCGCTGTTTCTGGCTGTATTCGCGTGCCTTGCGCATCAGGTTCAGGCTGATGTTCGATAATTGGAGGTTCATGACCGAAATGGCCAGAAGTCTCAAGCTCTTTGTTGGGCATACCTTCGGTCGGCCCAGTATGATCGTTTTTCAACCTCTGCTTTGATCGCGGGGCTCGCTTTGGCACGTCCTCCCGCCTTTTCTTGGTGATGTCGCTTTCCTCTTCCAACAAGCCTTCCGAGACCTTGGTCATGGCCGTCGTGGCAGCATGCCTTCTAGGACGAGCAGTAGGCTGCAACTCAGACCCTTCGATCGGTGGTGGCATAGCACTCGCAGCCGCTTCAGATGCTGGTTTCTTTCGCGGCCGGCCTTTCCTCTTAGTCGCCGGCTTCGTGATATCTGGGCTCGTCGACTTGGCCGCAACATCTGCAGTGAGAGCTGTGGGTACACCCATCGCTATCTGCGCCGCTGCGACGGCCATCAAGCGGTCTGCAGGTCCATCGGGTGCTGCGTTTTCTTTCACATCGTCCGTGTCGAGTGCCTTCTTCGGCCGACCACGCTTCTTTGCCGGAGCTTTTGCATCTGCAGCAGAGGTTTCCGCAGCCGATTGAACTCCTTTGGCCACCTTCTTTGATCTCGAAGGCTTCTTTGGCGCAACTCGAGTCTTAGCAGAGCTGTCGTCATCCGCCTTGCTGTGTGCTATGTCTGCCGACTCTTCACCACTGGCAGCGGAACGCTCTCGTGGCTCGCCATTTGTAGCGACAATCGCCTGCGGTTCTACATCTTCTTTCGATGTGTCTAGCTTCTGTTCTGCCTTTCCCTGACCTGCAGGGACGCTACTCGATTTCCTTCTCTTAGCTGGTCGTCCTTCGGCATGTGTCGATCCAAATGCTGGGGGCGCCGGCGGGGCAATCGGGAGACCAAAGGAGAAACCAAAGCTCGTCGCAAGACTTCGCACACTTGGATACGTCAGCTACGAGCCCTTTTGTTCACAAGCAGTGTTGCTTACCCAGCTCCACGTTGTCGTTGAATATGTCTTTCGATTCTGTCGTGCTTAGCAGGTGATGCTGTAGCCATGTTCGTGGTATCCAATGCTGCGCATGATATATCGCATAAAGGCTGTTCGATTTGGCCGGAAGACGTGCAGTATAATCTATCGCGTAAGTGCTGTCCAACGTGCCAGAAGACGTGTAGTGTTTGTGGACTCTTGCCGGTTTGGGAAATCGGAACAACGAAGCCGAGATGCTCGGTAGCGCAACAAGTCGTGGTACGCTGACCAGTTGCCAGAACTGGGGCAGCGATGTCAGCTCAATGCTCATATTTTACATGCATATTCCTACAGTAATGTGTTCATGTCCCCCATAGCCGCCTCAAGGTGTCTCCTATCGTTTCCTCGCCACGGTCTCGCCTTTCTTTACGGTGCTGCTTCTCTTCCTTCATGTGCTTAGCTATTTGTTCGGCGTATTCCAATTGCGAACGCGACTCAGCTGCTATCAACTGCAGCTCAATCTCCTTTTCCGCTGGTGAGAGACCATCGATCCGCTTCTTGATCTCCTCCTGCTTCTCCGGGGTGTAGGAGCTCAAGTTGTACTGCATCCCGCGATCCATGGCCAATTTCCGTGCTCGCGCAAACGCACTATCCTCCCCAAGTGCGGCTGTGATCTTTTCAGGCACTATCAGAGGCGGGAGCTCCGGTAGCTCTTGACCCTTCTCCTCTGCTTCTTTCTGTATTCGTTCCCGATCCAACATCTCGTGGTACAGCTTGTCCGCATGCATTTGAATGCGCTCTTCCTCTTCTTCTGATCGCACTTGTGACAGATATCCAAGCGCCGAGAGGAATCGTGCTTGCATGGTATAGCATCTGTTGAATGCCTTGCCCTCCTCTCTGCACATTGTCATCTTCTTCCACAGCGAGCCATTGGTCAAGCATTCTCGTTCTGCAATCTGATAGTCTGCGCAATTCTCCAGCGCTGTTCGCCCAATCTCAGCTTTGCGATCCTTGAATGACTGCACCAAATCTGCCAACCGATCCTGATCAGACTTCCCCGCGCTCTCGACCTCGCTCTGCGGCCTGTAGTTCTTCCACAGATGCGCATACCGCCCATCCTGATAGAGTGCCTCGGGTGGGACTGCGGGTCGATCTGAGGGTGCGGAGTCCTGATTTTTTTGGTCCAGACCAGGAGTGTCTAGCCCAAGTTGGGCTCTGAAGGTGTTTGATGCAGCGTCCATCGAGGGCGTGGCTGCTGGTCGTGCAGCAGTTGCTTTCGTTTCGTCGTGTCTCGAGGATTCCTTATCTAGAAAATCCCGCAGTCCGTCATCCAATTTCTTGGTAGGGTCGTTCGCCCCGTCGGTGCTGCTTCCCCATAACCACCCCATTGCTGCAGATGTATCGGATGATCGACCAGTGCATGTGCAAGTTCACCTACGCCGAAGCTCTCAAAAGTATGGAGCCAAAAGTCGCGGACGCTTGGCACATCGGCCGTCGCCCCCACTCCTCTCCAACTCATCACTCACAAGTAAGATCTACAGTAGTGCACTCGATGTTGCGTGCTAGGCCTGGCGAAGCACCTGGGCATTGTTGTGACGATGAATTTTATTCTTGCATTGACAAATGGGTGCGCTGTCGAGAGGCGAACAACCAGAAAGGCATGCTCCTCGCTCCCGACAGGCATGGTGACGTGCATCAATTCAATCTCAAACTGTGCAGTCAGTTCGTCGAAGTCAGCATTACTCAGTTGTATACCGGTCGTGGCATAGATGTGCCCATTCTAATGCAGAGTGTCTCACCGAACAAAGGGCTCGGCAACAGACGGACAAGAGTATAACAAGCGCCGTCAAGCTTTGGATGAGTGGGACGGTGGGACTCTCGGATCTGGGTGTGATTGTTTCCCAAACTCCCACTTTCCAGAGCTGGCCATCCCGGACACGATGGCGTGGGTGTAACAGGCAAGCAAAACGCCCATCACGAAGCCGGAGCAATCAGAATGGCAGTGGCATTGCCACCTCCTCGCCCACGCCTGCCCACGAGCGGCGCGCGAGGCGTATCCTTCTTGCCGGCCATTCAACGCCAAGAAGCACCACTGTCCATCAAGGTGTTTGACGGTAGCACCTAGTGTCATCCAGCCAGTCCCATCCGGTCCTTCAAGAAGCTTTTTGCGCTGTTGCTTCGCATCGACTTGACAATATAAGCACTCGCCTGTGCCAGTGAACAATCCCTCGACGCACACGCCCGCAGCAACCATGTCGGAGTGCGACACTGGCAACGAGTTCGATGGCCGCTTGGGGCTTCGCATCTCCTCCATCTTCGTCATCCTCGTGGGATCTGCCCTGGGCGCACTATTCCCAGTCTACGCCGCACGACACCGTGGCACAGGCGTTCCGGAATGGGCGTTCTTCATCGCCAAGTACTTTGGCTCTGGTGTGATCGTAGCTACGGCGTTCATACATGTGAGTAGCCGACCCAGGAACGCGGGCGACACCACTGACGACACAACAGCTTCTAGCGCCCGCTGAGGAAGCCCTGAAGAATGAGTGCCTCACAGGACCAATCACCGAGTACACATGTGCGTGGAGAACTCCAGCAGCGTGGCTCAGGGACACAACTAACGAGATGCAGGGGTCGAAGGAATCATCCTCATGACCGTCTTCCTACTGTTCTTCGTCGAGTTGATGACGATGCGCTATGCGAAATTCGGCCACTCCCACGATCACGATGTCGAAGATGTCACGCAGGACAAGGCATATGCGCTGAACGGCTCGCCCGATCTCAAATATCAGGACGAGCCCAGTGTTTCCACTGCCAATGGCAACGAATGCCCGACCAATCCTCATGTCCCAGGCGATGACCATCTCGGACATGCTAGAGACCACACTGATTCCACATCGGCTACCGCTGTGGCCGGGCATCAGACGTTCGACCCGGATTCATATGCTGCACAGATGACGGCCGTCTTCATCTTGGAATTTGGTGTAAGTTGACGTCCCACGAGGCGCGCATTGACCTCCTCACGTGGCTTTGCAATCGAGCGCTGGAACTTTTCGCGATGCTAATGATGAATCCAAGGTCATCTTCCACTCGATCTTCATCGGCCTCACCTTGGCTGTATCCGGTTCAGAATTTGATACTCTTTACGTTGTTCTGACTTTCCACCAAACGTTCGAGGGACTCGCACTCGGCTCAAGATTGGGAAGTATTAACTGGCCACAATCTAAGCGATTCACCCCATACTTGCTCGGACTAGGATATGCCGTGTCAACGCCCATTGCCATTGGAATTGGTCTCGGAGTCCGCGCTTCGCTCAACCCGAACAGCCAGTCCTTCCTCATCGTCAACGGCGTCTTCGACTCCATCTCGGCCGGCATTCTCATCTACACCGGTCTTGTGGAACTGATGGCTCACGAGTTCATGTTCAGTAGCTACATGCAGAAAGCACCAATAAGATTGGTGCTCTCTGCAATAGGCTGCATGGTCCTCGGAGCACTTCTGATGGCGATCTTGGGCAAGTGGGCATAGAAATACCCCCACGATTGCAGAAGCATTTTCACGGCGCTAAACAGCATCAGCGTTGCATTGTAAAGTTGGCGATCGACATAACACCTCACGACAGTCACGATGTATAGAATTGTTCAAACAGAGATATCACGTCTTTTGCAATTGGAATTCTGGCTGTCACTTGAAGGCGAAACAGATATGAATACTATGAAATCGACGTTCTCAGCCAGAGAAACTCGCATTCCTGTGCTCCTCGTCTCTTTAGATTGCAGGGCGTATTCGATGCATCGTGTCTGTCGAAGAAAGGCAAGCAGAAGATCGACGAGAGAGCTCCAAGTGTCGATGTTTGCAAGCTGGCGTCTTACTGTCAGCGGCTAGCCTGGCTGTTCTCCATGCTTTACAACCATCCTAAAAGTACCCTGGTGAGAATCGTGTCTATTCGTGTGAACCTGGCACCTTGGCTGTCAAGGACCCCGGGATATCAAAGTCTGCCTATGCTTGTGTGTACACAGTGCAGTGGCGAACTTTCTACGCTCCGCAATTTGGTATGTGCGAGATGCCGTCAACAAATTCGTCCGGCCTTTGCGATTTGGTCCGTTTTGTGCATCAAAATCAATTCTGTCGCCCGCACGGCAGGCATCCACAACTGACTTTTGGCTCTTCTGCCATCGATTGTACGCTGCCACAAATTCCAATGATGCTTCGGTGCCGACTTTCGCCCAGCCTGGCATGACGTTGCGACGACGACGGAGTTACGGACTTTACAGCAAGCAAACACACCAAGCAAGGCGGACTTAGCCTATAGTAGAACAAAGCTCAAGCTCTTCTCAGCCCGGACAGAGAATAGCATACGTCCGGCAGCAATACATACACCTTTGCTACATAAGAACGAAGGCGTCCATTCCTCTGCAGACACCTCAACAACAATACAAGCTCCAACATCAGAGCCCGCCATGTCTTTCCTCCCAAGATTCCTCTACTCGCAATTCCTCGTCACCCCTCCCAAGCCTACTCAAGACTGCACAGGCAAGACCATCATCGTAACAGGCGCCAACGTCGGTCTAGGCAAAGAAGCAGCGCGCCACTTCGTTCAGCTCAACTGCGCCAAACTCATCATCGCCTGCCGCTCCCTCGAAAAAGGCGAAGCAGCAAAACGCGACATCGAATCCACGACCGGCCGCAAAAACGTCATCGAAGTCTGGCAGCTCGACCTTTCCTCGTACCAAAATGTCAAAGATTTCGCCGCACGTGCTACAAAAGAGCTCCCTCGAATTGATATCCTCCTTGAAAATGCTGGCGTCGCGACTGGAGAGTACCATCTCATGGAAGACAACGAATCGACCATTACTGTCAATGTCGTGAGCACATTCTTGCTGGCGCTACTGATGTTGCCTAAGCTGCAAGAAACGAGTCAGAAATTCAACATCAAACCTACTTTGACGATTGTCAGTTCTGAGGTCCATTTCTTTACTTCTTTCAAGGAGAAGTCGAGTCAGAATATTTTCGATACGTTGAATAACAAGGAGACTGCGAATATGGGCGATCGATACAATGTTAGCAAACTCTTGGAAGTTCTGGCTTGCCGTGAGATCGCACGGCTTCATCCCGGGTCACTCAAGAATGTTACGCTTAACTTTGTGAATCCGGGATGGTGTCATTCGGAACTCATGAGGGAGGTTTCGAACCCGTTGGTCAAGTTGTTGAAGTTGATCATGTGTCGGACAACAGAGGTCGGAAGTCGGACGTTGGTCGATGCAGGCCTGAAAGGCGAGGAGAGTCATGGGAAGTATTTAAGTGATTGCAAGATCTCGCCATGCGCCCCGCTTGTTGAGGGACGTGAGGGGCCTGAATTGCAGAGGAGGGTCTGGAGCGAATTAAGCGGGAAGTTGGAGAGAATTCAGCCAGGTGTAACCAAGGTTCTGGATGCGTAGGAAATGAACTGATGACAGCAAGAGACGCTTGGACAGGACGATGGAAACATGGACATGAGCATTGCGAGGAACTGGCGAACAGAACGAAGGACAATACTGCATTGATCAATGCATGGCAGGACGATAGATACTGAGCATAGCAGCGAATCACTCCAACAATCAATTCACACAACCATCACCCAGCATTCTCCTCGTGAAACAAACACCCCTCAAGCATGATCTTCCCACATGGTAAACTAGCTCATGTCTCTCTTTAGTGCACAAGGCTCTAAACCCAAAAAGCTCACTCAGCACAAGAGAACACAACTTCATGAGCTTCGCAAACCTGGTAAACTAGCTCATGTCCCTACTTAGCGCAGAGTACGTCTCGCGTGGCAACAAACTTACATTCCACCGGACTTTGCGTGAACTCAGCCATATTGCTCGCAGGACACTAGCATGTAGTCTCGACCGAGTTCCGGGGCCGTTCATGTGGATGTTGCCAAGAAAGGGCGTGACTTAGCTTACCAAATGTCCAAGGTTTACGTGGCGTGCATGTTGCGTGGTTGTGTGTGGCTTTTTAGAGAGAGACACAGCTCCGATTGACTCGACGATTGATTGTATGAGTATGACTGCATAAATTCAATAGATTGTGCCAAGATGTACATGAGTTAGTGTGCCGATTCCTTTGGAGCAGAGGTGGCCAACGAGGAGAAGCTACGAATGACTTTGTTGATTAGAGGGAAGTGGCGAGTGACCACTAAAGCCCAAGTGTGTATATCTGAGTTCGCTTTTCATATTAAGTATCTATGCCTAAGCAACCATGACGAACAGCGTCATTATCAGACACGTAGTCCACATCAACAGCTTTCCCTCGCCGCTGTGCCTTCCGGCTGCCGCTCCAGTAGCTTGCAATGCGGTGCTGGCCGTCTGACTTGATCCACCACCAACTTCTCTGGAAATAGTCTTAGTGACAACTACAGTCGTCGACGGTGCTAGATCCAGTGTCCTTGTACTCGTTCCCGAGATGACCACGATCTGGGTTGGATTCAACAAGCTCAAAGTCTGGCCGTTTACGACGACAGTCTTGCCTCTTGCACTGTCAAGAGTGCGACTGCCTCCAATGACGAGTTCTGATTCAAAGCCAATGAAGGATATCGTGTCGCTTCCTGCAGTGATTGCGCCAGCAGCTCCAGCTGTGATAACCGGTGCTGCGGTTATTCCTGCTGCAGCAGCCTCGATAGGTGTCGTTTGTCCGTTGACCACTACGGCGCCTCCGTCGCTAGCCAGAGAGTATGTGCTGCCACCGGCGACGACCTCGGATCCTTCCGATAGTGTCTGTCCATCGATGACGAACGCTCCATCTTCTTGAGCGGTCAGAGTTGCTGCTGGAAGGGTAATCTGAGGAGGCGAAGCAGCTGCGACTGGAGTCGTGATTCCATCGATGACCAGAGCCGTGCCACTTGGGGCCAAGGACAACGTCGTGCCGCCGACAATCACGGCCTCTCCGCCTGGTTGCAGCGTTTGTCCGCCAATCTCAACGTTGCCAGATGGGTCAGCTGTCAGAACGCCATTCCCAAGGCTGACTTCAGCTGCGGGAGCTGCGATTGGGGTCGTCGCGTCGTTGATCACGACCGCGGTCCCGCCCGGTGCAAGTGACAGTGTATTGCCACCAACAGTCACTGCAGGGCCTCCTGGTTGCAGAGTCTCGGTGCCAATCTCAAAAGAACCATCCGGGTTTGCCGTGACCGATCCACCGCCAACAATCACTTCATCACCAGGTTCGAGCTGTGAGGCCTGCTCTCCAGAAGAGTTATCACCTGAATCATTGCCTGCACCTTCGGGCTGAGCTGCACTTCCGGTTGGCGTCGGCACTAAGCCGATACCGCTGGCTATAGCATCCCCGGCACTTGGTGATTCGGACTCATTGCCATTGTTCTCTCCAGGATTCTCCGCAGGTTCGGTGCCTGGAGAGCCATTGTTTTCCGGTGCTGGCTGCGCAACGCCATCTTCGGATTCATCATCCGCGTCAGGTGCAGGCGCTGGAGAGGTGTCCGACGAGTCGTCCTCCGGTGTTGGCTCTGGAGCACCAGGTGTGCCTTCGTCGTCGTCGTCGTCGGGTGCTTCTGGCGCTGGCGCGGGAGCATCAGGAGTGCTCTCATCATCCTCATCCGGCGTTTCTGGTGCGGGCTCGGGAACAGCAGGAGTGTCTTCGCCATCGTCATCAGGCGTCTCAGGCGCTGGCTCAGGAGTGGCAGGATCATTGTCATCGCCCTCATCAGGCGTTTCTGTAGGTGGGTCGTCGGAAGAGTCATCCCCCTCCTCTATGGGGGTGCCGTACCTGTCGGTGGTTCATCGTCAGGTGTTGAGTCCGTCGGAGTGGGCAGATTCGTTTCCGGCACATCTGAACCTGGTCCACCAAGTGTTGGACTCGGGCTTGGATCTCCGTTTGCAGTTGTCGTTGGTGAATTGGGACTCGTCAAGGTACCAGGAAGGGTCATAGTAACGTCGCTTCGTGCTGTAAGTTGTGAGACTGGAATGTGCACCGTGGGTTCTCCTGCTCCAGGCCCAGGTTTGCAAGTGCCAACAAATGGCCAAGTCGCAATGATTTCGGGTATTCCAGCAAGGAACTCCGGCAGGTCGTCTGGAAGCGAGAACTCGTAAGTGCTGCTGGAATCGCCCTCGTCGGTCATGTTCGCCAACTCCATGTATTGCTCGAAGGTGAAATCAGCGTTCGCAATTTGTGACGGTAGCGGCATGGCGATCGTGCTTGTCTGCATGATGGGATCTCTGTTACCCAGCGTTCTAGTACCATCACATGGCTGGCTCGTTTGGATCCACATGTGGCTGAACCATAGATAAGGCGTCGGAGACGTGAACGTTAAATGTTGAAGTTCATAGGCCATCGTTGTTGCTGCGAGGACCTGGCTGGAGGCGTACATCAAGGCATTTGCTGGCAAAAGATTGTTTGGCACTCCACTGAAGCGTTCAGACCTGGTTTCGGGCAGGAACTTGGTCGAAGTAGGGAGTGTGAAAGTTTGTGTAGTCGTCGCAAGAGTTTCCGTAGTGACACCCACAGCAGTAGAAGCGTCGCCGGTGATCCAGCTATACCATCCAGTCGGGGCCGTTGCGTTTGCGACAAACTTGGTGGTCGAGTTTTGAGGCACTGCTGAGCCATTACCGTACTGCACCCAGGTCGTGATCACTGTAGCCACTGGAAACTCCATCGCTGAGGAGTACCAACTGTTGACGCCAACAGCGTCGGGGTAGACATAGCAGCATGTTGCGGCCGCGTCTGAAGTCGTGTTCCCAGTTGTAGTTGAGTTGGCAGAGAGTGTCGGGGCCACAGTCAAAGTTGGACTACTTGTGATCAAAGTACTCGAGCTGGACAGTGTCGATGAACTATCTGTGCTTGTCTGTGTAGCAATTGTCGTGGTTGTCGAGCTGCTATTTGAGAATGCTTGCCGTGGGAAGTGTAGGGCATCGACGACACTTCCAATTGTGGTCAAGGTCCATAGATAATGTAGTCCCATGTTGGGCGTGGAAAGAGGCCGTATTGTCGCACCCACGATATCGTACCTAGTCGATCAGTGTACTATCGTCATCGCACGGATTAGTAGAAGAGTACAGATGTAGAGAACAATAAAGAAGTCCAGACGGGTGGCGGGTTGCTCAAGACAGATGCGACTGGCGCAAGGCCCACTTCGTCTTTAGCGATACTCCTGCTGACCCGGCAAGATGCATCGGACCAGGCGATGTCAACAGCGTGAGATCTAGCCCAGGTCAGGCTTGATGGGGACATGAGTTCTGTGCGGATTCAAGCGAAAGGAATGCATATGCCTCCGTCTGCGGCTGAAGGCGGTGCGACTTCAATTCGGAGCCATGCACCTTGTGTCTGTCGACTTGATGCTCATGCTCCAAATTCTGCGTCCTGTTCGAGGCGCGACACGCTTCGCGATGGCTTCTTTCAAGAGCCATAGAGCCGGCTCTACTTGAAGGTAGGGCTTTAGAGGATCGTTATCCCTGATATTGGGATTTTTCAGCTCCGTCTGTGCAGCGCAAGCAGGAAGATATATATTAGCCAAGCGCCCTCACCCTGGTCCAGTGCATGCCAAGTATTGAGTCTTGCCATTCTTAGTGCTCGCAGTTGCACACGGAACTCGGACATTTGACCTCTATGCAGCCAACTGAGTGTTGCTGCTGCTGACCGACACCACGACAGGACACAGCATGCCTTTGACGCGTCCGGGTGACTGCATTTTGCGCTCTTCAGATGGAACGATGTTTCTGGCGCCTGACGCTGCTGCAGAGCCGACGTATCCGTGTTGCGGTCGTCTCCTAGCGAGGGTCGGAAGCAGTTGTCGCGCCGCGATGGTGCTGGAGGATGTGGTGGAGCACGTTGCCGGACGCGAGGTTGGCAAGTTGGGTCGGCTCATCTTCGGCTTCGCCTGGCACATGTCTGTCGCAGCTCTCTCCAGTCCAGTCTTCCAACGTACCAACAACGCATTCACTTCCTTTGAGCTAGCATTATCCTGCCATATGCTTGATGATGCCACGCTATTGGATTCGGTACTTTGCCTAACAGCCAGAAGCATGCGCTTGTCAATACTCACGTTCCAGAATCCCCTCACCAACCCAAAGTTCACTGACAGCAGCACTTTCAAACTCGGATTCCCGCTGACGATGGCAAGGAGTCCAATCTAGGGGACTTCAGCGCGGTTGCATAAGTTCCTTCGTGCGGACTCTTGGCCGTCAGCAGTCTGTTCAATGGTTCTAGGCCGGAGAATTTGCTAATCTCAACAACCGGCGAAGCACGAGCTCAATCGCCACTTCTCATATCTCCGCAGAAACTGCCAGTCAGCGACTGAGATGAGCGACACTGAGGTCTCCCAGACTGTGTCCGAGCCGCTTGTAAGTCTCGATGGTGGCTGGCGAGCATAAACCTTCGCCAAGAAACACTCTCCTGAGTCATCATTGGATATGGCCGTCCTGATCAACAGTGGCAGCCTAGAAGACTGACCATCTTGCTTTGCGAGACAACAACATTGCTAACACAGGCGAAAGCTGAAATCACGACGGAAATGTCTTCCTTAATTCCCTCGCAGCTACAAAGCAACCGCCGAAGACTTCAACAGGACCTTGCGCTCGTGCAGAAACAAGGCAAAACACAAGGCATCACTCTCGAGCCAATTCCCGATACAGACCTCCAGAAATGGACTGCAACAATTGACTTCAGAGACCCAGAATTCGCAGGCTCACCATACGAAGGAGGTGTTTTTGAGTTTACTTTGAACATGTCCGGCACGGAGAAACCATATCCATTACGAGGCCCTGAAATATTTTGTAACACCAAAATATACAACCCGCATGTGGACCAGAAGACTGGGGAGGTTGGCTTTTCCATGCTGTCGGAAGACCAGTGGAGTCCGATCCTGACTCTGTTCACGACGATGTTATCTTTGCTCGTTGCACTCGGCGAGCCGGAACCTGGATATGAGGTTGATGGTGTGTTAATGTTGGAATACATCTCGGATCCAGACGTTTTCTGGGAGAAGGCAAGAGAATGGACCAGGAAATATGCTGTGCCTGGAAACACGGACACAACTCACAGCTCGACATCGCAAGCCGAAGCACATGACTGAAGTCTCTGGCAGATGTTGTATGAAATGAGATTATAGGTGAAAACTAAAAGATTCGTAAATTATCATGAGACACATACACGCATCATTTCTCGTCTTATCATCACCCGTCAGTGCTCTCCAACATCTAGATCGGTAATGCGATTGGGCAACCAGACGCTCTCATAAGCTTATGGCCTCCCTCGACATTTATAACACCATGGTCCGTCATCAAATCAAACAGCCTACAAATCCCTCTCGCACATTCGTAGTCTCCGATCCTACATAACCCATTCCGGTCGCACTTATTACGACAGTCTGTAAAATTCGCTGCGGTGCCCTGCCAGAGAGGTTGGCTGCCGTTGACCAGATATGCATCCGTATAAATCCATCTAGGGCAATTGAGTGAGGGGCTGCCATCGTCGCTTGGTGAAGCACAATTGGCCTCGGTGCTTGGAGTTCCTGGGTCTACTGGTGTTGGAGGGTTGACTGGAGTCTCATCGTCGTCGCCGCCTGTATGATTCGACTGTCGTCAGTAACACGTTTCCTAACAATTGGTTGCGGTGGAGCTGAGACGAACCTTCATCGACTGCCACATCAGCAGCCAGGACATAGTTCGTAAACTCTGCGACGCTGCCAGAAGGCAGCAGAGACCATAATCCATCTTCATTTCTGGAGTTGACCTCATTGCCGTCGACCGAGCAGCGAAGCGGACATCTCCCTTCTTCTGTTGCCTCGATCCGACAAGTAGGCACGGCGTAGCCATCTGCGTTGGACAAAGCCATCATCTGCATTCCAGGTCCGTCATATGCTTGACCCACAACGGGGTAGCCTTCTGCTGCGCCCTCCACGTCGGAAAGATCGGCGACTTGAAGTTGAGTGCCATCTAGGGAAAAAATTGTAGGCGCGTATTCGTCATCTGATTGATCCCAGTCGTACTGAACGTGGTAGTGAATCTCATCCGCATCGGCGGGCCCTGATTGGGGGTCAGCGTTAGTCACTTGCTTGGATGCATGCTTGGTGGCGGAGCGATCTGCTTCACTTACATTCCGCGAAGGCCTGTGGAAGGTCGCAGTCAGCAAAATGGTACATTGTTATATCGCGTGCGCGAAACTTACCATGTCTTGATCAACGATGTAGAACGCTGTGGGAGTGGCCTGCAGCTGCCAGCTCGTGACTGATACTTTGGTCTCGGTGGTCGTCTGAGTTGTGAGCACAGTGTTCCATCTCGTTCTTGAGAGTACTGTGAGTCGTGTGGTGGTGATGACCTTGGTAGGGGTTGTCGTAGTAGTTGCCACAATCTATCACACGTCAGCGAAAATGCAGGGAAACCCTGAAGTGAGGGCTCTTACGTTCTGCGTGTTTGTGATTGACCTCACACTCGTAACGACAGACGATATCGTCTGACGAATCGTGATTGTCGAGCTAGGTATCATGCAATTGCAAGCTGAGGTGATCTGCACTGAATTTGTAGCTTTCAGGCATGCCGGTTGCGATGCAGTTGCTTGTCTTTTAATCCACGCTCCCTCGCTCTCATAAATCAATGGATAGGGATCGGTGGCGTAATGCTTCACCCTCACCACGTGAACTTGTTCAGCTGACTCCACAGTCCACCTGAATTGATATGCTTGGCCAGTATCGGATTCAGCTGCTTCTGTTAGCCATCTTGTCATACTCAGCTCAGCTCAGATCATGGAAGACTTACTTGGATGCCTGAAGTAGCAGGAAAGCGTGGTTTTGACAAAGGTAGCCGCAGTGCAACGTGAGTCGGCCAAGCAGTATCCAGCACAATCCTCAACACTCTCGGCGTCCACACGAACATTCAGCGATCCACCGACGAGAGTGCCCATGGTTTGGCCGCACAGCACCTGGAATCGTTTGTTTCCTGGATAGTACAGAGATGTCCTATCGCTGGACGGGCAACTGTAGTACTGGCCTCTACCTCTGTCGGACTGAGCTGGCCATGGTAACGGATTACTCGAGCACGAGAAACAAGACACATCGGAATGTGTGACGCCCGAAGTGGAATCCTCGTAGAACTGCATCTCGGTCTGTGTCCCTCGCCACAAGCGGCAATAGTTATCCACTCTCATGTAAAACGACTTGCATCCGGGAAGTCCGCTATTACCGATTGTGCCAGATGCATCGAATCTGCGGCATGCGGCGGCGCACGCTTCAAAACTAGCCTTCGATCCTGAGTCAAAGAGAGTAATTTGATCGTAACTAACTCCGTTGGGATCATTCCAGGTTCTCACTCCGCCCACCTTGCGACACACAGAGGGTGTTGGGGCTTGGGCGAGCGCAAGTGTACAACCGCTTCCACTGTAAGAGCCTACTGCGAGTGCGGATGTCGTAGTTGTTGCAGTTGAGGAGGATGTTGTCGTTGTAGATGAAGACGTTGTAGTTGAGGAGGATCTTGTCGTTGTAGATGAAGACGTTGTATTGCTCGCCAAAGCATTCGAGCACCGGTAGCAGGCCGCATCCGCACCAAAGGAACCCCCGTCATTTAGGTAGAAGCCCATCTCAGCCTGGGTGCCTCGCCATAGGAAACAAGTCGAACCTATGTAGAGGCTTATTGATTTACAGCCAGGAAGTCCACTGGCGCCTATAGTGCCGGAAGAATCAAACGCATGACATGCGGCAGCGCATCCTTCAACACTGGACTGCGATGCCGGGTCACTGAAATATTGTTGATAATAATCTCTCCCTTGGGGATCCGTCATGGTCGACAGGTAGCCTTTTTGAGCACAGAGGCTGGGTTGTGGCGCCTGTGCGGCTGCGAGCGTACAAACAACAGTGGGTGCCGAAACAGTCGTAGATGTGGCAGTCCTAGTAGAGGTGGTAGTTGAGATTGAGCTTGATGTTGTGGAAGCTGACGTGGTTGTCCTCGTTGTCGTCGTAGTTGAACTTGTGCCTGAGATCGCCGCACATCGAAAGCAAGCCATTTCGAATCCCTGAACGAAAGCAGGACCGCCGGTCGTAAAGTTGCTAACTTTTGTGTCAACGCGGTAGAGTTCGCAAGCTGGTTTGCGTGGCGCGCTCTGTAGGTAGAATGACTTGCAGCCTGCTCTGTTGTTACATGCGAGGGCACAGCCTTCCGGATTGGCAGTGGAAGCTGCGTCTACGAGCACACCAAGGGTGTACACATCGTTCACGTCGTTCGGATTCCAAGCATTTTTAACAGCCCCCAGCGCTTCTCCACAATATGCTGGGCTCGGCGACGACCATGGGGCACGGCTGCAGGTTGACGCGACAGCAGGAGTAGTCGTCGTAGTCGTCGTAGTCGTAGACGTTGAAGCGTCTGTCGGTACGTCGTTCGCGCCTGGCACCTCTGGGTTTTGGGCCGTGATCTCGGGTGTGTAGCCAGAACATGCCGAAACCACGCCAAACGTGTTGACGGTGAGAAGCTCAGTGGCGATTCTTGTATCGGTCGTGGTCGAAGTCAAAGTCGTCATGGACGTTCGGACGCTTCAGTCTGTTAGAACACAATCCTTTTTGAGGTTGATATCTCGACTCACGAAGTTGCCGTGTTGGTCAGAACTGGAGCCGTGACTGTAGCAATCCTGGTCGTTGAGGTCACTGTATACACAGTAGTCCTGTCAGGCGTGTCAGCATATAAATTTACAATCCGAATGCACTGGTAGAGATCCATACTGTCTGACAGTAGCAGTAGTTCGGATTGTACTGATCGTGGTGCCATATCCAAGGGAGCCACAGAAAGCACGTGCGGATGATTGCAAGGCAGTGTTGCTACAGCTCCTAGTGTGCGTTATCGAACATGATGTTGACTGCAAGGGATTGAGCTGACGTGCTTGAAGCTCCGCAAGAGGATTGGCAACTGTCAGTCCTACGAGAGGCGCGAGAGCCCCAAGGAGACGCATCTTGAACGGGTAAGGAAAGAAGTGCAAACTGCACTTTCAGCAGAGACCGTTGCATTATCAATCGAGCGGCTATTGGGACAGAGATAGCGCCTCCGGGCAAGCAAGCTCAGAGGATCTAGTCAGCCCTGTACTGCACAATATCTTGTGAAAGACTATGGCTGTACTGGATCAAGGCTTGCAGCTTTACGTGCGGAAGCAGTGTTGGTGTGCATGGTACCCCCAGGCGTTGAAGCCCAGAGGCGCATCGCTCAATTCTGTGCCAGGTGTTGATTGATGAAAAGCTCCGCCTCTGGGAAGTGCGTCGGCTGTGGTGCCCTGTTTTCATCGCGAGTAGCGGTGTCTTCGCCAGTCAAAATTTGGCGTTAGCAAATCGGTACATGGTGTGAATCACCACACTTGGCAAGCGGTCGTCCAGTTTCTAGAAAGGGCAATTGGAGCTTTTGGAACTTCCACAGGCATAGTCCTGATGCGGTAATGGTATGTGTGAGACCTTGGCAAAAAGTGCCCACGACCGACTCACTTCCATCTCGTTGGCTCATCGCGCAGTCCGAACGCCAGAAGCGGTAGGCTTGCACGCTTCAGACCGCTTGATCATGCAGGGAAGCAGCTGAGGCGTATTGTTCTCGTGTGAACCACGTGGCGCGGGAGTACTGTGAGGCTGCGAGAACCATACTGCGAATGTCTTAGTCGTGCTTATACGATGTCTGGTGCGCAACTTTAGCTCCAACGGGCGCAGTCATGCACTTTATTACGCGAACTTCGGGCGCACTTTGGCGCTCAGCTACATCTGAGAACCGGGTTGGGGGAAGGGTAGTGGAGCATTCGCAACGTGCTGTCAGAAGGCCCTCATCGTCCTAGAATTCCGCTGTGCATGGCGGTCGCAAGTGGAGTTGGCAGGCCCCGCAGGCACTATGAGGCTTTCTTCATGTTTTCTTCGTCGACACTTGCAAGTGCTTATTCGAAGCAGCTGAGTCGTTGCGCCGTCGGCAAGAATTGCTCGCTCAACGATTCCGTGTTGATGGCGTGATGTGCAAGAGATGAGGCGTCCACGTGGCAGACGATGGCACAGATCTAGATCCAGCGCCTAGTGTTGTCGGTTACACTTGACTCTTGCACAATACGGCACTGCACGATAGGAAAGTATAATCTTACTAGCTGTGTCCGCACGCGAAGATGAGAGAAGAGTCATGATGCGGTTGCAGTTGCGATGTTGGACGTGTTTTGCAAAGTAGAAGTGGAAGCGTCCAGTGTTGGCGGATCGCTTAGTAAGCGAAACAAATCCGACTTCACCCTGAAGTGCGGTGCTCTCTCTCCCAAAAGTCATCTACCCGCACTGTAACAGGGACGCAAATTCTTCGTTGGACGATTGATTGACACTGGAGAAACTACTGACTCGATACAATCATAATGAGAGCTGCATTACTGCAGCTATAGGTGATGAATGCCGGTTCTTGTTTCCTGGCGGAGCAAGCTTCAAAGCCATGCTGGACGACGCTGAAAGGTTCGAATCGATGACATTTCTCACGAACACCATGGACGCGTTTACTACTACGCTCCAAATTCGTCGGGAAGCCTCGTTGAAATCAATCATCGTCAAATGCCGAACCGCGCGGACTTTCCATGGACATTCGATTGACTTACCAGTGTCATGTCTCTACTCTGCAACAGTCTGTTTTCAAAAGCCCCGAAGATCACGCCAGATCACAGCTGACACTATTCTGCACATCTAGCTACTGAAATGAATCAAGTATCATCACCATTTGGTAGTCCACGTTCCCATAGCCGCACCTCGTATTCATCAACTTCAGCTCAGGCTCTCGAGATAGCCTGCGATCAGGACATGTTCGGCCACCCGGAAAAGCAACTACACAGGCAAGCATTGATTTAAACACAAGTCTAGACCAGGAGTTGCGAACTGTGACGCGGACGATCTGCATTCTCCAAAATCTAGGGCGAACACGTACATCCTGCGAACTGTAACGCGAACTGTTTCCACTCCCCGAAACTCAACAAACGAGCAAAAGATCGTCGACGTTCTAGACCACAAGAAACGAGATAACGATCTTGCCAACAAATTCCGATACCCATCCATGATGACGAAGAACAACCGATCCAGATCTTGCATAAACAGCCCATAACCAAAATCCAAAAGCGCCAAGAACCCAAAAAGTCATCAAAATATGACAATGCGAGATACAAGCCCCAGCATCACATCCTTCGGAGATCCTCTGCTCTGGTGCCGGTATTCCGGTAAGCAAGTTACGTACCTGTCCTGTATGAGATCCGCAAGCCGCTTATCGCGTACCTGTATCACATCTTCCCCAAACACGTTCGACAGAATCCCAGCAGAGAGAGCATCACCTTCACTAGCCACAAGCGTGGGGGTGCGGAGGTCCTCCTAAGTTTAGACCCCTAGAATCGACAAGGATATGCCTGATATCAGGAAACCCAGAATGACTTCGCTGCACACGAGTGAAGGATGCCTTGAATAGAAGACATGTTGTCAGATCTGGTTTTGGAGATATCCCCGGATGTGTTTGCAGAAATAGATAAGAGCACGGTGCTGTGAAGAAGCCGATTCTTCCTTTGCGTCCGGTAACGGAGGTCAGGACTGGGAAACATGTTCGTAGGCACCGAAAACCCGAGTTGCATGGAGCGAGGTTTCTTGATGGCACTTGAAAGAAGAGAAAGCTGCTCAGAGCGACTGCTATCGGATGAGAGAAAGCATTGCAGATAAAGGGCTCATGTAGTTAGTGATCGGTAGATCAGACTACAGCGTGTCTGTCCGACACCTGAGATGATATCGCAAAGAAATAGGGTCCATCAACGAAGTGGAAACTCATCCTTGGATCAGAGTATACCAATACCTCAACTAGTTATCACATCACATATCCAGACAGTAACGATGCAGCAAAATGCAAATGCAACCAACACCCAGCGACTCAAGGTTCCATGCCATCCCTCATATCCCAATCCCTAATCATTCGACATGTCAAAATCACCTCAACTCCACAGCGCCCCAACCCGATCCTCTCCCCTTCAACCTCAAGCACTGGTACGGCGTACTCGTGGGATCGAAGTACAATCCCTCCACAACCCCATCAGCTCGTCTCAAACTGACATAATAGAATCCACTAATCGTCAATCCATGGCCCCGATCCTGATCTCCTTGCCGTTCACTTTCCGAGCAAGTGTCTCCTTTGCCGTGCACAAAGCAACGTTCCTTCCATCGCATGAAAATGTAATCTCTGCCAACATCTGACATGCGGTCTTTACTCAGTAACACCCGAGCAGTTTCTTCGTCGCTGGGATATTCGTTGAAAGGCGGCAGCTTACGCCAGTTGCTGGCGTCGGTCTTCTCATTGGCGCTTGGAAAGGCGATCGAGTCAGAGAGGTGGGTGTAGTGAGTTGAGTTGTTCGGGTCTGTAAGTGGTGAGTTTCGTCGATGAGGGTCTTTGGTGGTATTGGGTGTTAGGAAGCTGTGTGTATCGAGGTCGATGATGTGTCCTTCGAGATATGTGGTGATGGGTGCGTTCTTCTTGCCCGCTTTGGGACGGTCGGCTGAATTGGTGATACTGAGGCTGTGGGGATGTTGCGGCACATCATAGGCTTCCATGGTGCCTTGGAGCGTCATGCGATCGGTATCTATGGAGTGGATGATGACACGAACAGGCCAGTGGTCGTGAGCAGCATCAGCGATTTTGCTGCTGCTCAATAGCATGGTCGACGGTTGACTCGAGCCACTCAACCCGGCGAGGCTTTGAAATGGCGCAATGGGATGTTCGACCCAACGTGTGGAACCTGGAGGATGATCGAAACCGGTCGCCGTACCTTGTGTCCGGAAATTGGGATTGATCTGCTCAACAGCCCTGGACGAAGCACCTGCGCGGGTAGCAAGGAGAGCAGCATTTCCATTAGTGGCATGCTGATGTCCTTCGAATATTGTGCCAGGTTGTAGCCACGAAGATCCAGCTACAGGTTCAATTTCTGAGAGGTCCATCACGAAGTCGTCATGCTTATCCGCAAAGAACTCCTTCGTTGCCAAGCCATGATCGATCGCTGCTGAGAGAGCTTGTTCGTAGCTATAACAGAACCGCAGCTGGTCCAAATATCGCAGCGCATTCTCCAAAAATTGCGCATTGCTCGAAGATGTCGCGCTCGCAGGCACGGGAGGCGTCGATATCCGAGGCAGTCGTGGTGGCGCATTCTCACCATATCTGCGTTGCATGGCTTCTGCCCTTTCTTGCATTGTTCGTGAGCGAAGCTCGTTCGCTGAAGGAGGTAGCGGCCAGGAATCTCGATCAGATGTTCCACTGCGATGTTGATCGCCAGATGAGCGATTACTGCCCGCAGTAGGAGCAGGATTGAACCACCCAGCAGCTCGCGCCCTCTCCTCTTCTTCGCTGATTTCAGTCCCTCGTCGTTCCATAGCATATCGCAAAATTCTTTCCGTCGCGCTCGGGGAGCTCTCCTGTCTTGCCCGTTGCAGAACTGCTCTACTTCTGAGACTTCTCCGTTGACGATCTCCTCCCGCAGCCGCATCGAGCAGATCTGTGCTCGAGGGCGCATGAGAATCGCGATTGCGCTCCCTCGTGCGACTCTCACTCTGGCTGATCAGCTGCGCAGCGTCCGAGGACGAGTTTGCACTGGACGGCTGCCTTCGTAGTTCCGCTAAGATTTGGTCCAGCTCGTTCTCGTCCTGGCTGGCAGCATTCGTTGTAGTCTCGTGAGACGGAGCCCAGTCGTACTGATCGTTCCTGCCCGGAGAAGGCGTGCGATTACTGTATGCTGCGGCAGAAGATGTACTGTTTGTTGTCGGGTCGTGAATCTGATTCAGTCGAGCCAGCACTCTCTGCAGCCTCAACCGGCGCGACAAGTCCTCACTATCACTTCTGCTCTGCGCCTCCAAGTGCCGTGCCTGTGCCAACCTATTTGCTATCCGTGGATCCCGACTCAGATCATTGTGCGACTGGCCCCGTCGATGTGCAGAGCCTCTGCTGGCTGTGGTCTCCTCTGCGCGGTCCAGCGACTCCAGAGAGTCTCGTAAGAAGCTCACATTTGCCTCGTCGGCGTCCTCCGCTGCCGATGTATGCAAGGTCGATGCCAGATCCGGGACGGGCGACGAGAAGTACGAGAGCGGGGTGAGCGGACGGTGGGCGGGCTCGAGTGGTGGAGGCGGTGTTGATCCAGCGCTGTCCCCGCTGACTGGACTCCGCTACAAGCGCCGATGGTCAGCGACGGCTTTGTAACAACTGGCATCGAATAGAATCATGCAGGAGGCACTGTGCTGGCAGCTCTTACCGGATTCGAGCCGTTCGGCGTGTTGGAGGGAGGCATGTCTTCCCTTGCGCGCCTGTCTACTGCATTTTGTGGCGTCTGATATCACACCGCTGGCGAGTCGCGCTCGATAGGCGACGTGCGGTCTCAGCAGAGCCTCGGTGGTCAAGCTATGGCGAAGGATGTCTACGAGGCAGGCTGCGTGCTGTTGGCGTGAGACAAAGGCCTCCCTCAGGCTGTAACCTTCGAGGCAGCGCCAAGAATGTCGTCAACGGCCGACCAGCTTCCCTTGTGATTGACAGTCGCATGAACGGCGCTTGGCCCTAACTGATCATCACAACACCATGGCACGCGATGTTGGAGCATGATGATAACTTCACAGCGACATTTGTATACAGTACTTGATATCGTCGTAACATTCGTGAATGGTATGTACAATCATCACGACCTCAGCAACCGAACCAGCCGACTGTGCCCTTTGATCTTCGCCATCTCAGCCGGCGTTCCCTCCACTCCATCCCAGCTGGCACTTCCTGGCCTTCTCTCGGCACCTCTGCTCAAAAGCATTTTCGCTGCCGCAACATGTCCTCGATTCGCGGCCAGATGTAATGGCGTTGCTCCCTCATTCGCTTTGGAGTCAATATTCGCGCCGTGATCCAGCAGCACACCGAGGACATCCGCGTGACCTTTGTGCGCAGCCCAGTGCACAGCAGTGAGCCCATAGCTCTGGACACTTTCGATATCTGCTCCGGCCCGAAGCAGTACTTTCACACTCGCAACTGATCCCGCAGCGGCAGCATAATGTAAAGGCGTATTCTCAGAGTCATCCAAACAGTCCACCTGAGCTCCACGATCCAGTAGGAGCTCGCACATCGCGTTTTGCCCCGTCACTGCAGCCTGATGAAGAGGCAGCAGTCCTCCACCGGAAGCAGACCGCAAGCTTACGCGCGCACCATGCTTCAGTAGAAGTCTTGCAGCATCGATTTGGCTTGCGCTGATCGCACACCACAGTGCGCTGTACCCATCTCGTCCTGACAGGAAGTCGACTTCATCACTATGAGTGAGGAGCAGAGAAAGGGCCTCGACATTGCCCGCCCACGCTGCCAGGTGCAATGCCGTGTCACCTTTGGCATCCTCAGTGCTCAGCTCGGCCCCATTCTTGAGCAGAACTGCTAAGCTTTGAACATGGTTCAGATGCGCTGCGATGTGTAGTGGTGTTCTTCGTAGGTCTCCGAAAGTGGCTGAAGGGTCTGCGCCTAAGGATACTAGCTCAAATAACGTCTCGAAGTCGTTCGTATTGACCGCAGCGAATAAAGCATCTGCGTCGACAGGTTCGGCAGTACGAGCTGGGGATTGACTCTCTTCCTTGAGATCGGCCTTTTGATCTGCGACAATTGAGCTGGATTCCCGAGGTGGACTATACTGTGGCGGAGGGTCAACGAAGCAATTGTAGTCCACGGCGGGAGTAATGCCAGTGTGCTCGTCAAAAGCAGGCGAGGGTAATAGGCTAGGCGTGCTGCAACCAGATTGGAGATGGTCCTCTAGATTATTCTCTGGCGGTGGTGTGGGTGGTACTGTCTCTGATTGCTTCACCAAGAACTCCAATACACCTCGCTGCGCCTTCAATTGCTGTGATGTCTGCTGTGCATCTGAGCTGGAACATGTACCCTCTCGGATGGCAGTGCTGGCAGAGACTAGGCTGGTCTCAATGGAGCTTGTCGCAGCGTCAAAGCAAGCCGCCAGTCCAGCGGTATCCGTAATTCTATCCGGTTTTGCCAAAACGTCTTGCTGCAATCGGCATAACACGCTGATGAGCAGCGATAGCTCGCTCAAAAGCTCCGTAGCACTCAATGCCGCAGCCTCTTGACTCACACTCCCAGCCAGCGACACAAGAGCCGCGAGTCTCCCATACCTATCCCCATCACCAGCCGTTGACCGCTCATTCACCACATACAAACTATCCACAGCTCTTCTCCTCCGACTCTTCGGCCTTTCCGGTGTCGCGTCTCTCACACTCTCACTCCGACCCTCCACATACGTCCTATTCTGCCGTATGACTGTGGAGATCGCCACAATAGAAAATACAGTACACGCGATCGTGAAGCATAGCGTCGTCGGAGTGAAGAATGTCGTCGATCCCGATGGACTGGCGGCGGCCATTGCTGAGGACGACTAGAACTAGTGTTGGAACGTGCTGACCACGCGCGTCCACGTGTGGAATTGGCCAGCAACGCCGTCTATAATGCGTCGTTGGGCGGAAGCCTGGTTCATCGTTCGCGGAAGAAGGCGCGTTGGAGACGTGTTTGCGCGAAGGCAGGCGGGCTGTTTGTATACAAATCGTTGACCGGGTCACGGCCCGCTTTGCATCGGCAAACGAGCTGAATCGCGGTCTCAGACTTTTACCGAAGTGAGTGAGAAACGGTAGAAGAGTAGAAAGTAGCTTTGCTAGTTGTTCATACACTATTTTGAAGCTGGTACATAAAGAAATGTTTGTGGTGCTCATCCAGCGGCAGGTACAAGTGGGTGGTATCGTCGCGTCAAAACAAGAATCAATCGCTCGCTCGTTCAAAACAAAAATCATAATCGTTAATCAGCCATGGCCCATTCCGTTCAGAAAGCGAAATGCTCCTCCCATTGAGTCCTTCGTTCCGTTGGTCATAATAGATGGCGCTGGCTTCTTGGAGGAGATGGATGCGCCCGACGATCCAGGCCTAGTGAATGAGAAAGCTGGACGCATCAAAGATGACTTCCTCTTGGGGATCAAATTCGACGGCGAAAAGAATTTGCCCTTTGGAAGTGATTTAATGCTTCCTTCTCGCGATAGAGACATGCTCGAGAGGCTCTCCGCGATTTCAGGTGTCAGTGGCCAGCTGTTACCGCTCGTAGAGTCGTGCATTGGCGGGTGCAGGCTTTTTGATGGCTGATCATGTGCAGGAGTGCTATCAACCTCTCTGGACAAAGGCGAACGGCTTGACGCTCGGGATCGAGGCGCCGATGTTGGCACGCGTCCATGTGCTAGATAAGAGCCAACGCCACTACGATATCGGTATGGAGACGGCGAGGAGGAGCGTGTCGACATGTTATCCCAAGGCAACAGATCTGCAGACTGAATGCTGGCTGGTCTAGAGTATAGCGAGCTGGCCGCTGAGCCGGCCGCAAACTGCTGAGGCTTTGAAGGAATACTGAGCGGCTGAGGCCTGGGACCAGCGCGGAGGAAGTTGGCGAGATCGGCCACATCCTCATGCTCAGCTTCGGCGCTGCGGGGATCCATCTGGTTTTGGCGAGGTAGATCGGAAATGTACTCGGCGAGCTCCTGGATAGAGTCGCCTTGCACGCGAGCTTCTCGCGGAGACAATGCCCTCCTGTTTCGTTTCGGTGGGATACCTGTCGGCTTGGAGGGCTCGGCGGTCTTCGTTGTGTTGACAACCTGCGTGTCAAGCCGCCGATCATTTGGACAGTGCTCGGTTTTTTGAAGGGCAATGGCGGCGCATCGTCTTCAACGGCGATCATGGAACCGTCCTCCTGGATGTGCCAGGTAAGACCATCAGGACCATATTCCATGGTCTTCTCCACACCAGACAGAGGGGTTTGAGGCGGTGTAACGGTGCCTTCTGATAAAGCTGGCATGTGAGCGCTGTCGGCCGAGCTGCTTCGTTTAGATGCAGGAGTGAGAGGATCAGCAGCTCGTGCTGGTGCTCGGAAAATGCACTCTGCCGGCAGAGATGTTAATGCGCTTGGGTCGCCAGCCATGGCATGGCCGCATGCCCAGAGGTTATCTTGGATTTGTGAGACTGTCAAGGTGAAATCGAGTCCGAAGCGATGGTAGTCCTCGACCGGATTTCTCATGGCAGAGAGTGCGACCGTGAAGCAATCCTGTGACTTCTGCAGCTCATCCAGTTGGTATTCAATGTGTCCCGTTACGAAGAGTGTCAAAGCCAGCAGCTCGTCCACAGGCATCGCATCTTCAAGCACGTGCGAGGCTGTGGAATAGTCTCCCAGCTTGGCGAAGATGATCGCAGCATTGATAAGGCATGATGTACTGTAGAATTCATGCTCGATCGTGCGCGACAGATGGAGGAAGTTTTCTGCCTGTCAAATAGTCAGTATTCAACTTTATGGTGCCATGAACGAGGTCGTCGGCGGAAGGTAGTAGTGTTTCAGACAGTTCTCTGCGGCACGTTCTGGCACAAGGCCAAGTCAGGCAGCCGAGAGCTTTTGTTATGTATGGAGAAAAAGAGACCTTTCCGCACTTACAGCGTCTTGCCATTCGCTGCCTTGGAATAGCGTCACTGCATGCTCCCAAACATCGATCAGGTCGTCCGAGAGCGCTTCCGTTGGTGGTGTGTTGCGCGCTCTGAGGTCGGTCTTTAGGTGAGACAAGCGTCGGTTGTTTCGGGTTGGTACCACTGGCACAGTGATGTCGGCCATGGTGGCGGGCCAACCTGTCGCGCAAAACTCCAGAAGTTGTTGTAAGTGGCTCCTCGATTGTTTAAAAGAGTCCAGAAGTTCGCGAGGGATTGCCTCGTGGCAGGTCGGTACGACCGATGTGGCTTCGCTTCATTCACAGTCTAGAGCGGCTCTTTCCAGCCACGGCTTGAGCAAGTCACGCCTCGCCAGCACGCACCACCTTTCAGCGCTCACCACTTT
The DNA here is from genome assembly GCA_029490675.1 of Cercospora nicotianae. Lineage (NCBI taxonomy): Eukaryota > Fungi > Ascomycota > Dothideomycetes > Mycosphaerellales > Mycosphaerellaceae > Cercospora > Cercospora nicotianae. The sequence goes on from JANQAT010000002.1 coordinate 1,880,039, forward strand.
TGACTTGAGTCGCAACGATGAGTTTTTCGAAGTCAGGAAGCCCAGAATTTTGCACTACGTCGACTCGGTCGAAGAAGGTCATAAGTATCGCCTTCGCGGGCAGATGATCGTCGTAGTGGGTGAGGACGATCGTTGTATGCAGGGTGCCACTGACGAATGCTTGTAGGTACTTCTGGAGTAACAGGGTCTCTTGTCGCGGATAGCAGAATATCAGGACCTCTGCGAGCAGCGCATCGGAATGAAGGTCTGTTGTAGAGCGGACTCGCAGCATGCGCTCCTCGGACAAATATTTGTTCACGCACGACGGGACTTCTATTCCGTATATATTGACCTGCTGCCCGCTTCTCTCGAGGATCAGTCTCTCCAGAAGGCCGGTGCCGGCTCCGCACTGCGAAGGTGATCAGTAACTCCATTCGGCTAGCCGGTGGCTTCTGTATACAAAAAATTGAGGGGAAGATGGCCGAGGTCGACGGCACGAAGCTTGTGACTAGGAACAACCCGAAGCGACCATTCAGCTGTCGATCTGTGCAGCCATGAACGAACGTCTACGTCGACAAGCCGAGTTACAATTCGATCACTCGTGCAAGAGACACGCATGTTCGGCTGTCAGCGTTGCTGCGGATGTCCGTGATCACGCCATGCAAATGGAGGCGAGCTCGTTTGTGTGTAGCGAACGAGCTCGCGGCTGTTTGGCTCGGACCCCAGAAAGGCTCTTGCGGTCTGGCCAGCCAGCTACGCCAGCTAAGGTAAAAGGACACTCACGTGAGACTCACAGAGAGCACTTGGGCTGGACTCTTTGGCAGATGCCTAATCAGGGTGTCCAGCACTTTGATAGATATCGAACAACAGCAGTCTGGATGTTGCGAAGGACGCTCAGTGAGCTTGTCCATGATGGCCTGAACCTCCATGCTGCCGTTGAGCGCAGTGTGAGTCACAGAGAACTCATGCAGTGGTGGATCGATTTAATGCACGCTTGAAACACCTTTCGAGCTCACGAAGCAGGCCGTTCTCCCACCTGCCTCAAGTGTCAGAGATGCATGCAAACGAGTGAGAAGTCGCAGGTTGGTTCTTCCGCGCGCCGCGTTGCATGTGTTACGCATGAGGTACATGGACGCGTTTCGAATGGTGAGCTGTGTTGAATGGTTGTTGGAGGTGGAGGAGAGTGTGTTGTGAACTTGGGAGGAAATCGCTGCATCTGCTCACCGGGATCCTGCGGCTGGATGTTTTCCGTCCAGACTGCACGCAAAAGTGCCTCGTGCTCGTGACTTGCGAAGCGAAAGGGCTCTGCAGTTTCTGGTTGTTGCAACGAGAGCGAACGAGAGCCGCTGTGCTGCTGGCCACGACTCAGAATCGGTTGGCTTGGCAGTCACGGCTGTTCGCGATTTCTTCCCGCTGCACTCTCCAGCTCTTGTCGCGCTGCACGTCGCTGGCTGGCTCCCAGCACCGTCATGTTCCACCACGAACCGCCCCACGCACACTGGCTTTCGGATGATTTACTCCTGTGCTCCAGCCTTCTTGCACAGCTTGGACAAGCAGACTGCCGATACGCGCCTGCTTCAAGCGCGTGACGCGGCACACAGACGCGAACGCGCCCGAACTCCCTCGTCACTCCGATTTCGCGGTCACCTGCTCAGGGCAGCTTGACGGCTAAGAACGGCATGGAGCAGAACGTTTCGACTGAGCGTGGTCCACCTAGTCACGCGACGCCCGACGTGCTGCGCATTCTATTTTTCCAGATGCGTCGGCAGTGTTCATGCCGTGAGATGCATGACGTTCAGGGAAAGTCCTTCCAGCGGTGAGAGGCTGCCCAGGATGCACATCACGGGCTGACCGACGCCTCACACGACTTGCCCAACACCGCCACAGATCGTGGCGAGCTAGAACCATGGCTGCAGATGCATCATGCACCTTTAAGCTTGGATGCAGAAACCGGATTGCGTGGAAAGGCTCTGTCGCGCATGTTGGTAATTATCGCAATTTCATGCTATAGACGCTGACGAGGCGGGCAGATTGCCAGACTCGCGGATCGTAGGAATAGGCGCTCGTGCTACTCTACACATCGTACTTGCGTCCCCTGCTCCCGATCATCTACGTTGGAGGCTGCAAAGCTTGTGTGATGGAAAAGGCGACTCCCGCTGCTGATTGGCCCGGCCGATGCCTGCCTATTTTGTAGCTCGGACTTGCCGACTGTTCACATCCAATACCTTCGCTCTGACATCGACTCACATGCACGTTGCCTCCAGGTCCAACAGCATGCCATCCGTACGGCCTGGAAGAGCATCCGCCTTAGCTTCTCCGTGCTCCTGAAACACCTGGGCGGCCATCGGTGGAAGCCACACTTCCTGGCAGCCTTCGAGAACGACAGAGCGTGGGCGTCGCGACAGCTTGACTGGCCACCACGCCCTGGCCATGACCACTCCCCAGACCGCGACGTGATGACAGCTGCGATCGCAATATTGATGCTCACTACCACGGACCTTGTAGCGTCTCATACCGTGCATGATGCGAGTGCAGCGGCATCGGAGCGCAGGCCTTCACCAGCAGGCCGACAGCCTGATACTGGAGGAGGTATGAGCAGAACTCAAACTATGCCGGGGCTATTACTCAAAATGTATAGTCCCGAGTGAAGCGCCTTTGCAACGTTACAGACAGCATAGGGTCGGAAGGTGATCCCAATAGCGACAAGCAACACAAGGTACAGTGTCGCAATCTCTGATGCGTGTGCAGCCTCAGCCATGCGCGCTCTACCGTGGTCTCGCAGGAACGCGACGAGGAAAAGCAATCGAAAGTACAAGTGCGGGCTAAGCATGCAGGTCGCGAGCTACTATATGCACGTTGCTGGATGGTGTCTGCAGCTGGCCACGAGAAAGAGGCTGTGAAGCTAGTGCCGTTCAGGTCTGACTACTAAAACCAGACCACCCCGCGCATCTCTGCCCTTCTCACCACCTCGCTCTCCGCCCGCCCATTGGCTCATAGCCTTCCTCCCTTCTACATTCATTCTTCTAACTCAGGGCGAGCAGCCTAATTCTTCCATCGTTGCTACCCCCAGGCATATTACGTCGTTCCACTTTATACCAGTCATCTTGCTGTCGCCCGCCCCATACATATATCGCTCATCGCATCCGCATACTGTCTGGAACAGGAAAGGAATTCAATCACACATCAGTCAACAATATCAATCATGCCTGTGCAATTACTGCCCGCGTCAGCGGCAGCCTTCGCGCCCCGATCTGGACCCGAAATCGTGCTGAACACAAAGGTGGAGCCTTGGTTAACACAGACGTTGAAGCGCATCAACCGAATCAAGCGACCACTCAACAGTGTCCCACAACACTTTCGATGTCTGACAGAAACACTCGGTGGATCTTCTGCTATCTGGACCCTGGCCTCACTCATGCTGCCAAAGGCGCCCGATACTGAACTGCGCAAAGACGACAACCCACTTGTGGAAGCACTCTTCAATTTCCAGCTTGTACACATCGAGGCCTATGTGGTGCACGTCGACATGGTCTCCCAACACGAAGTCGCGTTCAAGCTGACGCCCGAGACGATCGAGTCCTTGGTGGAGTATCACAAGGACATCTACTCGGTCGACTCATCAGCGAGCACGTGGAGCTGGCCCGAGAAGGAAGCGCAGATCAAGAAGATGCAAGAAGAGTTCGTGCAAGCCGCGAACAAGTTCGTCTTCCGCACTGGGGCCCGCGCGTTGGAAGGCATGGAGGAGGATGGCGCCGGCGAGCTGCTCGATGGCCGCTCCGCCGAAGTGAAGAACCAGATCATGAACATGTTCGCTCCACTTCTGCCTCCTCCACCACGGATAGTCGATGTCATCCACCCGGCACCAGTCATGCCAAGTGCACCTGTCGCTGGTGGCTGGTGGGCACCTCAGCAATTGCAGCTCCAAACACATCCTACACCTGTGGATTCGTGGAAGGTGCTGCCGTCGACCCCATCGCCAACTGCCACAACATGCAGCGACAACCAGTCGAACGTGTTCTGGCAGGACATGTCTATGAGTAACGTCCAGCTGCCATCGCCGACGCCATCATTCAGCCAGCCGTACACATCTGCGCCATCGCAGTACTACAGCTCACCGCAGCCAATCGCACCAATTCCAGTGTCGAGCTCCTTTCCTCTACATTGTGGATCGGACATTGGCTACGGCTATGGCGACTTCGGCATGAGCCACGGGGGCTTCATGCACACTCAGTATGCTACCGCCGTGTGAGCTGCTCAAAGACGACCCCTTTGCGCGATCCGCTTCCGCGGCTGTCGTTGAACGACTGAAACCCGTCGGTGTCCTGGCCAGGCCCGACGACCTTTTTCCACATCCTGGATCCTGTCACTACTCCAGAAGCCTGATGCGCACAGCGCTTCTCGATACGCGACCCACGATTATTAGTATTGACGCGATGCAAACGATACCCGATGTTGACCATCACAAAAACACATCAACATCACTCAACTCCACATTTTCTGGACGGCGTACTAGCAAGCGACTTGGTTTATTGATTTGGATCTTGACACCTTAGCAAGCGAGCGACTCTGTTTTTCTCTCTCTTTTCCATTTTGCGATGACGAGCGATGGGAATACTCAATGCATATTTTCTCGGGAGGCCATGCACTTGCGAACAACAAAGACAGGATTTCACAGACCTCGCGGTCGATACAGAGAGAAGCAAAAGAGAAAGACGTTTTATGGGTGGAATGATTGCATGTTTTAGGGATGGATTGTGCATTTTTTTATGGGACCTATGGGATTGGGAGGACCACCGTCACTATATCTTTTTCGACTTCTGCGACGCCCGTACATGCCTGACGACATCTGGAATGCCGAACTATGGACCTTCGATTCTTTCTAATGCCTTTTGCGGATACTGGATTGCAGCCTGGAAACCCATCGCACACTCCGGTCTTGAACATCATGTCAGACAGCGGATGCGGTGTGGTGTTGAGGGTTGCTTTTCGTTGTCCGCACAACGAGGAGACTTTGTTCTAATACTGGTTATGGAACTATCTGGCCTTCAAACGTTGCAACAGGCTCTTTTCCTTTCATGAGCGTCCGAGCATTCGATATGTCTCGGCCTCGACTAATATGACTTCCGGATTTCACAACAACATACAAAAGACTTCTTCGAATTACCTGAGAAACATCGACGACCCGAGATCCCTGGAGTGCGATTGAATTCGTTTACTCGACCAGCGTTATTGCCGCAGAGCTGCGCTGAGACTCCGAAGCTTGTTTCCGAAAGCTAGCCTTGAGGAGGTAGACCTGCTTCGAGTGGTTGTCTTTTTTTGGTGTTTCTCTTGGGAGAAGAATCTGTTCTTTCTATGTTGGAGATGGGTCGCCTTGATTGGTTATGGCCTGGATTGTGGGATCTTTTTATGGAATTGTCAGAACCATAGTGATCATCCTACTATGTCTCGCTGCACCCTGGGTATACTGGCTATACTCTCTGGGGTTTCGCAGTGTAGAAGTTTCTGCTTTGCAGAGATGAGTGGATGCTGGACCAATTTTTGGAAGAAAGTGGAGGATTTCTGCGGCTTGATGTCGTGAGAACAGTCTCCTGATACTACTTTTCGTAGCACATTTTTTCTATATTCACGTTTCTGTGAAGTGAATCTTCTTGTGCCACGTTCTGCTCCTTGGTCTTTTGCTTAGCACTTTGCATGATGCGCTGGACTGCCGCCACTCGACTGGATCGTAAAATCGTAATTTGTGGATTAGGTAATCGTGGTACTTTCTGTGTACACGAACCTCTTCCGTCTGCTTCTGGGTCTGCTTCCTCCCTCTTCTCCTCTCTCATATCTGCAAAAGCGCACGTTCTGCCGCACGCGGTCGGTCATCAAACTGCACTTCGACAGTCTGCTGCACCATAATCTTATCGGTTGCATTCGTCACGCAATTCTGCAGACCCTCGACATCCTGATGCGTCACCCACGCCGTCGTCCCGCCATCCGCACGGAAGAGCAAGTCTGCATCGGTCATGCTGTCGCGCATTTGCATCGTGCTCCGAGCGCTACTGGCACTGCTCTTCGTTGTTGAGGATTTGCTCATCAGACTGCTGATCAGGAATGCACTGGGTCGATGTGATCTTGCGTTTGGACCGGCTTGAGCGGCGGTGTCGCGGAGCCAGTCTTTGGTGAAGGCTTTGAGGAAGAGATGCATACATGGTATTGTGGCGGCCATGAGGGAGTAGTACATCTCCACGGTGCTGTAGAGTGTGGGCTCGACGTAGTCCCAGGTGAAATCTAGTGCGTCCATTGTTTGGTCGTTGGGATCGCCTGAGAGCATTTTCACGACTACGAGGACACGGAAGATGGTCAAGATGCTTGCACTGTGATTTGGAGATCAGTAAGTTGTATCGTTTGCTGATCGGCCTGGAGGAATTACTTACGGGATGCGAAATGCGAAGCCTCCGACGATTGTGAGCTTCGCAGCAAGCCGCAACTTGAGAGGCCAGACCAAGAATATTGGTAGAGCGAAGAGTACGAATTCGAGAATGATGCTGTATGCACCGACGAAGATCCAGCCTGCTCTCCTCAATCCTAGATTCTCCGGCGAGACAGCTGTGCTGGTGATGGCGATGAGCCCCCATATCACGATGAACACCGTGGTGATCCAAGCTGCATGAATATGGCGTTTGAATGTCGACAATCGCAGAATGAGTAATGACACGGCGAGTTTCGAGCAACAGAGTGCCGTCACTGAAAGAATGTCGCTGGCTTTGATCGTCTACACTGATATCAGCGCATAGCAACACCACCTCTCTTCGCGCAAGACTTACTGCTCGAAGCGGCCCAATCATCTCCCACTCCAGATGGTACATATGCATCCCGAGACCGCACTGCACTGCTCGAAATATTGTACCACTTTCCGCAGTCGCTATCAACTGTCACGAACGTCAGTACGGAACCGACTTCACCGAGAGCGGCACTTGAGCATTACAGTTCCCAGCATGACAGCGATATCATCCCAACCCATCCGACTCCCCCAAGGCCATCGGATCTTTAGTCGCAGCCCCAGAAAGATCCACGCGGCGACCATCATGAGCGCCGCCGTGATGTTGATTTGATTTCCTCGGTTGCCATGAGGGAGATCGGCCATGTCGCCTTCTGTTGCGTCCGACATGGTGACAGGTCCACGCGACGAACGCGTCGCACAAGATCGCTTCTCTCTTATCTCAACTGGTCCAGACCCGGTATAAGATCACTCCAGATGTATGACGATGATGGAAAGGCTGGACTTTCGGATTCCTTTCCCAAAACGGCGTTCTTCTCAATTGCAAACGAGAGTCGATGGCGCAAACATCCTTTCGAAAAGGGAGAGAGGGAACCCGGCAAAAGAGAGAGTGAGAGTAGTAGCCAAATAATAGTCGTCGTTAGTGATAGTATAGTAGCCACAAACCAACCACGGCCGCGCCAACCAAACCCAAGCCCTACCCCAGCGAAAAGGGAGAGAAGCAACAGCCCTTTCTCTCCGTGTGGCCGTCTGAAAGAAAGACCAAAAGACCGAAAAGAAAAGCACACGCCCACCAAAGCGGCTGATACGGGCATTTTGTGGCACAGGGACGGAGGCTTACTATCGAGTTCGAAATCCCCAGACGAATCTCACGCGGAAAGTGGATCAGAATCTCGAACATTACCTATGATGGCGACCGGAAACGAAGCGTGCAACGTGGTTTAAGTCTGAGACAATGTGGTCTTTTTTGATTGCGCCATCCTTTTTCCGGTCTCGGCGATTCGGCGGGAGGCCTGGACAGGCTGGCAAGGTTGGCATGAACTGATGATCGTCAGGACTGTGCGCTGCTTTTGTCTCTGAGATATATTTGAAGGATGCGATCGGTTTTGTACGTGGTTAGGGTTTCTCTGTCTTTTGCTTGCTTCTGAATTGGGGTGATGTGTTGTTGTGATGGCTGGCTTATGGGGTTTGTGATGGAAATCATTAGTGGTGGCTTAAGCGACGGAAGATTGCTGGCTAGGTTCATGAAGCAAGTGATTCGGATTCTCGGAGTCCGGCGCTTTCAACCACCCACGATGCGGCTTGGTACTTCAGGCAGTATTCTGCCAGCGATGAGATCATGCGACAAAACTCCTGTGTCCCTCATCCAGTGCACGGAGGAAAGGTGATGCTGGTATAATAAGGTGGAGAGCGCGATGGCATTCATTTAGAGTAGTCTATTCAAAAGATGGCGATCTAAATTGCATTGCGGGCAGGATTGACCGTATCCGTAGTGGTATTGTGGACATCGGTGTCGGTCATTTGGTCTTTCAGACTGGGCATCGCCACTGCACTTGGCCCGCGGTGTCAGAGAGAATGGTTGTAGGGGTATAGTACTTGGCCCGTCTTCGTCGCGTGCGCCGTGCGATTGACCAAAGGAGGCTGTCGTCATGCACGCCGGCAAGTGCATTTGGTGACTCCATCGCAAACATATGGGGAATCCAATGGGCCCGTAGCAGAACTTTGCCCAAAAGGGTAGATGCATGATAGCTGAGAGGCCCGCTAACGTAGTTGCGTTGGACACTAAAGCTTAGCAGTAGATGTTTCAGCTTCGTCTTCGAGCACCTCGATAAGTCCTCCGACCAGGTGAAGACTGCCCGTGGCCAGAATATCAGTCTTGCTACCATTCGCAAGTTCTCGCGCTTTATGCACAGCTTCCTCAATGGTACTGACAACATGCACTTGGGCGTATGGGTCAATCTTGTCCCAGCTCTTTGCCAGCTCATTTTGAACGCGCAGACTGCTCACGTCGTCCTTGTTTGTGTTGATCGATACCAGATCAGCCTTGTAACCAGCATTCCTGTACGTTGTGTTCGGACAGAAGATAGCGTGCTTGAATGGGTGATTGTCCTTGACTGCTGTAGCCAGTGTTTCATGCAGGTGTTGGGCGAGAGATGATGCATCTCGCGTCTGCTGATTGAATAGAAGTATGCGATGGGCATCAGTTGCGGATGTATTGGTAGTCTTGGATGCGAACCAGCGACCAGCAACATCAATGCTCTCTAGGGTGTGGCCTCCGTCGATGTACCACGTTACGTTTGGCTTAGTGGTATCGGGACGCAAGTCGCAACGACCACCAAGTCTTGTCTCTTCCAGGGCTTTGATGAATTCTGCTGGCAGTTGGGCATTCGAGTCGTAAGGATTTGGAAGTCCACTGAACCCGAGCCGTGCAAGATGCAGTGCTGAAACAGCAATGGCGAGCGAAGCGTTCAGTTTTTGGAAGTGGCCTTGCAGACCCAGTTCGATTGAGTGGAGCGCAGCGTGCACTGGCACGACATATAGCTCTGTCTTACGCTCTTTGGCTCGTTCGTGCAGAACTTTCAGGGCGCTCGCTGGCTGTTCAACGGTAAAGGCAGGTACATCCTCTTTGAAAATGCCAGCCTTGTGCCATGCAATATCCTCGATCGTGTTGCCGAGCAACGCTTCGTGGTCGATACCTAGACTCGTGATCCCAGTAACTGCGGGCTTGACAAACAGATTTGTCGTGTCGTACTCGCCGCCGATACCGCATTCAATGACTGCTGTGCCTACCTGTTGCTGTATGTAGCAATGAAACGCCATGAGCGTCAAGTAGTGAAAGTATACAGGTTTACCGTCCATGCTCCTTGCATCCTGATCTGTTGCGTCTGACTTTGTAGCTTCAAGCCTGTCCCATAACTCCCAGAAACATTCTGCGAACAGCTCTTCCGAGATTGGTTGATTGTCGATCTTGATGCGCTCCCGCACAAATCGCAAGTGCGGAGAGGTATACAGTCCTACCGTCGAAGGCACACGCTCAGCATATATGCTCTTCTTGGACGGAAGATACTGGGCTAAGATGGAAGATATGAAGGACGAGGTGGAGCCTTTGCCTTTTGTACCGGCGATGTGGACGGGATTGAGAGTGTCGAGGTCGGTGGGCTAGATCGGCGGTCAGAAGAACGATCACACGGCCTACCTTCAGCTACGCTCAGCGCACCTCATATCCGATGCGCCGCAGCCACGAGAGCATGTCTGGAATGGCCCGCTTGTTGCCTCCAGGCCCGGCCTTCCTGATGGCCTCGACAATGGCAAAGTTGCTCTGGAGGCCATTGAGTGCCGCGACTGCCGACTTGTAGTCGCGAGCCGTACTGTGATGTCTTTTCTGCATCGACAGCACGCGTCGCACGCATGGCCGGCACACCGACATGATGTGGTGATGTGTGGGAGCAGCGGATGTCCCAACCATCAGTGCGGTTGAAAGCTTCCCCTTCTCGCCCCGGTCGTCGCTGCCAAGAAACGCGGGCGGCCACTTTAGCTACGCGCATCGACGCGTCAACTCAACTCCAACTCATCGCCTCCCACCCATTGAACATTATACACCTGTTTGACGCGCTATTACACGCGCCCTGGTGTACAGTCGTAATCGAGAATGGCGCGTCAAAGCGACATGTCGACGCCACGAGCTCCTCCGTCTCTGAAGAAGAGTACTAGCACTGCTTCCAGTACGGGGAAGGGCAAGCAGCAGAGCATCGCCGGCTTCTTTCAGAAACGTCCTGCACCAACTCCGTCAGCTAGCACTCCAGCAAAGCGCCCAGCAGAAACCCCGGTACCCAAATCTGTAGTGGCATCAAGCACAATTGGTCCAGGATCCTCGCCTCGAACAGCTCGCGGAGCATCCCAAAGCTCAGCTATTGATGGACGCGACAAGGAGAATGGTGCGTCCCGCTTCGCCTTATGTGTGGAATATTGACTGACGGACTGATAGAAACACCAGGCACCAGTTTCTCCAGCCCTTCGCGCAAGGCGAAGAAGCAAGTGAATTACGCTGAATCTGATGATGAGGATGATGAGCCGTTCAGACCACTGTCTGGCAACGGACGTGCTGCAAAACGTCGAAGAATCAGTGTCAAGGATGACGAGTCTGATGATGAGTTTGGCCTCGATAACGCGACGCAAGCTGCAATGGTCGAGAGCGACGATGGTATGTCCATTTCATATTCGTTGTGAGACTCACTTACCAGACGCGTGTAGCTTTCTCAATCTCTCAGCAAATACAATTTGCACGCCCGGCTTCAAGAACTCAAGCTAATACCCCTGTAACAGACATGGATGATTTTGTGGTCGACGATGACCTCGAGGACGATGCGAAGCCAACGAAGGCGAAGAAGAAGGCGCCTGCCAAGTCGTCTGTGAAGTCCACATCAGGGGAAGCGTCAAGGAAACCGTCACCTCCGCCTTTGACACTTGAGGAGAGTGAGGAAATCCCAACGACATCGACTGCGACACAATGGACGTACGACCCAGACGCTCCACCCTCAACGGAGCCTCGCAAGCTGCCACCCAAGAAGAAATCTACATCAGACGCTGCCAAGAAGCAGAAAGCACATGTCACAGATCCATCGGAACGCTATACGTGGCTCGCGGAGATCCATGATGCGGATAGGAACCCACCTGATCATCCAGACTACGACCCTCGTACTATATACATTCCACCGATGGCATGGAACAAGTTTTCTGCATTCGAAAAACAGTACTGGGAGATCAAGCAGAAGTTTTGGGACACCATTGTGTTTTTCAAGAAAGGCAAGTTCTACGAGCTCTACGAGAACGACGCTACAGTTGGACATCAGCTCTTCGATCTCAAGCTCACGGATAGGGTGAACATGCGAATGGTCGGCGTTCCGGAAGCCAGCTTGGATCACTGGGCCAACCAATTCGTCGCCAAAGGCTTCAAGATCGCCCGAGTCGACCAAATGGAGAGCAAGCTTGGCAAGGATATGCGTGAGCGGGATGAGAAGAAAGGCAACAAGAAAGAAGACAAAATCATTCGCAGAGAGCTTGCCTCTGTGCTTACGGCCGGCACATTGGTCGAGGGTAGTATGTTGACTGATGATCTTGCTACTTACTGTGCTGCCATCAAGGAGTCGGAAGTGGATGGCAAGCCAAGCTTTGGCATTGCCTTTGTCGACACTGCTACGGCACAGTTCCAGCTTGCAGAATGGGTCGATGATCTCGACATGACCAAATTCGAAACATTCGTGGCTCAGATACGGCCCGGCGAGCTTTTACTGGAGAAGGGCTGTATTTCCGCAAAAGCACTCAGGATCTTGAAGAACAACACTTCGCCAACCACAATCTGGAACTATTTGAAGCCAGATAAGGAGTTTCTAACAGCCGACAAGACGCGCATGAAGATCAATGGCGAAGCATATTTCGAAAAGCCTGACGATGACGAAGGTGTCAACGATTGGCCAAAAGTGCTTACCGAAGCGAAGGATAAAGATCTCGTATTCTCTGCACTCGGTGCATTGACATGGTATCTCAGTCTGCTTAAGATCGAGCGCGACCTTCTCACATGCGGCAACTTCTCTTGGTACGACCCAATCAGAAAGGCGTCGAGCTTGGTTCTCGATGGTCAGAGTTTGATCAACTTGGAGATCTTTGCCAATACTTTCGATGGCAGCACTGATGGCACATTGTTCACCATGCTGAATCGATGCATTACGCCTTTCGGCAAGCGAATGCTGCGTCAATGGGTTTGCCATCCTCTGGCGGATGCAAGAAAGATCAATCAGCGTCTCGACGCTGTCGATGCTCTGAATGCTGATGGTACAGTCATGGACCAGTTCACATCTTCGCTGTCCAAGCTTCCTGACCTCGAGCGCCTCATCTCTCGTGTACACGCCGGACGGTGCAGACCTCAAGATTTCGTCAAGGTTCTCGAAGGATACGAGCAGATCGAGTACACCATGTCGCTGCTCAAGAGATTCGGCGAGGGCGAAGGACTACTGGGCCAGCTTATTTCCGCAATGCCGGACCTCGCTGGAGCTCTCAAGCACTGGGCCGATGCCTTCGATCGCAAGAAGGCTCGAGATGACAGCGTGTTCATTCCGCAACCTGGTGTAGAAGAAGACTACGATGAAAGCCAAGAACGCATTGACAACGTCATTGCCCAGCTGAATCAGCTCCTCAAGAAGGCACGAAAAGATCTCGACTCGCAGGCTATCAAGTTTACCGACAACGGGAAAGAAATCTATCAGCTCGAGGTTCCGATCAAGGTCAAGGGCGCGATTCCAAAGAACTGGAAGCAAATGTCTGCCACCAAGCAATGCAAGAGATGGTACTCACCTGAGCTCGAGAGCCTCGTCCAGGATCTGAAGGAGGCACAAGAGATGCATGGCCAAGTCGAGAGGTCTCTGGCTTCACGATATTTTGCTCGCTTCGATGAAGATTATGCCATCTGGCTGGCAGCCACAAAGATCATCGCTCAGCTCGACTGCCTGATCTCACTCGCCAAGGCTTCGGCTTCTTTGGGCTCGCCGTCTTGTAGGCCAGAGTTTGTGGAAGACGACAATGCTCGCAGTGTGCTCGAGTTCCAGACTCTACGCCACCCATGCATCGAGACAACTACAAACTTCATTCCCAACGACATCGCTCTTGGCGGCGATCAGGCCTCAATCACACTCCTGACCGGAGCCAACGCAGCAGGAAAGTCCACCGTGCTCCGCATGACCTGCGTGGCAGTCATTCTCGCTCAAATCGGCTGCTACGTGCCTTGCGAATCTGCACGTCTGACCCCAGTCGACCGCATCATGTCTCGTCTTGGAGCCCATGACAACATCTTCGCCGGCCAGAGCACATTCATGGTCGAACTCAGCGAAACAAAGAAGATCCTGTCCGAGGCCACACCTCGCTCTCTCGTCATTCTTGACGAACTCGGCCGTGGCACAAGCAGCTACGATGGTGTTGCTGTTGCTCAGGCTGTCCTTCATCACGTCGCCACACACGTCGGTTCCCTCGGATACTTCGCTACGCACTATCATTCTCTCGCCGCAGAGTTCAGCCAGCATCCTGAGGTCGAAGCCAAGCGCATGGCAGTCAAGGTCGATGATGACATTCGGGATGTGACGTTCTTGTACCAGCTCGAGAATGGCGTGGCTGAGGGCAGTTACGGAATGCATTGTGCTGCCATGTGTGGAATCCCGACGAAAGTCATCGATCGTGCGGAAGAGGCGGCACAAAATTGGGAGCATACGGGGCGGATCAAGGAGAGCTTGGAGAAAGCCCAGGGCAGCGACTGGATGCCTCTGGGTTTGTTGAGTGATATCAGCTGGATGCTGAAGGACCGGGATGAGGAACACGAAGGGATCAGCGAGAGGAGCCTAGAGGTGCTGAGGAAGGCTATCGCGGCATTGTGAGAAGAGATGGACATGCGAGGGAATTGCCACGCAGTGTCACTCGGGGCAATTGCTTGTAAAACAACGAATGTGGCTATGGTTGCTGGCGCCGGTTTGTGTTGCCGCTTTTCTGGCAATTTGTGAAGGAGACTCGCTTCGAGATGTACGGTACAGCTAGGTAGTACATTTATCAGACACATATCCATGTCTGCTATATCTATCCGATCTGTGTCCGTGCAGCTGCGCTTTTTCGACCATCATATGTCATGTCCTTCGAAATTGTGTGCTCTTGTCTACCTCTCACCGTTCAATCTCCTCTCTTGCACCTCTGTCAGAGCCTTTGATCCACTGACGTATGCCACAACACCCAATACTGCCGCAGCACTCAAGGTCGGCCCCAGCTTCCACGCACTGTAGTATAAGAAGAAAACTCCCTCCAATCCAAACACACTTCCCAAGAACAGCCCGTGTGCAATCGGTGCCGTGCCGAAAGCTTTGCCCGCGTGACTGATGTTTCCGCCTAATGCCACCCAGACTCCGAGAAGAACTGGCAAAGTTCCAACGATGGCGAGGGTGAAGAAGAGGAAATCACAGTTGGAGGTGATTTGGGATCGGATTTGAAGATGTGGTGGATTTCGGGTTTGGCGGAGTAGCGTTCGGGTTCTGGGCCTGTGGAAGAGGCTGTGGCGTCGGGCTGAATTGTGAGGTGGAAGACTGAGCTTCGGAGGGGAGTTGAGGAGCCGAAGGAGGCGAGGGTTATGGTTGCGAGAAGGGGGTCGGAGGAATGGACGAGTTGGTGGGGGATGTCTTTTGGGACTGGAGGAGTTTGATGTCAGCGGGGTTGAGTGGACAATGTAAATGGTATGAAGAGCTTACGATGTCCACTTTGGCTTTGCCGTTCTCTTTGACGGAGAAGGCGAACGACTCTTCTAGGCCAGTGCGCTCTTGGTGGAGAGTGAGGAAGGCTTGGTGTGGTCGTTTCCCGCTCTTGCCTTCTTGTGCCGTGAGAATGAGTTTGAGAGACGCTGTTGCTGGCAGGACGATCGGAGCTGCGATCGGTGCACTCGGCGAGAGTCTGGAGGATTCGTGGTTAGAGGTGAATCGTGTTGACCTGTTCTCTGATTATGGACATACTTGTGCTTCACAGCTTCAGAGCCCTTGGCCGCAACGGACAACGTCGCATCATCGAACGTCCATGAAGTCGCTGCCGATGCAAAAGATGAAAGCGCACAGGCGGCCACGCCGATCGTGTTAAGGAACCTCATAATGCTTGAAGGAGTGTTGGACAAGGTCAATGGGACTATTCACAGCCATTGCGACAGCTGCCAGCTTTCCCTCTGAGATCAGCATGGTCTTGGCATTTGGCTAACCACTTACAGAAAAAGGGCCCACTTTTCACCTTTTCGAAGGCAGGAGCAGGAGCGGAGTGGTCGCGACTCGAGGCACTCTGCGATGTGTAGCTCGACTGTAATATCATAGATCATTCAGACAGCTGGGAAGCATTGCATCGATGTGCATGGTATTGAGGATCTGCACTGGTTCACCCAGGTGTGCATGTGAAGCCTAGGATATCCCGATGGTACCATGGCCATGTTTGTCCTCAACTTTTGGCCTCACAGTGAAAATCACTTAAATACTACAAGAGTCGCCGACTGCCCCTCGCATTCGTCTGCATAGAATATCATCTCAAATACTACTTCTACAGGCCCGTACGCAAACTTGCAGGGAGCATGTGAGAGGTGAACACATGCACATAGGCAACATCACGTGGGCGCTAGCAGGCTAGCGTTTCGACACCTCCAATTCCGTTATTTGCCTCTGGACTTTGCGAGGTGCTTGCCTTTACGACACTGCACTTGTCCACCTACATCCACTCTGACTAATCCATCACCATCTGCGGTCAAGAAACATCAAGCACGGAAAGATATCAAGAAGAAGCAGTCACGAGTCGACGCCCGTCGCTCACCATGGCGGACCGCGCCCCCAAAGGAAAAGCGCGACGTACATATTCCAGCGGCCTCGAGTCACGAGATCCACTTTCAAGCCCTGCCATCAGCGATTCCAATCTCCAAGAAGATGGTCCTCCGAAGAAGAAGACGAAATTGACGATGAAAGGACCCAAGCCACCAACACCAGCACCAGTCAAGAAAATGCCAAAGAGAGAACGGAACCCTCCTAGTAAATATCAACAAGATGCCATGCCGCCACCACCAAAGTCCAAGAAACGTCGTTCATCCCCCGCGCCATCGTCTGGTCTCTCTTCCCTATCCTCGGCCCCTGCATCATCTGCTGGAGATGAGGACGAATCCCGCGAGGAGTCTCCATTCGAAGATGTACCAGAGACGTCGATCGCTGAATCCTACGGCGATTTTGCGTCTTTCTACATCACAGGCGGTGACGAGCCAGATGAGACACCAAAGCCCAGCAAGCCAGCGAAGACGTCGAAAGCAGCGCCCAATGGCGAGAAGCGCAAACGTGCTTCGACTTCTAGCAAGGAGCCACCTCAAACTGATGCACCGAAGCAGGTAGGAAGGCCCAAGAAAGGCACGAAGCCGCCGTCATTGCGACGATCGAGTTCAAGTGGGAAGGTTATCGCACCCGCGACCGCTCCTTCCCAAGAGTTGCCAAATGTCCAGCAGCCAGTGCCAATGCCAGGGCCACAGCCTCCGCAATTGCCTAGCCAAGGTCCAACTCCACCACAGCACCAGCTTTCTCAGTCTAGGCCACCGCCTGTGCCTCCTCATGGCCCAGGCCAGTATCCACCTCCAGGTCCTCCGCTCCCTGGTCACATGCACCAGCCACCGCCAGGGCCGCATCATCCACCGCCGCCAGCTCCAGCGCCCGTCATACGTTTCATCGAAGTACCTTTTGATCCGAAGCCTGCAGAGCCTGACACTGTTGCAGTTATGATAGACAAACTACAGTCACTGTCCGCAACACTCACGCAGTTTGGTGGTGTTCCTGCTGTGGCCGTCACTCCGCCACGCGACCTAAAATCTGCTGTCAATGTACCGCCGCCGAAGACGAAGAAAGAGCCCAAGACTAAGCCTGAGGCAGGCGACAAGGATGACCAAGTCGACACTTTCTTGGGTCTCTTCGATGGAGATGACGATGATGATGAGTCTGGAGATTCGGAGGCGTCCCCCATGCCAATCGATGTCGATGAGATTGAAGCCAAAGACTTCAATTACGTGCTGCCTGAACCAGGCACACAAGACTCTCCTTTGGCCTTTGGCATTCAATTCATTCAGAATGCTCTCAAATCGTGGGCACAACAGCGTATGACACATCAGATCATGGCACAGTGGAACGATGAGCAGTCTCGCGGCTGTTTCCTCCCTCAGCATAACAGAGGTCGGGGTCGTCCAAAGAAGTACGATGCGCCGCCGGGGGTCCGCCGCCTGTGATCGAGATGAATCTGGTTGACACACCGGAGGGTCTGGCTATTAGAAAGTTTCAGCTCGTCCTCGACTCGGGCTGTCTGCAGGTCAACACGCTTTTGCCTGTCGAGCTTGCTCGTGCTTTGCGTCTTCTGTACATGCAGATCGACAATCTCATCAACCAGGGTCGCACGGACGAGAAGGCCACTTGGTACTGCATGTCCTACGGTGCACAATTTGCTGCCCACCAAACACGTCTCAACCACTTCAAGGAGACGGAAGCTCGGCTACAGCAAGAGGCTGCGCTGATGCATCAGCAACATCACCAGCAAGTCATGGCGCAGATGGGTCTCAATCCGCAAACAACGCCGATGACTGCGGACGAAGTTCAGCATCATCATGCGATGGAGTTGGAGCGCCGTCGGAATGCCCAACATGCACAGCAGCAGCCCTACATGGCTTCTCAACACTTGAACCCGTTACAGCTTCGGTCACATCCCTCAACCCCGCAGCTGAATGGTCCATCGCCTTCGCCCGCCCCCGGCCAGCAGGGCTCACCCGTCAACGTCAAGCCAGAGGATGGCGCCTCTCCCGACGCAAACGGTGCTCCGCAGAAGAATCACCTCGAGAAGGTCAAAATGTACATGCCTGGCTTTCTTCCTCGCTCAGGACAGTCTATGAACTTCTCCTTTCCGCCAGAAGCAACAGAGGCACTCAAGGCGTTCGGTCCTAATGCTTTCCCTCAGCCGGGTCCGCCACCCCAGCAGATTCCTAATCGCGGTCCCATGATGGACGTGCCTCGTCCTCACAGCAGCACACCCATGTTCCAGAATCCTCTCAGCGAGAGAGTGAAGTCCAACACCGTGCGTAGCCCAAGTGTTAGTGACACCAAGGAAGACGCCATCGATCTTACGTCTTCAGACGGTCCTCAGCCTGAGCAGGCCAGTGCTCGTCCTGCTACGAGCAATGGGCACGTTAGCGGTTTCGTCCCGATCAACAAGCCGCTTCCTCCGCCTGCTAGTCCGCATCAACGTCGTCTCTCGGTGCCTACAGAGAAAGTGCGGGACACTATCAAAGTCGCTGCTGCTGGTGGTCCTTCCTCTCGCAAGAGTAGCACATCTGCTGTCGGCAAAGTCACTACGAAGCGGAAGAATCGCGGATCAGCTGGGAGTTTCCCGCATCCAGGCGCTGTTGTGGTCGATGAGTAGTCGTGATTGGTCGCTCGCGTGGCGACAATGCTTCGAGCAAAGGAGGAATATTGCTTGATGCGAGCACGCTTCGAGCAACATGGGAGACTAACTTGCTGCGTTATCATATGTTTCTTTTATTTTTCTTTCCTTCTGTTTCGAAAGCACAGAGAAGAGCCCAGCCGAAGATTGAGGAAAAGGATCGCAGGACAGTTTAATGGAAGGACGGAAAGGTACTGTTAGAGAAAAGGCACTGTGAAGGGGAGAAAGGCATGTCGAGAAAGTGCTTCTGATGCCTATGTAGCTCTCTCGGTGTTCGTTAGACCTGTTCGGATACGATGAAAAATTGTACATGTCTCCTCTTACACCTCGTTCTCGCAAGTCTTTTGCGACCTAGTATCTGAATAGTCGAAACCACATTCGCAAATCCGACGATTCTGCCTCCAACTTGAAAGCTCGTTCTACAATCTGTGCATATTTTTGCATCATCACTGTCCATCCGTACTAATACATAAAAGCACACACATCTTCGGCTAAGCTCTGCTCAATTGACCATCGCTTCCACACTGCCAATCGGCCGACTTGCGAATGCAACACAGCCCTCTGCAATGCCCTTCCTCGTTTGCTCACTGCTCACTTTCTCCCCACCAAGATAACCCAACCAAATCAGCTTTCCAATCCTCTCATCGTTCACTTTGCCCAAATGCTGCACTTCCCTCTCCTTCCCTTGCGCACCAGGTTTCTCTTGGAACCAGACATCCAACGCGCCATTGTTGTTCCGCGACAGGATCATGACGCTGCCTTTGGGAGCTTTGCCGCCGGTGAAGATGTTCTTGAAGTCGCTGACTGATTTCCCGAAGTCTTCGTGGTCGTACTCCGTTTCAGCACCGCGGGCAATTGCTTTGAACTCACGAGTGCGGTTGGAGATTCCTGTTATCCAGCCGTCGCGGAGATGGCCGAAGTCGGTGTTGCGGGTTGGAGCTATCCTCCAGGCGGTCTTGATGCCAGGGACTTGGAGGAGATCTGTCCAGATTTCGCGACTTGCGGAGGGATCTACAAGACGTTGGCGGAGTTGGTCCTTCTCGGAGGGGATGAGTGTCGATGCCGTTTCGTTCACGTCTTTGATGAGGCGTTGTTGGAGGGTTGCGATGTCTTGAGTCCGGATGTAGAGTCCTGCCACATAGACTTGAATTGAAAGAAAGGAGACGGTGCGGATACCGAGTCCTACGAGGGTATATTGTTCTTGATTGGAGATGTTGCCTAGATTGGCGCCCGCATTGGGCTGCGTCATGTCAATGTTACCGAGAGGATCAGATTTGGGCTTGGACTCTTGATTTGTGGGAAGGTAAATTGTTCGAGGGAAGTGAGGAACACTTGATGTGCCAGTTTCGACGAGCTCAATCTCTTCTCCTTGTCCTTGGGCTACTATCCTCTTGCCCTCGCCTGCTCCAATGATGGTTACGCTCTTGCCTTGGAAGGTCTTGTCGTCCTTGTCGCCCGCATCTAGCTGTTGTCCCCGCCTCTTTTTCTCTGACGATTCCATCTGCTCAAGATCCAGATTGGACAGGGTAATGGTCAATCCCGCCAATGTCAAGAGTAGGCCCATGCCGGCGAATCGCATGCGGCGCAAGTGATACTGTTTCCTCTCCTCCTCCGCCAGATACTGATCGCGCATGCTCAGCTGAGGTCGCAACCCGGCGTCCAGCTCCACGGCCGGTACGTGCTGTTCCACCTCGCCCGCAAACGAAGGTGCTTGCGCGGGAGCAGCTGTGAAGGCTCTCTTGCCCGGATTGCTGTAGCGCGACGAGGCATGGCGGATCTGCGAGCATCTCGCCGGCCGCTGCAGGCACTGGATCCTCGGCGACAGTAGGCGCATCGCTGCGCGAGTGTTGGCGGCCATGATCGAGCTGTATTGAGACAGTATACAATGGCACGCAAGGAGCAGTAGCAGATGCAGCTGTCATGGTGGAGCGCGGCGGCGATCATTGCCGAAGTTCGCGCGGCTTGGCAGGTGTGCACACTTCGCCCAAATCGTTCCGCGCCTGAAGATTTGGGCTGTTCCTCAGCGCACGCGATTGTTCAACTTCACCCAGCATCGCCCAACCCGCGCCCTTCGAGGAAATCCAGACAACTTCCAACACAGCGACAACTCAGCTACCAAGATGGTGAGTCCTCGATCCGCTGCGCCCTCCGCCGCGCACGCAATGCCGACGAACACACTGCCATCGAATGGCCCGCACACGACACCCCCGTGCTGCATTCCCGCCTGCACATGACCTCCCATCGCCGCGAAACAAACATACAACAACTAACATAAGGGCTTGCAGTCGGACGGAGAAGAGCAACCCCAGGAGGTCGCCGCGGCCGAGGAGGTCGAGGTGGCAGCAGACTCCGCCAAGTCTGGCTCCATGTCCGTTCTCGACGCTCTGAAGGGTGTCCTCAAGATCGCCCTCATCCACGACGGTCTCGCCCGTGGTCTCCGTGAGGCCAGCAAGGCCCTCGACCGCCGCCAAGCACACATGTGCGTGCTCAACGAGTCCTGCGAGGAGGAGGCCTACAAGAAGCTCGTCGTCGCTCTTTGCGGCGAGCACAAGATTCCTCTCATCAAGGTTCCAGACGGAAAGCAGCTTGGCGAGTGGGCCGGTCTCTGTATGTCCAATCTCTCTGTCAGATGCGGATGATGCATCAAGCTAACAGCACTGCGTAGGCCAAATCGATCGCGAGGGTAACGCACGCAAGGTCGTCAACTGCTCTTGCGTCGTCGTCAAGGACTGGGGTGAGGAGTCTCAGGAGCGCAGCATCCTCCTCAACTACTTCCAGACCGAGCAGTAGACGGAGCCAGATGGAAAAAGGACAAAAAATGTGCCGACTAGATACCCCGATTGCTAGCATCGCCATTCGAGGACTCCGTCTATAGAATTCACGGAAGAGATTCGGCAGAACGGATACAATTTCTTCAAAAATGCATAAACTTCGCGGGACAGCTCTGCGGCCATACCAACGGCTCTCTTGGACCATCGTTCAGTCGGAACCAAGTGTGCTGTCTCAAAGGCTAGACATGCTCTCAGCTGTGATCCAGCTGTACCGTGCTGTAGAGCAACTGCTCGCACGAACAAAACTGAACAACACTGAAGCTGCTGAAGAGTCCATCGCCTCTCACCTACTCGTCATTCGATAATGCGTGATTCTGCTACTGACACGAACAGATCTCTGCGCCTTTTTGACACAAACCTCGTGCCATCTCAGAAACGATTGGCTCGGGACATCCGGCCACCTGTTCCGCTCAGCCACCGCACTCAACGCTCGTGAGCCCCTGCGAAATCGCAAATTCCTCATGATATCAACTGGGAGACACCTTCCCCGTGTGCACTTCTCTCCTCGTGGTTTCGCTCAAGAACAAATCGCCACAAGACGGCAATACGAAAGCAGATTATTGACTTTCATCTCTCTCCTCTCCCGGAGTCGCAGTCCTGTCAACAGTAGAATCTGAATCCCCATACGCTTGACTTCCATTAACTTCTTGTCCTCGCACAACTTCACCACCCGTCTCCATTGTCGTATTCTCACTCCGATATCCAGGCAACGGCTCCGCGACCCAGTCACAAAGCAACTTCGAAATTCCCCTCAAATCCACCCGCGCCCTTATCATCGTATCCCAAGGTAAATTCTTACAACGCGCATCACTCGGCTTCGTGCCGTTGCGATTGAAAGTCTGCAAATCCTCGTAGAGGCCTCTGAGGTCGAGAATTGCTTGATTGAGATACCATGAGGACCACGCCGCGGCGATTTGGAAGAGACCTGTTCCACGCGCTCCGGCGCAGACGAGGAACTGGGCGTGGTCGGGGTCGAAGAGGATGTTGCAGGGGACGGTGAATTGTTGGGTTGAGCAGGCGTTGTAGGCGGAGAGGGAGGAGATGTTCATTTGTGTGACGGCCCAGAGAGAGGCGTTAACTTGGGCGATGTGGGATTCTAGAGGGCAGAGAGGTGGACAGGTGATATTGGTCGTGGTTGATTGCGATGAAAGCGCTAGGTTTACGTCTGTTGTTGAGTTGGTCAGAGTCGTGGTAAGGAGAAGGCCTGTTGTGTTCAGATCTAGCTTTTTGAAGCTGGAGTGTTGTTGTGAGGGCGGTATGCTGGAGGCAGATACCGCCAGACATGTTGTGAGTAGGAGCTTGATATGCATTTCTGTGAGTACGAAGTTCTTGAGAGTCGTAGACGTGTTTCATGAGCGCTCCTAACAGCTTTTGCTATATCTGCTTCCATATTGCTTGCCATCGCCATGCAAGGAGTCTGTAGACGAAACTGAGTGAATACTCCCAACCGCGATGCATTCCAATGAGCTCATGACGTTGGCTTTGTGGTTTCTTGGAATCAAATCGTGAATTCGGACCTAGTTCTGTCTGCATGTTTATCCTATAAAAATTTGATTCGTGCGTATGCTTTTTCGGCACGAATAAACTTGTTCAGTGAGTGAGCTGAGATTTATGGAGCGCAATGCCGGGTGGCACATAGCCCCAACTTTTGGAGATGTCCCCAAGACCGACCACTAGATAGGCCTAGTAAAGCCCTGGACTTGGACTGCTGACGAGATCAGCCCAGGTCAATCGTGCGTGCATACCTTGTCGTGATCTTCAAGCCAAGGACTGGTCGTAAACTGTAGTTTCGTGTTGCGAGAAGGCGTAAGAGTCCGACATGACCGTGACGTGGACCGCAATGCCCGCCACAAGCGGCGTCACAGCTACATCAGTGTATAGCATGGCCTCTCGCCGAAAGTGCTCCGGACTGCGTGTCTTGCCATAGAACGTTCTTGAAGAGGACGATGTTTGCGGTTGTTGGGCAGGTCCCAGCGAGACGGTTAATGGGCTGGCTGGTGGATGCACGATCCTAGCGGCACATCTGCATCCTGACAGATCCTAATGCTTGAATGACTAAGTAGCTGCAGTGACCCCAATGGCCAGGAAATGCGTCGTCAGCAGAGTAGTAGGAAGTCACATGTCGCTTGATCAGCAACAGCTCCAAAAGTTCGTGCTTGCTCAAACATGATGCCCTGCCGATCACAGCCCATGTCGTCATCCCCGAATATACGCCGGTCTTATAAATCAAATAATAAACCATTGGAATTGCAAAAAGTGCAACTGCTACCAAGCGCTTTAGCAGTTATAAGAGTTCTCTTCTCCTTTCTCTCCTCCATCTCCAATCCTTGCCAACTCTCACTCCAGAAATCCGAAGTCAAAGTCAGCCACCATGTCGACCTCGCACCACAACATCAACGAGAAGCCAGCTCAGACGCCTGACCACAACATCAATTATAGAGCGCCTGGCATTTCCTACTTCACACCTCTGCAGGATCCTCCGGCTGGCACAGCACTTCTCGTGGACGACCAAAAAGATGTGCCGAAGCTCTTCAAGCCTTTGAAGCTGCGCGGCATGGTGAGTTTGCAAGCCGGTTGAACTTTCAGCCGCCCAATTAATTAATGCCCTACAGACATTGCAAAATCGCATTATGCTCAGTCCGCTTTGCCAGTACAGTGCCGAAGATGGTCACTACACTATGGTAAGACGAATGAGGTCCAGTTTAGAGTAACAAACAATTGACACTTTCCGCAGTGGCACAAAACACACATCGGCGGTATCGTCCAGCGTGGTCCAGGTCTGACATGCATCGAAGCAACTGGCGTACAAGCACGAGGCAGAATCACACCGGAAGACGTTGGACTCTGGAAAGACTCACAAATTGAGCCAATTCGCGAAGTGGTCGAATTTGCCCATAGTCAGAATCAACACATCATGATCCAACTTGCCCACGCTGGGCGAAAGGCAAGCACCGTTGCTCCATGGCTCAGTTCCGGAGATATCGCCGGCAAGGACGTGAACGGCTGGCCAGACGATGTGATCGGCCCATCTGCGATCCCATGGAACGAGAAGCACGCTCAACCCAAAGAGATGACCTTGCAGGACATCGCAGACCTGAAGAAGGACTTCAACGATGCTGTGAAGCGTGCCTTGAAGGCTGGCTTCGATGCTATTGAAATCCACAACGCTCACGGATATCTGCTTCACTCTTTCCTCAGCCCTGTCAGCAACCAGAGAAAAGACCAATATGGCGGCAGCTTCGAGAACAGAGTCCGTCTGACACTGGAAATTGTCGAAGAGACTCGCGCTACCATTCCAAAGGATATGCCTCTCTTCCTCCGTATTTCGGCTACTGATTGGCTCGAAGAGCAAAAGGACGAATTTCCCGAATCTTGGACCGGAGATGATACTGCCAGATTGGCTCCTCTGCTCGCCGAACGTGGCGTAGACCTGCTGGACGTCTCATCCGGAGGTAACAGCGCCAAACAACACCCTCACGTCAAGCCAGCATACCAGGCTCCGTTCGCGATCAAGGTGAAGCAAGCTGTGGGGGACAAAATGGCCGTCGGCTCGGTTGGATCGATCGAAACTGCCGAGCTTGCAAACTCTTTGCTTGAGAAGGACAATCTGGATCTGGTCATCGTGGGACGAGGGTTCCAGAAGAACCCTGGCTTGGTCTTCAAGTGGGGAGATGATCTTGGCCTTCATGTCAACATGCCGAACCAGATTCGCTGGGGCTTTGGCGGAAGAGGAAAAAAGGCCGGCAAGCCAGTGACAGAAGTGAAGGGGTTGTATGATGTGTTCCCAGGCACGAAGTAGACAGTCCTTGGGTTATGATGTGCATGCCGAATTTATGAGATGATGAAAACATGATAGGAAAAGACGGATACACAATCGACTACCAGAGTAGACCATTCCGTATCCTGTGTCTCTGATCTTCTCAGCGTCAAACATGCAACGAGAGGAAATATGAGGTAGAATGATCATCGTTCGAGACTCAGAGAATAATCGATTGGTTGCCATTCTCTCTGGCCATCGCAGCGACATATAGGCAAGAGGTGCACAGATAAGGCAAAATCAAAAGCGCTCGACGATCTGAGAAGAGCGGATTCGTATTCTGCGTCTCTGGGTCTCTTAACAACATGCAAGCAACAAGGTCGAAAGAGAGGCAGAAGAAGTATTGCACGATCATCAGAGAAGAAGGATAAATGTTCCATGTCTCTGGTTGTTCAAGCTTTACAGTGCCCACAAGGGCGAAGATTTCGCTCAGTTTATCCCAGGGCGTATAGCAGGAAATTCTGCAAAGCATGGCAGCAGAAGGATTTGCGATGCTGACCAGCAACCGCGGAACTAGTGATCAGTCTGTATGAGATGTCTGATGTGCTTTCGGTGTCGGAGTGAGTGAGAAATTTGTCTCTCTCATTCCGCAGTGAAATATGAGAGCAGTGCCGTTCTGTCTCGACGACTGTCCGAATAACGAATCAATCTTCACCAGAGCCAAAACACTGCGGGTGCTGAGGGGCATGGTTGGTTCATGAGACGATGACGGCAATGATAGAGAAACGGAGAAGTGTGCATGGATGGAACAACGTTGGTGAACAAGAGAATGCTTCACGCCATTCGTAAACAATAGTCTGTCTTCCTCTTCGATTCTCATCTCGATACTCGTACATCTAGCAGGCACATCGTGTCGCTTATCCTTCTGTGTAAGAGTCCGTATCATCAATCAGCCCTCTCCGCATGTAAAATCTCAACACCCGCCTTCGCGCTAGATATACTCTTGCTCTTCTCTGCAATCTCCGCTTCATCGCCCACGAGCGCATCGGGCCCATCGAACACGACAGCCATGTTCTCCAGGCTGTGGCCGCGAGTCTCAGGGTAGAAGAAGAATGCTGTGACACCATATGCAACGATGATGACGACGAAAACGAGGTAGTACTTCCATCCAATGGCATCGAGCGCGATCGGGTTGACGAAGGTGTTGAAGACGATGGAGACAACGACTGTCAGGCCCATTACGGAAAGACCACGACCACGGAGGTTGTAGGACCAGATTTCCGCTGGGTAGGAGACGACGAGTGGGGTCCTGTACAGGATTGTTAGCTCATATTGAATCAGTCGAAAAAGATTGGACTCACAATGCAATATCGTAACCTGCAAAGAAGATGAACAGGAAAGGAATCACGGCGGTACCAACGGAAGAGCTTCGACTCTCCGCAAATGTTGCTGACAGTGCTGTGGTGATGACATAACCAACCAACATGATTGCTGCCGATGCGAGGAACAGGAAACGTCGTCCAAGTTTGTCGACTGAGAAGGCGGCGGTCACGGACCAGATGAGATTCCAGATCTGGAGACAAGCAGAGATGAGGGTTACATCGCGTGTGCTTGTGATGCCAATGCTGTTGAGGATGATGGGGAGATAGTAGCTCACGACTCCGTTGCCAGCCCATTGAGAGAAAAAGGCGAGCGAGATAGTGATGAAGAGTCGATGTCTGTTGCCTTTGGTTCGTGTCATTTCCATGTAGCTTGCTGATCGGGCAGCTTCTCGCTCGAGTCGTAGTGCGGTCGAAATCTCCACGATCTCGTGGTCGATCAGCGCCGGGCTTTCATGGCCTCCATGTGCGCGGTAGAGGACTTCTCGGGCTGCTTCCACACGGTCGACCGATATCAGCCATCGAGGGCTTTCTGGGCAGAAGAAAAGCCCTGGAAGAGCAATGATAGGGATCAGAACTTGGAGGATGGTTGGGATTTTCCACGACCAGTTTCCGACCATGTTCCTAGTGCCAAAGGTGACAAAAGCGCCGATTGTACCTCCCACGTACCATCCACAGTTGTAGAGCGCACTTGCGATGCCTCGATGCGGAGGGTAAGCGATTTCGGTGATCAACATGGCTACAATTCCAGAGAACCAAGCACTGGCGCATCCAACGAAGAATCGTTGAAGAACAAAAAGGTAGTCGTGATTGCCTGCGGTCAAGCTGACACCGAGCCCCATGAAGACGTATCCGATGTAGATGCCGTTCTTTCTTCCGTATTTGTTTGCAAACCACACGGAAATGGGGTAGTTGATGCCGTTACCAATCCAGTAGATGGCGGACATGAATCCTAGCCAGGCGCCCGTGGGCTCATCCATGAAGTCTTGCCATTGGTATAGTGCCTGCAGTCCGTTCATAAGACTTCCGTCGTAACTATGCAGAAGGTCAGCACGCTGCTTCTAAAGTTCTCCTCGAGAATACGAACCCGTTTGCGGAGGCTGGAATGTGCGTTAGTGGTCATTCAGCTGTAATTTTCCAATGCCAGCACTTACCGAACAAGACTAAGCTCACAATGCTGTAGTTGAGCTTGATCAGATACGGCTTCGTGAACCACGGTTTGTTGTCACTGGGAAGTAAGGCAAGAAGCGCATCGCCACTGGCGTCCGGAGGTGCTTCGTTGCCCATGACTGCAGGTTCAGCGCAGCGCAGAATGTATGATGTTCTTTGAGTGTCTTGCTTCACAAGTAGTGCCTGGACATAGCTGCGATGAAGATGGGCATTGAAGGGGGAGATATAGACCGGTAATACGGGCCGCGCACCCAGGTACTTCTGCTTGCTGGCACGTCTCTATCCCTCTCGTGGCGAGGCTATTGACTGCCAAGGCGCCTGCCCAGAATCTCCAGATGTTCACTGGTGAAGATGGAGAGCGCCAGACCTTGAATAGGAAAGCCGTCCACGACACCTCTTCGGCCGAATTTCGAAGGTGTTCAGCCACGGCGCAGAGGTCTATGTACCTTAATATGTTCAGTAATCCAGCAATAGGTGCAATTGGCGTTTGCAAAGCTGCTTTGATGTCGAATCTTTCCCTACCGTGACATGAGCAGAGATCTTCTGCCAGTCGAGGCCTCCAGCATAATGCCTCGTGGCAAAGGAGCCTACGAGGCCATCCCTTGTTTCCACGCTATTGCCATGTTCCGAAGCGCTGGATTTATGCAGAATCGTGGGGCGGATAAAGACTGGCGTAACGTCGGGCAGTCCAATGCAGCATGGCATGATCGTACAGATCGCTTACGCCCAGTTTTCGGAACGGGTCAGGAACGCGTGACAGAATGTCGAACCAAGCGAGGCTGAGCTGCTGCCCGAGACGGCAGTTGTGCCCAGTGTTGTAGCAGCAGCAGCGGCACAGATGAAGTGGTGAGATCGGGGATTGACTTGCCGTCAGTGGCCGAATGGCTCGGCAGACCTGCTGTGGAAGGTTGTCCGAGTCGCGCCGGGGCATCTCGGTAGAACACTATTCCTTCCCC